>OX940979.1:11825982-13025982 GCA_954871275.1 Leptopterna dolabrata
AAGAGAGAACAGTTTGAGCGGATTAGGGAAGCGGATATTGTTTTAAAAAGTTTGAAAATGTGAAATGTATTATTATTTCCCATTTTTCAAATCTGTATGTGCATAATATGGTCGAAGAAGTATTGAGAAGTACGAAAAATGGGGTAGAAATGTTGTAAAATTTAAATTGTAATAGATGAAGGGGTGTCTCTATCAAAAATCCTGTAGTGCTGGTCTATCACAGGATAACTTGTGGTAGGTTTTTGATAGATACACCATTGCCTGATAGCGTTCTGATAGGTTGTTGATAGTGTTTTGATGGAGATCTCATAGTGACCTGATGGGGTTTTGATAGCCTTCGGTTGATAGTGTTTGAAAGAGTTTCTTTTGGATCTGATAATTTATATCTGAACATCGAATTTTTGTATTGGTATATTGGTAGGTTTTGGTGGTTTTGAGTGGAACACTTGATATTCCTATACAAATATGGACATATATGTGCTTGAAGGTGATTTCAGGAAGCATAACTACATTTATTTATGGTCTGGAAAATATAGATAAACTGACCATATAAAGTCGGGATGGATCTGAGTCAGCGTTTGCTAATGTGAAAAGTGTTGAAATTTGTGTTCATGATTTCCTTCTCATTTTTGTGCCACTCCAATGAAGATTTCCCTCACGTGATCCAGTAGTGTGGCAATGGATGAGGTAAGTGAGAGATAAATCTATTTCTACAAAAATACTCTGAAGAGTGTTCTTATAGATGATAATAGTGCACTGAGTTGCACACTTTCAATACCCTATACTGTGATAGTTTTCTTATAGTGTTTTGATAGAGTACGAGCCTGCACACATTCATACCTCTATCAACTTAGGCGGAGGAGGGGAATGACCCTATATAATGAGCAAGCGCTCCCAACCAGTATCAGTGCATTCTCAGCATTTGTGCAAGTCGTGTCGGTCTTCCATGCATTCCATTCACACCAGATTCCAGTCAGTGGTAACGAGTTGGCTGTGTGTTGTCTTTGCGAGTTTCCAAACCTCCATAAACCAGTTAAACATTGTGAGTATTGCACCATATATACGCCCGGTGTGGCTTTTGTTTGTAGCAATGTCCCAGGCTGGTGAAGTGCGTGACTAACTTGCTGATAAGTTGGCATCTGCCTGAAGAGGCAATCGAGAAAATCATATGAAAATACCCCACCAAATCGTCAAAACACGGCAAGTTCATCGAGAATTCAACATTTTCTGGTTTACCTACTATTACCAAACATTTCCTTCACCTTGTTCAAGATTATTTCATGAAAACTGAAGTAGATATCTTGAAGCCACAATTCAATCATTTCTTCGTGAATTTTGGTTGCTAGAATGTGAATTTACAGTTCAAATGACAGTAAAGTTCCTGGCAAAACTAATGAGAAAGTGGGTAACTTTAAAAAAAAAATTAGGTAAATTAAATTTCAAAAATGTGGTAGGTACGGATTTGTTGATGACTTTCTAGTTGTTATTCAGGTTGATGTTGATGTTGTTGGGGGGAGGGGGGGGGGGGTGCGACTACCTGGCAATGTTTGAGGTTAAATTAACCGTTATCCCAAGTGGCGGGAAAGGCGCAGATGGATACATAGCGCGCTAGAGAAGCCGTTACGTACACTTTCCCTTCTCGTTCCCAGTTTATTTATTGACCATACCTACTTTCAGGTTCAAGAAGACTTCTTAACGCTCCATCCCCAATATCAGGAGGGGCTGTTCTACAACCTGTCGAACGTGCGGAAACAAATTGTGCAAAAAGCTACGGAAAACTTCCCTTCAAGGAGGACAGGGGCCACCCAGGCCAACGCCTGGGTTCACAATGATTCCTACAACCAAGCTGTCGAAAGCGGAGGTTCGTTGAAATGTTGCATATTAATCTGTTGATTGCTCTTCGATGCTACTTGCAACCGTTGGCAATATGTAGGTACTGTGAAATTCAACAGCTAGTCATCCAGGACCGATTTGATTCCTTTTATTTGGAATGTATGTAATATCCTACAGATATTATATTAAAGAAACGTGAATTGCAATTCCAAGAAGAAAGTGTATTTTTCTAAATTCGTATTGTCAACATAGGAATCACCTGTGGTCTCATGATATAACTTGTAGTACGTACGTAGTGAATCGTTACAGTATAGATTTCCAATGTTCTTTCTACTTTTAATCGGCGGTTTATTGCAAATTCATCTTTACAACAAAAGTGACGAAATTCATGAAAATGCCTTTGAGCGTTCCAGTTCAAAACCATGCCGTTGGTATGATTTTTTAAATTATTGTTTATTATTTTCAATAATGAACCATTGGAATCGAGCATGAAAAAAAAATTCTACCCCCCCTCAAAATTTGATGGTTTACGTTTTAAGGTATGTAGAATCCAAAACTGTAACGCTGAAAATCCCTGCACAACGTTTATTATTTTGTACAGAATACCCTTCTGTTACAGATCACAGGTCTCCGTATAGATAACCCTTCTATATAACATAAATGTACCTACTATTCTACACATATTATGTAGATCGCGGACCTCCGTAGGTTAGTACCTAACCCCGTACTCGTTACTAGGTACCTCCCTAAACCGTTGTGTAATAATTTACCTGTATAGGTTCCACTTCTACGGAGATAGAATAATGAACCGTTGTGTAATAATTTGCCCATCAATAATACTTCAACGGTTTTTCAAGTTGCAAAACTACCTATCAAAAAAATCCAGCCCCTTCTTGGTAGATTAGCCGTTGTGTAATAATTTACCGTGGTGTAATAATTTACCGTTGTGTAATAATTTGCCGTTGTGTAATAATTTTCCGTTGTGTAATAATTTGTCTGTGTGTAATAATTTGCCATTATGTAATAATTTACCCATCAATAATACTTCAACGGTTGTTCAAGTTGCAAAAGTACCTATCAACAAAATCCGGGGCTTACTGTGAACGAACGGCTGGACGTACGGTGCTCCGGGTGGTCTTAAAAAACTCGTAAGTTCAAGAACTATTTAAAACCGTAAAAACATTCACGTAAAAAAAAGGTGTTTTGAAAATTTCAACCCCTATTTTGAACCCCGTCGAGCTTCGAGGACCAACTAGACCCCAAACGGAACCTATAACCCGAATTTCATCAATTTTGTTTCATGGTAACTAAGAAAAGTGCCCCGTACGGCGTACGGCGGACAGACAGAAATATTTTTATTGCAGTTTTGGATTCTAAAAACCTTGAAACGTAAACAATCAAATTTTGAGGGGGGGTAAGAATTTTTTTTTCATGCTCGATTCCAATGGTTCATTATTGAAAATAATAAACCAATTAAAATATTTCTTTCTGTCCGCCGTACGCCGTACGGGGCACTTTTCTTAGTTACCATGAAACAAAATTGATGAAATTCGGGTTATAGGTTCCGTTCGGGGTCTAGTTGGTCCTCGAAGCTCGACGGGGTTCAAAATAGGGGTTGAAATTTTCAAAACACCTACACCTTTTTTTTACGTGAATCTTTTTACGGTTTTAAATGGTTCTTGAACTTGCGAGTTTTTTAAGACCACCCGGAGCATCGTACGTCCAGCCGTTCGTTCACAGTAAGGCCCCGAAGTTTGCACCGACAGGCATTTTCAACTCCAGTGTGAATGAAATTGTATACATTCAAACCAAATCTCGTTACCAGGGACGATAGGAAATTGGGCGGAGATAAAATCATTGCTAGGGGCCACCTGATTATATTGGCGGAGTATGAAGTCGAGTTGGTTGTTCTGTGATATTATTTCATTTGAAAAATGATGGCTCTTTTGGAGTTTGTTGATAAGTAGTGAAACTTGATGAATGCTTGTGATGAAATGATGTGAAACTTGAACAAACGTTGGGTAAATTATTACTACACGATGGTAAATCATTACTCAACGGTAAATTATTACACTACGGTTCATTATACCATCTACGTAGAAGGGGCTGGAGTTTGTTGGTAGGTACTTTTGCAACTTTTTTCACTCCTCATCAACAATTCCTTTTCAGAACTTCATTATGTGTATGTATTTCTTTTTGTTAGGTACCTACTGTTTGTCATCGGCAGAATTATTTTAGCAACATTTAACTCGTGATTTAGGTAGGTACCTAGTAACGAGTACGGGGTTAGCTACTAACCTACGGAGGGTCTGCGATATACATAATATGTGTAGAATAGTACATATCATTTTATATAGACGGGTTATCTATACAGAGAGCTGTGATCTGTAACAGAAGGGTTAGTACCCAACCCCGTACTCGTTACTAGGCACCTACCTAAATCACGAGTTAAATGTTGCTAAAATAATTCTGCCGATGAGAA
The DNA here is from genome assembly GCA_954871275.1 of Leptopterna dolabrata. Lineage (NCBI taxonomy): Eukaryota > Metazoa > Arthropoda > Insecta > Hemiptera > Miridae > Leptopterna > Leptopterna dolabrata. The sequence continues at coordinate 11,830,298 of OX940979.1, forward strand.
ACAGTACCTAACAAAAACGCTGCAAATCCCTGCACAACGTTTTATTATTTTGTACAGAATACCCTTCTGTTACAGATCACAGCTCTCTGTATAGATAACCCGTCTATATAAAATGATATGTACTATTCTATACATATTATGTAGATCGCAGACCCTCCGTAGGTTAGTACCTAACCCTGTACTCGTTACTAGGTACCTACCTAAATCTCGAGTTAAATGTTCCTAAAATAATTCTGCCGATGACAAACAGTACCTAACAAAAAGAAACACACATAATGAAGTTCTGAAAAGAAATTGTTGATGAGGAGTGAAAAAAGTTGCAAAAGTACCTACCAACGAACTCCAGCCCCTTCTACGTAGATGGTATAATGAACCGTTGTGTAATAATTTACCGTTGAGTAATGATTTACCATCGTGTAGTAATAATTTACCCAACGTTTGTTCAAGTTTCACTACCTATCAACAAACTCCAAAAGAGCCATCATTTTTCAAACGAAATAATATCACAGAACAACCAACTCGACTTCATACTCCGCCAATATAATCAGGTGGCCCCTAGCAATGATTTTATCTCCGCCCAATTTCCTATCGTCCCTGGTAACGAGATTTGGTTTGAATGTATACAATTTCATTCACACTGGAGTTGAAAATGCCTGTCGGTGCAAACTTCGGGGCCTTACTGTGAATGAACGGAGGGACGTAAAATGCTCCGGGTGGTCTTAAAAAACTCGTAAGTTCAAGAAATATTTAAAACCGTAAAAAGATTCACGTAAAAAAATGGTATAGGCGTTTTGAAAATTTCAACCCCTATTTTGAACCCCTTATAAATTACTGACGGTAACGTCGAGCTTTGAGGACCAACTAGACCCCGAACGGAACCTATAACCCGAATTTCATCAATTTTGTTTCATGGTAACTAAGAAAAGTGGCCCGTACGGCGTACGGCGGACAGACAGAAATATTTTTATTGCAGTTTTGGATTCTAAAAACCTTGAAAAGTAAACCATCAAATTTTGAGGGGGGTAAGAATTTATTTTTCATGCTCGATTCCAATTGTTCATTATTGAACATAATAAACCAACAAGGGGTTATAAATAAATCAATATTAAAATCGTCAAGTTCTACAAAAATCGATTTTTTAAACCATAAATGAAACAGTGCCTATTAATAACTGGTGAGTTAATTTCTAGAGAACATTTATTAATAGAGCAATAATAAATTCAATCACTGAGTGAAGGGGCTTATTCCCTCTATCATTTTCCAACAGGGATGAAAAAAAGGAGGGGTTTTCATGGTATGAACGATGTCCATTTTATACTTTGAAATATTTTCATTATAATTCTCATCTGAAAATAGCATTTTGATAGTTCAAAATGCTGTTTTCCATAGATACAGCCCCCCCCCCCCTTCCGGTTCACGTAACTTGAATCAGTTTGTATGCCACATCTGTTTAACCAATTATTTATTTCCTACTACAGACAAGATCAAACAGTGTGAGGTGGCACTTCTGCTGCTCCCTACGCCGTAGCTGCAGGCCCAGTGGAAACCAATCGTCCAAGAACGAAGGCCTCAGTGATCGAAGCCACAAGATTTTTTCCACAGCCATTCCGCCTAAACTGCATTTCCTCACCCACTAACCCTCTTCCATGCAGCGTAATGGTCCCATTTTCTCCTTCGATTTGAGTCAAATTACAGGGCACTGAAAACTGCTCTGCGTTCTGTTGCCACCACCGTCAATCCCCCCTCTCTGCCTATAAAAAAATTCAGCTTCAGCTGAACAATTTATTATTAATAAGCTGGTTACCAGCTCTGACTTACAAGCCAGGAGCTCTTTACTCTGTGGATCGTACTTCCATTAATTCCTTGATTGAAGAGAACCAAAACTCTTACATCCCCTAACAACATAACTTACAAGCCTGGTTATCCTGATCCCAAATTTTGTGGACGGCCCTTTATTTGTCTAATTGGACCGTATTCTTTACTCTTCAGTTTTGGATAAGGCATTTGGGGAGTGCCACGTTTTCCTTACTGTTTGCTTCTCGGAACATTTCTACGCTTACGAAGTTACCCCAACTTGTGTTTTAAAATGGTATGATTTAGAAAAACTCGAATTCCCCTTCCCCAACAACATGCATAAGGCGCGCAGCAAACAATATGTCACCATGCGTAATTTTATCGCCCATTTAATCTACTGACTGGGAATTTTAATAATTTTATTCTTGGTGAGGAGGGGAGCAGGACCAGGAATTCTAAGATGTATTAGTTTCGAAAGGTCAGTAGATTAAATGGGCGTAGATTGAATCTAGTTACCATTGTTTTATCTGCTCACTAGAAGGTGTAATCATCGTATAAAGCTATGTTTTTCGTTAGAAATGTGCATGATCTCCACAATCCTGGTTTCATAATATTTATCTATCTGTTTACTCAATAATTACATTAATTGAAGATTCTATTTTAAATTCATTGAATTGAGTGTTTACTCAATGTAATTATTGAGTAAACAGATACAGATGAATTATGAAACCGGGATTGTGGAGATCATGCAAATGTCACAATAAACATTGCTTTATGCGATGATTACACCCGTTAGTGAGTAGAGAAAATCATGAGCATGTTTGTGAAGTAATATGCTTGATAACGTTTCATCACTGGTACACTGAATTTAAAATAGAATTTTCGTCTAATAATAATCAAATAAATCGATTTTGTATTTACACTTAGGGAGGGGAGAGGATATTTTGTGGGGCTGAGCTAAGAACCCTAATTATTTCTTTTGCAATTTAAATATGAAACCTATATTTCAATATTACTCAGTGATTTAAACTGAATTTTATCTGATCATAAGCTATACTATTATATTAGACTCACTCTGTTGTATTTATTTCGTATCTATTTGAAATTGACTCCAATCCTTTAATGTTACAATATAAATATTCTGTACATACTTAAAGTGAATTGTACCTAATCATAAGAGTCATCATTAGCTATATTTCTTTATATTAGGCTCACTCTATTATATTTATTTCGTACCTATATTGAAATAATTGACTCCAAACCTTCAGTGTTAATATGTAAATATCCTGTACATATTTGTTTAAATAGTATGATTTTAAACAGTAGTATTAGTAAATGTTCTTACATATGATTCAATATTCCAAAGAAACGAATTGAATTGAAATATTATTATTATACACTTGTGTTTGAAAGTCATCAAAATATAATTGCTGCTAAACTTCAAAATTTGTTCACGATTACTTGCATCCTTTTTCTCTTAGTTACTAGTTTATTACTCCTACTTGTTTTTAAATTTATTACTATCATTTTTATTCAACAATTTTGTTTCAATTGACAGGGGTGACGTCACTGTGAGTGAGCTCTTCGTCCATCAGCATGCTATACCTGTGATAATTATGTCGTCATTAGGTTTAAATAGTAGCGCCTTTACCTTACGCTGCATCCCCCCACCACCACCGCCATACACCTAGCTTATAGCTTGGTGTAAGGAAGAGGGGTTCAGAGTAACCTGAAGGCGCTATTGTTTCAACCTTGAGACGATCTATCACATGTATAGCATTCTGATATACGACGATTTGACCACACTTTCACAGTGATAGATCAAATCTATCACTGAAAGTGTGGTCACATCGTCGTCTATCACCTTTTGATAGATGGAAGGGATAGTTGTTTGATAGAGTTCATCTATCAGAAGGTGATAGATGAACTCCATCAAACAACTATCCCTTCCATCTATCAAAACTTACGAAAGAGTACTGATAGGAAACGATAGAGTTTTGATAGGAAATGATAGTCTTTCGATAGATATGGATGAAAGAGTACTGATAGGAAACGATATGGTTTTGATAGGAAACGATAGTCTTTCGATAGATATGGATGAAAGAATACTGATAGGAAACGATAGGGTTTTGATAGGAAATGATAGTATTTCGATAGATATGGATGAAAGAGTACTGATGGGAAACGATAGGGTTTTGATAGGAAACGATAGTATTTCGATAGATATGGATGAAAGAGTACTGATGGGAAACGATAGGGTGTTGATAGAAAACGATAGTATTTCGATAGATATGGGTGAAAGAGTACTGATGGGAAACGATAGGATTTTGATAGGAAACGATAGTCTTTCGATAGATATGGATGAAAGAGTACTGATAGGAGACGATAGCGTTTTGATAGGAAGCGATAGTATTTCGATAGATATGGATGAAGGAGTACTGATGGGAAACGATAGGGTTTTGATAGGAAACGATAGTATTTCGATAGATATGGATGAAGGAGTACTGATGGGAAACGATAGGGTTTTGATAGGAAACGATAGTATTTCGATAGATATGGATGAAAGAGTACTGATGGGAAACGATAGGGTTTTGATAGGAAACGATAGTCTTTCGATAGATATGGGTGAAAGAGTACTGATGGGAAATGATAGGATTTTGATAGGAAACGATAGTCTTTCGATAGATATGGATGAAAGAGTACTGATAGGAAACTATAGGGTTTTGATAGGGAACGATAGTCTTTCGATAGATATGGGTGAAAGAGTACTGATAGGAAACGATAGGGTTTTGATAGGAAACGATAGTCTTTTGATAGATATGGCTGAAAGCGTACTGATAGGAAACTATAGGGTTTTGATAGGGAACGACAGTCTTTCGATAGATATTGATGAAAGTGTACTGATAGGAAACGATAGTCTTTCGATAGATATTGGTGAAAGAGTACTGATAGCAAGTGATAGATTTTTGATAGGACTCGATAGTCTTTTGATAGATATGATGAAAGTGTACTGATAGCAAATGATAGCTTTTTGATAGAAATAGATAGTCTTCTGATAGATTTTGCCTGTAATGAATGGCAGGTTATTGATAGGAAATGATAGTCTTTTGATAGGAAACGATAGTTTTCTGATAGATTAACACTACCATAATTGATAGATGGAGGTATATCTATCAAAAAATGGCCACAACCCTATCAAAATACCCTATCAAAACCCTATGAAATACCGTCCCAAACCGAGCCTACAATTTGATAGATGGGACACTATCTTCAGGAACCAATAGAGTACTGATAGTGTTCATCTATCATACCGTCTGTCATTCATTGGGCCGAAATTCGGCCCAATAGACTATCACACACTATCGGTACTCTATTGGTTCCTGATGATAGATACCATCTATCAGTTTTGATAGAAAACACCCCCCTTTTTTTTCTCAGTGTAGTCTTGATGTCAGTTTTCTGAAATAATGTTTCAAAAAAATCTTGAGGAGACTTTATTCTCCCCGCCTTAGCAGCCTTACGTCAACCCCCCCCCCCCCCCCCCACCCTTCACTCTTGAAACTTCTGTGTGCCAATATTTTCTCAGCCGTTCCCCCAATCGCTGAACGCGTACGGGCCCTGCGTTCGCTATGGAAATTATCTCTTTTTCCCAGTAGAAAACGCAGCGCCCTTCAAACCAACTCCGTCGGGATTTGCATATTGCCAATACGGAAGCTGTCAAATTTGTCAAAAGAGAGACGGGATGGGTTTGAATCGGTTGGTTCTGCAAACCTCCTGTTTGTCGCCCTTCGTCAAATTCCAGTTCGGTAAATCTGGCGTGGGCAGGAGGGGGGGGGGTGCACAAACCAAACCATTGCTGGGTTTTTTCTCTTTGAACGTTGTTTTAATCAAACACTGCTGTTTCTGAATCTGGTGATGTGCAAACAGTTTCAAAATCCCACCTGCGCCTCCCTTAGCGTATAATAATACCATATAAACTACATAGGGGCCTATCCATTCGTTCTAAACTCTCAATGGGTTTCAGATACTCGTAGCTCGTAGTATTCATTAAAATACAACCTACAGTTTTCTGACGTTTATCCTTTTGTTCCAGGTATGTACCAGAATTCTAATTGACATAATCAGCCAACATTATCAACCACCTCAAGGTAAGGTAGGGCAGTTTAATTTACACAGGAATACTTGGATGTTCCCATTTTCTTGTTTCATAATAAATTCAATGAAACAGGCGAGCTTAGCAAACGCTGAATTTATGTTGGAGATATAATCAAACTCGTTTTGCGTTTCATAATGGTGTAATAATAATAATAATAATAATAATAATAATAATAATAATAATAATAATAATGTTCGTATTATTATATAAAAAATCTAATTCCTGTTAAGTATTACAGTCCAAAAAGTTAAGTATTACTCCCCCCCCCCCCCCCCTCAAAAACGTTCCCTTTTCCAGTTCTCAACTAAACTACAAAATAAAAAATCCCGTTATTCAACGTAGCATTCCATTTGATAATAAAATATTATGTTCACCCAACTCCTTTAGTTACACCCATCTCAATCATATTTGAATCAAAATTTTTTTGAAGTAAGTATCAACTGTAAGTATTGACTTGATGGTTGTGTATGTGTGGATTTATTGACTTTTGTCTGGGAAATCTCTAGCTCATTTTTAGGAGGAAATGCCATAGAAATCTGTCATTCACACCATACGTATTATATAATTAGCGTATTTTCCAAGCTAGTGACTTGGCTATTTTTTGACTATTTCTAAGGATGTTTTTGAAGATTTAGATTTCTTTTATTATTCATGAAACAAGGGGACCAGGGTCCCATCAAGCGTATAATAATCACGCGCATAAAATTGGTCTTACGGTTACTAACAATTTACCCCCACCCACTCGAATTTGAACTTAGTTTTTTAAGAACGAACATTTAGACTATTGAAATAGTCTTTTAGTGCCTCGAGTCACCGAATAATATACCAATTAACCGTGATTTGTATCAATATCTTGTGGATTTAGCCACTGGATTTGCAGTTATTGTTGACATCCACATATACTCAAATTCGATCCACATGTTGTGGAAGAATATTTTTAGTTCTATTGAAATAGGCGCAATTTGAAACTTTTTATCTCTTAGGTCAGATATCGTCTGGAGTAACACGCTTCATCATCTTTATATTCGTATACCTACATTTTATTAAAAATTGGGAACTGATTTTTTTTTTTTTTTTTTTAACGGAAAAAGAGATATTGCCCATTATTCATGTAGGTATTAAAAATCGTGGGCCCATTCCAGTACTTGCGGTCATGTATAGCAAATTTTTCAAGAAGTGATCTGTGAATTTTTCAGGGAAATAAACTATTGTAAAGAATCGCTATAAATGACTTTTAACATGTTTAATGTTTTAGGGCTGGGGGTCATTCTGTGAATTCCGACACGCAAATATGCAACGTTTTTCATTGGTTACTACACAGTTACTACCTTCTGTTGTAGCAACCATAAAGAATATCGCACTCGAAAGAAACAAGAGTCAATAGCTACGTTTTTCATTGGTTACTACACAGTTACTACCTTCTGTTGTAGCAACCATATGTTGATGGCGAGTTCTATAATAAGTACAGTAAATGCAACATTATACTTGTAGAGTTCAGTGAAATTGTGGCTTTCATTTTTTCTTGACATTAAAAAACTATATCTAATTTCTCCCTTGCGAGGGAAAAACATTAAACATGATTTAATGTTTTTCCCTCTCAAGGGAGAAATTTATACATTTTAAAAAGCAGCTAAACAATTGACGTAAACACACAAAAAGTTCCTCAGAATGGTGAAGTGAGGCAAACAAACACTATTTAAATGATCAAAACCAATTTCATACAAAAAGGGGGAGGGGGGGTCAAATTTGAGTGTTTGTGGGTGAAAAATTGCAAAAATGCTATATTATTTTAGGTAGACGTCGTACTCAATGACTTGGCTTCAGTGCGACCTATTTGAGGTGGAGACGGGACAACTTACGCCCTCAAAAACTGATCACTATAACCGACCTTTCGATCAGTATAACAGGCCAATTCACTGTGTGTTTACATACAGCCGCTCGGGGCCTGACTGTTCCTATCCTTACATCCGGCTTATTCCTTTAACCGCCTTTCTACTAAGCGACTTCTACTGTATTATAATATACTAGGTGGTGATCGATATTGGCGAATTGTGACCCTAGACTTGACCTAATTTTGATTAATTTTTGTTGTTGAGGAAATCTTCATTAAAACCGATAGTTATCTTCTGTTTCGGATCATCGTTCATTAGTTACCACTTTTGGTGAATACATATATACCATTTTTGGGAGATTTCAGCCATTTTGACCTATTTTGACACTTTTAACACCCAAAAACTCAAAAACTGATCACTATAACCGACCTTTTGATCAGTATAACAGGCCAATTCACTGTGTGTTATACATACAGCCGATCGGGCCCTGACTGATCCTATTCTTATACCCGGCTTATTCCTTTAACCGCCTTTCTGCTAAGCGACTTCTACTGTATCTCGATTTGGCGGACACTCAGCTCAGGCTGCTGCGGACCCGTCAAGCCGGAGATCGCAACGGATTACACCAAATGGGGAACTGTGTGGTGGACGTGGAACAAGTTACGTTCCAAGGGCTGCGTGCAAAGATATCGTTAGGGTTGGTGTAGATGAGGGGGCGTCCAAGTTGACATTTGCATAGGTGATTTGCGAGGTGGGAATAGGAAGATAGACGGACACTACGCTACTAATGACCCGTCCCGTTCGCGGAGAAGGAATCGCCGCGATATGCGGCAAAACCATTGTGCGGCTCCGGCAATAAATCAAATCGCGATGCACCCGAGGCGACAGGCGCGATTGCACCACCTGTCCCGCGCAATGGCCTGCATTTTTCGCGATGTACCCGTCCAACTCGTTGCACCCAGCGACTCAACGGTTACCCTCCTTACGGGTCTATTATACCTAAGGCCCTCCGCTATATAAACTCCGCCTGTTCTCACGGCACTATTTATAATAGTGCGAACCCTTTTCAGAACTTCCGCCACCTTGGGAGCGATCAGTCAAACGCTGTCAATTTTCATTAATAGAACCGGCTAGCGCTCGGCGGCACAATCCGATAGGACACTTTTAACGCCTTCACGCTCCCTGCATTAGCATTACAGTCGGCATTACAGATTCTAGTAGTAATTTGTAGCGAACGTCCAACGGCGGGATTCCTACTCAAACAGACACAAGTTTTGCGACACTTCCAACGTTTTATCGAGGGCAAGCGATCTATTCATACCCATCGAGCCAACCGTTTTAATCCAATTTGCTCTTTCTTCTCATTTTCTTCAAGCTGCCCCTCTTGCTTGAGTCTTAACATCCATGAATTACTATAAATTTTAACAAGTATCGATTTACTCTAAATAAATACGTACCAGTGACAGAATGTTACTTAATCTTTTACTCAAGTTATCATTATCATGTTATTAGAGTAGAATAAAAGATACGTTCTGGCGCAAGGTCACCCTGCAAGACTACTAAAGATACTAAACTCGCAACATACTTTACAATTTTTTATTTTTTATTTTTTCTCGAAAAATTCACACAATTTTTGTTAGGTACCTTCGCACTTTTTGTTATTACCATCGAAAGTGTACTAAACTACGAAATTTTCGAAAAAGTTCACGAAATTTTCAAAGGTAATTACAAAATGTCGTAAATTTTTCAAAAATTTCGGCATTACATAAATTTTCAAAAATTTTCTTCGGTAATAATAAAATTTCGTAAATTTTCGTTAAATGTTTCGAAAATTTTCATATAAAAAAAATTTGAATTTTTTGAGGAGAAAAAAAAACCCAACCGCGATGTGTGTTGCGGGTTTAGTATCACAGGTCTTGCAGGGTGACCTTGCTCCAGAATGTATCTTTTATAATATCTACTTACTAGTATTAATGAAGCATGAAATCTATCGTTTTCAGTTAGATGTTTCTTTTCTACTGCCCGTATCCTGCATAAAATCATCCTTACAAATTGAAAAGGTCTGCCAAGTCGGGTAGGACGTGTATAATTAGTTGCTTGGTCCATTCGGTGGGTAAGTGGAGAATTCACGCGTATGGATTTGAAATTAAGAGGTTCAAAAATGACAAAATAGTAGGATGTCATAAGAGTTGTAGTGATAGTATTAATGATAAGCGCGATAGGATTATTTATTCAGACATTCATAAATATGTGTTTGGAATATTTGTGGTATCGTTCCACTTGAAGAATAAGTATTTCAAAAGTGTCGAAGCAAGTTGCAATACATTACAAGATTTTGTACTGATACAAGTGATTAAAAGTAATTATAATGGAGAGAGAAATCCAAATGCATTTCGTTCTCTAGGGTAGTTATGGGATTTACTGGGATTTCACGTTTGCGCATGCGACATACTGAACTTGATCAATGGCGCTAATGTGGGACTATCTATGGCCCATCCCCCACCTACCCTCCAACTTTAGCTCTTTTCGACGATTTCTAGGTTATTTATGAGCTTGACAAGGATTTTACGTTGGCGCATGTGCGGCGAAAGTTACAGTACTTTTTCTGTGAGTTCTATGTGGGACCATCTGAGCTCCACCCCCGCCTACCCTCCAAATTTCAACTCACAACAACTGTTTTTCGGGTAGTTATGGGCGTTACAGCGAATTGGCAAACATGTCGTGTTTGCGCATGCGTTTCCAAATTTGATGAAATAGGTATTGAACTAACAGGGTACCGTTCTGCATCTTCCCCTCCAACTTTCAGCTGTTTTCGACCATTTCTATGGCAGAGTTATTAGCATTATAAGGATTTCATGTTTGCGCATGCGCAGACGAAAGTTATAATACCTTTTTAAGGAATTTGATATGGTACCATCTATGGCCACTCCTAATTTTAACTCACTACAACCATTATTTCGAATAGTTTTGACCTGAGACAAGGAATTGACCAGAGACAGAAACTGAACCAAATATGTTCATTGATGTCTGAAACGTAAAATGCGAGCGGAAATTTTCATTTTGGAGGGCAAAAATGACTCTTGCACGAATCTCTTGCACCGCTTCCCTACCTTCGGTAGTGAGGAAGCAAAAAATTATATAGAAAATTTCGCGCTGATAACGAATATACTCGTACGATATGAGTTGAGGGACACTTCACTCAAAAGTGTTTTTCAGACGTTTCCAAGTGTTATTTTACGAAAGCCACCACGAAAAGTATTATCAAATCAAAAAGCGTTGCTAGAAATCAGTTGGGCGCCAAACCAAATCAAATAGAGCTTTCAATGCATATTGTTTTGTTTTCAAATCATTTTTAAATATTTAAAAAATGAATGCAAGTTAAAATATGTTTGGCAAACTTTTTTTGTAATCTATTGCACCTAACTTGCTTAGATCTATTTCTTCAATCTTCCTATTTCAACCCCAGTAGGAAACCTTGATGTTGTGTTATTCTTCTTTTGCCTAATAGGCAAAGGATTAATTCCAGTTTCCTAAATATTCGTTAAAACCTAAAAAAGCTCATTAAGAATCATAACAGGCATAACACGCGTATCGTTGAAGTCTTAATATTAGATCTCACACGGGGCATCACATAATTAAATTATGTTGCGTATATGATTAACAGCAGGTTGTTGTGGGATTGACACAATGGCCTGCGTTTGCGTGATGACATTTAACGCCTTGCTCCTTGAAATTTCCTACTGTACTGTGTATTATGACATAAATTAGGTATTTGTCGATGATCATTGGTGTATGAACTCTACTTATTATCTGAGCATCAATAGGTTTAATTAACAATAATTCATTAGCTGATACAAAGTAAATTAATTTCTTACTAATTACTTATCGTTTAGACGTGCTAGAGGGATCTTCAAGATAATCTTTATTATTTCTTTACAATAGAAGATTTTTCATTCAACTAGCTACAAGCAATAGTGTCTACATTATTTTTAACGAAATACATTTACCTACCATTGCTGTGGTATAGTTTTAGTGATAGATAACTAACTGAAATGTTTGTATTGAGTATAAGGAGTGAGTGAGAAGTAGTCGTGAACTGTTCAGATATAGCGCTTGGAATAGAGATTTTTCTCCAGGCTTTCAACAGCTCATATTTACATCTCAAATGCATGCAAATTCGAGAGGAGTCCGTTTCACAGTAATGAAAAATCGCGCCCAACGGGTTGAGATTTCCATGAAGTAGTCAAAGGTCAGTGTGCGGCGATCATTTCTTATGCATTCACATTCAATTTTCTAGCCGTGCGGTGCCGGTCGAGGGTTTTGTTCGTGACCACCCCTTAAACTCCTTTATCTCACCTCTCTACGTCAAAATATAGAAACGAAATTATTTCGCAACATTATATTTAATTCCAAGTTAATATCACAGTATCTGTGTGACGTATAAATGAAAATTTCAACTACTTTTAAAATTAATGTTAAAGAAGTTACGATTTTCTCAAAAACGTTGATCTCCGCACCTCGATTTCAACCCAACTCAGTACCTACATAAGAAGTTGATTATGTATGGCGGAGGTAAGTAGTTGGTGTCCCGTCCAGATTTGTCTAAATTCATGCGTAAAATTTACTTTAAACTTCGTAAAACTTAAGTACATTTTTGTGTTTATACTTGTACTAGATTTAATGGTGTAATGTTATGTAGGTTCTACGTAACATTGGTATACTAGATTTAATGGTATAATGTTATGTAGATTCTACGTAACATTACCTTGGGGGTACCACATAATACCACGGAGGGTCAAATCACCAAAATGGTCTAAAAATTTCAAAAAAGAAGGAGACCTACTTTACTTTGCTGTTAGGAAACTTATGTATTGGCCCCTAGATAAGTACCCTGCAAACTACATAAAAACATGCCAAATACTGGGTAGGGTACAACGTAAATCAGTTTGATTAGCAAACTCTGTAATTTGGTTTTGCAATTTTCGTTCATCTTCTTGCAATCTTCGCGCTTATTCGTTCATCTTCAAGCTCATCGCGTTTATTACGTGGATTGACAGAGAATAACGTCAACCAGAGAATTGGGATATTGTGAACAATAAAAACCATAAAAGAATTGAAGTCATTAAAATTTACCTGATCAACTTATAAAAAGAATCAATTAAAATCTATTGTCACCCGACCGCTTTGGCATTTCGCAATCATCACATTATAACGAAGCCACTTTTTTTAAGCGTTATTTATTTTTGTACCCGCCTCAGGCTGGTCGGGGGTCAGTGCGAGTAGGAACGTGTTTTTCACGATAATTTTTTACTCCGTGTCCACTCCGTCGTCCATCCGCCTACTGGCTCACTTAGAAAAAGAGGATTCATCGTTATGACAAGGGATGTTCCCATGGTTTGAAGCTTTGGTTTGAAGAGTCAGTGACAGATTTCGAAACCGGTATGCGACCTATTCATCCGATTTAGGAGTCCCCTAGCGGAGTCCGGAAATTTTTTTGTTACTGGAGGCCGTTATTGTATTTCTAGTGTCGGAACAATGTTCGCACCCCGTTACCCTGTCTAGGGCCATAAGTCTGTTTCTTCTTCTCCGAATGTAAATGGCTTACAGGATATCCACCTCTCCTGAGTGCCTGTATCACCGGGACGCATTCGCATCTACTCGTTGTTGGTAGTTACAGTGTTGAATAGGAAAAACGGTCTGTCCTGTCCTATCATGAAATTGCTGTGAATAGTTTGCAATGAATAGCGAATAGTTCGATGTGAATAGCCTTGTGATGTTAGAAGAACGAGGAAAATCGGCAATACTGTTTAATAGCTACTGCTGCATCAATGTGCCACTCTGCCACACTCGTCGGACATGGCTTGTTCTCAACAGGTTTTTACTTTTTACTCACAGTTGTTAACTACTATGCTTTTCCTATAATTTTGCTTCCGAGTCTGCGAAGCAGCGGAAGCCTTGTGTTCACTTTCGTGAGCCAAAAAATTTTTGTCTTCAGAAATCAAAATTTCCACTTGCATTTTGCGTTTCAAAGCCTACTGAACAAATTTGGTTCCGTGTCTGTCGGTCTGTGGGTCTGTGAGTCTGTGAGTCTGTCCGCATTTCCTTGTTACAGCCATAACTTCCACGATTTTGAATTGATTCAGCTCAAATTTTGAGGGATGGTGCGGATAAGGCCCCTTGAGGTCCCATACAAATTTCAACATGATTGATCCAGCGGTACGCCCTGCGCATGCGCTAACGTTAAATTCAACAAACACGCATAACTTTCACAATTTTGATTCAATTTCGCTCAAATTTTCAAGGGTTGTTTGGACAAGGCCTAGTGAGTTCCAGTATGAATTTCAGCATGATCGGACCCTCGGTGCGCTCTGCGCATGCGCTGGCGTGAAATAGATTCAATTTCCTTGTTACAGCCGTAGTAACCAAAGATTTCACCCAATTTCAATGTAATTCTCAGGGATTAAGCGGGTAGGGCCCATTGAGGTCCCATATAAATTTCAACATGATAGAGCCAGCGGTTCGCCCTGCGCATGCGCTAACGTGAAATTCTTCAAACACGCATAACTTTCGCAATTATGTATAATGGACGTAATGTATTATGGACGTCATGTTATGTAATATGTATATTTCATGTAATGTTATGTAATGTAATGTTATGTAATATGTATATTTCAAGTTTTGTAATGTAATGTAATGTTATTTTGCTTCCGAGTCTGTTCTATTTTATAATGGGTCACTCTGATTGTGACGAGGAAGCTCCTGTGCCATCACCTTGGCAGTGTATTTCCCATTTTTTCGTGTTTTCTGTGTGAATATACGATGGCCGTATTCCGTTTGAGGTGTAGGGGATACGGGTGAGCCTCCTGTGGATAAGAAAGAAATTAATTCAATTGAGGCATGTATGGTGAAACATATTATGTATGATGTATGACAGACTTTTACGATAAACAAACGTACCTACACACACATTTACACCACTTTTTCTCGGACATCACATCGTAACATTGGAGTAAAACACTTTAATATAATTCCAGAAGAACGTAAAAACCTATCTCCTACTTTGCCTATTATGAAAAGAATAGTTAAACTTCTAACAGAAGAAACATAATATTGAAACATAATAGGTATTACGAAACTTATTGAACATAGTAGGTATGTAATAGTTTAAGCAGGTATTCAATATTGAATTTAATATTAAATATTTAATATTGAGACATAGCAGGTCTGTAATCGTTTAAGCAGGTATTCAATATTGAATTTAATATTAAATATTTAATATTGAAACATAATAGGTATTAAATATTTAATATTGAAACATAATAGGTATCATGAAACTTATTGAAACATTATAGGTATTTAATAGTTTAAGTAGGTATCTAATTCAAAAGCAAACTTGATAAAAGTAAGTAAGAACCCAACTCAGAAGATAATGATCTATTAATGCAAATGCATTTTTTCTTTATGATATAATATGAAACATACCTACGTACCTCATGTATGCTATTGTATAGGCGAGGATTCCCTTTGTCGATAGTCTGTAGTTTTGAGACCCCTAACCCCAGCACGGGTTTTACTTTTCGCATCTAATTATGTATCTTGATTAGTCTCTGTAGTAATATTCGTGGCTTGTAATTTGTATGTCGGTTTGTTGTATATTTGCCATCATTTCATTTACTATGTGCTTATAGTTTGATTACAAATAGTGCAATTATTTAAAAAAGAAAAAACCTATGAGGTGCGCACAGATTGCCATTTGGCCTCTACCGACTAGAATTTTGGATGGTAGACTCGTAAGACTTTCCAGTTTTGCTTTGCCTGTAGCCTTCTGGCATCGGTCGGTCATGATTATTAATTTATGCCACTAATCGTAGGTACGTATGTGGTTCAGAGATTTTGGGATTCTGGCTTGGTCGGCGGGCACATCAGTATAGTTCGAATGTTTTCGTGAAACCCCCCGCCAAACCGCCTTTTTTCGATCAGTCATCTTCGGATGTCCAGGAATCTGGAGGTTCGTTCGGACAGACAGTCCTGGACCGTTCCGGACCGTTCTATCCAAACCACGCCCCTTTTTTGTGCGTACGGACCGCGCCAGAACTGGTCCTGGATCGAGAGTCAGCTGTTCGGACAAACAGTCCAGGACCGTTCGGGACTAGTTCTGTCAGTCCTGGATTTTTTGGAGGGGTGCTCATCCTGCACGTGCGCATTTGATGATTCTACCTTCAGCTTATGTGGAAGGTTACTGTGTTTCAGGTTATGCGTTGGGAATCATCAGCGCGCGTTCTAGGACAGACACAGTTCTGGACTCCATCCTGGACGGTTCTATCCTCTCGTTTTCAGAACGCAGTTCCATCCTGGACTGGTCCAGGACTGTCTATCCGAACAAACCATGTGTGTTCTGTTCCAGTGCGCGTCCATAGGAGGAGGCTAAGCCCCACGCCCTGGCACTGCAGACTTCGCGTTCAATACTGGTCTCCAAACTTGAAAAGTTGCATTTTACAAGAGTGAAGTAACGAAATCAAGTACCGACCTACCCCTCTGCGCTGCTGGTGATGAACTCTTCCAGTACGGGTACTCGATATGAAGTGGTTCCTGATAATCCCCGCAACAAAAAACCGCCTTTCAGAATCACTGACCGGTAAAGACATCTCGAGAGGGGTCAAGTCCCATGCTTCACACTCAATTTACCTTTTTCTCTTTTCCATCATCTCCCCTGTAATTTTTCGGGGGTCACAAGCGCGACCTCCGCAGCACCTTGTACCCTCTTGAATCATTTGTATCTAATAACGTCAAACATTTCACACTCCGAAGGGACAACACACCTGCCCCTGCCTTTCCCCCGTCTGAGCGTTGGAGGCCCAAGTTCCCATCAAGTGGCCACCGAAGCTGTCATCTTCATCTCATATCCTTCTCGTGTTACTCTATTTTTAATCTCTCGTCGAACGGCAGATGGAGGTTCCTAACGGCAAAACTCTACAGTAATGATTTCCGAGCTTTTCGCCCGTTTGATTGACGTCCGCTGTTCTCGGGTTTAACACGTTTAATGCACTTCATGAGTTTGGTCATCCGTTCCGCCTTGTTAACTGTGAAATGAATACTGATGAAGTAGGTACTTCCATAAACCTTAATGTTTGACCATTAGCACTACTTCAACCTGTAATCTGAATAGTACATCATCACGGTATGCATATTCCTACCTACCTGATAATGATCAAATGCCCTGATGTCTCTTGTTCTAGAACCACGCCGTTCCCACAATCACAAGTAGGTGTGTTTTAAATTTAGGAAGTCCCCAACTGGGCATTCTGATAGGTAGGACCCATCGGCCAGAATCAGTGATTTGACCATAGCATTATACAGCCACACAAACGTAAAACACCCGCCTCACAACACATAACGAGATAGGAACTCCTGAACTTGTCGTAACTTATGAATCTCTGTTGCTGTTACTAAACGTAGATAATAGTTTATAGTTTCGTAAATTTCTATGTTATCTTTAATGCAATTCTTGGACATAACAGTGTACATCCTTTTACAACTCTTGTACTTGTAAAACATAATTAATATTAACGTTTTTACACATCGACACTCTATCATCACTCTATATCACTGTCGACTCTATCATTGTATGTAGGTAGTTGTTAGTTTCTAGTAGTAACCCCCTTTCAAAACGCTGCGAAGTCCTTGTCAGATGGGTTTATTATTCTACTTGACATACCTACAGAAATGTTGGCTGTTCATTTGTTGTTTCATTCGTGTGCAATCATTGAATATAGCTATTTCTGATGGTTTCCACCAATTTTGACCCCCAAAAACTCCAAATAGGCTCCTATTTTTGACAAATTATCTTTGATCATCCATTTAATTGTCTTGGTTCACCTGTTGATACTACTTCTAGTGTTATTATACAAATGTATGGCGATTTCAGATAATTTCCCAGGTTTTTGACTCATAAAAAAAATGGATTTTGGGAACTGAAAGTTCGTTAGAACCTCAATTTTTTACTGTTTGGTCAAAATCGACTTCATATTCGTCTCGCCCTAAAAAACATGGAAAACAATACCTCTAGAACACCAAAAAAAACTTATTTTTACACCCATTTTCACCCGCAACACCATTGGGTATATTTCGATCGGGCTGCAAAGTTTCGGGACAGAACTATGGCCCAAATGGAGCACGTGTGCGAAAGAACGAATTTTTTACACCGAAAATAAAGGATGATAAATGGAAGATGAATGGATGATACGGACGACGGACATTGAATTTTTGGAATCTGCGCACTTTGAAAGGAAAAGAAAAAATTTTGAGGGGGCGGTCACATAATTTTTTGGTGAGCGAATACGTAGGTGTATTACTCACAGAATAATAAACCAAAAGACAGGCCAGACGACAACCTTTCACTTCGTTTGTCCCACTGCCTCATAACAACCTTTCACTTCCCTTCACTTCGACATCTGTTGACATAAATAGTGACCAACTGACTGAGTATTCTCTCGACTCCCTGAAGATGTTCTTACATCGAATGTGCTCTCCTCCAGTACCTACTCGACATGCGAGTGACGACGGATTCCTCTGGAAGGTATGTTAATTGTACCTGTGAATTAATATTCTGTTTATTAAGTTGTCCAGAATTGAAATAAATTTAGTACAATTAACAAAAATGGGGGGAAGGTGGTAAAAACACGTTGAAATTTGCGGACAAAACCATGGAAGCATTTTGATATTCGAAATGGTCAGTCACACTGAAAATTCGCTCACATGGTCATGCTGTATGACTGGACCTTTTATGTAGGTATCGCGTTAAAAAAAAAAAATTTGATGTCTTGACAAATCGTAACGACTTCTCATTGACTGACGACATCAAGAAAAACGATACAAAAGTAACGTATACGACGTTTTTTGTTCGGAACATCTTCCTGGTGCGTTTTCTCCGCGTTTTTACCACTCGAATCCTCCCCCTATTCAACCGAGAAGGCTGCACCTTGTGTCAACGTCTGTCGACATGTCAAACTTAAATGGGCCCACGGGACCCCCCTGGGCCCGTCCACAGATCACTTAGTGTCACCCTTCATGTCCTTGGGCCTCTTCTAAGCATCACGAAACAACTTTTCAAACAAAAAAAGCGTTAAGAACAGTTTTTTCTTCTTTTTTGAAAGAGATAAGGGTTTTTTGGTATGTACCATGGAGGGGTGGGGGGCTTTTCATGGGATGCATCGCTTTTTGTGCACAGCGCACCGTGCGCGTAACCTTAAAGACCGTGTAATGGAGACATTAATTTGAATGTCGTCCACGACCCTCCTCCCCTAAGCGGACGGCGCACACAAAAAAAATGTGGCCCAGGGCCGCAAAAGGGGGTTGGCGTCTTTTTCCGCGTTTTGTTGTGACAATGTTGCGTTTAGCGTTGACGAAAACGACCCGAAAGAGTCGCCCTCGATGAAAGAAAAAGCGGTCAAACCTTAAATTGCCCCTGGGATGTTTGCAGTTATATGCAAATGCAGCCGTACACAATGCAAGAAGCCTGTGTGGGGCGGGCGCCGTCGTGGGTCTTCCGGCTCCCTTCAAATCGGTCTAAATGTCCTTCAAGCTTTCGCTTTGAGTTACTGTCAATCCTTGATATGGTTATGCAACAGCGTAGGTACGTTAACTTCATTGTGCCTCGTTCTATTCCGAAATCCGACTCGAACGCGTCACCTGTCTTTGAACAGATCAATACTGAGTTGAATAGTAGTCAATTAGAACACGTAGCCGTAGGTGCTGCTATGTAAATGAATATCTCAGCTCTGCCCCTGGCAGAACCTGAGCATACAGGCTGAACAACTGCTTTGTAGAATTCGCCATCCCCTCCTAGGAATCGCGCTATCGATTGATATATCAAATTAATATTATCGGATGAAAAATATCGATATCCGATTTTATCGAAAGAAATATCAAAAGAAATTGAAATACCGAATTAAGTAATTTAAAAAAAAAAACGCTGCAAAGTCCTTTTCACTTGGGTTTATTATTCTATCTGACATACCTGCAGAAATGTTGGCTGTTCATTTATTGTTTCTTTCAAGTGCAATAATTGAAATAGTTATTTTTGATGGTTTCCACCAATTTTGGCCCCCGAAAACACGAATTATAGGCTCGACTTCTTTTTTACAGATTATCTTTGATCATTGATAGTACCATTTAATTGTCATGATTCACCTGCTAGTACTACTTCTAGTGTTATTATACAAATTTATGGTGATTTCAGACAATTTCTCGGGTTTTTGACTCACAAAAAATTAATTTTGGGAGCTTAACCTTCGTTACAACCTCAATTCTTCACTCTTTGGTCGAAATCAACTTTATATTCGGTCTTCCCGCCCTAAAAAACATGGAAAACGATACATAACAAGCTCATGTTCACTAAAACCTCTGAAGTTACTAGATGTGTACACACAGTACAACAATAAAGATGATATTAAAATAAATAAAAAACTAAAACCTCAACAAAAAACCCTCGAAAACCCCATTTTTCTCTCATAACACCCCTGGATGTATTCCGATCGGGCTGCCGAGCTTTGGAGCACACCTAGGACCCAAATTTGTTCCCAAATAGGGACCCAAGCAGTGTGCGGAAGAACGACGGCTTTAGACCAAAATTTAACGTAAATTTAAGGCTGAAACTTCGTTAGAACCTCAGTTTTCCACTCTTTGGTCAAAATCGACTTCATATTATTTGCTCTTCTTGTCCTAAAAAAAAAAACATGGAAAACGATACCTCAAAAGCTCATGTTACTCAAACACATACCTACTTTATACCCATTTTTCACCCATTACACCCCTGGGTATATTCCAATCGGGCTACAGTTTCGGGACACAACTAGGGCCCAAATGGAGCATGTTTGCGAAAGAACGAATTTTTTAGACCGAAAATGAAGTAGTTATGCGTGATACGGCGGGCGGACATTGGAATCTACGCACCTTGAACCGTAAAAGAAAAAAATTTGAGGGGGTGTTATAAAATTTTTTTGCTGGGCGATTACATAGGCGTATTATCCACATGATAATAAACCAAAAGTAAGCTACACGTTATATTAAAATTAGGTTGACATTTTGTAGGCCGAAGCCAGTAAACGGAGAAATTGTGGTATTCAGTTTGTTCTGTACCTACGTACAGTGATGTGAAAATAAAGTAGTTTTGAAGTTTTGTTTAATAATATTCGGATTGTTTTGTACCTACCTACATGTTGTGAATATGAAATATCTCCACATTTGGGTTCATACCCTTACGTTTTCAAAAGTTAAAAACCAAATTTAAGGATTTTTCTCGTTGTTAAGAAGAAAAAAAGAGATCTGATCTTAGTATTGATATTCCGATATTATCGAACCCAAAATATCGATATTAAAAAAACGGATATCGGAAGGAAAAGATCGACATTTCGATAATATCGATGTCGATATCCCATCCCTATCCCCAACCTCACCACACCTAATCCTTGCAATGGGCCACTTCACTGCTTCACTGTTTAAAACGTTCCAATGCTGCAGCATGACTGTAATATAATCATGCTGCAGGACTGGAACTGTGCGTTGTTTTGAAAATTTGCTCCTATTATGAGCAAATTTTCAGAACAACGCGCAATTTGTCTTCCTCAGCCTGAATGAATCAGGGCGAGTAGGGGACAGACTGGGCTCTTGAATTTTTAATGTCAGCGAAAACATGCTATTACCATGCAAACTGTTTGGAATTTGTAGATATATATCTATTTGTACGTGTTCATGTGTCATTCCATACACATTGATTTTTGCTGTGGGATTTAAAAAAAATTCGAAATTTCGCCTGAATGTTCGTAATATTACATTTTTAAGAATAAAAGTTGAGTAAAATTGAGTTGTGTGCGTCATAAATTGCTACAAATTGTCTAGAAATTGATAAAAAGCCACCATAAGTGGTTTAAAATGGTGAGAAGGTTTCGCCTAAATGTTGTAGGCTTCACTCGAAAATTTCATATGGTCATGCTGTATGACTAAAACTTCATTACTGGTATTGTGGGGTGTTCCAACTAAAACACGCTAGTGCATGCGGACGAAAGAAGCCCCCCACCTGGGGTTAGTTATGAGCGCATTTTATGACATTTGCAACAACAGAGTGTCGTCTCTGTTTCCGTTTATTATTAGATACTTACCTATAAAACATACCCGTAGTATGTTTTAATGTAGGTACCTAACGATGATATTGAGCTAAGTACATGGCTGCTAGCCAAAATGGAAGTTTTTCTCAGAATATCAAAAATATGGCTATAAAACTGATGTTTTAGTGCGAAAAATGCACACAAGATGTTTTTTGGTTTATTATTTTCAAAATGAATATACATTGAAGAATTAGGCATAATTGAACCTTAAACTGAATCTTATTAACCTATGGAAACTAGAATTAGGTTAAAGGTGTGCGGCCAAAGGTATCGGGTTCATGAATATCTTTAATCTTCTGCCCTTGGTAGTCCCACACTTAGGAATTGTTAAAGAGAAATTTAAAAAAGACGGTGAATTTATTGAGAACGGGAAATGGTTTCTTTAATTAATGCTGCTGCAGCGGGTAATGGAGCAGATTTTTAAGTGTTTGATAGATTGGAGGTTTATTCAAGTGGGTTTCTTGTTCATCTTAGATAGAAATAAGATTGTAGTACCTGCCGCTCAGTACACAATAAAATAACCGTTTAGGTGATTAAATACTGATGGGCTTAAAGCACAAATTACCAGGTCGAATCTTTGTAACTGTATCAAACTTTTACTCGTTTCTCAACTGCCATCGGTGCGTGGAATCGTTAGGCGAGGTTTTGAACAGGTATAGATCGTACCAGTCAAGCCAAGGCCGCGTTTGTTCGCCGTTTACTGGAGGGGAAAAATCGTTAAATGAGTAATTACTTTCTTGCATCTGTCGGAGACTATTATCCTCAGTTGAAAGGCACATCATCACGAGGGCTCCGGCCCGGGTATCCTCAAGTATCTGTTAAATATTCCATTTCATCGTTCGGGGGAATTTTCGGGAGAAGAAGATGCGATACCCTGATGTCTGATTCACAATGAAAATCTGATCAATGATGTAAAGGCTTAATCAGGGGTATGATGAGACAGGGGAAGCCTTCCCCGCAATCTCAGATTATAAATGTATGGTTTAACGTATATAGAAGCGAGGTAATCTTGCGTGCTCCAACGTTGATGTAGGTAGAACAGCCTACAGCTCCTTTGATGTCTGCCCTGGCATGACGGAACCAGTTTATGAATAAAACAATCGAGTTTAGGGCTGGCAGAGGGTTTTTAGTAATTCATCCGAGTTAACCTGTTAGGCATAAGGAAATAGAATTCAAAAAACAATTAGGTACCTACCTCCTATTGAAATCGAGTGTAATACAGTCGAAATTGCTCAGATTTGTACGAGCTGTTCTGCTGTCACGCTGCGTATATTTTCCTTGCCATATTTCCTCAATTTATACCACATTGAGAAATGAAGATTCTTAAGTCAATTTTGCTCGTTGTATGGAATATGATCTGCTTCAACTCTCACCCTCTCTGTGCTAAAACAGTTTGTTTTTGTTTTAAACGTCCTCCTCCTATCTAACAACGTACTCTCAAGCAGTACACACGTAGCGCTAACATCTTTTGTACCTACACACTGGTACACTACGTTAGACCATCATCCACAACAATGTTTTATTCAATGCGGGAAGACGAACGTCGGGTTTTCTCCATGTCCTGTCTCATTTGTGTCATAATTTTTGTAACATTGTTAGGCAGGTACGTCTAAGATGCTTAGTCGCCCAGAGCTCCCGGAGATGTAGTGGTAGGCATTTCGAAGGACACCAACAAGATAATGGTAATGTTTATTGTTCTCCGTAAAGCACTTGACTCAATTGAAATTTATTATCAGCATACTTGGATGAATTGGACTATTTTCAACATCTCACTTACTCGTACATGGCGTATTACGAGTGAGAGGCTTTGCTTTCCTTTATTTAACAGGGGAACCTCAGTTATTTTACTCTGAAGAATCTTCATTTGGATCGTCTGGCAGCTGGCACATTTATTCCATTGTAGAACTGTGGCACTCAGGTAGCGAATTCCAACCCCCATTCATATTTGACTTTTGGTTTCCGTTAATTCGTGAAAAGCTGGAAATATTTTTATTTCACTTTTGGAAATAAGAGTAATATGAGTTTGCAGCAGTTTCTGAGATGAGATTAACTTTTGGGAGCAATAAAACCGCGAAATTGTGGCACTTCTTCAGTGTTGGTTTATTATTCTGTGAATAATATATCTATGTATTCGCTTAGCATGTCGAACACTCCCGCATTTTTTTTTCTGTTACGTTTCAAGGTGCGCAGATTCCAAAAATGCAGTGTCTGTACGCCGTTCGCCGTATCATCCATGACTACTGTATTTTCGGTCTAAAAAATTTCATTCTTTCCACACAGGATCCATTTGGGCCCTAGTTGTGACCCGAAACTTTGGAGTCCGATTGGAATGTACCCAGGGGTGTTATGGGTGAAACATGGGTGTGAAAATAGGGTTTTTTGCTGTTTCAGTAGCATGAACTTGTGAGGTATCGTTTTCCATGTTTTTTAGGGCGAACAGACCGAATATGAAGTCGATTTTGACCAACCATCGAAGCCAACCAACTTTTTAACCAACGAGCTTTTAAATAACCTTAAACCTTAAATTTTGGTCTAAAATCGTCGTTCATTCGCACACAGTCTCCATTTGGGTCCTAGTTGTTCTCCGAAGCTCGATCAGAATACACCCTGGGGTTTTATAGGTGAAAAATTGGGGTTTTCGAGGTTTTTCAATTTATTTATTATTTATTTATTTTTTTATTTTTTAGCGAACATAAGCTTATCACATATTGTTTTACATGTTTTTAGGGCGAGAAGACCGAACACCAAGTCGATTTTGACCAAAGAGTGAAGAATTGAGGTTGTAACGAAGTTTCATCTCCCAAAATTCATTCTTTGTATGAGTCAAAAACCTGGGAAATTATCCGAAATCACCATAAATTTGTATAATAACACTAGAAGTAGTATTAACAGGTGAACCAATACAATTAAATTACACTATTAATGATCAAAGGTAAGTTGTGAAACATAGGAGCCTAATTCGTGTGTTTAGGAGCCAAAATTGGTGGAAACTATCAAAAATGTATATTTCAAATAATGCTCATGAAAGAAACAATTAATAAATGGACAGCCAATATTTCTGTAGGTGTGTCCAGTACAATAATCAACCCACGTGACAAGGACTTGAATGCTCGGTTTCCCGCGCGTAACTAAACGATTATTCCAAATGAAAAGTGTCATATAACTAAAGTTGTAAATCCATTGTGTCCATTTTTCATTTGGAATTTTTCAGTTTTTTGCATTTTTTTTTAGTTACAGGCGTGTTAAACTGAGCATAACACACTTTTCATTCGAAATGGAAAATTTTGACTATTTTTGACTGACGATTCTGACCATCAACCGATGATTCAACGTTAATGTTCAAGAAGATAATTCGAGGCAGAATGAAGGGAATTTTAATTTAGGTCCGAGTTACATTTTCTGTACGATCCACCGTTTAGATGTTATAAACCAAGAAATGAAAAAAAGCAGTTTCGCTGTTTTTTGGTTCTCAAAAGTTTAGCTGACCTCAGAAATCCATCTAAAGCTCAGACTGATAGTACTCTTATTTGGGACGCTGAAAGTGAAATAAAATCATTTCCAGCTTTTTACGAATTAGTGGAAGGACTGGCTTTTTTGGTCCAATTTGACTGGGCTAATAGGGATTGGTCGAATGACAGAACTCTTCTGGTGCCATCCAAGTCCACCTGTGCCTGTCGATCTGCGAGCTGTTTGTACGTGTGTGTATGATCTTACTGTTAGAGAGAGAGACGAGCCCGCTTAAATCAACCGTAAAACGCATCAGTTGAGAGTCACGTGTTTTTCCGTGTTCACCTCATGCAGTCGCCAACCTGTCCGAGTCGTCGATTTATCTCCAGCCGAAGTGACTTATGCTAATCCAGCCCTGTCCGGCCTTGCAACGGCTACGTTCGTCCAGTCCGAGCTCGGCTTCTCAGCGCTGTGACGCCGTCATAACGAATTTACTGGCTCTTACGAGATAAACAATTACGAGGCGAACGGCTGTCTACTTGTATGACGGTGATACTTGATAAATCCCGTTCGATAACTGCAAATAGCTTGTTACGCTAAAGTGGTTCGGTTACGAATGGCTGTGATGAGCTGTGATATCAGTACTACAAAGTAAAGTGTTCTATGTTGGATATGTTGGTATTTCACCAAATCCCGCAGATTACTGCGGGCATTCAAACGTGTTTTTCTCGCTCAAATGTAGAAAGCAGTTAAGACCTCAGTGTTGGTCTGGTACACATTGATCCCCATCACACCAACGTAGTTTATCGATTTTTGGTCGTGATGACCAGTTGTTATTCTCAGTGCTGAACACCAATAATTACCAAAATCGTCGATCAGTGGTTCCCGAAATGTCATCTTCATTCCTTGGATACAAACCAGATGAGTAAGAACCGGAGATTAAAATTCATTACACAAAGCTACTAGGAGTTTCGAGCATCTGATTTTTGAATTTCCTATTACTGTTTCTGGGGTGATAGTCGATTAGTCGATTGATGCCCGCACACTGTTATCCATATCTTACGTACCTTCCTAACTTACTTCAAACGACAATGATCGTGGTCAATGCGTAGATGGATGCATTCTTTTATTAGAAGGATTTGGGGATTTAGATGACCCCCATTTATGGAGCTTGTCTTTTGGACTGAGCATCGTTCCGACGTCGGACGACCTATCGAATGATATTACTGAAAATAACGAACGGAACCCCAAATTCATCAACATCCTCCGAGTCGAAGATGTATTGTGTTGAGAGGTTTTTTGTTGTTCGAGCAAGCGCAGAAGCTACTATCGCTCTGATCGCGATGAAATCGATTGTTAAATGACCATACCGGCCGATCCCAATACATGGTTCCTGAAACTTCCAGCAAAATTTGTTGAATAGAATCGGAATTACTAGATTGACGCTAGCTACATGTTACGCAGACGTTGGAACTTACTAAAGTCCATAGGTCTATGAGGTATGGGACTATGGTATGGGACTGTGGTATGGGACTATGGTGTGGGACTGAGAACGGTCCGCACTTATCAAAATTTCAGCTTGACTGTATCGTTTTATCGGCACCTACGATATGGGGCTTTGGGATGTGCACACGAACACGCACGAAACCAAATTCCTTTTTATATGTCTGGAAGAAATTAAATGGTCGTCTGGTAGCTGCAGACAAAACAAAATTAACATATACCTAGACCGACAGCGAGGTTTTGTGTTGATTGCGTAGTTATAAGGAAATAAATTACCATCTACGAGACCCATTGCGTCAGACATTAGTTGACTCAGATGCCCCCCTCATCTGGCACTAGTGGGAACCGGGCATAAACGAAGACGAACTAACGTATGTATGACACCACAAATGGATTGCCAGCTCTTGTCGCACCCTCACATCTACGTTGAGAGCTGTTATAAAAGGCGATTTGATTTTTTTTAAATAGAACCGACCGACTTTCCAACCGTTTGTATCTCCAGAAAGGGGCTGATCGACTCTATAAATTGGGTCAGGCCGTAAAAACAAATCGTATGTGATCGAAAGGTCTATTGTCGGAGTCAACATTTTGACAGGGCTTAAGGTTGGGGCGTACAGTGGGAGGGAAAAAAGTTGTTAATATGTTCCAGAGGAAATGGAATAGCTTCTATCAGAGCTCAGATTGGTCGGTGTTCGCGCCTTCAATCCGGCACGGGAAACGGCCAAAGTGCTTTTAAAAGAGGCGATTTACATTTGACGCGTGTTTTCAACTTTTTTTTCTCTTTGGCCCGTGAGCGAATACCGAGCCTGAATGAGGTCCGTCCACGAGGCCTTTTTTTGGAACAATTTATTTGCTCAATCGACGTATGGATTTGAGCTGATGAATATTGATGAGGATGAAAACAACACAAAACGGATTTGTGTTCTGTGCAATAATGGATTGAACGGGGATAATATTTTTCGGAATGAAACTGTGGGGCTTGGGAGTGGGAGATATGTACAAGGAGAAACCAATTATAAAGAAACCAAAATATTTTTATTGCAATGAATAACAATATTGTACATTGGAGTATTCTTAAAATAATAACTACAGATACAAATTTGTGTCTAAAATGGATAATAATTCATCGTCTTTGCCCAAGAAGCAATAATTTATTCCCGTAGGTGGAAATTGGGCAGGTTCAACCAGAATCATCCTCCTACCTATTGTTGTAAATCCTTTATTGCGCCTGATTGCAGTGATGCATTCGATTCTCCTGTACGGAAATAGATGAGGCAGCTTAGAGGAGCACTACGGATCGCGCCAACAGGACATTATCAGAGACAGTGATTCTCGTCCAGTGTAGTTGATACCACCCTTCGAAAAAAAGGGGAAAAACCTCGAACTGTGCTGTGTACTGTCTCCACTGGGATGTTTGAGTACTAAGAACACGAAAGTATTAAATCGGCTTCAGCTGTTTATTCAGCTATTACTATTTTCTGTCGTCAAACTTCTTGCTTTTTGTCAAGCACAGTGCTAGAAAAAAAATCAATGTTTTCCATAGGTAACTATTTATTGAAAATCAAATTATTTATTTTCTTGGTCCTCTCTTCTGGTGTTAGCACCAACTATAGGGAATCTATGAATCAGCAACGGTTGGTTAGCTGACTGGTCGGTTGGTCTTGTTGCTGATGAAATTTTCGTAATCAAGTGGTGAAGGGGCAAAATGGACTTCGGGATATTTGAGCGGTTTTTCCGTTATTTGATTCTGCTAGAAGTTGAATCTGCCTCGCCTGAGATAGCGGAGGTTGCAATATTAATTTTTGAAAGGTTTGAAACTGCCTCAATCTCCCTCAATTTCATTTAGTCTGCGATCGGTCTAATCGTGGGATAAATAACTTTTTCGTCTCAGATATGCGTTCAGATTCCTCCAATCCACTGTCGAACTCGTGATTCTTGGGTCCCTTTTATTAGCACATTTATATAATAATAATAATAATAATAATAAATTCCAGTCGTGCAGCATGTTCATATGAGCGAATTTTCAAAGTCGACAACATTTAGATATTTTGACGGTTTTTCGCGGTTTGACCCCAAAACTCGAATTCGATCCACTTTTTCTGAGAATACAATGTACGTATGTCATTATTATACGTAGGTGTATGTGGTGGACTCATTCCCGGAAGTTCCACATGACATAGTTAAACCCACTCTACAGTGCCGCTTTGTCACTTGTAGAACTGGTCACAGGGTCTGATGACTCCACCATATCACTGAAGGTCCAAGGATCCCTCCGATAAAAGAAACACCGGAATTCATCCTCGAAGGTTTATTATGTATCTGCTGCATAGGTATCCCTATCTCTTCATCCTCAAGGACGGCTTTCGGCTTATATGCCCCGCGCGGCTTTGCAACATCTCAAAAACCACGGAAACAGCGCTTAGTATTTTCCACGAAAAATCGCTAATGGTTGGTTTTTGCAGAAATATAGTCCGTTTGGTCTTCCAACATAATAATCTCGTCGTCTCAGGCATCCAGTCGCATTCCTCTCCAATCCACTATCGAACTCGTCTGCCTGGATTCCCTTTTATCAGCACATTTGTATTGATGAAACATATACACACCCCCAACCCACCTCCTCGTCCTCAATCCCCATGATGACCCGCCTATAAGCAACACCCGCATTTTCGCCCTTTTCCAACTTCCCTTACAAAAGAAAAAGAAAAAAAAATGATCCAAGTCCAGTTCGGAAACCTCTTCCGCCCACCCTGTTTTATGTTTTATTCATGTTCGCTTTTTTTTCATATTCAATTCCTTCAGAACAGTCCCAGAGTTCTATTCCTGGTTTCGTAACGTTAAAAGGAAGACCTCTCTTCCGTAAGCTTATGGATGTCCCCATTGTTCCCGGTCCCCCCCACAGCCCCTTCTGGTCTCTCGTTGTTTCTTCCCTTTCTGGAATTGTTTTCTCTGAGGATTTTTCTCCTTTTTCTGGAAGAATCCTTATCTTCTCGGGGTAAATCAACGCTCTCAATTCGGCGATGCCTCTTTTTAACGGGGCAGCAGAGGGATCGAGTCCCAGCCCTCTCGTTACTGATGGACCCCATTTCTAACGACTCTTATACAGGCGAAGCGAGTCGAACAAGGAGTCTTTGTTACCAGACCATCAGCTCCCGTCGGTGAGCCAAATCTGTATTAATAATTATTAGAAGGCATGACGTTACGGGCGATTTTTTTTCCTTACTGTTCATTTTAGGCAACTGCCCACCTTTAAATTCATCCTTTTGATTGCCATCACAATCATTCTGGCGAAACTTTGTTGTATACTACTTGAGATGGCTATATCATTTTTTGGACTGTTGGCCCACAAAAACTCATAATTTACCCACTTTTTGTTTTCTGAAGTTGCCCACATTCGAACTCATACTTTTGCGACTTTTGCCATTTTTTAAAAACCATTTTCGACCCCAAAAAAAAATCAAATTTAAATGAAGTTTGCAAATTTGCCTACCATCTTCAAGATCATCCTTTCGTTTGGTATTACGAACATTTTTGTGACAAATTTTTCCTCTCGTTCTTAAGGTCAGATATATCGCCTTGAATGACAAATTTAAACGTGTATAGGTATATGCAAATTGTTGAAATCCAGGGATCGATTCAGAATTCTCTGAAACGGAAAAGGAACGAAACATTTTCAAACATTTATTTAGGTAGGTACCTACTGAAAATAGTAGTTATCTTTTAGCGTCAAAGAAAGTGAAGTTATTGCAAATGGGTCCAAATTTTTCAGATCACGAATTTTTTAAATTTTGTATAGGCAAATCCGTTTCAGAACATCCTAAATTCGTCTGTAGCTTATAACAAAAATTTATATTTATATACATTTTTATATAACAAATATATGTATTTATAAATTTATGGAGAGATATGGGTTTTTGGCCTCAAGGTCCTCATCCTTCACCTAAGTCTATAAATGTATGTATAAATATATAAATATAAACTCGGCCCTTCGGGCCTCGCCAGGGGGCAAGCCCCCTGGACCCCCAAAGGGGGCTCCGCCCCCTCGGAACGGCTTCGCCGTTCCTCACCCCCGAAGGATGTGTTCTTATACTTCGTATAACAAAGGAGAATTTGCTATGCAATTCCCCCCCCCCCCCCCCCCCACACCACCAACACACAAAAAAATAAAACGATTCTTTATCACATTCCTCTTTGTGCTCATCTTTATCACATTCCTCTTTGTGCTCATCTTTATCACGTTCCTCTTTGTGCTCATCTTTATCACATTCCTCTTTGTGCTCATCTTTATCACATTCCTCTTTGTGCTCATCTTCATCACATTCCTCTTTGCGTGACGCGTTTTTGTGACAGGATATTGTGACAGGACATTTTTTTCACATGACCCCCGGCGTTAAAATTGCATAGCAATTAATAAGTTGATTCTGGTGACTAGGTAGATGAACACAATTCAGTATTGAGTTCTAGTCTTGTTTCTGATGGTTTTTTAATACCCACAACGTTTCTACCCAGGATCTGGATCCTTTACAGTTATGGATACTATTGATACGTTGTTGTTACATGGTCAGGTATCTATTTAATTAAAAATAATTAGAAGATAAATTATTACAAGTGGAACTAGTTTGTTAGTAGTAGCTAAGTAATAGTTTAGTAAAAATATAATCATAAGAAAGTTGTTTAGGTAGGTAAGTAATTGCTTAGGTAGGTAGACATGGAATTCGCAGGTTCAGTGACTATATGATTAGAAAGCGTGGAAAATGGGCAGATTGGTCATGGATACCAAGAAAGCAGCCAGATTGGCGGGATGCCAGGAACTTGAACAGAATGGTAGTTGTTAGCAAGAAATTTAGAGAGTGGCAAGATTTGAACAATTTGGTGGTTTGTGACAGGAATTACAACAGATTGTGGTGGCAATTTATTTTAGCAGCTGCTTGTACATTGAGGAAAGGCCTTTTATGTATCTTTCATGGTTCATACAGTTGTCTTCATTTTTAACCATATACGCTACCTCTTTTATCCTTCTTTTCTCGAGATTCCTTTCAAAACAACATACCTCCCAATTGTTGCTGACTGCGGGGTTGAGGTTTGTTATTGCGATATGTTTTGTTAGAGCAGTGGGTAATTTTACCGTTTTCAGGATTGGGATTGTTTCTGGAGATAGACTTGTTATTGTCACTATTGTGACCTTTCATTCTATCTACTCCTAACTGTTGTGTTTCGCCGATATATAGTTCTTGGCAGTCTTGACATTTAATTGAGTAAACAAGTCAAGTTAATAATTGAGTAAACAAATGTCAAGACTGCCAAGAACTATATGTCGGCGAAACAAAACAGTTAGGAGTCGATAGAATGAAAGGTCACAATAGAGACAATAACAAGTCTATCTCTAGAAACAATCCCAATCCTGAAAACGGTAATTACCTCACTGCTGTAGCAAAACATATCGCAATAACAAACCACAACCCCGCAGTCAGCAACAATTGGGAGGTATGTTTTTTTGAAAGGAATCTCGAGAAAAGAAGGATAAAAGAGGTAGCGTATATGTTTAAAAATGAATACAACTGTATGAACCATAAAAGATACATAAAAGGCCTTTCCTCAATGCTACAAGCAGCTGATAAAATAAATTGCCACCACAATCTGTTATAATTCCTGTCACAAACCACCAAATTGTTCAAATCTTGCCACTCTCTAAATTTCTTGCTAACAACTACCATTCTGTTCAAGTTCCTGCCATCCCGCCAATCTGGCTGCTTTCTTGGTATCCATGACCAATCTGCCCATTTTCCACGCTTAAAAATCATATAGTCTCTAGAACCTGCAAATTCCATGTCTACCTACCTAAGCAATTACTTAGGTACCTACCTAAACAACTTTCTTATGATTATATTTTTTACCAAACTATTACTTAGCTACTATTAACAAACTAGTTCTACTTGTAATAATTTCTCTTTTAATTATTTTTAATTAAATAGATACCTAGCCATGTAACAACAACGTATCAATAGTATCAATAACTGTAAAGGATCCATATAGCATCCATAGTATAACCTTCACCTCAGCAGGTTATGTTAATTTAAGCAAATCGCTTTTTACCTCCGTTCAATAAATCAAATTGGAAATTAACACCTATTCACCTATCATACTTACCTTTGGACCACAAGTAAGCTTAAAAACATTTATTATTCATATCTGTACCAAATGTAACACCGTAGACATTACACTAACGAACTGCTGTCATCTTCCAATAGATCCACATGAATAGGACCCAGATCCTGGGTAGAAACGTTGTGGGACTGGTCATTCCTCAATCCTGAATTATACAAATATATGTATTTATGTATTCCTCTTTTGTTTATGTGTCACTCCAGACAGTATCTGATCTTGGGTACATGATAACAATTCCAGATTTCGCCATTATGTTCGTATCGCCAAACGTAAAGATGAATTCGACGATGAGCTTTTTTTAACAACTCTAAGGGGGTCAAATTTGAGTTTTTAGGGGTCGGCTAAAGCCGAGAACAGTTGATATAGAATCACGGAAAGTTTTATGTAACGGTAAAGACAGAAAAATACCATTTCAGTTGTTTTACGTGTACAGAATAGGGCTAAAATCCATCCTAACTCACCTGGCGTTGTGTGGGATGGTGATTCACGGCAGAAAGAGGGACTGTTTCGATGTTGAAAATATTTTCTCTAAAAAGAGTGAATCAAATTTGATTTATAAGGGCAAAAATCGGTTAAAATGGCTAAAATTATGAAAAAAATAGTGATATAATGTTTCGAATAGTGGAATGGGTTCGCGCTATATCATCTTTTTACACATTAGCACGAATATGTCTTTGAAAATTCTCTAATTTTCTAATAAAAGAAAGATTTATTAGAAAATTCTAAATTAAGAAAGATTATAAAGAAAGACTTATAATTAAGAATGATTAAAATAAAGAAAGATTTATTAGAAAATTCTCTAATTTTCTAATAAAAATAAAAAGTACCACAGCTTTTTATTTTTATTAGAAAATTTACCGAAACAACATTGGGATGGAATATCCAGATCTCGGAGACCGTGAAACGTTGACATCCACGTCCCGATGCGGGACGCGGTAGCGACGGTTATGACCAGTCACTTCCCCGTCTGTTTGATAGCTTTCATCAACGGATCAAGCGCAAATGGTCCATAAAAAGAGCGTTGAAATACCCAGACAATGGGCCTCTTTACGAGCCCAAAGGAGAAACCTACCGTTGGAAGTGCATACGACGGCTCGGGAAGGACTCCGAAGCACTTGATGCCTTATGACGCCCTTTGAGAAAAAAAAAATGATAAACGCTCCTTGTGGATCATTGTTGAAGACGAGATATGTTCCCACATTCAGCCCCATTAAGCCGGACGAGAGTGACCAATTATTGAGGGGAGACGCGCCCTGCGGGTGGGTTAGGGGCCAAAGACTCGGGCATCGTCCCAGAAAACCGTCCTATTCTTTTTTGCACGTCTGAAACCCATCAGTTTTTTCTTCATGAAAGAGTTGACGGGTACATCATAATAAGCAAGTTATGAATAAGTCCTTGAAGAAGCGTTTTTCCTCCATTCAGGTTTCCGAGCCCATAAAAAAAAAACTCGAGGGGTTTTGTTGAAAGTAAACGCCCTGGCAAGGGTCATGGTCGACCGGGGGTGGTTGCAGAAATACATCCCTCTTGTCTTAAGAGGACTTCCTGCAGTAGGTCCGGTTATGTTGAGAGGGCGATCCACCCTCGGACCGCCTGGGGGCACTTTGCACCGCTCAGGACGGCCGGATTAAAGCCCCATTATAAATTCATATCCAGGAGGGATGGCGTGTCGAGGAATATTTTCTGCATTTGCCTCCTTTTTTTATTCATTGAATAAGTAAAAGGGGGAAAGAAAGGGTTTCAAGTTCATTTTGCCCCGGGGCTATGAAGGCGGGGGCTCAACCGTCCGGTTCTCAGGCGTATGAGCTATGAAAAGCTGGTAGAGATAATGTGTTGAACATTGTGCGAGGAATCGAGATGTTTTCTGTTCATGTCACAGAGCACTCTCGCCTTGCACCTTGTGCATCCTCGTAACGACGCGCCATCAACAGTGGGTTGGGAGCTGGCCCGTCGTAGTCCTATGATTACTGTGATCAGATCTTTTCATGGAAAAAACAGTAAGTACGTCAAAGATTAAACGAAAAAAAGGATTTGAATTTGAATTTATTTACATACTTATTAATTCTCGTGTATTTACTTTTTTTAAGGCAAATCACAGAATATTAATTTTCTTAAAAACTATTAAAATCTTCGAATGACGAGATGAAAAGATCACATTTCTTTCAATGACCATTGAAAATGGTTTATGTTTTGACTAAAAACTTAGGAACCTGCGGAAACTAAAGAACATTAAAATTGGAATCACAAAAAATGTCGTTTTATCTCGAAATCGCTTTCACAGCCCTCATCGACTTTTTCCTTCATTTTTCCTGTACTTCTCTAAAGAATGGATATCCTTCAGTTTTTTTTTTTCTTCACATTTTTTGACTAGGAAGTCCCACATCTGCACACAGGTTTCGCAAAAATTAACAGAAACCTTCATTACATCTTTTAATGTGTTCACTGAAAGGCGACTCCTCCTCTCTTCTCCCCAATAATTTTTGACCGTTGAAAATAGTCGCTCGATCGAGGCAGTTGAACCAGGAAGGCAAAAAACGAATTGAGAGACGATCTTGAACTTTGGCACTGGTACATTTTTTAGTACACCGGTACTGGTACTTATTGGAGTCTATAGCGGATCTCGAGGCAAAGGGACCATTACTACTCCGTCTGAGTAATAATCACTTTTGAATAGCAAAGTAGGTAACTGGCGCCGAAAAGCAGTACATTTATTGCATTTCCGATGGTTCCAGGGCTCGGAGAAAGCAGTACATCTGGCCATCGTACCTATGATTGACATTAATTGAAATCTCCCTTAACAACAATAATCTTCCAAAAACTAGGTATCAGTCTAAATGACCGCACATCACAACAGACACATAAACAAGCCTATTATTCCCCACAACAATCAATCCCTAAGGGAACCTTCGTGAATGAATTGATTGATTATTTTTATTACAGGCTTTTACATAATTAACCTTTTGCGGTCGTATGGCGGAAGAGGTCAATACACGCTGCGGTCGTAATGCATTTGTCACATGCAGGCAGCTGCCTGCTGTAATGAGTTAGCATGATCGTCACTGTATTTTGAGGGAACATCGAGCTTCCTATCATCTCAGACAAATTGTTCGTGGTCCAATTTAGCAAATTTCTATCAATTTTTCCGACTGATTTTGAATCTAGAGAAGTGATATTTTGTCAGATCTAAACATCGAAATTTGAGAATTCCATCTTCATTTCGAAGAATATCCGGCAGATGGGCCTCAGTCCACACCCGTTTCCACTTGTTGATGCTCACAAAAAGAGAAAAACCACAAAAACATGGAAACTAGGATATGAAATCAAGAAGGTTAAGAAATATCCCTTTAAAAAATCACTTGCCTCAACGTTGTTCACTGTAGTTGGATTGCATGTCACTGCGTAGTAACTAACTCACCTGAAACGCGCTACTCGTATCTGAGAATCCTGTGAGATCTACGCATTCTGACATAAATTCAAAATGCATGATGAATAATCAGTGCTAGAACAACCATTTGTCAAGTGCAAAAAGCAATTGTATCGTTATAGGTACAACCCCTGCTTTCCATTATCCTGCTTTCCATTATCCAGTTATCCGTTTACAATCCTCGGGGAAGCAAACGACTTACCGTCTGCCAACATAAATGTCGTTTGAAGAATCGGCGCCATTTGTCATTGTTGGAGGACGTTGAGATTACAAGTTCGAAGTCGTTAGACATCTGTTCTTTCCTAGTTCCATTCGCGTGAGGAATTGCATCAGTAGAAAGACTGTAGCACCGGTTACAGTTGTAGTAGTGAAAAGTATAAAGGATTGTAGCTATGTCACGGTTGTTATTCAAGGGGTGTTTTTCAAGAATGATTTAGGATTCAATTTATTCCATACTCCTAAGAAAGACTAAATCATAGCGACAGCAACGTTCATGATGAGTTCACAACTGATTCAGAGTGAACAGCTACAAACGCAGCCTAATAAATTTATGTATGGACAGTTGCGTGCGTTCTATGAAATTCTCACCATTGATTAATGCTGTTGCCGTATGAGTCAAACAGGCTCAATGTTGTTTTCCACCAGTTTCCTGCTGCATCTATCGAGTCGCCGAATTAATGAGAGGGTCAGACCTCAGCAAATTGCACCAACGCAGTAACCCTATCAGTTGGACGTCTAAATAAAGACCTTGAGCCAGATGACCACCAAGTCATTGCCCTGTTATTCACCTCATTGCCAGCAACGTAAATTATACCTCTTTTTCACGGTTGACGTTTCCACTTATACATACCGTTGCAATCGTGCCAACTCGCTCCTTGCACTTCTCCCGGCTTTTTGATATCGAGCATCCCGACCAAGAGGAAAAAAATGGGATTTCTGTGAAGCTTCTCTAACAGTTTGCATAGTCATGTTCCAATCATCTTCGATTTATACGTATTTGACGGTATCGTTAATTTTATCGCCATTTTGGTTTATTATTCTGTGAATAATACACCTATGTATTCGCTCAGCAAACATTTTTTATAACACCCCCTCAAACTTTTTTCTTTTTCGTTTCAAGGTGCGTAGATTCCAAAAATGCAATGTCCGTCCGCCGTACGCCGAATCACGTGTACCGGCTTCATTTTCGGTCTAAAAAATTCGTTCTTTCGCAAACATGCTCCATTTGGGCCCTAGTTGTGTCCCGAAACTTTTCAGCCCGATCGGAATATACCCAGGGGTGTTATGAGTGTAAATGTGTGTAAAAATAGGTACTTTTTGCGTTTTAGCAACATGTTAGTAACATGAGCTTTTGAGGTATCGTTTTCAATGGCTTTTGGGACGATAAGACCGAATACGATGTAAATTTTGACCAAAGACGCGGAAATTTAGAGGTTTTACCAAAGGTTCAGCTCCCAAAATTGGTTTTTTATGAGTCAAAAACCTTGGAAATTGGCTGGAATCACCATCAGTGTGTATAATAACACTAGAAAAAGTGCAAACAGGTGAATTAAGACGATTAAATAGCACTACCAATGATCAAAGATGATTTGAAAAAAAAAAGCGTACCTATTCCATGTTTTGGGGGCCAAAATTGGTGGAAATCATCAGAAATAGCTATTTCAATTATTCCACATGAAAGAAACAATAAATTTAACAGCCAACAATTCTGTAGAACTCCAATCGAATAATAAACCCATGTGACAAGGACTTTGCAGCGTTTTCAAGCTGGTGGCGGTGAGAGAGTTCTTCATTGAGTTTGTATTGGAAGCAGTATAGTATTAAGAATAGAATTGCGAAACGTTCTAGGCTCACTGTCCAGTATAACTACAGAAATGTGGTTTACTGAAATTTTGGGACTCTTGGTTTGAGCCACTCAAACCAAAAGAACAGGTCATGCTAAAATATATATTCAGAACGGCTTTATACAGGTAATTGTTGAACAGTTGAAGACCTGGCTTTGCCTTGGTTCCTACTGATGGATGTCCGTCAGATCACACCTGCTTGTTCAGCAAGAGGCTGAAGAGTATACGGTTACACGAAACGCTGTGGGTTGAGCCAGTGAAGATTTATTGATCAGAGTAAGTCATGCAAAAATTTATTATATGTGTATTCCAAACTCTTAAATACACAGCTGGTTACCTGGTTGTTGCCTTGGTTCTGAATGCACCTCGTATCGTGACTAGCAAGGGTTGGAGTACCTATCCTTTGATTGTTGGGAAATAAAATTTGAGCCGTAAAACCCATTTGGTTTTATTGCTTAGAATAAGTCTTGTTACATTGATATTCGAAACGCCTAAATAATCATTAATGGTATTGAATGTCCCTCGAATGGTGACTAACTCGGCAACGGACTGAAGAGTGTTTGTCGAAATATTGTGGGTTGAGCCAATCATACTAGTGTAATATTAATACTCAGATTAGGTACAGATACTCGATGAGTACTGGGAAAAAGGTATTTAATAATTTTAATCTAATTAGGCCTATGTTCCTGACCATTCACTTCGGGTCGTGCGAGCACCACATAGCGGAGTGGAAAGGTTTAATAAACTCAGTCTAAATCTCCATTCACTGATGACCGTGAAAAACAATCAGGGCTCCGAACGCTCATATTATTTCTAGTATTAAATTATATTTAATTATTCCACTATAACCCTTAATCACCTCTCCTATTTTCGACAAAAAAGGAAGAAAATCTTCAGGTCGTGTTAGTCAACTTCCTAACCTGATCAGACCATCATTTTGTTGACAACATGACGCTATCTTGGACGACTGGCGCCTGTTGTTTTTATCTGAAAACATGAACAAGATAGGTCTGTTTATGAACGGCGGAGTTCTCAGGCATTTTCAACCGATCTTTCTAGTTTGTGGGGCAATTAGACGGAAATACGGCGAAAAACTCCTATCCTGCTCATCCGTATTTAGGAGGTCAGCCAGGCGCCAGACCGAGGCTGGAGCCTAGGTTCTTACTCCCTTCATTATAATTTGGCTCGCTATCCTTTCTTTAGGCGCTGTAGACCTAGACCACACTTATAAGCTGTAAGGTGTGATATATTGATGAGCTAGATGGAACTCGGCGGTAGAAAGAAAATTGTTATGTATGGGGTAACGGAAGGACGAGTTGAAGATGGGCTGTTTTTCGAAAACAGGAACTGGGTCAGATTTCTGCTTGTGTAAAGGTCAGACATTTTTGCGCAAAAATTTTGACAGTGTGAGGACCATTTTTGTACCCAAAAAAATCGGAATGCATTGAACATTGAACTTTGAAAAAAAAAAAAAAAAAACATAAAATATTGTTCGAACGCTCGTCAAACATTTGAGAACAATGTGGAGGGCATTTGAGCTTTTGTTTGCAAAAGTTCCCACAGTATGCATCACATTTTCCGCGAATGGTTTACCTGTCTGTTGCGTTTACTTTTTTTTCCAGTGTGACTGAATATTATAATAAAAGTTATGTGAAGTGAAGGTACCTATGTGTTATGTATGTTCCTGCCAATCATGGAATAAATAAATTAAATTAAGACAAATAGAAGTAGGTAAATGATGCAGAAACTTATTTTTTTTCGAAAGTTCAAATTGGCGGTCAAAACCATGAAGGTTGTTCGATCGTTTGAACTGGTACGTAACTCAGAAAGTTCGCTAATACGGTCATTCTGCATGGCTTTTGGCTTATTATTCTGAGAATAATACACCTGTGTAATCGCTCAGCAAAAAATGTTTATAACACCACCTCAAAATTTTTTCTTTTCCGTTTCAAGGTGCTTAGATTCCAAAAATGCGATGTCCGTCCGCCGTACGCCGTCCGCCGCATCACGTGAGGTAACATGAGCTTTTGAGGTATCGTTTTCCATGTTTTTGGGGACGAGAAGACCGAATATGAAGTCGATTTTGACCAAAGAGTAGAAAATTGAGGTTCTACCAAATGTTCAGCTCCCAAAATTGATTTTTTATGAGTCAAAAACCTGGGAAATCGTCTGAAATCACCATCAATTTGTATAGTAATACTAGAAAAAGTGTTAACATGTGGATCAAGACGATTAATTGGCACTATCAATAATCAAAGATAATTTGGGGAAAAAAAGAAGCCTACCTAATTCGTGTTTTAGGGGCCAAAATTGGTGGAAAACATCAGAAATAGCTATTTAAATTATTTTACATGAAATAAACAATAAATGAACAGCCAACTTTTCTGTATAGCTGTCCAGTAGAATAATAAACTCATGTGACAAGGATTTTGCAGCGTTTTTTAGTTTCTCGTTGACGAGAGGGGTTGGTTATGTTGGAATTACGAAATTCGAACCGGGCGACTTGAACTTTCCAAGCGTTCAACGTCAGTTTCGTTTAAACTAATAACTTTTGCAAGCGCGCAACGTGACGAGGGAGGATAATATCGGTAACGGGTCTTAACTTCCCCACCCCCCTGGCGGACTTCATTGTCTCGTATTCCCTTTTGCCTTCGCAGTTCACCGAACTTGAGGCCGCAAAAGCATTACATTGGGAAGGAAAGGGAGATTTGTGTAATGAAATCCGCAACTCGTTCAAATGATCGCCTTCCACCCCAAGCCCGTGGTCTTGGGGCTTCGATGAAGACTGAAGGAAACCTTTGGGTGTAAGCCTCGGTCGGAGAGAAGATTGGGAGGGGGGAAGGGGGCAAACGGGGCTTTTGATGTAACAATCAATTATATTGGGCAATTTACACGCTCTGTAACACCCAGTGTGTATATTGATACAGCGTGTTTGTTTATACAGCGGCATTGTTTGTTTATAATATCACCGAGTTCCCCCTTGCCTGAATCCTTACGTTATTATAAACAAATTGATGCGCAATAACTAGGGCTCGGATTTTTAGGGTTTTTTTAAACCTTTTTTCCTTTTGGTAGGTATAACAATAATTATTATTTTAAAAGCCCCTTTTCGTTTCACGCATACAATTATCACAAATGGAAAGAAAACTCAAATCTGATTTCACGCATCCCTACCTACCGCTATTTTTTTAATTCTACTAAAAAAAACGCTGCAAAGTCCTTGTCACATGGGTTTATTATTCTATTGGACATACCTACAGAAATGCTGACTGTTCATTTATTGTTTCTTTCATGTGAAATAATTGAAACAGCTATTTCTGATAGTTTCCACCATTTTTGACCCCTAAAACACGAATTAGGTGCGAATTTTTTTTTTTTTTTCAAATTATCTTTGATCATTGGTAGTGCCATTTAATCGTCTTGATCCACGTTTTGACACTTCTTCTAGATTTATTATACAAATTGATGGTTCAGACGATTTCCCAGGTTTTTGACTCATAAAAAATCTATTTTGGGAGCTGAACATTTGGTAGAACCTCGATTTTCCACTCTTTGGTCAAAATCGACTTCAAATTCGGTCTTCTCGTCCCCAGAAACATGGAAAACGATACCTCAAAAGCTCATGCTGCTAACATGTTACTAAAACACAAAACGCTGCGAAGTCCTTGTCACATGGGTTTATTATTCTATTGGACATACCTACAGAAATGTTGGCTGTTCATTTTTGTTTCTTTCATGTGAAATAATTGAAATAGCCATTTCTGATGGTTTCCACCAATTTTGGCCCTCAAAATACGAATTAGATGCGCTCCTTTTTTTTTTTCTTTTTTTTTTTCAAAATATCTTTGATCATTGGTAGTGCCATTTAATCGTCTTGATCCACGTGTTGAAACTTTTTCCGGTGTTATTGTACAAACTGATGGTGATTTCAGACGATTTCCCAGGTTTTTGACTAAAACAAATCAATTTTGGGAGCTGAACATTTGGTAGAACCTCAATTTTTCACTCTTTGGTCAAAATCGACTTCATATTCGGTCTTCTCGTCCCCAAAAACATGGAAAACGATACCTCAAAAGCTCATGCTACTAACATGTTACTAAAACACAAAAAGTACCTATTTTTGTGCACATTTTCTCTCATTACACCCCTGGGTGTATTCCGATCGGGCTGAAAAGTTTCGGGACACAACTAAGGCCAAAAAATGAAGCCGGTACACGTGATAGGGCGTACAGTGTACGGCGGACGGACATTGCATTTTTGGAATCTACGCACCTTGAAACGTGTGAAAATTTTGAGGGGGTTTTATAAAAATTTTTTGCTGAGCGATTACATAGGTGTATTATTCACAGAATAATAAACCAAAAACGTAAATGGCGTTAAAACCTGAAAACATCTAAAACTAGAACTACTACTCTTCTAGAACTACTTAAAATCACTGTTTTACGTTTTTTTGGGTAGTAAATTGGCTATTTTATAGCAGTTTTAGCATCATTATTAAGGATTACCTATCTACCTACTTACCCACAGGCAGATCTGGCCTGACTGTTTATTCTTAGCACTTAGGCCATTGGCATCTCAGGTTGCCTGAGCCTACGCCAGTAAAATATTGGTAAGTGACACTGAAAAGGTGTTCCTGTGATTTGACCACTGTTGATCCATGTGGTCAGCTGGACAAACAGTGAGTATAAATAATAATAGTATTATATTAACAAGGTCTGTGTAAGCTGTATAAGTGAGATGGTGAATAGTATTATATTAACAAGGTCTGTGTAAGCTGTGTAAGTGAGATGGTGAATTTCAACGATTGCAGAGCATATCCTTCATTATAGCTCTTCCAGTAAGCAAAATTACTTGATGAATTGAAAAAAAAAATAATGAAAA
This sequence comes from Leptopterna dolabrata, assembly GCA_954871275.1. Classification (NCBI taxonomy): domain Eukaryota; kingdom Metazoa; phylum Arthropoda; class Insecta; order Hemiptera; family Miridae; genus Leptopterna; species Leptopterna dolabrata. Next base: position 11,873,500 of record OX940979.1, read on the forward strand.
AGTTTTTTATTTATTTATTAGGTACCTACCTGCGAGTATTTTTAATGAAAGCCTTTAAAAAACCTAGGTGTGCGATGAGTACGGAAAACTTTTTTACATTTTTAACCATAAATGTCCGATCCCATGCAGTAACCAAGAGAGAATCATCAGAAAATGGGTGTTAATTCGTATAACTCGTGTATTTATGTATTGGAGATGGTAGTGGTCTCTGGAACTCAGAATTGACCAGTGACAACATGACATGGTGGCTGTATGCTGATCAGGCAGATATGCAGGAAGACTGTAACTTCCTGCTGTGAAGGCTGGCAATTGCGGTCTCGCTTGGGACGTTGGCTTCGCTGTACCATGGTTACGAAGAAGTGGGCCGCAGCCCCCTGTGAATTTTGTCAAAAGCGGTTTTTCAGAACTGTGGTTTCACGTTTAAAATGGTCCAGAAAAAATTACTTCAATTTGATCAAATTCTCAAGAGCAGTGACCCCAACCCTCACCCTCAGAATTGCAGCTTATTTCCACCGTTCTTTAGTAAAGTTACGGAAGTTGCAAGGATTTGACGTTCGCGCAAGCGGAGACGAAAGTTACGAACGGTTTTTTAATGAAATTTTTTTTTTCGAGTCCAAATTGCGGACCTCAACACCGAATGTTGTGTAATTATGGGCCTTGGAGAGTTATGGGGATCGAAAGATCCAGTCGGATTTTGATGATATTCATAATACGTTATGGTGCCATCCAGGGCCCAGCTGGCACCTGCCCTCCACATTTCATCTCATTTCGACCATTCGCGCGTCCAGTCATATATGTACTAGACTTAACTACTGGATGAATCGCCAATTTCGTGGTGACCTGCTCAAGTCACCATAAGCCTCGAAGACATCGAGTGATTGATTCTCCTATAAATAAACGGGAATAGTATTGTAGATGGTGACTACAAATTACAACTACTATTACTTTATTAGATACTTATTAAAATAGTGGTCAACAAAAGCCCTGTGATAGTTTTTTTCTGGAGACGTGAGACGTTGTTCCCGACGTAGTTAGCATACTTAGTCACATAACATTCCTGTTTTAGCTGAGCAAAATTTTATGACGCCCAAAAGGAGTCAAACTGCTTCGCAAGCCATCTGCATAATTCTCTGACGTAAAAAAAAATGTCAAAGTTATTTTTAGTACGCATTTATATTGTTTTGACTTGTTTTTTTAATGAAGTCTGGGTCCTTCCTGTAGGTCTTATTGGCGCCTTCACAGAGCAGTAAACCTTTCGGAGTCGAATGTTTCATTCGATTTACGGCCTCGCATTAATATGCTGCCACGTAGTGGGGCGGCAGAGAGGAATTCCGAAGTCTGAGCTTCCCCCCTAAATGCGTCTGTTTGATCCAACTGTAAAGTTTTTATGGGCTTCGAACAACGATATCCACCCCAAGATGAGACCTAAACTTTCTCGACTGTCTTGGTAGACGAATTGATTGGATCTTAAATTACCGTGATTTTAGGATGTCATGTTCAATCCCTGAATAACTGTAAGGCTGAGGTTACTGCGGATGCGTCTTCTGACGAAAATAGTTCTGACGAATTCTTCAGAACTGAGTTGTACAGGTTCTCTGTGAGAGTGGTTACTTGGGCTGAGACCGTCACGTCAGAACATGCAAGCGTTCATCAGAACCATTCAATACAGTTCGTTCGGTTGAATTCTTCGAATCTATTTTCGCCAGAAAAAAACGCTGCAAAGTCCTTGTCACATGGGTTTATTATTCTATTGGACATACCTACAGAAATGTTGGCTGTTCATTTCTGTTTCTTTCAATTGAAATAATTGAAATAGCCGAAATTGCTATTTCTGATCCACAATTTTGGCCCCCAAAACACGAATTAGGTATGCTCCTTTTTTTCCCCCATATTATTTTTGACGATTGGTAGTGTCATTTAATCGTCTTGATCAACATGTTGACACTTCTTCTAGTGTAATTATACAAATTGATGGTGATTTCAGACGATTTTCCAGGTTTTTGACTCATAAAAAAATCAATTTTGGGAGCTGAAAGTTTGGTAGAACCTCAATTTTCCACTCTGGTCAAAATCGACTTCATATTCGGTCTTCTCGTTCCCAAAAACATGGAAAACGATACCTCAAAAGCTTATGTTAAAACATGTTACTAAAACACCAAAAGTACCTTTTTTATACTACACATTTTCATTCATAACATCCCTGGGTATATTCCGATCGGGCTGAAAAGTTTCGGGACACAACTAGGGCCCAAATGGAGCATGTGTGCGAAAGAACGACTTTTTTAGACCGAAAATGAAGCCTGTGCACGTGATTCGGCGGACGGCGTACGGCGGATGGACAGCATTTTTGGAATCTACGCACCTTGAAACGGAAAAGAAAAACTTTTGAGGGGGTGTTATAAAAATTGTTTGCTGAGCGAATACATAGGTGTATTATTCACAGAATAATAAACCAAAAATCAGTCCATAGTAACCGCAGATAGCCACTTACAGCATAGCTTGTCCTGTTGGTGTGAAAGCTACGAATGTATCAACTGCATGTAATTGACAATAATAATGTAGAAGACAAGTTGATTCTGGTGCATAGGGCTTCCTCCTGTGGTGTACCTTCTATGGTGTGTATGCATAGCTACTGCTAAGTAAAAATAAATAAAAGAATGAAAAAAAAATAAGCAGAGAAATGAAAAAAATAATAATTAATAAATTAAAAATGGTAAATAAATAAAAATAAAATAATAAACCCTTGTAAACAAGGGATGCTAGTACGTGGTCAGTGTAGCACAATGGACTCCGGTGGTGGAGTTCCTAGGTTCTAATCCAATCTCGTGTTTATTTCTCAGTAATTCTGTGCAACTATCCAGTAATTATGTTTGTATTTCGCATTATTCTCACAGTATTCTGCTATTCTACTTAATAGGTTCCTTGTGTTGAGGAAACCTTTTTCAGACCACTCTTCTGTGCAGAAGGGTGTTCGATACTTACCACAAATAGGAATGGACGTGCATTTTTGTGTTCTTTCAGATTTGAGGAACTAAACGGAAGTGGGTGAAAAAGGGATTTGAAAAAGCGTGCGCCGCCATCTGGTATGTTGTTGCCCTCTCGCTCCCGCTCGTGGGAACCGAGTGAGAGGAGGATGCATACCAGATGACGTCACGCGTTTTTCATTTAGCTGATTCTCGCTAAACTATTCGGATTTCGGAGCTGAATATTGGGATGAAGGGGTTTTTCGAGGTTGCTGGATCCGATTCTGAGATCGAAAACAGCAAATTCCCACCCACTTCCATTCCTCATTATTTATTTCACCGGTCCTCATTATTTATTTATCCGGCAGGATTGATGGTCTAACGCCCAATTCAGAAAAATATGAACGGAGAGCCTAGTGGCGCTTCACCACAGTTTTATCTCCAGACTTCCATATGAAATCATTGAAACTCCAAGTGTCTGTCTTACATGGATACTACTGGCTGGGTCGAACTACAGTCAAATACATACTTATATTTTTTGTACAGAAGTTTTCTCTATTGGGTGTTTTACGATTGGTCTGTTGTATCCATTCTTCTACGTAGGTATATAATTTCGACCATTGAATAGTTTTCTTCTCGGCTTCTTCTCCATTTCCCCAGCATGGCAGCCGATTTGTATTAATTAAATTGACTGTAAATACTGCAGATTAATTCTTCTGTCCTTGGACTCGGACTCACTGCTTCATACCGCTGTGAATCTCTCTTTTCGAAACGGCGGGAGAAGCGAGAGGAGCCCAAGTACCTTCTGGGAAGGGAACGAAGGCCATCAGATGTTCCACTTTCGGGTGACGGTTAGGCATAGGCGAAATCCGCTGCTCCCGCCTCAGCCGGCTTTGATTCTCAAATTATACGTCTACAACAACAAACTGCGATCCGTAATAAGGAAGTAACAGTTCTCAGCGCTGTGATTGTGTAACATAGGTGTTCAGTTCTGAATAGCACAGCTTGGACACCAGCCCTTAGGTAATCGACACTTATTTAAAAAAAGTAATAACCCAATAATATTCCCCTACTCCTACTGTCTTAGACTTTTACGGTTTTTATTCATTTATTACTACGACTTAATATTCTTTACAATGCGTAATAATTCATCTAGCAGTAGTTTTCATTTCGTTTAATTTTTTCACTAGGTAAAACACTGTCACAATAAGTCGTTGTTCTAATGATAACATAACTAAGAACTCGATACAAGAGACACACGGCCGAGACACAACACGGCGAGATCGATGGCTCGTTCCGCTTGTTGCTGGTTGTTCAAAACATTTGAGTATTTAAAATTTCAGGTGTTCGTGGAGCTACCATTTCGTTGACTGTTTCCATCCTTTAGTCGCGATATTTCTCTTTACTTCATATATTATTATCCTGTTCTGATAGCACAGCACCAGAGATGTACCGCACGTAACTAGGTATTAGTGGGTCAGCTGACCAGGTCTCACGCAATTTTGAAAAAAGGCTCGAATCCTGCCTATGTACTGCGCTCAATAATAGATATTTTTCGTAACGTTTTATGGCTAAATATTTATCAATCGCTGTAAGGATGATTGATAGAGTTCATTCACTATAACCTCAAAAATCCCTCCAATACACCTATTTTTACACCCATCCCCCCCCCCCCTCCCCTCCATAACACCCTGGGAGTATTCCGGTCGGGCTGCCGAGCTTCGGAGCATAACTAGGACCCAAATGGGGAAGAGCAACGGTATTAGACCAAAATTTAACGTAAATTCTAGGATTAAAATTCGTTAGAACCTCAATTCTTCGCTCCTTGGTCAAAATCGACTTGATATTCGGTCTCCTTGCCCTAAAAAACGTGGAAAACTATACCTCACAAGCTCATGTTACTGAAACACCAAAAACCCTATTTTTACACCCATTACTCCCATAACACGCCTGGGTATTTTACGATCGGACTGAACAGTTTCGGGACACAACTAGGGCCCAAGTGGAGCCTGTGTCCGAATGAACGAATTTTTTAGACCAAAAGTGAAGTAGATATGGATGATGCGGCTTAAGGCGTAAGGGGGACAGACATCGCATTTTGGTTTGTTATTCTGTGAATAATACACCTATGTATTCGCTCAGCAAAAATTTTTATGACACCTCCTCACATTTTGCTTCCGAGTCTGCGAAGCAGCGGAAGCCTTGTGTTCACTTTCGTGAGCCAAAAAATTTTTGTCTTCAGAAATCAAAATTTCCACTTGCATTTTGCGTTTCAAAGCCTACTGAACAAATTTGGTTCCGTGTCTGTCGGTCTGTGGGTCTGTGAGTCTGTGAGTCTGTCCGCATTTCCTTGTTACAGCCATAACTTCCACGATTTTGAATTGATTCAGCTCAAATTTTGAGGGATGGTGCGGATAAAGCCCCTTGAGGTCCCATACAAATTTCAACATGATTGATCCAGCGGTACGCCCTGCGCATGCGCTAACGTTAAATTCAACAAACACGCATAACTTTCACAATTTTGATTCAATTTCGCTCAAATTTTCAAGGGTTGTTTGGACAAGGCCTAGTGAGTTCCAGTATGAATTTCAGCATGATCGGACCCTCGGTGCGCTCTGCGCATGCGCTGGCGTGAAATATATTCAATTTCCTTGTTACAGCCGTAGTAACCAAAGATTTCACCTAATTTCAATGTAATTCTCAGGGATTAAGCGGGTAGGGCCCATTGAGGTCCCATATAAATTACAACATGATAGAGCCAGCGGTTCGCCCTGCGCATGCGCTAACGTGAAATTCTTCAAACACGCATAACTTTCGCAATTATGTATAATGGACGTAATGTATTATGGACGTAATGTTATGTAATATGTATATTTCATGTAATGTTATGTAATGTTATGTTATGTAATGTAATGTTATGTAATATGTATATTTCACGTTATGTAATGTAATGTTATGTAATGTAATGTAATGTTCTGTTATTTTGCTTCCGAGTCTGTTCTATTTTATAATGGGTCACTCTGATTGTGACGAGGAAGCTCCTGTGCCATCACCTTGGCAGTGTATTTTTCTTTTACGTTTCATGGTGCGTAGATTCCGAAAATACAATGTCAGTAGGCCGTCCACCGTATCATCCATAACTACTTTATTTTCGGTCTAAAATTCGTTCTTTCGCACGCAGGCTCCATTTGGGCCCTTGGTTTGTCCCGAGGTATTTTTGGTGTTTTATTCACATGATTGAGCTTGTGAGTCATCGCTTTGCATGGTTTTTATGACGAGGAGACCGAATATGAAGTAGATTTTGACCAAAAAGTGGAAAATTGAGGTTCTTACGGAGTTTCACCCTTAAATTTACGTTAAATTTTGGTCTACAATCGTCGTTTTTTCCTCACAGAATTTGAGTTCAAATTTTGGAACACATTTGGGTCCTAGTTGCGCGATCTGAATACTCCCAGGGGTGTTATGGGAGAAAAACGGGTGTAAAAATAAAGTTTTTTGAGGTTTTACTGAACATGAGCTTGTGGTGTTATATCGTTTTCCAAATTTTTAGGCCGAGAAGACCGAGTATCGTCAAGTTCATTTTGACGGAAGAGTGAAGAATTGAGGTCGTAACGAAGGTTCAGCTCCCAATATTCAAACACCTGGGTAATTGTCGGAAATCACCATAAATTTGTATAATAACACTAGAAGTAGTATCAACAGGTGTATCGAGACAATTAAATGGCACTATCAATGATCAAAGGTAATTTATTTTTTAAAAAAGGTGCCTAATTCGTTTTTTTGAGACAAGGACTTTGCAGCATTTTTGGAATCTGCGCACCTTGAAACGTAAAAGAAAAAATTTCGAGGGGGTGTTATAAAATTTTTTTGCTCAGCGAATACATAGGTGTATTATTCACAGAATTATTATAAACCAAAAACTAAAGCCGCACAGCTTATGAACGTGGGCTCGTTGCATTTGCTTCTCCTCCCCCCAGAAATTCCCGAGTCGGGCGACTCCAAGTTTGAAAATCCGCTCATGTGGCCATGCTGCACTCGGGTCAGAAGGCGGCGTTTCGCGAGACGGGCGCCCGGGTTGCGCAGACTTGTGGCCCCCGCTGGAAGGGGCCCCCGAAGGCCATCTGTGCGGCGGGAGGCTGGAAGTCACGGTTGGCGGCTGCACGTGGTCTCGTCTGTTCCTAACCTACTTTCTACTCCCGTCGCCCGTAAGCTCGCTCCATTCTATTCCGTCCTGACGGAGATTTTTTTTTTCTTTCTGCCATGTTCGGTTTGGTGGGCCCCGGAGGCCCTGCGAGCGGAGTACTGGAGGCCCCGTGTTGTTTTGGGGGGTGAAAAGGCCTTCGCTCCGAGGGCCGTCTGACGTCCTCCTCGCACTCCAAGGATTTTTTAGCGGAAATTTTCCAACATTTGGTCGTAGTTGAATCCTCGATAACTTCAGATGTCCGTGTATGGATATTATTTAGTTAATCCTTACACAGACAACTTTAGTTCCCCTTGGGGCCTGTTGGTAGGGGGGGGGGGGAATATGCCTTCGCTCCGAGGGCCTTCTGACCTCCTCGTACGTCCTCCACACACTCCAAGGATTTTTTAGCGGAAATCTTACAACATTTGGTCGTAGTTTAATCCTCGATAACTTCAGATGTCCGTGTATGGATATTATTTAGTTAATCCTTACACAGACAACTTTAGTTCCCCTTAGGGCCTCTAGGTGGAGGGCGGGGGGTGAAAAAGTCTTCGCTCCGAGGGCCGTCTGACGTCCTCCTCGCACTCCAAGGATTTTTTAGCGGAAATTTTCCAACATTTGGTCGTAGTTGAATCCTCGATAACTTCAGATGTCCGTGTATGGATATTATTTAGTTAATCCTTACACAGACAACTTTAGTTCCCCTTGGGGCCTGTTGGTAGGGGGGGGGGGGGGGAATATGCCTTCGCTCCGAGGGCCTTCTGACCTCCTCGTACGTCCTCCACACACTCCAAGGATTTTTTAGCGGAAATCTTACAACATTTGGTCGTAGTTTAATCCTCGATAACTTCAGATGTCCGTGTATGGATATTATTTAGTTAATCCTTACACAGACAACTTTAGTTCCCCTTAGGGCCTGTTGGTGGGGGGGGGGAATATGCCTTCGCTCCGAGGGCCTTCTGACCTCCTCCTACGTCCTCCACACACTCCGATTTTTTAGCGGAAATTTTACAACATTTGGTCGAAGTTTAATCCTCGATAACTTTAGATGTCCGTGTATGGATATTATTTAGTTAATCCTTACACATACAACTTTAGTTCCCCTTAGGGCCTCTAGGTGGAGGGCGGGGGGGTGAAAAGGTCTTCGCTCCGAGGGCCGTCTGACGTCCTCCTCGCACTCCAAGGATTTTTTAGCAGACATTTTCCAACATTTGGTCGTAGTTTAATCCTCGATAACTTCAGATGTCCGTGTATGGATATTATTTAGTTAATCCTTACACAGACAACTTTAGTTCCCCTTAGGGCCTCTAGGTGGAGGGCGGGGGGGTGAAAAGGTCTTCGCTCCGAGGGCCTTCTAACCTCCTCGTACGTCCTCCAGTTTGAGATATAAGTGTCGCAGTTTGAGTTATAAGAAAATGTAACCATTAAAACACGCGGAAAGAAAAGAAAAAGTTATTTGTCTAAAATTATGGGCTCCGGTACGCGATCAAGTACACCCAGTCGGTATTAAGGCTGCCCTTTCGGCTGCTACGACTGTCGTGGCATTCAGCTATTTAAAGGTGCTAAGAGTGCTAGGGAAATTAGTACTTTAAATTATTCCTGAAAAAGTACTACCGGGTATTGTACGTATTTAAAAAAAACAGAAGGATTTTAGAACAGGTTTATTACAACATTTAGTATGTATCTGTAAGTTTGAAATTTTGGATCGGTAGTTGGTTGGATTCATTGTAAGTGGTGTTGACATTATATAAATTAATTTATATGTTCGCGGTGCGTGATAGAATGCAGGTGTTCTTTTATATTTTTTTGTTTATATAACTCCTCCCCTTATCTCAAGATTTCTTAAAGAGGGGAGTAGCATAAGTTGTCGAATGTAAATATTGTAAAAATTGAAAAACTAAATAAATGCATTTAAAAAAAGGAAAAGGCTGGATTATATTTGGAAAATATGTTGAATTCAATTGGAAAATATGTTGAATTCAATTTGGAAAATGATGAATTCCATTTGGAAAATGTTGAATTCAATTTGGAAAAGCTACATGATTCGCTAAGTGTATAATAAATTGTAAGTAAATTAATATAAGTGCATTTATGTTCAGTTGATTCAACTCAATCCGCACGTCAGCTGATGTCCAGTTTGTTTTTGTTGCAGGTGAGGAATTTTACCGACCTTCAAACAGTGAAAGAACTTCACTTCGTGAGTAAAAATAATGTATAAGAACTCCACTTCGTGAGTAAAAATAATGTATATGTTAAAATTTATCTGCTAGAAAAACATCAAGAAAATGAAATTTTTATCGCAACAAGCGATTTGAAATCCCCCAAAATTCAGGCAATTTTTGTGAGTTACAAATTCTCCTTTTTTGCCAAATTCTGTTCAGTAACAGGTGTTAGGTAATGTCGGAAAGTCTAGGCAGAAAACGAGTGTGAAATTTTAATTTCTGAGTTCCCGCTAGAACTGACGTTCAGGTGCAGAGTAGTTCAACTCAAATCCCGCTTAGAGCGCTAGGGTGTCGCTTTAAACTTTTTACAGAACTGCAATGAATGGATGTATGGAACCTCAAATTTATAAATAAATTTAAAAAACGTCAAGTCAAACCAAAGGAAATGTCACAGCAAAGGTTCTTGAAGGTTTGCCATTTCTAATGTTGGGCTGTTGGCAGCATTGAGAACCTTCGCCTCTGAAGCTTTCCTTCGCCTCCTTGGGCCAATCAGATGTCAGTAGACCTGATACATCACTTTTTGCCGCATTGTCAGTTTTAACCACCCTTATTTAAATACCTTGAAACGGAAACCATCAAATTTGGGGGGGGGGGGGGGGGTAAAAAATTTTCATGCTCGATTTCGAATGTTCATTATTGACAATAATAAACCAAAAGTGACGCTTATTTTTGAAAACGGGCTTCAAACTAGCATTCCTCCAAGAGTTCTGACTATTTTTTATTTTATTTTTGTTAAATTATTATTATTTTTTTATTGACGAAAATTCCTCATGGTTAATTGATTTGTAGATTTACGTAGATACCTAGGCTTTCAACCAACTCTTAATTTACAACATTAATTGTTTTCATAAATATGAAGGTTCTAGGCGCAGAAAATTCGTTCATCACAAATCAAGAATAAATAGCTAAATTCCGTCATTAAAAGAAGTTGACGAGTATGGGGCTTTCCTGATTTTTTTACCCCGTTGTCCCGATTTCTATATTGAAGTCCATTTTGGTTTATTATTTTCAATAATAAACCTTTGGAATCGAGTATGCCCCCCCCCCCCCCCTCCATCAAAATTTGATGGTTTCATTTTCAACGTTTGTAAAATCCGAAAATGGAATTTAAAAATTTCTGCCCATCTGCCGTACGCCGTACTTCTAACTTTTCTTAGTTCTCATGAACCAAAATTAATGAAATTTGGTTTGTACGTCCCATTTGGGGTCTAATTGGTCCGCGAAGCTCGGCGTTACTATCAATCATCGCTGAAGGGTGAAAAATAGGAGAATTTACCCGAACAACGTAGCTCGAAAACTTTCAATAGAAGGGTATCGTTTTTTAAATTGATCTTGAAACTAAAGCATTTTTTGAAACCACCCGGAGCATTGTACGACCAGCTAGTCGTTGCACCGAAAAACTTCGTCAACATGATCGTGAATCAAACGGTATAAATCCAGCCCAGATATTATCATCGCTAGGGAGCACCTGATTATAATCACGGATGGCTGTATGAAGTCGAGTTGGTTGTTCTGCGATATTATTTCATTTGAGGAATTATGGCTGTTTATTGATAGGTAAATTTGCAACTTGAACAAACGTTATGCTTCATGAATGACAACAAATAATTTATTAGTAATGATTGAATTATTGAATCCTACAGAGTTTTATGTAATTGTAATTCCCGGCCGGCTCCAGTACTCGATTTAGGGCTTTCCTGGATGGAGCTCGAGAGTAGGTGCTGACCAAAGAAAACAGTGATCTACGCAGGAGGCGCATCTGTACACGTAAATAATAAACCGTTGTGTAATAATTTGTAGCGTTTTTGAAAATTCTGATTATTTACCTACGGCAGCTCCTTGTTAAAGTCCATACAGAATTGTATAAGCGCAGTGCGTATGTTAAGGCGTTATATTTACTTTGGAAATATAATAATATAAATGTTCGGAATTTTCTTAATTTGAGATTATTCAAGGCCCATTTAGCCAAAATTATCAGATCGAACCTTGTCGTTGTATAAGTAACTTCGAATTTTCCATTTATCGGGTATGATTTTTATTTATGAATTGATTGAACATTATGGTCGTTCCCCATGTAAATCTTCCTCTCCTCTGTTTGGTTTTTAAATTCTTTTCAGTTCAATTTTGTTAATTTTAAAAGGCTGAAGGCCCACTTCACTGCTTTCCATTGTAGGTATCATGTCTGTTAATTTTGTCTAGAACGTAAGGCTCCACCGCGAGGACACAAGTCTGTGACTTACCCTCCCGGTGGGCAAAAAACAGTTATTATAATTAATATTTGTAAACTACTGTATTATTGATGAATACCTGCATACAGTATTAGCGAATTTTCGAAGAAAAGGAAGCTATTGCTCTCGGTCCAAAATTTTTAAAACTCGAATTTCCGAAAGATTTTTATACGAGAAGAATTCACTGCCGAAAGACACCAAAAATTATGTGTGTGTATATATATATATATATATTGTGTGTGTGTGTGTGTGTGTGTGTGTGTGTGTGTGTGTGTGTGTGTGATTGTGTGGTGGTGTGTGTCATTCCAGACGATAACTCTTGAAAGAATTGAGATAAAAAGTTCAAATTTGCACGAAAAATCTGTCTTGGCAATCGACAGGCTAAGTTCGTAGATGGGCAGAATCAGGTTACTCTAAGGGGGAGTTTTGGGGAATTTTAGGGGGGAAAAATTACTCATAAATTCCCAAAATGCAACAAGTGACACCTCATTTTAAAGGTTTTTGTACGCTGAACACGATGGTGAAATCAGAATTGCGATATCTCATTCCGTTCTCAAACTGGAGCACTCTGAAGATGAAGGAACGTGGTTATTTCTTGAGATAAAACAGTTTTACATAAAATCAGTTATTTCTTCGAAAATTCGCTCTTATAGCCATGCTGCATGACTGTGGTTTTTTTTAACTTATTCTATTCGAGAATCGGTAGTTCATTTTTATATTTTCCCTATGTATAATTTATGTATACCTACTTATATTTTTTTATATACGGGTTTTCCCCAGGAGTTGTATTTTCATTTTCTGTTTTTGCCAGTAAAGGAATTCTATTCTATTCTATTCTGATTCCTGCTTCACCTGTTTGGTCTGAGGCGAATTGAAATCCGATTGCCGAAAATAGTTTCAACTCCTGCCGCGGCGTCGTTGCGGTTGACCCCCCCAAGAGTTAGGAATCAATAACGCGACCCCCCCCCCCCCCCCCCCCCAATCTAAACAACCGATCAAAACACTTTGAAGATGGATTGGAGGTGGGTGTTAGACTACGACTTTTGCCTCTTTCTTCGACACAACTTCTCTTTCTTCATCCGTTGTCTGACTGAAGAGGCGGAGGTGGTGAGCGCGAGTGGAAGGCGATGAGAGGCGAAGCCTTGACGACCGTCTGCCTAAAGGCCGTGTTGTGCAGGTCAATAAACCTGTAGTGGCAGTCGATTCCTCCCCGGGGCGTATCGCCATGAGAATGAAGGGGGGGGGGGGGTGTGGGAGCATTAAGGGGGGGGGGTGTACCCCCCCCCCCCTCCCCCCTTCAACACAGCACGGTTCAGCGTTGTTTTCCACGCGTGACCCAAAAAAACCTCCCCCCCCCCTCCAGCACACACGCACACGCGCGCACACAGGCCCGAGCTTGTAATGTTCCTCTTCAAACTTTAATGGTCGCCTATTCATCAGCGCCTAATCCTCCGAGGGGACGACTTCGGTTGATCGTCTGACGCTGCGAATTTCAGCTCCACAAAGGACCAGACACAAAACCAGATCCTCGCGTGTCCGAGAGCCTTTTGGTTTATTATTCTCTGAATAACACACCTATGTATTCGCTCAGCAAAAATTTTTTATAACACCCCCTCAAAATTTTTTTGATTTTCCGTTTCAAGGTGCGTAAATTCCAAAAACGCTGCAAAGTCCTTGTCACATGGGTTTATTATTCTATTGGACATACCTGCAGAAATGTTGGCTGTTCATTTATTGCTTCTTTCATGCGTAATAATCGAAATAGCTATTTCTGATGGTTTCCATTAATTTTGGCCCGTAAAACACAAATTAGGTACATACGCTCCTTTTTTTTTTTTTTTTTTTTTTTTAACTATCTTTGATCATTGGTAGTGCCATTCAATCGTCTTGATCCACGTGTTGACAATTTTTCCAGTGTTATTATACAAACTGATGGTGATTTCAGACGATTTCCCAGGTATTTCACTCATAAAGAAATCAATTTTGGGAGCTGAACATTTGGTAGAACCTCGATTTTCCACTCTGGTCAAAATCGACTTCATGTTCGGTCTTCTCGTCCCCAAAAACATGGAAAACTATATCTCAGAAGCTCATGTTACCAACATGTTGCTAAAACGCAAAAACTACCTATTTTTACACACACACTCATAACACCCCTGGGTATATTCCGATCGGGCTGAAAATTTTCGGGACACAACTAGGGCCCAAATGGAGCGTGTGCGAAAGAACGAATTTTTTAGACCGAAAATGAAGCCGGTACACGTGATACGGCGGACGGCGGACGGACATTGCATTTTTGGAATCTACGCACCTTGAAACGGAAAAGGAAAAATTTTGAGGGGGTGTTATAAAAATGTTTTGCTGAGCGAATACATAGGTGTATTATTCACAGAATAATAAACCAAAATGCAATGTCCGTACGCCGTACGCCGTCCGCCGTATTACGTGTACCAGCTTCATTTTCTGTCTAAAAAATTCGTTCCTTCGCACACATGCTCCATTTGGTCCCTAGTTGTGTCCCGAAACTTTTCAGCCCGATCGGAATATACCCAGGGGTGTTATGAGTGAAATGTGTATAAAAAATAGGTACTTTTTGTGTATATACCCAAGAGTGTTATGGGTGAAAAATGGGTGTAAAAATATGGTTTTCTGGTGTTTCATTAACATCATGAGCTTTTGAGGTATCGTTTTCCATGATTTTTTAGGGCGAAGAGGCCGAATATGAAGTCGATTGAGACAAAAGAGTGGAAAATTGAGGGGATTTTGGTCTAAAATCTTTGTTCTTCCGCACACAGTTTGGGTCCCCATTTGGGAACACATTTGGCTCCTACTTGTGCCCCGAAGCTCGGCAGCCCGATCAAAATACACCCAGGGGTGCTACGGGTGAAAAATGGCTGTAAAAATAGGGGTTTTCGAGGGTTTTTTGGAGGTTTTAGTGAACATGAGCTTGCGAGGAATCGTTTTCCATGTTTTTTAGGGCGAAGAGGCCGAATATGAAGTCGATTGAGACAAAAAAGTGGAAAATCGAGGGAATTTTGGTCTAAAATCGTTATTCTTCCGCACACAGTTTGGTTCCCCATTTGGGACATATTTGAGTCCTAGTGCTTCGAAGCTCGGCAGCCCGATCGGAATACACACAGGGGTATTGTGGGGGGGGGGGGGATGGGTGTAAAAATAGGGGTTTTCGAGATTTCTTTCTTCTTTTTTTTAAAAGGTTTTAGTGAGCATGAGCTTTTGAGGTATCGTTTTCCATGTTTTTTAGGGCGAGAAGACCAAATATGAAGTTGATTTCAACCAACGACCGAATAATTGAGGTTGTAACGAAGGTTCAGCTCACAAAATGTATTTTTTTGAGTCAGAAGTCCTCTATATTTGAGGGGGGAGTCAGGTATAGTCCCCCCCCCCCTCCAGATATGGCTCTTGCAAAGAGTCGAAACGAAGTGTGGCGCATTTCAACTCAGTCAATAAATTTGCATGTTATCCTCAACGTAAGATGAACTCGTTACCATATGAGCTGACGAGAGTTGTACCGGCAAGGATTCGACTCAATTAATGAGAGTATAATCTTAACAAAAGCCCTACCTATTCTCTTTATTTCACCTTATCATGACTGTTGGTCCATAATCGCGTTGAGCATTTCAAGAACTGCTCTTGCATTCACATTAGTAGGTCCCTTATGTACCTGTACTTATTGATAGACCTATACGTATTATACTTGCTAATAGAAAACGCCTATATTTCTTGTTCTCCATCGTGGTCGAAAAATGGTGGAACGTACCTAAATAATATGATTTGAGGAAGTTGGTCCAACTGGTCGATATGTTTTGATCGTCGCTCGTCCAGCATAAGTTTCGATGTTATTGTAAATTCTAAACAACAAGGTTGTTGATGACAACTTAGACGAATGGAAAAGTACTGGAAACACTTGAAAATGGGCTCGAAACCAGAAGAAATTGCAAAGCGGAACTGCAGCCTTTCAAAGCAACAAATCGTCTTCTTGTCAAGTGCAATGTCCCCTCCCTGCAAGTAAGACTGCTACACAAGGCCCCGGATCTTTTTTTCGCTATGCTCCGACAGTTTATTCAGTGGAGGGAATAAACACTCGGCGATGGTGGCATCTGCATGGCGAATTGCGAGTTTGTGTCGTTTATACTGAGAAAGTGCAGAGGTGGAATATCAACGGTGGAAATTATCGCCGAGTTGTAAGGTCAACTGTCGAGTGGTAATTGGATTGTTCTGCTTGTGAAGTGGAAGATGGTGGGCGATGTAGCAAAAATATGATGTAGGTAACTAATGGATGTTGTAGTACCTATCACATGATTAGTAACAGATAATAATTGACTGTTAACGTCCTTGTAAATTACCTTGTCTTGTTATGGACCTATGAGGCTATGATTATTGCACCGTTAGGATACGGTCATGAAATATACAGGTTTCAACAAAAATAAAGGAAAATAAAATATCTGGAATTGTGGAAACTGAAACTGTTTATTCCGTAAAAATTGAAAAATCCACACTTAAGTTTAATCATAAACACTATAAGAATTGCCATTCCTCATCAAAACAACTCCATTATCGGTTTTCCTCACCATTTTTGGCTTATTATTTTCAGTAATAAACCTTAGGAATCGAGCGTGAAAAAAAAAGAAAAAAGCCCCCCCCCCCCCCCCCCTTTAAAATTTGATGATTTCCGTTTCAAGGTATGTAGAATCCGAAAATGGAATAAAAAACGCTGCAAATTATTACACAATGGTTTATTATTTACCTGTATAGCTGCTCCTTCTGCGTAAATCGCTGTTTTCTGTTGTCCACACTTCCCCTCGTGGTCCCCACAGGAAAGCCCTGAATCGAGTACGGGAGCCGGCCCGGGAATTACAGTTTCATAGAAATCCGCGGGATTCAATAATTCAATCAATACGTTATTTGTTGTTATCCATGAAGGATATTAACGTTTGTTGAAGTTACAAGTACCTGTCAACAAACTCCAAACCAGCCATCATTATGCAATCGAAATAATAACACAAAACAACCAACTCGATTTCATACAGTCATCAATATTATATTGTTCCCTGGCAATGATATTTATCTGGGCCGGCTTTATACCGTTTCATTCACGGTCATGTTGACGAAGTTTTAAGGTGCAAGCGAACGGCTCGTCGTGCAATTTATTGTCAAGTTCGAGTTCTATTAAAAACGTTAGAAAAAAAAAAATAAAATAAAAATACCCGTGTATTGAAAATTTTCGAGCTATGGCTTTCTGAAAATTTCAATTGGTCTTAGTGCGCTGAAATTTGGCGCACAGATACGGGTTAGACCTTGGATGGTCTGTATGAATTTCATCGAAATTGGGTCGTAGCTTTAGCGTGCGCATGCGCAATCCCGAAATTCCTGGTACGCTCGTAATTACTCGAACAAATGGTCGCAGTTTATTTATTTACTTGTATAGTTTACGTCTCGAAGCCAATATTATTGTAATTATTACAATAATAAATAATGTCGTTGTTAACAGTAGATGAGGGCAGTTATACCTAAGTGTTGCTAAACAAGTGATGAGCTGAAATATGGAGGGGAGTTCCAGGTTAGCCCTTGGATGGTCCCACTTGGGTTTCATCGTAACCGGACGGACCATTCATCTGCGCATGCGCAATCGTGAAATCCACTTCCAATCAGCCAGATTACCTAGCATGATTTATATTGTATTTACTATCGTGTTCTGGAAACGAGGAAGCTGTGCTGCAGCCTAGGCATTTTTAAATTGAGTCCCACATTTTTATTTAACAGCATCGTTTTCAGTACCTTTCGGATCACTGTTGGGGCTTTTGAATAAAACTCGATTCGTCGGTCCGCTCCTCAGACCTTATCCCTGACGGATTTACGATGAAGGCGAATTCTCGTTCCCATTGCAGGAGCTGGGATGGCCTCCGGTCTCCGGATCACCCCATTGAGCCTCGTATTTGCCTTTCATGAAAGCCCTCCTGTAGTTGAAATTTCACAGTCAAATCGCGATCGGGCTCGACCCGGAGTCTATTTTCGGAGGGCAGAAACTGGTTCGGTGCATTGCCGGAAACGGTCGAAACTATCGTTCGACTAGGCGCCTGCTTCCTCTACTGTGATTTTGGCTTTTCGCTTTGTGCGATACGTAAAAACTGTCATACGTAGGCGACCTCTGTGCGATACAGCTTTCCAACCTTAGCAACGACCCCCCCCCCCCCCCCCCCACCATTTTTACTTCACATTACCCATACCTAATGAGGTTTGATCATTCATTCATCGAATTCACTTATCATTCTGTATTTATCTAAAAATCTTGATTAGGGGATGTTGTTTATCTGAGTCACTGGGCAGTTACCGTTTGAAATCGGTAAACAATTTTTCGATTATAGCCCGATTGGAAGTATATGATAATCATTAGGGACTGGAATTATATGCACATAATTTGGCCAAAATATGCACTCGAAATGGGGAAAATATGTACCCCAAGCAAAATTACGTTAAAAAAATTTAAAGTATTTCTAAAATGAACTAAATTTTGCTGTGAGACGTACATGTAGCCTATACATTATGTTCCAGTTATTATCGCGTCCTTAAAAAATTATAGAAAAGGATCAAGGAAGAAAATAGATTGAAAATGTACACACCTTTTTTTCTCGACTGTACAATATTTACATTTATAAAAAAAAGTCACTCGCTATCACAATTATAGCACTGCATCACAATTGATTTTTCCAAATTTTCAACCGTAAATCTCCTGCGGTTGTTGCTGAAGAGCAACTTTAAGGCAGAAAACGACCTCTCGACATCACAGGACACGATGGGTAAAAATTTCAATGCTGAGAGTTCACCTGGGGTAAGGCCAGATGAGAGGCCAGAGTGCACCCCTCTCAAAACTCCCAAATTTCGATTAAAAATGCAGAAATATGCCCAGATACCCTCGAAATGGAAAAGTATAACGATATACATGATAAAAAACACATATGCAAAATATGCAAATTCCAATCCCTAATAATCATTCAATTTATTGTGTATTGTCAACCATATCAAGCGCAATGGGCTATGCGCACGTATTTATTTATTTTTGGTTTATTATTTTCAATAATGAACCATTGGAATCGAGCATGAAAAAAAAAAATTCTTACCCCCCTCAAAACTTTATGGTTTACGTTTCAAGGTAGGTATGTAGAATCCAAAACTGCAATAAAAATATTTCTGTCTGTCCGCCGTACGCCGTACGGGCCACTTTTCTTAGTTACCATGAAACAAAATTGATGAAATTCGGGTTATAGGTTCCGTTCGGGGTCTAGTTGGTCCTCGAAGCTCGACGTTACTGTCAGTCATCTCTAAGGGGTTCAAAATAGGGGTTGAAATTGTCAGAACACCGTATCTCGAAAGCTTTCGATAGAAGGGTATGGATTTTTTTACGTTATTAAATTTGCCTTGAGCTAAACAATTTTTTGAGACCACCTGGAGCATTGTACGTCCAGCCGTTCGTGTGCACCAAAAAGCTTCGTCAACACGATCGTGAATCAATCAAGTATGGCTGTATGAAGTCGAGTTGTTTGTTCTGCGATATTATTTCATTTGATAAGTGATGGATTATTGGATTTTGTTGGTAGGTACTTCTGAAACTTGAACAAGCGTTGAACGCACGGCAAATTATTACACATCAGCAAATTATTACACAACGGTAAATTATTACACCACGGTAAATTATTACACCACGGTAAATTATTACACAACGGTAAATTATTACACAACGGCTCATCTACCCATAAGGGGCTGGATTTTGTTGATAGGTACTTTTGCAACTTGAACAACCGTTGAAATTATTGATGGGCAAATTATTACACAACGGTTCATTATTCTATCTCCGTAGAAGGGGAACCTATACAGGTAAATTATTACACAACGGTTTAGGTAGGTACATAGTAACGATTACGGGGTTAGGTACTAACCTACGGAGGGTTCGCGATCTACATAATATGTGTAGAATAGTACATATTATGTTATATAGAAGGGTTATCTATACGGAGACCTGTGATCTGTAACAGGAGGGTATTCTGTACAAAATAATAAACCGTTGTGCAGGGATTTGCAGCGTTTTTTTTTTTGTTAGATGAATGTAGAATCAATTCTAAGCATTTTTGAGACCGACCGCACTCTCCTACGATGACTAGGTCTTTTTCTATGATTTTTCAAAGATTCCAGCACTTAACGTCACAGTGGGTAGGGGGATCCCGCCCTGGCGAGAGGGGTCCAATTACATAGGAAGTGCTGGAATCTGAAAAATCATAGAAAAAGAAAAAAACTCATCTAAGGAGAGTCCGGTTGGTCCCAAAATTCTAGAATGGAACCTACTTTCATATAAAAATAATATTTAAACCGCTTTTGTCACCCATGCGAATGCGCCATTACCTAACAGGGCAAAGTAGGGACATCCAGTTTGTCACAGCACCTGCTTCCCTCTCGGTATGTAACAAGTTTCAGGGCACATAATCTTACCGCTTTACTTCACAGCTGCGGGACCGAGCCAATATCATTACAGCGATGGGGCGGTGGAAAAATGCAGATTTATGTAACAGTAATTGCCGAACGTTAGATAGTAAATACTTCGGCTCTGGTGGTTATTTTGTCTGGTCTCTGTGTTTGTGAGTTCAACGCAAAAAAAAACGACCCAACTAAATCAGGGAATTCAGTGATTTACGCATATTTTCTTGCAGAGGAAAAAAATTAACCGTTGTGTAATAGTTTGCAGCTGTTTTTCCGTTTCCAGAAGGGATAATATGAGATGAATAAAACAGCCCTCGGCTTCCTGTTCGGTAAACACAAAGGGCACGAGATGTGGCCGTCTGGTGTGGAATACAAAATCTTTTTGAGTGGACTCCGCTAGACTGCGCCCGCTTGGGTCAAGTCCACAAAACCCGTAAGGTTGGTGGGGGGGGGGGGGGGGGGGGGTAAAAATTCTAAACAGCGGACCAAATGGCAAGCGAAAACGTAACGGGGTGAAAGAGGGGGGGAGTGTGAACGAAAAACGTGCGTATATTCGTGGCGACGGTTTTCGCCTTTTTCGAAAGAAAAATGTGGTTGTGTGGCGGGGAAGTGGTGAAGATGAAAGAGAGTGGAAGAACCAATGGGCTGGAAGTCCCTCATGAAAGGTATATGTGACAGACGATACGTCCCGAAAGGCCTCGCGTTTTCCCGCCAAACTCCCCGGTTTTTCGTAGATATCTCGAAGGTGCTGAGTGTTTTCTTTTCTCCTTTTTAAAAGAAGAGAACAAATAAAGGGAAAGAGTGAAGAGGAAGCGTCAGCGGGCTCCTAACGCTCGCATATCTTGTTTGGTTCGAGTCGGCGTGGGCGGGATGACTCCGCTGTCAGGAAATGACGTATGAACAGGACTTTATATCAGGCGGAGCATCTTTTTCGACTCTGAAAGCGAAATCGTCTCTTGAATCCGACTGTGGTATGACTGAGTCGAAGGAACCTTCGAGAACCGTTGAGTTCGATTTGAAGAATTATTATTGGTCGGCGGGTCCAAATCTTGACGTAAATTTTCGGAGGATTGGCGATGGGTCCGACATTAGTGCTGAATTTTTTTAGAAAAGTTCGTTCCTTTTCTCCTAGTCCTCCATTCATGGATTTTATCCAGTTCCCGTAGGCATATTATGTAGAAATAACATGCTATATGTATTCCAGGCAGTATCATCTAACCTTACGAAGAGTTCCAAAATATTTGCAATGGTAAACGAAAGAACGGTTTCGAAGACGAGTGATGACAAGTGAAACAAAAATTGTGTCAAATTTGAGTTTTTTGTGGATCAAAAATCAGTACAAGTCGATATATCAGTGGCTAAAATCACCGAAACTGTATAAATTTGCCCAAAGAGTGGCATTGTATGGTGCATCGAGACGAAAAACACTGTTGCTATGTAAAAATGGGTCAGATTCGAGTGGGTGGAGGGTTGGGGGGTTCAGATTCCAATAAATCGGTAAAAATTACTGAAATCGCAAAAAATACCTATGTAATTTTACCAATATAATGGGGACTTGAGAATTATCAATAATCGTGTTCATGAAAAGAATAAGTTCGAGTTCTTGGGAAAAATTCTTGAAAATTCACTCGTATTGTCATGCTGAGTGATTGGAACTTTCATGTTCAAGCGTCAGTATTTTTATGTTTCCTTCAAGACAACCTGAACTTGGTTGCTCCATTTAAATAAATCCCAAAATCGCTTCAGAACTTTTTTATCACGTGAGTGATATTTGAATTTGAAGACCTGCCAGGTGCTGTACGTATCTTGAAACGTGAACCAACAAACGGGCGTTTGATAATGTGTTTTCTTTTCCAGTCGACTCCAATGGGTTTCTTGTCGAAAAAAAAGTGCAGCATGACCATATATGAGCGAGTTTTCGAGGTGACGCGTCATCTGCTCAATGCACCCTTCAATATACTGCTCTACATTTTCTAATATTTTACGGTTTATTTGACGCAGTGCTTTGAGAAAAATAGATTTTTTTCAGTATTAAAATAATCTTCTGTTCCGAGTCACCAGCCTGTACTTAACATTTTGTATGAGTATCTGCTTCTAAAATTCACTCAACACAACACGAAACTGAACCTTTGCAATATGTTTATTTGTTCATTTAAAATCATTATTAATTATCTTTAAAATACCAATTTATAACAGTTTAAATCTTCCAAAAAAGTAATTAAAAATAAATCAATACAAATTTTAAAATCGAACAAATTGTTCTTAGTAGCTCAGAGCATTAACTTCTCGAATGAAAACACCTGAACTGTTGCTCTGCATCTTTGGTTCATAACATGAAACTGAAGTGAGTGGAAATATTGACGGAATTCCATTCAATCGAAATTCGAGAGTTTTGAGTTGAATCTTTATTAAACAAGTTTAAATTAATTGATTTCCATGACTGAGGCGTGATATCTTCTTTATAGCCCGCCGAGTTCTGTCGAATGGAATCCAATCATAATATTATTGATTTATCAACGGGAGATTGGTTTCCTCGTTTTCCCCACTTGACAAAACGCTGCCCGATCAGGATCAAGAACTCGTTCACTCGGTTCTTGGTAATTCTCGGAGCGCTCTGTTATTAGGGTCAATTTCTTGTTTGTCTCATCGTCCACTTTCCCTCAATTCCATCTCATCATGTGCCCGGCGTCAAAAGTCACCACGTCTTCAATTGTTCTCCCGATCCTCCTGCCGTGTCCTTATCAGTGTTGCCAACGAAACAAACTTCTGACACTAGTGTGACACTCATATCTTTGATCATAAGTAATAAATAACAGTGGCTATACAGGTTGTCTACACGTTTCGCCCACATCTTCAGGGCTCGATTTAGCCCATTCACAAGAACCCTTTTAGCATTTTTGTTTAAAAATCTTCTAGTTTTGAGCTTGCGCAATTTTTAATTAATTATTATGAAGTATTAGTTTTTTTTGTTTTGTTTTTTTAACGAGGTAAACAGTGGCGAAATCTTGAAAACTCTTAACCTAATCCACCTCGGAATCACTTGTTAAGCATTGCTTCGGAGTGGCGTCGAAATCCATCCATCATCAGTAGCCGAACGGGCAACGGCGTTAGTGCTCTGGTTGCCTGGGTTCGTCTTGCGGTTGGGAACCGAAATTTTATCAGGGAAACGTTTAAGAGAACCTGTAAGCCTGAATTCTTCTCGTGATAAGAAACCGGTTAAAACAAATGAAATGCATTGCTTCCTGTATGCCTACAATTTGTTATTATAAAAGCCTTTATTTCCTTCCTAAAGCCCATTTGAAAAAGTGTCATAGGACAAACCTACTGAAGACTGGAACATTCGAGTTGGCTAATAACACCGAATAGTTTGGTTTAATTATGCGTTTTCGATTGCTTGACAAACGTCAAGTTGTTCATGATGCGGCTGCTTGTTTCACCAAATGCCTGTAGGCGCAACTAATGCCTAAAATGACACCGGCTGACACTTGGGACTTCCTAACGTATATTTTAGATTTTGGAACGAATCAAACCTTACAGTATACACCACATTGCTTATAGAGCTGTCACGGGCGTCGCAAGTGTCAGTAATGGCGCCAGCCGGAAAATACCTGTTTATTAACACACCTACCTACCGTTCTTTCGTGGAGTGCTGTTTCGATTTCCGAACCTCATAGCACGGGCACATAATTATTATATACACATTAACTATTATGGCGCGGCCACTGCAGCCACTTTTGACGCCATAGGTAATTCTTGACTCCCCCAAACCCCGGAAAATTATTTTTTCCTCTGGGAAAATGCGCCGTAAGATTAATTTCATTCCACACTTCTGAAATTATAAACTTCACCTACCAAGTGAATGGTATAATATCTTTTATTATCTATGACATTAAGTAACTTAAAAGAACATAGGCCTAAACATTCAGTGTTTCGTCCAAAACTCCTGGCAATTTATTCCGTTCCGCAAAATTTCCTTATTGTAATAGTTATATATTATCTATAATGTATGTTCATGACCCCCCCCCCCCCCCGGTGTTGGTCTGTATCCGCCACTGGGTAATGTACGTAGATGGGTGGAAAACATAGGTACGAGATGGCTGCTGCCGTGAAACTAGAAAAAGAGTGTGCATTATTTTCTCCTAAGAGAAATAAAATTCATAAAAATTTGGCCAATTTATTATAGGTATCTGTACAAGGATTTACAAGTCGACTTTCTGAACACAGCTTCCGAAAATCCGTCGTTTTTACGGCGACTGGACAATCAATTCAAATCAGCCAAACAATTGCCAATTACGTGGCAGGTACTAAAGTGAAGTCCACCATGTTCCCGGTTCTAATTGGGATAGAAGTTTTCGTTAAGGTAGGTACCAAATTCAATTAGACTGATCCGACCCGATGGCTAATTCTGTTGTCGGGAAGGGGCCCCGTGATTTGCAAGCCTAATCGAGGCCAAGCGGTTTTAACATCTCATCAACAAACTGTAGATCTCGGGATATATGCTAGAATAATCCAGTTTGTATAGTATAACACTTCAAGGTTCTCAAAGTTCAAAATAAACGAGAGGAGTAGAATTGGGTAGGCGTTCATTCATTCATAACAGGGGATATCACCATTATGTTTTTTTTTTCGTTTCCAAGTACTCCGTCATGAGAAATAGTTACGTGAAAGAGGAAACATTTTTTCCCGAAATAGGCATGTATTTTTCAAACAGTCACAAGCTCGTGCAAAAAGAACTGCTACTTCTATTCAAGTATTTAAGACGAAAAAACCGTGTTGGTTCTGGGCAAAAACTCCTTTTCAGCCTGGCCAGTCAAGGCTGGTCATGATCATTCAGGTTGAAGGGAGTTGCTATACGTGTTATTTTCTATGGGAACTGCTCCTTCGGCCGAATGATGATTCAAATAGGAAGCCGGTCCAAAAACGGGCAAAAACTCCTTCAATCTGGCCAATTAAGGGATATCCATCATTACAGGTTGAAGCTGCTCGTTGGTGCTGTAAATTTTTACTTGTTCTGAGAACTGCTACTTCTACCGAAAGGTGATTCAAATAGGAAATCAATCCCTAAATGGGCAAAAACTCCCTTCATCCTGGCTAATAAAGGGATATCATTATCACTACTAATGATGACAGTGCTATAAGTTTTACTTGCTATGGGAACTGCTACTTTACCGAAAGATGGTTCAAACAGAAAAGCAAGCAAAAACGAGCGAAAACTCCCTTCATCCTAGCCAATAAAGGGGTTTCATAATCACTATGATATCCTACCAGGAATGTCTACCAGGTACTATCAGGATGAAGACAGTGCTATAAGTTTTTACTTTCTGTGGGAACTGCTGCTTCTACCGAAAGATGAGTCAAAAATAGAAAAGCAAGCAAAAAGTCGGGCCAGTCAAAGGATACCAAGTGGTAGCAAACAGATGGTTAAGCAGTGACGTGGTACGGGAGCTTGTACTTCTACCGGAAGCCGCTTCGTAGGAAAATCAATCGACAGCTGAGCAGAAGCCCTCCCGTGTGGTTTTTCCTTCAGGCCCCAGCACTCCTCAGGGACTTCCTCCATTCGCCGAACCTTCGCGAGCCGCCGCGAGCATTTCCGAGTCCTTCCGTCATCGTGAGAGCTCGCGCTCCAAGGTGACGGCTCCCGGTATGGGGCGTTCGAGCGAACGGTCCCTGGCGATCCTGGGAACGGGAAGTCTCCGACTGAAATGTCATTCCAAAGGTTTGTTTCTACACGCAGATTCCAGTTTTTCCCAGGCCTCTACCAAATGGAGTTCACCTCCAACTTACCTCCATCGTTCCTGAGATTACTAGAGTAATGTAACTAAACTTTAATTAAAACGTAATCCGAAATTTACAATTATTTATCGAACGAAATAGGTACGTTGAGTGAGTTTACACCCGGTGGACTGTGTGTAGATACGGAGGCTATCCAGAAAGCGTGTTCCCCTCTCCTGCCAAATTGGATAGTCAATTACCTACTCTGATTAATATTTGCCTACTCTCTCTGTTCATTGCAAAATTGTTTCCCTCCACTTTGTTCTTTCAGACAATAATCGGACTTTCACAAGCATGCAGAAATATATTTATAAACACATGTTACATGACTTTCTACACGATACTGACCTTAGCTACGAAAAAAAATCAAATTTTTCCAAAATTTCGTAA
Organism: Leptopterna dolabrata; assembly: GCA_954871275.1. Classification (NCBI taxonomy): domain Eukaryota; kingdom Metazoa; phylum Arthropoda; class Insecta; order Hemiptera; family Miridae; genus Leptopterna; species Leptopterna dolabrata. Next base: position 11,899,745 of record OX940979.1, read on the forward strand.
CTACGAACGAAATGATGATTTCTAGTATGGGAATTTTTGCAGTAGGTATATAATATGGGTCAAATTTGAGTTTTCATGTCCCTAAATCCGGTGAAAATAGCTTCCAAAAAATCTCTTTAGCCTAAATCCTCCTAAATCTCCTATATAACGCGAAAACTTGTGTTGGAACGTGACTCGAGAGTATAATACCTGCCTACTATTGCAAATGGTTGATCAGCACTTATGCAGGAAATAGATCATTAATTTTGTGGTTTTGTTACTCAAAAATTACCTACTCATAATCTGAATTGCAATCCGTAAAATCTACCGTAGTACTTAGAGGAAGGTGGTAATTTCGTACAACAAACAATTATTTGAATAAAATATACCTCATTCACTTTGGACAATTGTTCAATATCGATTCTAATGATGGAAAAATTACGGTGGAAATACTGAACATTGTTGTTGAGTGACGGGTCTTAGATCGAGTTGGTACTTGCCTTACTTAGAACATTCGCCCATACTGCAGTCGATATTTCTAACAGAAACATCAAATGTCATTTCTAATGGCTAAATCCGTGGATTTCTGCGTGTTCCATCGTAACGTCGGAGATGGCGCAGTGGATAAAAAGTTGAACTGCTGGTATAGTAGTAGAGTCGAGGAGAGCCAGCCTGCTGGAACGGTCGCCTCATTTCAATTGAGTTTTACAGCTTCCTGCCTTCACTCAAACTATAAATCGCCTAGCCGAGTTGTAATCTGCCGCAGCTGGAGAACGTGTGAGAACTGAGAACTACTCGGCTAAAATTCCGTCATGGAGCAACTCTGGGACTCAAAGTGAGGCTTCATATTTTGATAGAGAAGTAGAAGGATTCATATTATAAACTGGTTATTGATTTGACGGCAGCAGTTGTCACGGCCCGACGAAAGGTGACGTCAACGTGTTTCTCGCCCGAAAAATGAATGAATCAGTCAAATTTTTAATAAAAACAATTTAAAAAAATATTTGCATTCAACAAACTTCCTATTTAAATAATGAAAAACAAAACCTGACAACATCTGGGTTTCAAAAAAAATGTTTTCCAAAAATGTTTTCGATTCAAATAGTTTATTATTGAAATAACAAACCAGAGCTTGTACTTGTTGGGGGTTTACTTCATATGTTTCCATGTAACTCTAAAATTGTATTATCCTTTGTTAAAATTAAAGAAATACGATTGTAGCTCCCCAGTTCGAAATTTCGCCAAAATACTTGTAATGGAAAACGAAAGGAGTTGAACACTGCTACAGGGGTCCATGTGCACCGATTTTCGAACTGCCACCCGATATACTGGCAAGTGTAGAAGAGCAAACTAGTAGAAACTAATAAAATGGGAATCTTCTTAGCTGAATAGCAAATTCCTGGGCTATTTTTCGGAAATCGAACGACACAGAACCCTCTAGATTGACCTAGAGAACAGGTGGCAAAAGGAATCATAGAAATCTGTCAATAAATGTTAAATGGCTTCATAATTTGTTGGACCACTATAGTAGCAAACCAAGATGAAAAATCTTGGCCAGTAGTAGACCCCCAAAACACCCCTAAGTTTTAGTAGCAGCCACCATCATTCCATCATAGGGGACTAGTAGTTGGCACCCTCAGAAGTTTCTTGCAGAACATATTTCTTGACGACAATTCAGAAACTTGAAGTTGATACAGGTAAGATTCGATTCCACGTACAGATAGAAAATGGTAATATGTGAGAAAGCGATTTATTGCAACTTGTAAAACAACTAGAAACTTAGGTCTAAAAACTATCCCACTGGGTATTGAACTAAAAACCAGTGCAAAACTTTACAAATCGGGTAGGACTTGAAATGACAGGCATATAAGTAGTTCAGTGCACCTTAAACATTTAAGTCTAGGTACTAGAGACTTGGAAAACTTGAAATCACAGTGTATCCATCAGTGCGCTCACTGTATAAATTTATCTATATTTTCTTTTATTTATTTATATTATTTTACTTATACAAATAGCCCAATTACATTAAAGATGGGAAAATACACGAAAAGCCAGTAAGGGCCACGTTATGACTACTACAGAAATTTACAGCATTTTGGAGACTAGTAGGTAGTGGGCACCTCCCAAATAATGTCCTAATTTTATGAAATGCTACCGAAAAATGCCTTCAGTAACACTAGAAACAACTAGTGAACGTAGTTAAACCAAAAAGCCCCAGAACAACGTGAGATATTGAGAGAAACTGAACTTATCTTCAGTGAACTATAACTTATCTTAAGCGAACTTATCTTCTTAGCCAAATGTGTAGAATTCCGGCTCATCTAATCGACGGACACGCTATCTCGGTTATCACACACGTTCTTGCTGATGACTTGATTGTGGCGGAAGCAGTTGGAAAGCACAGATGACATATTATTATGTACTGCATTGAAATGGCACCAATTTCAAATCGCTAAGCGGCGCCAAATCCTTATTTTTCATATTTAAATTTAAGGCTAAATGCACCGAGTTTAGTTTAGTATTATCTCGCCTCGTTTTCAAATAAGAAGAAAACGAAATTTGGCCCCGATGGTGCTGCCATCTCTTATCTCAGATTCTCACCAAAACATCGTGACGTTTACCGTTTACGTTAGGTGGCTGCTACTGACTAGTGCCTTTAGGATCAGCTTAGATGTCTATAGATCCTAAATCCGGTCCTGATTCTGTACGGTTCTTAATCGACTTTGTAGCGATTTTTCAAAGAAAATAAAGCTATTGCAATGGGTCCAAAATTTTCAGAACATGAATTTTCGACATTTTTGTTAGGCGAATCCGTTTAAGAGCATCCTGAATAAATAGTAGTCCCTAGATACATTTATTAGTATAGGAATTTAGTTGTGTCACTCCAGACAATATCTACCCTTAGGTACATGAGAAAAATTCCAAATTTCTCCACAATGTGCGTGTTGCCAAGTAAAAGGATGAGTTCAAATATGAGCAAATTTAAAAAATTCCAAGGGGGCTAGATTTGAGTTTTCAAGGGTCAAGAATCGGTAAAAATGGCTAAAATCGCGAGCAATTGCTATAAAATTACTATTTCCATGATACAAATATTTTTCTCAAAAAAAGAGTGGTTCAAATTTGACTTCATAAGGGCCCGAAGTCGTTAGAAATTGCTAAAATCACGGAAAAATTATATTATAATTTTACAAAATGTGGTATGGGGTTCGATACAGAAAGCCGATTATGAAAGTATTTTTGAAAGAGTAGGGGTCCGACTTTATAGGGGGCAAAAATCAGAAAAAAATGACTAAAGTCGTCGTAAGTTCACGAAAAGTTGTAATGAGGGAATTGATCAAATTACCGATCCGTGGCACACCAACGTTGATTTCCGATATAAGGTTCAATTGACTATACGACCTACCGTACTTTTTAAATCCCAATATTATTTCAGATTTTCCATATCTAAACTTCGGTTTCTATAATCTTTTTACACGATTATATAAATAAATAAAAAAGTTCGAGTCGTGCAGCATGGCCGTAAGAGTGAATTTTTAGAGAGATATATTCGTGATATCGTGTAAAAAGATGATATAGCGAGAAACCGGAGTAAATACGGAAAATCTGAACTGATATTGGGATTTAACAAGTAGGTATGGTAGGTTGTTTAGTCAGTAAAACTTGACCGTACATCGGAAACGAACGAGGGTGTACCGCGGATTTGATCAAATACCTCATTACAACTTTTCGTGACCTTATGTTGGTATTGAAATTTCGTGATTTCAGTCTTTTTTTTTATCGATGTTTGACCTACTCTTTCAAAAATACTTTTATTACTGAAATAAATGTCTTTGAAAATTTGCTGCTACAGCCATGCTGCATGACTGGAACTTTTTATTTATTTATATATTTGAGAAGTTTTTAAGTTGTAAAAAGTTGAAAGAGATGGAATGGTCGTCAATTTCACCAGTTTTCTCTTAGTTCTTAAGTAAACGATCTCGGCGAGTGCTTTCAGAAAAGGTGCTGTATGAGGGTTATCCGATGGTCGGAAGTGGGCGATAAGCCAGTGGAAAGAAAGCGAAATTGATTTAGCCTATTGAGTTCAATTATGTCCTGGAGGGTGGTCCGCTGCGGAGGCTCACTGAAATGACGGACCTGGGAGTGCTTTGCGACGAGCGATTGACCTTTTCGAAGCACATAGAGGACCTGGCGAGTAGAGCAATGCGGGTCTTGGGGTTTATAAAGCGTAACACTCGAGAGTTTACAAGCATTCCTGCCATGGTGTTGCTCTACAAGGCCCTGGTCCTTCCAATCCTGGAGTACGCTTCTCCGGTCTGGTCGCCCAGTTACGCTGTGCATCAATACACCCTGGAGAGAGTGCAGAACAAGTTTCTGCGCTATATTGCGTTCAAGTTGGGTATTCCATCCAGTGAAGTCCATTATGACTCGTTGCTTGAAACCTGTGGCATGATACCTCTCGAGAGGCGTCGCTCTATGGCTGACCTTTGTCTTCTGCATAGGCTGTTGAATGACCAGCTCGACTGCCCGGTCCTGCTCTCCATGACAGGCCTCCAGGTGCCTCGCTTGTCGGCCCGCTCTCCTCTCCTCTTCCACGTCCCTTTCTCATCGACAAACTATGTGAGAAATAGTCCTCTACAGCGGCTTCCTCGTTCTGCAAATCTGCTAATCAGCGTGAACCCCGAGTTCGATTTCTTCCATGATTCCCTCGCCTCACTCAGGAGGTTGGTGGCTGCTTCCCCGTTGAGATTTTCGTAACAAGTTTGACCAGTGTTATATTACCTGAACTGCTAGCGTGCTGTTAATATTTACCTATGTTTCTGACGTATATTATCCCTAAATGATTTTCTGAATTGTATCTTACTTATGTTCATTGAGATTCTGTATTGTGTAATTGGGCTTGCCCGTAAATGAAAATAAAATAAAATAAAAAAAAAGAAATGAAGTCATAGGTGAAGGCCCTCACCCCCGCCGACCACCTGGGGAGAACCCTCAGTGCCATCCACTCATGGCGTCATTTAGTTTTCTTTCCATCCGTTTGCTGCCCAAGCTGCGCGGATTTTTGGTATGAAAATTGGCAATGGTGGTTTTCAAGGGTGCTAAATTCGATTCTGAGATCAAAAATAACAAATTCCTACACACGGGAATCGCCCATTGTTGAAAACGCTGCAAAGTCCTTGTCACATGGGTTTATTATTCTATTGGACACACCTACAGAAATGTTGGTTGTTCATTTATTGTTTCGTTCATGTGCAATAATTTAAATAGCTATTTCTGGTTGTTTCCACCAACTTTGGTCCCCAAAACACGAATTAGGTAGGTACGCTCCTTTTTTTCAAACTTCATTGATAGTGCCATTAAATTCTCTTGATTCACCTGTTGACACTTTTTCTAGTGGTATTACACAAATTGATGGTGATTTCAGACAATTTCCCAGGTTTTTGACTCATAAAAAATTAATTTTGGGAGCAGAACCATGGTAGAACCTCAGTTTTCCACTCTGGTCAGAATTGACTTCAAATTCGGTCTTCTTGCCCCAAAAAAAACATGGAAAACGATACCTCAAACGCTCATGTTACCAACATGTTAGTAAACTAATTAACTTAGTAACTAATTTATACCCATTTTCACTCATAACATCCCTCGCTATATTCCGATTGGGCTGCAAAGTTTCGGGACACAATTAGGGCCCAAATGAGTGTGCGAAAGATCGAATTTTTAGACCGAAAATGAAGCCGGTACACGTTATCCGGCGGACGGACATTGCATTTTGGTTTATTATTTTCAATAATGAACCATTGGAATCGAGCATGGAAAAAAAAAAAAAGCTAACCCCCCCCCCCCCCCCCCACACAAAAATTTGATGGTTTACGTTTCAAGGTATGTAGAATCCGAGAATGCAATAAAAATATTTCTGTCTCTCCGCCATACGCCGTACTGGCCACTTTTCTTAGTAACCATGAAACAAATTTGATGAAATTCGGGTTATAGGTTCCGTTCGGGGTCTAGTTGGTCCTCGAAGCTCGGCGTTACTGTCAGTCATCTCTAAGGGGTTCAAAATAGGGGTTGAAATTTTCAGAACGCCGTAGCTCGAAAATGTTCGATAGAAGTGTATGGTTTTTGTTTAACGTTATTAATTTTTTTTTGAGCTAAACAATTTTTTGAGGCCACCCGGAGCATTGTACGTCCAGCCGTTCGTGTGCACCAAAAAGCTTCTTCAACACGATCGTGAATCAAACGGTATTGATCCGGCCCGGATATCATCGCTAAGGAGCACCTGATTATAGTCAAGGATGGCTGTATGAAGTCGAGTTGGTTGTTCTGCGATATTATTTCATTTGACAAGTGATGGACTATTGGATTTTGTTGGTAGGTACTTGTGAAACTTGAAGAAACGGTGAAGTATTATTGATGGGTAAATTATTACAAAATGGTAAATTATTACTCAACGGCAAATTCTTACACAAGGGTAAATTATTACACACGCGTCGTCTACCAAGAAGGGGCTGGATTTTGTTGATCGGTACTTTTGCAACTTGAACAACCGTTGAAGTATTATTGATGGGCAAGTTATTACACAACGGTTCATTATTGGTATTGACCACAGAAAACAGTGATCTACCCAGAAGGGGCATCTATTTCACTCCACATCAACAATTTTCCTTTAGAACTTCATAATTTTTTCTTTTTGCCATTTTAGTTCCTGTTTGTCATCGGCTGTATTATTTTAGAAACATTTAACTCGTGATTTAGGTAGGTACCTAGTAACGAGTACGGGGCTAGGTACTGACCTGCGGAGGGTCTGCGATTCACATAATATGTATAGAGTAGTACATTAGTACATATTGTATTATGTAGACGGGTTATCTATACAGAGAGCTGTGATCTGTAACAGAAGGGTATTCTGTACAAAATAATAAACCGTTGTGCAGGGATTTGCAGCGTTTTGGAATCTACCCACCTTGAAACGTAAAAGAACAAATTTTGAGGGTGTATAGACCTACAGTTTTGGATACTTGTGCCGCCACTTATCCCTGATCTGTAGAGAGCTGAGAGGTTGACCCACAAGGGAGTTAAGACTTCGGCATCCTCTGGACTGTCGGACAGTGAAAGAAGTGGTCGAGAGTTTAATAACCCTTCAACTTTGACAAACATCGTGGATAACTCTTCGTGGAGGTGAGGTTGCTGACCATAAGTTTTGTAGAGCAGAGACTTGGCAGACTTCACTGCAGACTCCCAGCTACCACCGAAGTGAGGGCCTGATGGCGGACTGAACCTCCACTCGACCTAGTTTCATTGGCTCCAGCATTTACCCCAGGCCACATGGAGTTTTGTTGGGTACAGTCATGGCCACCATCGAGGATGTTTATGGTAACCTTAAACGTTATCGAGGAGTTCTTGATATCGGTTCCCAGTTCTCGTTTGTTACAGAGCAATGTGTCAAGGAGCTGGGAAAGACTACGCGTCCGTTCAACAGTGGTATATTTGGGGTCAATCAATCCCCATTAAATCATATCTCCGGCAAAATCAACATGACCTTCCTTTCTAACTCATCGCCCCCTCGGCTCTTGAAACAGAGGCTGTCGTGGTACCATCCATAACACCTCCATTACCTCAGCTGGCACTAAAATCGTCGCTCTGGCAAGATTATTTATCATATAATCTTGCTGACCCTGATTTTATTAATCCAGGGGAAATATCATTCCTTATCGGGGCTGATCTCTATGCTGAGATTGTAACTGGTGCCTCCATTACCATCCAGAGGGGGTTTTATAAAAATTTTTTGCTGAGCGATTACATAGGTGTTATTCACAGAATAATAAACCAAAAGAGGTCAAATGGGAGGAAACGTCGGTAAAGCACAGCGAATTGATTGGTGAGCCTTTGGTGAGGCGGTGGGGGGGTTCCCCGGCGTCTCGCGGTGGTGCGAGGAAGTGGGACCGGTGGCGAGTGACAGTGCGGGGGAGGGCGGGAAGGCGGACGTTCACCGGATGCACGGAGGCGGCGAAGTGCTCGGAGGCGGCAGGCGTCCGTAAGTAAAAGCGAGGGCGGAGAGCAGCGGGCGGGGCGGAGGAAGGAGCCGTGTAAGGTATTTGGCTTAAGGGTTGTGGGGCAGGATGTGGGGCAGTGGGTAGACTCCCCCCACCCACCCACGTACCCACCCGGCAGCCGCCGCCCCCGCCGTCAGGGGCGGCGCCGGGGGCGGAGGCGGGGGGGCGGTCGGGGAGCTATGGCGGCCCGTTTTCAAGTTCAAGGACGAGTCGATCAATAAACTGCTCGCCCCGCCCTCACGCTGCGATCCCCCCACCCCTCCCCTTAAAAACTCGCTTTCTGTCAAATCTTGCAATCAAAACAGAAATAAAACGCTGCAAATCCCTGCACAGCGGTTTATTATTTTGTACAGAATTCTGTTACAGATCATAGCTCTCTGTATAGATAACCCGTCTATATTACATAATATGTACTACTCTATACATATTCTGTGAATCGCAGACCCTCCGTAGGTTAGTAGGTACCTAACCCCGTACTCGTTACTAGGTACCTACCTAAATCACGAGTTAAATGTTGCTAAAATAATACAGCCCATGACAAACAGTAACTAAAACGGCAAAAAGAAACGCAAATAATGAAGTTCTAAAGGACAATTGTTGATGTGGAGTGAAATAGATGCCCCTTCTGAGTAAATAACTAATTTCTGTGGTCAATACATACCCTCGTGGTCAAGTAGGTACATATAATGAACCGTTGTGTAATAACTTGCCCAACAATAATACTTCAACGATTGGTCAAGTTGCAAAAGTACCGATCAACAAAATCCAGTTACCGTTGTGTCATAATTTACCGTTATGTAATAATTTACCGTTGTGTAATAATTTGCCGTTTTGTAATAATTTACCCTTGTGTAGTAATTTACCCATCAATAATACTTCAAAGTTTGTTCAAGTTTCACAAGTACATACCTACCAACAAAATCCAATAGTCCATCACTTACCAAATGAAATAATATCGCAGAACAACCAACCGAATTCATACAGCCATCCTTGACTATAATCAGGCGCTCCCTAGTGATGATTATCCGGGCCGGATTTATACCGTTTGATTCACGATCGTGTTGACGAAGCTTTTTGGTGCACACGAACGGCTGGACGTACAATGCTCCGGGTGGCCTCAAAAAATGGTTTAGCTCAAAACAAATTTAATAACGTTAAAAAAAACCATACCCTTCTATCTAAAGTTTTCGAGCTACGGCGTTCTGAAAATTTCAACCCCTATTTTGAATCCCTTAGAGATGACTGACAGTAACGCCGAGCTTCGAGGACCAACTAGACCCCGAACGGAACCTATAACCCGAATTTCATCAATTTTGTTTCATGATAACTAAGAAAAGTGGCCAGTTCGGCGTACGGCGGAGAGAAAGAAATTTTTTAAATGCATTTGCGGATTCTACATACCTTGAAAAGTAAACCATCAAATTTTGAGGGGGGGGTTAGCATTTTTTTTTCATGCTCGATTCCAATGGTTCATTATTGAAAATAATAAACCAAAACGCTGCAAAGTCTTGTCACATAGGTTTATTATTCTACTGGACATACCTACAGAAATGCTGGCTGTTCATTTATTGTTTCGTTCATGTGCAATAATTTAAATAGCTGTTTTTGATGGGTTCCACCAATTTTGGCCCCGAAAAACACAAATTAGGTCACATTTTGACAAATTATCTTTGATGATTGATAGAGCCATTTAATTGTATTGATTCACCTGCCAATACTATGTACTTCTAGTGTTATTATAAAAATTTGTGGTGATTTCAGACAATTTCCCAGGTTTTTGACTCAAAAAATGAATTGTAGGAGCTGAACCTTCGTTACAACCTCAATTCTTCACTCTTTGGCAAAATTAATTTCATATTCGGTCTTCTCGCCCTAAAAAACATGGAAAACGATACCTCACCAGCTCATCTTTACTAAAACCTCAAAAAACCCTCGAAAACACCTATTTTTACACCTATTTTCCCCCCATAACACACCTGTGTGTATTCTGATCGGGCTGCCGAGCTTCGAAGCACAACTGGTACCCTAATGTGTTCCCAAATAGGGACCCAAGCAGTGTGCGGAAGAACGACGATTTTCGACCAAAATTTAACGTAATTTTAAGGCTGAAACTTCGTTAGAACCTCAGTTTTCCACTGTTTGGTCTAAATCAACTTCATATTCGGTCTCCTTGTCCTAAAAACATGGAAAATGACACCTCACACTCATGTTACTAAAACACCAAAAAAAGTCCTTGTCACGTGGGTCTATTCTATTGGACACACCTACAGAAATTTTGACTGTTCATTTATTGTTCCTTTTATGAGTAATAATTGAAATAGCTATTGGTTTATTATTTTCAATAATGCACCTGTGGCGTGGAAAATGGTTTTGACCCCCCCCCCCCCCCCCCAAATTTGATGGTTTCTGTTTCCGTTCCGGATTCAGTTGGTGGTTTCGGATTCCGATGGTTCGTAGAATCCGAAAATGGAATAAAACAATTTCTGTCCGTCCGCCGTTCAGCAGAAGAGTATGGTTTTTTTACGTATTTAAATTGATCTCAAACTAAAGACTTTCGATACCACCTGGAGTACGACGAGCCGTTCGTTTGCACCGAAAACCTTCGTTAACATGATCGTGAATGAACGGTATAAATCTGGCCCAGATACCATTGCTTGGGCTCACCTGATTACTATCACGAATGGCTGTATGATGTCGAGTTGGCTGTTCTGTGATATTAGTTCATTTGAAGAATGATTACTGTTTTGGATTTTGTTGACAGGTACTTTTGCAACTTGAACAAACGTCATGCTTCATGAATAACAACAGATAATTTATTAATGATAGAATTTTTGTATCCACCGCATATTCTTGAAACTGTAATATTGCCGGCTGGTTCCGTACTGGATTTACGACTTTCCTGCGGGATAAGCACGAGTTAAGGTACTGACCGCAGAAAACTATAAAATTCTCCCGGTATTATAGTTAAGGATAGGATTGTTCGTGTACCTACATGCTCACGTTAGGAATCAAAGTAACGTCATGATAATAACTAATGGAGTTTATTAGGGTGAGTCCGAAAAACAGAAATTCCCTACGTTACCCCCCACATTCATGTTTAATGAGGAGGAGTGGCGCGTACGAGGGGGATATGGGGATCTGAAAAATCGGACAGTTATAAGTTAATGACACAGTTATAATAACTATAATGTAATTATTATAATGTAAATTATAACTTAATCCACTTGATTTGCGACTGCGTGACACCAGTGAAACCTCTTAAGAATTTTCCATTTAGAAAAACCTCCTACTAAGAACGTAACGATTATTGGCGAACACAACTACTACCTTCAGGTTTGGCTATATAAATTGGAAGAACAGAAAAGGGAACTGGACATTATAAAAGTAAGAGAACGGAATCCTTGAAAGCAGCACACCACGCACTGCTACTTATAATTTTTACGCTGAATTTATAGGTATCTAATAATGAAATCATTCTCTAAAGTGGGGAATAGCGATTGGAGGAAATTATGAAACTGATCAGATAATATGGGGAGGAGGTGGTCGAGTATGCGGGTGACCCCATATTACTCGAACCTCCGCATCACCATATTATCCGGCAGTGCCATTTCCAAATGAAACAATGGCGGCGTTATTAACGAGAAATATTTTCAAAACCGATTATGCCGATGGACCCGCGAAAAGCCCCGCTTTCTTATCATCTGTCGTTTTTTTCTATTTATTTATTTATTTTTTTTTAATAGTACGGCTAAGCCAATTTACAAGAGTTGAACAAAGGAGTTCTAAACTGAGGAAAAAATAAATGAATGTTCGAGCACTTACAGAACTACTAACCAAAAATATCCAGTGGATACACTTTTTTGATAAAGCTGTAGAGATTTTACTTATTTTGCTGTTCCATACATGTGAGCGTCGATGAGTGGTGAGTTGACTCAAAATGAGGGGGGGGGGGGGGGGGCTGATTAGTTTCTCACTTGTTGAAACAGCTGTTGACACACAGTAGGTTCGTTTAGCTTCCCTCCTCGTATCCCCCCCCCCCCCTCCACCAATGACGGTTGAACCGATTTGAGTGCCATTCTTTTGCAAAATCATCAACAACTGAAGCATTCAAACGTACGCAACTTTGAAATGAGTTGATCTTCGTGGATTTTGATTGATACTCGTTGATATAATTAATCGACGGATTCTCTGGAACGGAAGAGTACTTTTCTACTAATGTCACTTATCTGCTACCTACTGCTTTACTTCTACTACTTCTCAAAACGATGAAAATTATTACACAACGGCCAGGTATATTCCTCTGTAGGTGCCCCTTCTCCGTAGACCACTGAATGCCTATTAGTCCTATTATACACTAATAGGACTAATATTAACACCCTAATTTGTTTCCTAAGTTGAAATGTTTTATTTGTATTTATTTATTTATTTATTTTTTATTATTTTATTCATGCTCCATTCCAAGGGTCCATCATTGTAAATAATAAACCAAAATACGTACATGCTCCCCGTATCTAGATAGAAACTTGACTAAAAATACATCGATCTTACACATAGTAGTCGATTAATATTAATTAATAGCTGATTAATATAAAATGGTCTGACCTATGGAAAAAATAATAATTTCACCGCTCAGAGCTGAGTGGCAGTAACGCCGAGCTTTCAGGATCAGCTAATCAGTCTCTCGTCCGACCAGTCGCCATCCCTTGACATTTCATGTCCCATTTTCACCCACAAATTACTTAATTAACCCCCCTCTCAACCGAATCCCCCGTTCAGATAATCTTTTTCTTAATCTCCATCCTGATTTTGATTTTTAACCTGACCCTTCAGGTTTTTGCGATGGGACCCCCCGCCGAAAAACTACAGGAAAAATATCAACTAAATTACTATGTTATGAGGAAAGAAATAATATTTTTATGAAAAAATCACAGAAACAGCAAAAACGCTTGCATACGAGTCTGCAACGCATTGGGACATTTTCGTGTCTTTACCCATTGCTTTTGACATTATTAATATTAAGAGGTAGGTACCTAATTTCAATAAAATAGACGATTCCGGATTAATTATCTTCTACACTCACGATCATTAGTTTGTAAACAAAATATGAGAACAGTTATGCCCATAGCTCCGCTATTCGTATAGTCAATATGTTATGGAGAACATGAAAATGTTCGTTAAATCGAGAGCTTTCCAACGAGTGGTGAACGATTTTTGTGGGTTAAAAAGTGTAGAAAATGAACAAACCTAACAACGGGGTCGTTGTAAGCGGAAATCATTATAAAGGCACTGTAACACAATTTCGTTACGCAATTTCGTGACAGTTTTTTGTGCTATGTGCCAGGGCAAAGACATGAAAATGTCAACAACAAGAAATCATCAAATTCACTTTTAAACATGAATGTTCACGAGGTCTACCAACAGATGAATAAGCGTACATAACATTATTATTGATTTTTAATTCGTTTAAATGAGGTGAAATGACGTGAGTTTGACTTTTTAGGTATTTCGCACTTAAGGCCGTAAAATTCATTTCGGTTTTACAGAGAAAAAAAATTAATGCCCGAAACTGTTGCTTCAGCAGTAAATTTTAAGAAATTAATTTCATAATTCTCGAGATTTGAGTATTGAGAATAATCAGTAACAAACTAATGTAAACATTTTGATGAAATTAAAGTTTGTGGTGGTAAAGGATGTGGTGGTAAAGAGTCGGAAGGGTGAAGGGGGATGTTAATGAATTTGTGAGGGAGGGCGGGTGGGAGATGATTGGAGATGGAGGGATGGCAAGGAGTGTTGGCGTTGTTAGGTGGTGGGGGGGGGGGGGGTGCAGCGGTAGGGGTGGTAATGATTGTTGTGAAAGGATAATAATTAGTGGGGGGGGTAATGAGTGGTGGGTGGAGTGGTAATTAATAGTGAAGGAGGGGTGTTAATGAAGGTGGGGGCGGCTGACGAGTAGTGGGTGTGGTGGTAATGAGTTTCGAATGGTGAGGAGATTGTTAATGAATGGTGATGGTGGTCGGGTGGGAGATGATTGGTGATGGAAGGGTGGTATAGAGTGGCAATGTGGTTTGGCGGTGGGGGGGGGGGGGATGAGTGTATGGGTAGGGGTGGTATAGATTGTTGGGAAAGGATAGTAATAAGTGGGGAGGGATAATGAGTGGTGGGTGGAGTCATAATTAATGAGGGGTGTTAATTAATGGGGCTGGAGGGGGTGGTAATGAATGTGGAGGGAGCGGTGATAATGAGTGGTGGAGGAGAGGTGTGTTAATGATTTACGGTAGGAGGGATGATAACGAATGGTGAGGGATGGTAATGAGTGGAATTATGAGGGTGGTAAAAGTGTGTGGTGGGAAGGTTGTCCATGACGTGTGGGGGGGGGGGGGGGGGGATAATGAATAGTTGGTAGGTGGGTAATGAAGGAGGAGGGGGTAATGAATGGTGGGCGGCGAGAGGCGGTAATCGTGGGAGACCGCCTCATTAGGGTCTTTGTCATTAACCAGCGATCACCGTTTCACCTTCCCTAAATATCGAGGGAGAGTTAAGTGGTTTTTTCGTCGCCTTTTTCTCCTCCCTCACAACGTCGTCCCTTTTTCGTCACAGGCCTCGTGTCGGTAACACCCCCCCCCCCCCCCCCCCCCCCCCCCACCACCGCCGGCGGTGCCGTTTGCGTAACGAGATCACAACACATTTTTGTGACTGTGGGCGGGACGGGGGGCGGAAAGAGGCCTCGTTAGTGGCACGGGGCAAATCCCCGAAAAAGCCCCCCTCAGGCTGGAGAGTTTTGAAAGCGCGTGCGTTGTTAAGGGTTTGGTTGGATCGGGGGGGGGGGGGGGGGGGGGCTTACAGGGAAAATGAACCAGTCGACATGGACGGGGAGATCTACAGAGGACGGGGAGATCGAAGGGCCTCATCCACGGGGGATACCGAGGCTAATGGCGGGCCCGTGCCTTTTTGACCGCCGACCAGTGAAATGGGAAATATCGGTAGGGAGCGAGGAAATAGGTATCGGTTTGACGTGGGAAATCAGTACCTGGGAACACTCGGATGCAAGTGAAGGTGTCGGAAACCCCTGTCGTTGACGTCACAAAGATGTGGAAATCTGCCTGCCAGAGGAGTCCAACATGTTCAGAACACGAATTTTTGCATTTTTTTTTATTTTTTTCTGAATAGGAAACTCCATTTCAAAGCACCCTGTATTCATACTTAGATGTAAACAAAAATGTATATGTATATTATAAATGTATTTTCTAATTTTTTATATTACTTTTTTTAAATAAGTATTATATGTATTGGTATATATTTATCGATATCTGACCTAGAGTAAATATGATAAAAATGCAGAATTTCGCCAGATTGTTCGTGTTGCCTAACAGAAGGGTGAGTTCGAAGATGAAAAATAATTTTCAAAAGTTCTAAGGGGGTCAAATTTGAGTTTTTAGGGGTCAAAAATCGGTAAAAACTGTTTAAATTGCGAATAGTAAAGTAAAAACATTAAAATAAAACTGTAAATTAAAAACGATAAAGTAAACGGTAAAGAAAAAAGTAAAGTAAGGTAAAGTAAGATAAGGAAAGTAATGTAAAGTCAGTAAAAACTGTAAGGTAAGGTAAAGTAAGTAAAAACGGTAAAGTAAAAACAGTAAAATAAAAATCGGTAAAAATGACTAAAATTATTGAAAACAGTAAAGTAAAAAAGGCTAAAATTGCGAATAGTACAGACAGAAAATGACCATTTCAGTTGTTTTCCTTACAGAATAGGGGTCAAATTTGCGTGGGGGGGGGGGGGGGGGGGTAAAAATTGGTACTAAGGGCTATAATCAATATTAATTCACCTGGCGTTGTAAGGGATGGTGATTCACGACAGAAAGAGGGACTATTCCGATGATAAAAATAATTTTCTCTCTAAAAAAAAAGTGGCTAATATTTGACTTTGTGTCAAAAATCGGTAAAAATGGCTAAAATCACGAAAAAATTATGTAGTTTTACAAAAAGTGGTGTGGTTTCTCGCTAAATCATATTTTTACAATATAGCGCGAATGTGTAGATAGATAGATAAACGTGTTATATTTACAGAAATTTACATACTATTCACAGTTGTCACATGGTGATTGACGCTGGTATGTAGTACTCAAAAATAGCACGAATATTTCTCTGAAAATTCGCTCTTATAGCCTTGCTGCATGTCCGGAACTTTTTGAAACTCAGCTTGATGATTTGGGCTCTGCAAAGGGGATGATATAAGTTATAAGTAATGTGTACCTAGTGTAGTGAATGTATTGTTTGCGCACATTCACCACTAGAGGCGCTAGGCTATGCCCAGTTTGGTTCCATCACAGAGGCTGTCACCATGCCCAGGATCTTTTAGGGTGCGTTTGCCTGGTTTGGTTCCAACACAGAGGCTGTCACCATGCCCGGGATCTTTTAGGGTGCGTTTGCCTGGTTTGGTTCCAACACAGAGGCTGTCTCCATGCCCAAGATCTTTTAGGGTGCGTTTGCCTGGTTTGTTTCCAACACTGGAGGCTGTCACCATGCCCGGGATCTTTTAGGGTGCGTTTGCCTGGTTTGGTTCCAACACAGAGGCTGTCTCCATGCCCAAGATCTTTTAGGGTGCGTTTGCCTGGTTTGGTTCCAACACAGAGGCTGTCACCATGCCCAAGATCTTTTAGGGTGCGTTTGCCTGGTTTGGTTCCAACACAGAGGCTGTCACCATGCCCAAGATCTTTTAGGGTGCGTTTGCCTGGTTTGGTTCCAACACAGAGGCTGTCACCATGCCCAAGATCTTTTAGGGTGCGTTTGCCTGGTTTGGTTCCAACACAGAGGCTGTCTCCATGCCCAAGATCTTTTAGGGTGCGTTTGCCTGGTTTGGTTCCAACACAGAGGCTGTCTCCATGCCCAAGATCTTTTAGGGTGCGTTTGCCTGGTTTGGTTCCAACACAGAGGCTGTCACCATGCCCAAGATCTTTTAGGGTGCGTTTGCCTGGTTTGGTTCCAACACAGAGGCTGTCACCATGCCCAAGATCTTTTAGGGTGCGTTTGCCTGGTTTGGTTCCAACACAGAGGCTGTCACCATGCCCAAGATCTTTTAGGGTGCGTTTGCCTGGTTTGGTTCCAACACAGAGGCTGTCTCCATGCCCAAGATCTTTTAGGGTGCGTTTGCCTGGTTTGGTTCCAACACAGAGGCTGTCGCCATGCCCAAGATCTTTTAGGGTGCGTTTGCCTGGTTTGGTTCCAACACAGAGGCTGTCACCATGCCCAAGATCTTTTAGGGTGCGTTTGCCTGGTTTGGTTCCAACACAGAGGCTGTCACCATGCCCAAGATCTTTTAGGGTGCGTTTGCCTGGTTTGGTTCCAACACAGAGGCTGTCTCCATGCCCAAGATCTTTTAGGGTGCGTTTGCCTGGTTTGGTTCCAACACAGAGGCTGTCGCCATGCCCAAGATCTTTTAGGGTGCGTTTGCCTGGTTTGGTTCCAACACAGAGGCTGTCACCATGCCCAAGATCTTTTAGGGTGCGTTTGCCTGGTTTGGTTCCAACGCAGGGGCCGTCACCATGCCCAAGATCTTTTAGGGTGCGTTTGCCTGGTTTGGTTCCAACGCAGGGGCTGTCACCATGCCCAAGATCTTTTAGGGTGCGTTTGCCTGGTTTGGTTCCAACACAGAGGCTGTCGCCATGCCCAAGATCCTTTAGGGTGCGTTTGCCTGGTTTGGTTCCAACACAGAGGCTGTCACCATGCCCAGGATCTTTTAGGGTGCGTTTGCCTGGTTTGGTTCCAACACAGAGGCTGTCACCATGCCCAAGATCTTTTAGGGTGCGTTTGCCTGCTTTGGTTCCCACATAGAGACTGTCACCATACCCAGGATCTTTTAGGGTGCTTTTGCCTGGTGTGGTTCCAGCACAGAGGCTGTCACCATGCCCGGGATCTTTTAGGGTGCATTTGCCTGGTTTGGTTCCAACACAGAGGCTGTCACCATGCCCAAGATCTTTTAGGGTGCGTTTGCCTGGTTTGGTTCCCACACAGAGGCTGTCACCATGCCCAAGATCTTTTAGGGTGCGTTTGCCTGGTTTGGTTCCCACACAGAGGCTGTCACCATGCCTGGGATCTTTTAGGTAAGGAGAGAGATGAGGAGTGAGGTTAGAGAGTAGTCAGAGACTAGAGGAGAGCGTAGAATGAGTTGGAAGGCGAAGGAGTCGAGTTTTTATAGCCCTGGGACTATCCTCCCTCCATCCTCCATACTGGTGGAGGATGGTGGGGATCCCCTCCAGGTCTCTGGGGCTTCCTGCGTCTGCCACTTCATTCCCTGGTTTATTTGTGAGATCTTAATAATAAGGAGTGATGTTCTGGGAGGATATCACGACACCTAGGAAAGTAGGTATCAGTTGTTGGAGGGTGTTAAGTAGGTACTCAAGGGTAACGTAGGTGCATTTCATATTTATGTAACTTTACATTTATTTCTGCATTGAAATGGACTGCTCATTCCGTAACCGTGTTCATTTTATTTTTCCTTTGTTGCAGGTATGTCAGATCGAGTTTGTAAAACAACTTCTCTCTCCTGGTAGCACGAGTATTTACAAGGTGAGTTTCGATGTGAGTACGACATACTTGGCACCAAAAACTTGGTTTTCCCTCTCAATAGCGACGGGCTGGCAAATGGTTAGACGTGGTACTTGTGACGGTGGGCCCTCGAGAGTCCCCCTCCTAGACGAGCGAGAATATCACCGTTTAAGAAAGGATATCGATTAGGCTTCCGCCAAAAGACTCCGTCTCCACCGGAAAAAAAAACAACTCGATAACAGCCACACCGTCACATACTTTACCCATCAGGCCGATGGGTGGGACTTTCCACAGCATTTGGGCGGCTTGATGCGTCCTGCAGTTCCTACCGCGTTAATTGGTTTCGAATTATCTCAAACCGTCAGATGGAAATTCCCTTGAACCGATCCCGGTTGCTAATTCAGTGCCAAAACAGAACTAGAAATCCACTGGCGCACTGATGACGCCCACCATATTATCAGCTGTTTACGCGTCCTGGTCAGAACAAAGGGTTCTCGTTCAACAGAATTTGTTCTAGAACAAACAGTACCAACTCTTCATCGTCAGGAATTTCTCCAATCATCGTCAAGGCCAGTAATAACTAATAGACTAGTTCTTACTATTCAACTAATCAAGAGAGATCTCTTGATTGGTTTATAACACTTGAATCAACATTGTTAATTTGAGAACGACTCTGGAGCCATTCAGTTGAAGTCATAATAAATGTTACAAAAAAAAAGGAAGCAAAAAAATTTATATTAATTTTGGATCAACAAAAAAGTACGGCAGGCCAGTAGACAAATTCGAGATGAATTCATAAACAATTCGAACAGAGGTGGAAACTTTTTTAACCACTTTATCTTGTGCAAATTATGATCAACCTGAGTTTTCCCGCTCCGCCAGGCGAGCGCTGGTAGTTGGGTCAGAAAATTTAGTGAGAAAGTGTTGTTCCATCAGATTTGTCAAAATAATTATAAAAATATTCATCCAATCAAAGTAACCGTCTATATTAAATTTTTACAGCATGAAATTCTGCGTAAAATGAATACCAGCATATAAAGATTACTTGGGTTATAACTATAACATAAGGTTTCTATCTCCCACCCGAAGTTGCCGTCATTTTTTCAACTGTTGCTGGTAAGTGCGATTTTCGGTGTGATTTCGGGGAAAGTACCAGTTAGAAGAAAAACAACTTTAAGTAAATGTTTTGGAACATTTAGTGTTGCGTTCAATGAGTACTGATATTTTGAAAAGTAAATACAAAAGAGTGTACAGACGGTTAAATAGTCTGGCAGTACATTTTTTTTTTTTGCGAACCTATATTTAAAAAAAAAGCTGCGAATTACCTACCTTAGATAGAAGATGGCCCTTCTGCGTGGGTCACTGTTTTTACCTATCGTCGAGTCCCCTCCAGGGAAGCCCTAATAGTACTGGAGCCAGCCGGGCAATCACATTTCATAAATATGCGGTGGATTCAAGAATTCTATCATAAAGGTGATATTTCTTGTTATTCATGAAGCATAACGTTTGTTCAAGTTACAGAAGTACCTATCAACAAAATACAAAATAATCATCATCTTTCGCGTGAAATAATATCACAGAACAACCAACTCGACTTCGTACAGCCATCGGTGATTATAACGGGCCTTTTCGGTGCAAACGAAGGGCTGGACATTGCATTTTTGGAATCTACGCACCTTGAAACCAAAAAGAAAAAATGTGAGGGGGTTTTATACAATTTTTTTGCTGAACGAATACATAGGTGTATTATTCACAGAATAATAAACCAAAAACCATACCCTTCTATTGGAAGTTTTCGAGCTGCGGCGTTCTGAAAATTTCAACCCCTATTTTTCACCCCTTAGAGATGACTGACAGTAACGCCGAGCTTCTCGGACCCACTAGACCCCAAACGGTACCTACAAACCAAATTTCATTAATTTCGGTTCATGGTAACTAAGAAAAATGCGAAGTACGGCGGACGGAAAGTAATTTTTTTTTATTGCATTTTCGGATTCTACGTATCTTGATACGGAAGCCATAAAATTTCGGATTTTATATTTTTTTCCCATGCTCGATTCCAAAGGTTCGTTATTGAAAATAATAAACCAAAATGCAAACAGAGTTAATGATAATTGCCCATTACGAAGCCCCACCGCGCAGAATCAAGTTTTCAGGCCATTCGAGATTGCGTACGAGCAGATCGTGCTCCGAGTCGTGATTTCCATTGCTTCTTGCGCGTTGACTTCGAAATTACAACGAAACGAAAAAATCCAAGTCGTGATGTTAGATGGGAAAAAAAAGAGTACCAAACCGTGCAGAAATTGAAAGTAAACGAATCGGATTATCAAGAAGCAGAAACTGTGGGGGAAACAAAAAAAAATTAGGATTCCCGACTCCGTTCGCGGGTTAAGAGGTTGAAATGTCGGGATTTTCTCGGCCCCGGGTCTAACGGGAGAGGCCGCTTCCTACGTCGGATCGGGGATAAAACCTTTGGCGTCCTTGCGATCCCTTCAGGTTGTTCCCGAAATAGCTCCCGTGGGACGAGTTCCCAAACCAACCTCCCCCCCGGGAGAATGTCAAATCGAATAATCCTCAAATGAGGTACATTTAGATTCCACGGACAAAAAAAAAAAAAAAAATACGGGTCCTCTCGACTCCGGGGCCTCTCATCTCGAACGTTGGTTTCTGCCTTTTTCTCTCTCAACGATGACTTTTTTTTTAGTGCTGGTTTCTTCGCATTGCGAGCTTGTGGTTTGGTATTTCTCTGTTTTCACCACGCATCGTCCATTCGCGATTCTTAGCGCCGTCATCTGCGAGCAAAGCCCACGTTGCCGTACTTAGGTCCGTACGACTGAAGAACGGGGTATGCGGATGGATCACAAAAGCGGTTTATATTATTTTGGTTTATTATTTTCAATAATGAGAACCATTGGAATCGAGCATGAAAAAAAAAAATAAAAAAATAAATCCCCCCCCCCCTCAAAATTTGATGGTTTACGTTTCAAGGTATGTAGAATCCAAAACTGCAATAAAAATATTTCTGTCTGTCCGCCGTACGCCGTACGGGCCACTTTTCTTAGTTACCATGAATCAAAATTGATGAAATTCGGGTTATAGGTTCCGTTCGGGGTCTAGTTGGTCCTCGAAGCTCGACGTTACTGTCAGTCATTTCTAAGGGGTTCAAAATAGGGGTTGAAATTTTTAGAACGCCGTATCTCAAAAACTTTCGATTGAAGGGTATGGTTTTTTTTACAATATTAAATTTGCCTTGAGCTAAACAATTTTTTGAGACCACCCGGAGCACTTTACGTCCAGCCGTTCGTGTGCACCAAAAAGCACAATGTGTGTGATGAAAAAGCATTTGGTAGGTCAGGTGCCTACTTAATTGATATCTGTTGACTCCAGAACTCCCGTCAAAAGCCATAATTTGTATTACGCCGGCCTCGACCTGTTCGTGCCAGACCGACACTCATCTCCACCCAGTGGCGTAGCCAGGATTGTTAAATGGTGGGGTGTGGTGGGGGGGGGGGGGGGGGTTTAGCGGAAATCGAAAAAAAAAGAAAAACTTCCGGTCATGCAGCATGGCTGTAAGAGCGAATTTTCAAAGAAATATTCCTGCTATTGTGTAAAAAGATGATATAGCGAGAAACCACTCACACTTTTCCCACCACCTTCCACCTCCACTTTTCCACTTTTCCCACCACTTTTCTTAAAATTATATAATTTTTCATGATTTTAGCCATTTTTATCGATGTTTGACCCTAATACAGTCAAATTTGATCCACTTGTTTTTGAGAAAATTAGTTCTACCATCAAAACAGTCCGTCCGTCGTGATTAATCATGCCACACGTCAGGTGAATTGATATTGATTTTAGCCATTAATACAATTTATTGTACCCCCAAAAATCAAAATCCGACCCCTACTCTGTGAAAAACAACTGAAAAGGTATTTTTCTGTCTTTACTCACCCTTCCATACCACATCCAGTAATTTTATATCAATTGTTGCAATTTTAGCCGTTTTTACCGACTTTTGACCCCTAAAAACTCCAATTTGACCCCTTTTGAATTTTTGAAAATTCCAAGGATGTGTTTGGCAACACAAACGTTTTGTAGAAATTTGGAATTTTTATCATGTACCCAAGGGCGGATATCATGTGAGTGACACGTAAATATATATATAATACATAAATTTTTATTAAAATCTTGGGATGAACTGAAGATGCTCTGAAACGGATTTGTCTATAAAAATATTTCAAAAATTCATGTTCTGAAAATGTTACCCATAGCAATAGCTTCGTTTTCTTTGAAAATTCGTTAAGGTTTGACATTACAAATAAATATGAATTTATATTAAATTTAACAAAGCACTAAATTTTACAGGTAACATTAGGTAAGATAAACTGATGGAATAAAACATTTATTTGGCAACAATGTTTGCGAATTGTCAAGGAATTACGCTATTGCAATGGGTACAACATTTTCAGAAAATAAGTTTTTGAAATTAGGTTATAGGCAAATTTCAGAGCATCCTGATTTCATCTCTAGATTTTAAGAAAAATGTATGCGTATATTATATATTTATTTATGTGACACTCCAGACGATATCTGACCTTGGGTACGTGATAAAAATTCCAAATTTCGCCAAAATGTTCTTCTTGCCATACAAAAGGATGGGCAGTTTACAAAAATTCAAAGGGAGTCAAATTTGAGTTTTTAGGGGTCAAAACTTGTTAAAAACGGCTAAAATTGATATATAAAATCACTGAAAGTGGTATGGAAGGATGAGTGAAGACAGAAAAATACCATTTCAGTTGTTTTTCACACAGCATAGGGGTCGAATTAGGATTTATGGGGGTCAGCAATTGGTATTAAGGGCTAAAATCAATATTATTCACTTGAAGTGTGGGATAGTGACGGTGAGGGACTATTTAGATAAGCATTTTTGTCAAAAAGAGTGGATCAGATTTTTGGGACAGATCGTTAGTGTCGTGAGTCCCTCCCGGAACCACTCCTAGTAGATCTAAGTTCTCGCAAATAATCTAACAGCCAACTTTAGTTTCTACCAATAAACGGTACGAGTGGGGACACAAGCCGCAGGATCCAGTGCACAACCTGGAGCCCCTCCGTCCTCTCCCAAAAAGGGAGTTGGAAGGAGAAGGCTTCCGGGTCTATAAAAACCCGGATCCTGCGCCTTTTTACTCATTCACTCATTCTACGCTTCCTCTAGCCGCTGGCTACTCTCTCTCTTCCTACCCTTGCCTCTCTATCCAATCCTCAAAAATCCTAGATGAAGGTGGTGGTTCGCCCATAACCTCCTAGGCAATAACCCTCAAAAGATCCTAGATGAAGGTGGTGATTCGCTCATAACCTCCGGTGATTCGCTCATAACCTCCTAGGCAACAACATCCAAAAAGATCCCAGGAAAGGGTGGTGATTCGCTCATAACCCGCCTGGGCATATCCTCACACCACCGTGATGAAATTCGCCAATTTAAATTCATCACAGTTAGAAATCAAATAAACGTAATATTATTTAAGGCTAATGTGGACGACAGGTGTGCGAGAGAGAGAGAGAGAGAGAGAGAAGATGGAAAAGTATTTAACGTTTTTCTCGGCAACCGTTCAACATTTTTTAAATCTGAAAAATGTTTTATTCCCAGAGAATGAACACAAAGGAGGCCAACGAAAAAATTTTGAAAAAATCGTTCAAAAATTGTTTTTCACATTTAAATGTTAATAATTGTAAGTAAATACCTTTTTTGTACAAAAAGAGGTACAGCCCGTATCTGGCTACTCATTGCCTAATCATGCATTATTGAAAAAACCGCCTATGTAAAAAAATAGCATCGGTAGGCGGTTGAGAAGATAAACTTTTGTGAATAGTTGAATTATCTACATTTGAAGGGGAGAACGGAGGCGAATGACCTTTTCAGGCCCCCCTCGGAGCTGCGAAATCTTCCAAGAAAGAATCAAGTGATCGAGCTGAGAAAAACGATAAATGAAATTGGGCGATTGCACTGCCATCTCTTATCGGAGAATCACACTACTAGCCAATGGGCCTTAACTGTTTAATCATCTTTGATTTACCGTTTAATCTGTTGTTGTTGTTTTTGTTTGGTACTTTTGTGATTGTTATCATTCTTAAGATTTAATTTTAATTAAATCCTGGCTACGTCACTGTCTCCACCTCCAACCCAACCAAATTCCTCCGGCTAAATTGGTTTCCCTGATCACCCGCCCAAGCGAAATTGTCTTCGTCGTTATCAGATCTTCGTTGTCAACGGCGAACACGGGTGCAACTCCGGTGCTCCCTCGTCACAGTAAATCGACCTCTAATGGAACGAACAAAGATTGTAATTGCCCCAGCCATTCAGCGACTTCCGCGTTACCTAATGGCAAAACGCTCGTGGACTCGGTAATGCAGCTCCTCCCCACCAGGAGCGCCCGCTCACTGCGATTCCCCAAGGACAGCTTTTGTCCCGAACGACCCACCTATGTGCAACTTGCCGTACGAGTCATCTCTAGTTTCTAATAAAACCTTGAAAGTCTCGTCCCCAACCGCTAAAATGCCCTCTGCAACTGCGATTTCTGCCCAATTTTGCTTTGTTGTTCCGTGAATACACCTATGTATTCGCTCGGCAAAAAATCTGTATAACACCCCTTCAAAATTTTGCTTCCGAGTCTGCGAAGCAGCGGAAGCCTTGTGTTCACTTTCGTGAGCCAAAAATTTTTTGTCTTCAGAAATTAAAATTTCCACTTGCATTTTGCGTTTCAAAGCCTACTGAACAAATTTGGTTCCGTGTCTGTCGGTCTGTGAGTCTGTCTGTCCGCATTTCCTTGTTACAGCCATAACTTCCACGATTTTGAATTGATTCAGCTCAAATTTTGAGGGCTGGTGCGGATAAGGCCCCTTGAGGTCTCATACAAATTTCAACATGATTGATCCAGCGGTACGCCCTGCGCATGCGCTAACGTTAAATTCAACAAACACGCATAACTTTCACAATTTTGATTCAATTTCGCTCAAATTTTCAAGGGTTGTTTGGACAAGGCCTAGTAAGTTCCAGTATGAATTTCAGCATGATCGGACCTCGGTGCGCTCTGCGCATGCGCTGGCGTGAAATAGATTCAATTTCCTTGTTACAGCCGTAGTAACCAATGATTTCACCCAATTTCAATGTGATTCTCAGGGATTAAGCGGGTAGGGCCCATTGAGGTCCCATATAAATTTCAACATGATAGAGCCAGCGGTTCGCCCTGCACATGCGCTAACGTGAAATTCTTCAAACACGCATAACTTTCGCAATTATGTATAATGGACGTAATGTATTATGGACGTAATGTTATGTAATATGTATATTTCATGTAATGTTATGTAATGTAATGTAATGTTACGTAATGTAATGTAATGTAATGTTATGTTATTTTGCTTCCGAGTCTGTTCTATTTTATAATGGGTCACTCTGATTGTGACGAGGAAGCTCCTGTGCCATCATCTTGGCAGTTTATTTTTCTTTACGTTTCAAGCTGCGTAGATTCCAAAAATGCAATGTCAGTAGGCCGTCCGCCATCCGCCATATCATCCATATCTGCTTTATTTTCGATTCAAAAAATTCGATCTTTCGCACACAGGCTCCATTTTGGCCCTAGTTGTGTCCCGAAATTGCAGCCCGATCAGAATATACCCAGAGTGAAAAAAATGGGTGTAAAAACGAGGGGTTTTTTGGTGTTTTAATAACATGAGCTTGTGAGGTATTGTTTTCCATGTTTTTTAGGACGAGGAGGCCGAAAGTGAAATCAATTTTGACCAAAGAGTGGAAAAGTTGAGGTTCTAACGAATTTTCAGCCTTAAATTTACGTTATATTTTGGTCTAAAATCGTCATTTTTCCCGCACACAGTTTGTGTCCCCATTTAGGAACACATTTGGGCCCTAGTCATGCTCCGAAGCTCGGCGGCCCGATCGGAATGCACCCAGAGGTGTTATGGGCGAAAAATGGTTGTAAAAATAGGGTTCTTTGAGGGTTTTTTGAGGTTTTAGTGAGCGTTAGCTTGTGTGGTATCGTTTTTCATGTTTTTTAGGGCGAGAAGACCAAATATGAAGCTGATTTTGACCCAAAAAGTGAAAAATTGAGGTTGTAACGAAGGTTCAGCTCCCAAAATCCATTTTTTATAAGTCAAAAACCTGGGAAATTGTCTCAAATCACCATAAATTTGTATAATAACACTAGAAGTAGTATCAACAAGTGAATCAAGCCAATTAAATGCACTATCAGTGATCAAAGATGATATGGAAAAAAAAAAGAAAAAAAGAAAAAAAGGAGCCTAATTTGTTTTTTGGAACCAGAATTGGTGGAAACTATCAAAAATATCTATTTGAGTTATTGCACGTGAAAGAAACATTAAATTAAGAGCCAACATTTCTGTAGGGATGTCCAACTGACTAACAAACCCATGTGACAAGGACTTTGCAGTGTTTTTTCTTAGCCCTCTTGTAGTCGTGGGTCGGGTTTCCGATGCAAACCTCATCCGTTTGCTTCTATTTTCGATGAGATCGGTTTTGGATTCAGCAGTCGTCAGTTCCGACAGAATGTCCGCCCTGACACGTATTATGGCGTATCAGCGCACTGGATTCAACGAGAATCCCGCGAAATCAGCGAAGGTTTGTTCGAAATATGAACACCGAAAGGTTTGTTGGTAAATTGGTCAAAGACGGTTAATTTTTATCGCTACTATTCTCATAAATGTGAGGATACTGAATGTACTCGAATTACAATCTTTCTATGACTGGGCACCTCACTGAATGAATTTATCCATACTAAGATTACTTGATTCTGTTGTCCTGAGTGAAAATTTGGTGTAGCACGGCTTACTTAGTTTGTTGTTTTCTCTTCGCAATTTTTGAACAGTTCTTTTAAAAAACCTCGTAGTTTGATTTTAAAATTGGAAAAATTAATGTATAAAAATCGTAAAGAAAGGCATTAATTTTTATTCTGTGTGGGAAAGTTTTGTATGGTTAATTATTTAAAATTAATTTAGCACTGTTACGAAGG
Organism: Leptopterna dolabrata; assembly: GCA_954871275.1. NCBI lineage: Eukaryota > Metazoa > Arthropoda > Insecta > Hemiptera > Miridae > Leptopterna > Leptopterna dolabrata. Next base: position 11,927,352 of record OX940979.1, read on the forward strand.
TTGAAAAAATTATACCATTTAATGTTATGACCGAATAAACTTTAACACAGATAAATGTATTCAAAACTTATGAATACTTAAAAATTTAGGCAGGTTCTTGATGGTCGCTCAACAAGATCAGATCGTATTCTTCGGCAATAACGTCCATTCAAGCTAACTGTATTGATCAATTTCGTTGATTAGGGCTGCCTCTGGTGGAAAACTGATTAGAAACATCACCGATGTTCCCAACAAAACATGGAGAATTCTCAAATATTATTCAACGTCATGACGATAGATTCGCATAACAAATTAATTGAATTTCTGCATGTGGGACGGAGAGACGTGGAAAGCTCTGTTTTGCATCTTCACGACTGCTTATCAACAATGCCCAATTACCGACCACAGGCTCGACCTTTTTTTCTCTCTTAGAAAAATGACTTATCGTTTCCAACTGAAAAATTGCCGAACGGATGAAGAAGATACTCGTTCAAAAAAAGCCGTGTGACTCAACCTTGTTGTACGTGTCGTGAACAGTGATGTTCTTTTTTGCTCATTAATTTTGATGCTTTGATGAAGTCATCGCAGTTGATGAGTACAAATGGTGGTGAGAGAGGATGTTTATGTTCCGTTTTAGAGGGGACCCCTGGTGACTGTTGTAACAGTGCGGCTGTTCTCGAGTAGTTTTTTGGTCCGGTTGAGACGGGGTCGGTGGGCAGAAGTCTATCGGTATCCCTTCTTAAATCTCGCTGGTCTAGGACGGGGACTCTCGAGGGTCCACACCCACTGTCACACTGTTAGCTCCTTCAGAGGTACCTACCAGTTCATTACTTGCGCGTATTGAGGCTCTCTCTGATACAGATCCCTCATAGTCCGCTCGGAATGGTTCGTCAAGTCGAAATCGAGCTTTTGTGGTTGAAAAATTACATAAAATTGTGTCACCAGCATCACTAAACATCCATCCAAACTGTTACCCCTACAAGACGGCTCGAGAGGTCAAAGTCTTGTTTTCTCAGTTCAAACCAAAAGTAGTCAAAAACAGCTAACCATCACCTAAACGGCTTCAGACGCAAAGATGGAATTCTTCATTTGCCAGAACTCAGTTCAACGGGAGCTCAGCGTTGAACACTCGATTTTGGCCGGTCAGCAGTGATAAACTCGGTTCAGGTTTACTTTTCCCTCCCGCTTATCCATTCACATCAACAATGTCTCGATCACTAGTGCGAGTTGTTGACATGATTTTCGACGAAGATGAAAGTGATGAACTCAACAATATTATAATTCGCCGCCCGAGACAATCCCGGCAGAGGACAGAACATTTTGAACATCTTGAGTGACTTTGTGTCGAGATACCGACTCTCGAAAGAATCTACGAAAAATAGGTAACTACAGTGTAAAGTGAATGTATTTTCAGCCGACAAATCCAAACCGAACCATTCAAAATCACGTTTTCGGTGTGAATCAATTATTATTCAAAGAGCTGATGATAAGAATTCAATGAGACTACGCAAGCTGTGTGGGCTACTCCACTGCACAAACCAGGAAAAGTATTTTGCAGAGAGGAAAAGGATAAAAATTCAATGATGCCATAAGTAGTCGTGACAGTGAATTATAGGTAACTTTTATATTTATTTTCTGTCTACAGTTAGCGGTCAAAATAATCACATGCTCGCCATTTAAGCAAGTGATATAAGGAACGTTGTCACTTTCTGAAGGTTCAAGTAATCACCAAATGTAATTTGTCATGAATGCAAATTTGGTGACGAAAATGAATGCGTAGGAACTGGTGGTAGGGATTCAAAATAGTATCGAGTATCTCCCAGTGGCTTTCTACTAGGTCGCGGAGAACCTCGCGCACACTGGCTGTGAAGATCGGTTCTCTCTTGACTCGTTTTGGTTCCATTAGGAATCAGGAAAACGGGACACAAAACACGGAAAAACAATTAGGTATGTTTAGCGAAAAACGCTGCAAAGTCCTTGTCACATGGGTTTATTATTCTCCTGGACATACCTCCAGAAATGTTGGCTGTTCATTTATTGTTTCTTTCATGCGTAATAATCGAAATAGCTATTTCTGATGGTTTCCATTAATTTTGGCCCCTAAAACACAAATTAGGTACGCTTTTTTTTTCTTTTTTTTTAACTATCTTTGATCATTGGTAGTGCCATTTAATCGTCTTGATCCACGTGTTGACACTTTTTACAGTGTTATTATACAAACTGATGGTAATTTCAGACGATTTCCCAGGTTTTTCACCCATAAAAAATCAATTTGGGAGCTGAACATTTGGCAGAACTCAATTTTCCACTCTTTGGTCAAAATCGACTTCATATTCGATCTTCTCGTCCCCAAAAACATGGAAAAAGATATCTCAGAAGCTCATGTTACCAACATGTTGCTAAAACGCAAAAAGTGTACCTATTTTTACACACATTTTCACTCATATCACCCCTGGGTATATTCCGATAGGGCTGAAAAGTTTCGGGACACAACTAGGGCCCAAATGGAGCATATGTGCGAAAGAACGATTTTTTTAGACCGAAAATGAAGCCTGTACACGTGATACGGCGTACGGCGGACGGACATTGCATTTTTGGAATCTATGCACCTTGAAACGTAAAAGAAAAAAGTTTGAGGGGGTGTTATAAAAATTTTTTGCTGAGCGAATACATAGGTGTATTATTCACAGAATAATAAACCAAAAACGGGGGAAAACAGCGTAGGAGCGTAGGTAGGGAAAGCAAAAACAAATGGTTAGCTGGGCTTCTCGTTCCCGCGTTCATCAAAACAGCTGACACCCCAAATTTTACCTCGTTATCACCTTATCGAATCATCGAACAATCGAACCCCTGCCTTCCAAATCAGAGTTCAAACTGTGGATCAACAGCAGCTCGAACTTGGTTTTCGTTGATCTTAGTTCAACATGAACTCCGATCCTAGAAACTCGTTCAACTTCGTGAAACCCAAAACTTTTTAAACTGAGATCAATCCATCGGTTACGTTGAACTAGGTTTCCGATAAACCGAGTTCATGGTTTAGTGGTGAAACCGGCCCTTACTGTGGCGCGGGAGGTTAGTGATTCCAGCCTCCTTGAGAAAAAACGTCCTTTAGGTGTTACACGAAGGGCATCCAGGGGCATCAGCAATGAGGTCAATAGGAAAGATGCATGTCTGGGGGCCTATTCACTAAAATAGATAGTGGAAAGAGATGATCTATTTTGAAATCTCCCGCGAGAGATAGTCTCCCCTGGGAGACAGTCTCTTCCAATGTCTCCTGGGTTCGTCTATTTTACTGAATAGCTCCAGAGACCTTGAGAAAGAGATATGGATCCTAATACGCGAAAATGCCATAGTATCCATGAAGTGCGAGATGTTTGTGCCCCGGAATTTCAATTCCTTAATAATGAACACATTTCTTAGTAATACCTATTCAATGGGTACCTACCTACCTCAATCCATACTTGGACGTTTTTACTCACGAATCGGATAAAAATTTAAATGAAATTGAAAAAAGTCTCAATTATAAACAGAAAAAGTCGAATTAGGGGGCTTAATGCTTGTATTATATCTATACCTAATGAACGGCCACTCTTAGGTAGGTAGGTACCTACCTCAACCCGTATTGGACGTTTTTACTCATGAATCAATAAATGCATAAATTTTTAATTAAAATTGAAATTAAAAGTTTAATTTTTATGAAGTGAAAAACTTTATGATGAAAAACTTTATGAAATGAAAAAAATGCACGATCAAAATTACCGATATGGTTGGGGATGAACAAGGATACAACACGATCACTGTGAAACAAACGAGAAATAGACTCTCTCTTTCGAGGAAAGACACCTAATTAGCTGTCTCTCTGAAAGAGATCGAGAATGCCAAGATGGCCGCCAACTCTCTCTTTTAAAAGTTACTGAATAACCCTGTCATGGATACTATACAAATATATTTTGCCAAAAGAGATGTCTCTTTGGCTTAGTGAATAGGTGGTGGCCCTCGATGGACAGACAGATAGAGAGCTTCAAAGAAAAACGGAGTTATTGAAAAAACAGTCTATTTTTTTCCACTAATACACAAAAAACGCAAAAAACACTGTTATACAATAACGTTATTGTGTGTTACTGACGATGGTTTGACCACCGAAACCGGTATAACAGTGTTTTTTGCGTTTTTTGTGTATTAGTGGAAATAGACTATTTTTTCCAATAACTCCGTTTTTCTTTGAAATGGGTTTCCACGATTTCGTCGCGAGTGATTTAGTTCGGATAGAGAGCTTCCACAAAACGTGTAAGTCCTGCCAAGAAAAGTAGACCGTTGGATGCTGAATCGCCGTTGTACTCGTGGATTGTGCCCACGGAAGTATGGGCCAGACTCCACGTGGATTTTGCTGAAGCATTTGAAGGGCACTATTGGTTAAATCAAAGTAGATGCCTCCAGAAAATGGTTGGAAATAGTACCAATGAAGCATATAACAGCTGAGAAGACCATAGTGGCGTTACAAGAAATTTTCTCGAGGCCACTGTAACAACTTGACTTGCGATGAAAGTATGCGCTGTGATAGCTTGAATAGAACTCAAATATATTTTGTAATTTCACGGGAAATGCGTTCTAATTACACATGCATAGCTACTACAGGTGATAATGTGTACATGGAGTAATTATGGACTGTGCAACAGTATGTCCAACAGAATAGTAAACCCATGTGACGAGGACTTTGCAGGGTTTTATTTCAATGAAGGAGGTTCGGCAAAGACGAAGTGAGGCAGATCGAAATCAGGAGACGGATGGGGGCGAGGACCAGGTGAAGTCCTGAAATCTGGCGGAGCATCGGGACCACGTGTTCGCCCTCAGGAGAAAACGTCCCTTCGAAACGGGTGGCGAGGCCGCTCGGCCGTCCCGAGGCTCGGCCAATGGGATCATCACGACGCTCGGACACTGCGATTGAAGGGCTTTCAAATTACCGACGAAGAGAAAAGTACGGGGATAAAGGAGCGAGGGCTCGGCAAATAGCGATTACCTGCGGGGTCCTCCCCCCCTCCCCCCGGAATGAGACGTCCAATTTGAACTGTTGCGCGGGGGGGGGGGGGGGGGGGGGGGGGTTGCGGAGGTCGTTACGGGCTCCGAGCGGGGTTTCATGGAAATCGGGGCCCCGCGGCTCGTTATCGTTCGGAGCGTTTTGGCGGTGCACGAACGTCTGACGGGAGTTTTGGCGTCTTGGGTTCGGGGGACGGCGGGCCCGGATGGAGAAAAGGTTTTCGGGCGATCGAATGGGAAGTAGCTGCGGACCCGGCGCCCAGGCAGTTTGTGGGCGCAATCATAATAATATTTTTTTTATTTTTTATATTGCCTCCGAGTCTGCGAAGCAGCGGAAGCCTTGTGTTCACTTTCGTGAGCCAAAAAATTTTTGTCTTCAGAAATCAAAATTTCCACTTGCATTTTGCGTTTCAAAGCCTACTGAACAAATTTGGTTCCGTGTCTGTCGGTCTGTGGGTCTGTGAGTCTGTGAGTCTGTCTGTCCGCATTTCCTTGTTACAGCCATAACTTCCACGATTTTGAATTGATTCAGCTCAAATTTTGAGGGCTGGTGCGTATAAGGCCACTTGAGGTCCCATACAAATTTCAACATGATTGATCCAGCGGGACGCCCTGCGCATGCGCTAACGTTAAATTCAACAAACACGCATAACATTCACAATTTTGATTCAATTTCGCTCAAATTTTCAAGGGTTGTTTGGACAAGACCTAGTGAGTTCCAGTATGAATTTCAGCATGATCGGACCCTCGGTGCGCTCTGCGCATGCGCTGGCGTGAAATAGCTTCAATTTCCTTGTTACAGCCGTAGTAACCAAAGATTTCACCCAATTTCAATGTAATTCTCAGGGATTAAGCGGGTAGGGCCCATTGAGGTCCCATATAAATTTCAACATGATAGAGCCAGCGGTTCGCCCTGCGCATGCGCTAACGTGAAATTCTTCAAACACGCATAACTTTCGCAATTATGTATAATGGACGTAATGTATTATGGACGTCATGTTATGTAATATGTATATTTCATGTAATGTTATGTAATGTTATGTTATGTAATGTAATGTTATGTAATATGTATATTTCACGTTATGTAATGTTATGTAATGTAATGTTATGTTATGTAATGTAATGTAATGTAATCTTAACATTTTGCTTCCGAGTCTGTTCTATTTTTTTAATAATGGGTCACTCTGATTTTGACGAGGAAGCTCCTGAGCCATCACCTTGGCAGTGTATTTTTTATAAATTCATTCTTTTATTGAAAAAAAAACGCTGCAAATCCCTGCACAACGGTTTATTATTTTGTACGGAATACCCTTCTGTTACAGATCACAGCTCTCTGTATAGATAACCCGTCTATATAATATAATAATGTACTATTCTATACATATTATGTAGATCCTAACCCCGTACTCGTTACTAGGTACCTACCTAAATCACGAGTTAAATGTTGCTAAAATAATTCTGCCGATGACAAACAGTACCTAACAAAAAGAAACACACATAATGAAGTTCTGAAAAGAAATTGTTGATGAGGAGTGAAAAAAGTTGCAAAAGTACCTACCAACAAACTCCAGCCCCTTCTACGTAGATGGTATAATGAACCGTTGTGTAATAATTTACCATTGAGTAATGATTTACCATCGTGTAGTAATAATTTACCGATCAATAATACTTCAACGTTTGTTCAAGTTTCACTACCTACCAACAAACTCCAAAAGAGCCATCATTTTTCAAATGAAATAATATCACAGAACAACCAACTCGACTTCATACTCCGCCAATATAATCAGGTGGCCCCTAGCAATGATTTTATCTCCGACCAATTTCCGAATGTCCGATTGTGGCGCGTCCCTGGTAACGATATTTGGTCTGAATGCCTGTCGGTGCAAACTTCGGGGCCTTACTGTGAACGAACGGCTGGACGTACGATGCTCCGGGTGGTCTTAAAAAACTCGTAAGTTCAAGAACTATTTAAAACCGTAAAAATATTCACGTAAATAGGCGTTTTGAAAATTTCAACCCCTATTTTGAACCCCTTAGAGATGACTGACAGTAAAGTCGAGCTTCGAGGACCAACTAGACCCCGAACGGAATCTATAACCCGAATTTCATCAATTTTGATTCATGGTAACTAAGAAAAGTGGCCCGTACGGCGTACGGCGGACAGACAGAAATATTTTTATTGCAGTTTTGGATTCTACATACCTTGAAACGTAAACCATCAAATTTTGAGGGGGGGTAAGATGTTTTTTTCATGCTCGATTCCAATGGTTCATTATTGAAAATAATAAACCAATACAAAGGAAAACATTGTGGTGTCATATTTACAATTTCACATTTCAAAAACACGTTCTCCTCACATAGCTTCTCATTGGTCATAGTCAAATCCTTGACAGTGTTCTCTAATGAAGCGACCTTCTTCGAAATTTCATCCATTTTGTTGGCGTTAAAATCCAACGACTTTTCAAATTCACGGAATTCAGACATTTGGTTCAGCATTTTACTAACTTTCTGGTCTAGCGTTGATATAGATTAGTTTTTTCGGAGCAGAATCAACTGAATCAGCATCCGATTCCAATTCGAAGACTGGTGAAATTTTCAATTCTCCTGTGTTCACTTTACGGCGCTTATCCTTGCGGTAATTTCCACACTTCCAAGCTGATTTCTTACTCCCGAGCTTGCCATAATTTTCCTTGGTCATTCCCACACAATTATAATGATATTGGTTCGTACAGCTGGAGCAGGATAAGCATTTCTTAGGAGAAACGCCGGTGTCACAGCCCATACAAAGCGGCGTGTTCGTGGCTCGTGGAGCAGCAAAACAGTCAGTGATCGTAAACACGATATCGACAACGTTATCGACGCACTAGATACAAGCAGTCAGCGATCAAACGATCGACGCACGATATTGACGACGCAACCGATATGTACAGTAGATGTTTACCTCTCAACGTGTAGAAGACAACTGACTGAATTATTAGGCACTCACTTACCGTGCTCATCGCTTTCGGATGGCAATGCTCAAGATGAATAGGTACGCGAACCGCATGAAGTTCAAGCTTCCAAATATACCTAAAAAGAACCCAAAATAAAGAGAACGCTAACGGCGGAAAACCTTCCCGAGGCCGGCTCCTCCTGTATGTCTATAAAATTCGGGGTGACGCGATAGGGTAGCCATGGAGATCGAATTTGGTTATCCGCGAAGAAGTTTACTTCTAGAGTTACGTAGTACGTAGCTACGTAGCTTTGAGATGCTCGACACGCATCTTTCCAATAGTTACGTGCTGCTGGACAACGCAAGTCTTGAAAACGCTAAAACTTACGTCTCGAACGTAACACTTGCGTTTACGTTAACTCTCCCGATTGTCAATTTTTGGTTGTGACAACTCTCTAAAATAAGGTAATAAGTGATGAAAATCCGTAGATTTTTTTGGTTTTTCCGAAAATGCCTTTGAAAATCAGTAGAAAACGGAGATATCCGTGGAGCTGGACAACCTGGAGCGTCGAGGTTTGAGTGCAGGCGAGTGCCGCGTTTTTCAGCACCGACATCCTCTCAAGGTCTCGCGAGAAGGTGGACCATGGGTGGGTGGTTGGTGGGGGGGGGGGGATGCTGAGACGAGAGCCGCCAGACGAGGTTCGGACCATGGCCCACTCCTCCGTGTGCGGCGTTGCCACACGGGCCAGTTCGACAGCCCAAGACGGGCAAAGCGTTTGGCGGGTCGGTGTCGGGTGGGTGGGCGGGAGGGGGCGACGTTGCCACACCTGCCGAAATAGTCCTGTCGCAGAAACCCCGCACACCTCACCCCACCGCCCGAGCCCCGTCTGACTTCTCCCCGACGCCCACGCCCGTTTGTTCCGCTTCCCCGGGAGACGCGACGCTCTGGAAGGAATTTTCGGGCGCCGTCGCCCGCCCTCAGCGGTGGGTCCGAGGGCGCGTCGCTTTGATCCGCTTCGCCCGCCGTCGATCACCCGGAACGCGCTGTTGCTCCTAAACGCGTTTGTCCTCACGTCCCAGTGACTCGCGTCCCAGTGTCTCCGGACGTGTCCAGATTTTTTCAAGGCCGAAAATAAACCTGTCCAGATCATTTCCAGGGAAAACCGCAAACGTCCGCACGTCAGGGAGATGGACCGCAGAGCGCGCAACCAAGAAATACGCTGTGTTGCAAGGCGGTGGCGCTGCTTAATACGATAAACCAGGCAGCAGATCGGCAGCACTACCATATGAGCGAATTTTCATAGGGGAAAAATCACCAAAAGTGTGACGAACAGGAAGACTTCTAGGAGTAAAAACTATTTTACTAAAAAAATTAATCAAATTCAAAACCTTGGGGTCAATCTATACATATAATAAAACAGTGTCTGTTTGTTTGTTTGTAACCTATAAAAATCGATGAATAGTCACAAAGTGGAGCCAAATGACTCGAGACAGACATTTTGTCAAAAAAATTATTATCTGCCAAAAGTGGGTACATTTTGAGTTTTTAAAAGTTGCTTACAATTATATTGGTAAAAATTGCTAAAAACAAACATCGCGGAAAATGTTATAGGGTGGCACTACCATATATGAGCGAATTTTCATAGTGCCATCCTAAAACATTTCCGCAATGTTTGTTTTTAGCAATTTTTACCAATATTGTAAGCAACTTTCAAAAACTCAAAATGTCGTGCCCACTTTTGGCAGATAATAATTATTGTTTTGTCAAAATGTCTGTCTCGAGTCATTTGGCTCCACTTCGTGACTATTCATCGATTTTTATCTATTTTTAAAGGTTATCGACCCCCAAAGTTTTGAATTTGATTCATTTTTGTTTAGTAAAATAATTTTTACTTCTAGAAGTCTTTTCCTGTTCGTCACCAGACTTTTGGTGATTTTTTTTTTTCCAACTCAATTTATGGCGATACTTTGGTCATTTTCCCCGAATGTCAGTGGTTTTTGACGACCAGAAACTCAAATTTGACCCTATTTTTCGAGAAAACGCAATGTTTTGTAGAAGTAAAATAATTATTACTTCTAGAAGTCTTTTTTCTGTTCGTCACCAGACTTTCGGTGATTTTTTTTTTTTTTTCAAATCAATTTATGGTGATACTTGGCCATTTTTCCTGAATTTTTGCGGTTTTTGACCACCAGAAACTAAAATTTGACCCTCTTTTTCGAGAAAACGCTTTTGAGACTAATGAAATGGTCGCTAGTCAAACTCTACAACAATTATTAACTTTAAATTAATAATACCTATGTATTAGGTATTAATTTTTAGGAGATTTGCAATTTTTACCAATTTTTACTCAATTTTGGCCATCGATAACTTTAATTTCAGTCACTTTTGGTTTATTATTTTCAGTAATGGACCTTTGGAATTGAGCATGAAAAGACAAATTTTTAACCCCCCCCCCCCCCTCCAAATTTTATGGTATCCGTTTCAAGGTATGTAGAATCAGAATGTGGAATGAAAAATTTCTGTCCGTCCACCGTACGCCGTACTTCGCACATTTCTTAATTACATTATTAACTTTAAATTAATAATATGTATTATTAATTTTTAGGTGATTTGCAATTTTTACCAATTTTTACTCAATTTTGGCCATCGATAACTTTAATTTCACTCACTTTTGGTTTATTATTTTCAGTAATGAACCTTTGGAATTGAGCATGAAAAGAAAAATTTTTAACCCCCCCCCCCCCCCCCCCTCTCCAAATTTTATGGTATCCGTTTCAAGGTATGTAGAATCAGAATGTGGAATGAAAAATTTCTGTCCGTCCACCGTACGCCGTACTTCGCACATTTCTTAATTACATTATTAACTTTAAATTAATAATATGTATTATTAATTTTTAGGTGATTTGCAATTTTTACACAATTTTTACTCAATTTTGGCCATCGATAACTTTAATTTCACTCACTTTTGGTTTATTATTTTCAGTAAATGAACCTTTGGAATTGAGCATGAAAAGAAAAATTTTTAACACCCCCCCCCCCCCTCTCCAAATTTTATGGTATCCGTTTCAAGGTATGTAGAATCAGAATGTGGAATGAAAAATTTCTGTCCGTCCACCGTACGCCGTACTTCGCACATTTCTTAATTACTATGAACCCAAATTAATGAAATTTGGTTTGTAGGTCCCTTTTGTGGGGCTAGCTGGTCCGCGAAGCTCGGCATTACTGTCATTCTTCATCTCTAAGGGGTGAAAAATAGGGCTTGAAATTTTCACAACGCCGTAGCTAGAAAACTTTCAATAGAAGGGTATGTTTTTTTACGTTTTTAAATTGATCTCGAACTAAATTGTTTTTTGAGACCACCCGGAGCATTGTACGACCAGCCGTTCGCTTGTACCAAAGGCGTCGTCAACATGATCGTGAATGAAACGGTATACATCCTGCCCAGATATCGTTGCTAGGGAGCACCTGATTATAACCACGGATGGCTGTGTGAATTCGAGTTGGTAGTTCTGTAATATTACTTGTTTTCAAGAAGATGGCTGTTTTCGATTTTGTTGGTAGGTAATTTTGCAACTTGAACAACGTTACGCTTCATGAATAGCAACAAACAATAATAATAAATTATTGAATTAGTGAATCCTGCGCATTTTACAAAACTGTAATTCCCGGGCCCGGCTCCAGTACTCGATTTAAGACTTTTCTGGGGGGAGCAGGAGGGCAGGTATTGACCACTTGAAAACACTCATCTACGCAGAAAGGGGAAACCAAGCAGGTAAATAATAAACCGTTGTGTAATAATTTGCAGCGTTTAGAATTTGTGACCCAAAAAACCCAATTTGACTCACTTTTTTGGGTAAAAATTATTTTTGACTATTGAAGTAAGCATTTTCATGTCTCTAGTCACCATCTTGGAACCGTTTTAATGAGTTTTTAGTAATTTTTGGTGGTTTTGAACGTTGCTTTTGACGGATTTTGACGTAGCTAAACAGTATGTGAGGTGAGTTCGTGTTTCCGGTGCAGTGCGGTCCCGAAGTGGCCGTATCACTTGATGAAGACACCCGAAGATGTTCTTGGAAGCCTTAACAGATTAATCTGGAGCGAGTTGAGCGATTTTTCAGCTCCTCAAGACCCGGTCCATCTTGTAGTTGAGCTCCGGAACAGTGACGTGTTGGGCATTTTTATACGGAGAATGATGGACGAACGACCTTCAAGAGCTAAGAAACCAGGGAGGGAACGAGGATCCTGTCAGGTGTAAGGTATTGACTCGTCCAGATGAGACAAGTAGGATTGAAGATGGTTGTGTTTGAACGGTTCACAGCTCTGGTGGGGCACGTCCGGTCGTACTACTTTTAGTATATTATTTTCAATAATAAACCTTTTATTATTGAAAATAATAAACTAAAAGTAGTACGACCGGACGTGCTCCACCAGAGCTGTGAACCGTTCAAACACAACCATCTTCAATCCTACTTACAAATTCCCTTGTCTCATCTGGGACGAGTCAATACCTTACACCTGACAGGATCCTCGTTCCCTGGGATGTATGGGATGTATCAGGATGTATCACATGTATCAGGTAAAAGTATCAGGTACTGTAAAGGAACAGGCACCTTTTCCTAAACCTTTCCGAAGCCTTTTCTCATTCCTTCACAGGTTGCGTCTGCGAGTCGGCTTAACTTGCAGTCGCTCCAGATTAGAGATGGGTTGTGACAGTTTTTTTCTGTCACAAGAACAAGTATTTTAGGTTCTTAGCTGGGACAAGTATCAGGTAAAAGTATCAGGTACTGAAAAGGAACAGGCACCTTTTCCTTTCCTTTTCCTAAACCTTTCCGAAGCCTTTTCCCATTCCTCGGACCAACCCCTTCACAGGTTGCGTCTGCGAGTCGGCTTAACTTGCAGTCGCTCCAGATTAGAGATGGGTTGTGACAGTTTTTTCTGTCACAAGAACAAGTTGTTTCTGTTCCTTTTTAATGTCTGATACTTTTACCTGATACTTGTCCCAGCTAACAACCTAAAGTACTTGTTCTTGTGACAGAAAAGAACTGTCACAACCCATCTCTAATCTGGAGCGTCTGCAAGTTGGGCCGACTCGCAGACGCAACCTGTGAAGAGGTTGATCCGAGGAATGGGAAAAGGCTTCGGCTGGCTGATACAGACGGCCGTTGTGATGCTGGAGGCGAGGAAGTGGTTGTTTGGGCCGCCGCGTCCTTGGGAAGGGAGATTGCAGGCTCCAGTGGAGTGAGACAAGAAGACGGAGATACCAGTTTTCAATTCCCTCTCTCCCTTCATTCCTTCGCATCTCTCCTTCCTTTTCTTGGAGGCTCCTCGTTTTTTGAACGTTCCCTCCTTTCGGGAGGTCTTGCTTGGTCCGGGGCCAGAAACGACGAAAGCAACGGTTCGACGCGACTTCCAGGGTACAGGGTACTTGCAGGTGGTACTCGACGAGGTTCATGGGAACGTTTATCTCTGCAACTCCACATGTCCCCGAAGTTTTCAGAACAAGAATTTTTGCCATTTTTCTATCCTACTTAGCCGAATCTGTTTCAGAGCATCCTGAATTTTCATCCCTAGATTTTAACAAAAATTTATGAATGTATAATATACCTATGTATATATATAATTCATGAATGTATTTATGAATGTATATATAGAGATAATTATATACCTCTATAATTATATATATACATATATTATTTAGTTGTTTTGCTGACTAGGTTGATGAACATAATTTAGTATTGACGAATGACCAGTCGTCTTGTTTTTGAAGTTTTTTAATTCCCGCAACGTTTCTACCCAGGATCTGGGTCCTATGCATGTGGATCTGTTGGAAGATTACAGTTCGTTAGTTGAATATCTAAGGTGTTACAGTTGATATAGATATAAAAAAAATTTGGAACTAACACATATCCACCTATCATATTTACCTTTGGACCACAAGTAAGCTTGAAAACATAATATTTGTATCAACTGTCACGCCTTAGATATTTAACAAACGAACTGTCATCTGCCAATAGATTCACATGAATAGGATCGTGAGTAGAAACTTTGTGGGAATTTAAAAACTTAAAAAACAAGAGTAGGCTGGTCATTCATCAATCCTGAATTTTATATATAGTTATTTATTCATGTGTCACTCAAGACGATATCTGAAAAACAAAAGGATGAGTTCGAAGATGAGCAATTTTCAAAAATTCTAAGGGGGCAAAATTCGAGTTTGTAGGGGCAGTAGCGGTGCGTGGGCTCTGAAAATGGTGGGCCACCAAACCGGAACGCAAATTAACAGCTTTTTCTACAAAATACCTGTAAATGTTTTCCAACAGTGGAGTCTTCTTATGAGAAATGGGTGAATTTTAATCAACCGCAGCTCCTAGCAAGTCAGAATGTAAGCACTGTGTTCACAATAGTTCTGACCAGTACCCGGGATTACCAGAAGCTAAAAGTTCTATAGCTTCATACTGACTAATACTCAGCCACTTCCTAAACTTTTAATCATCACTCTATCCTCGTAGGAAAACGTCGAAAATTCGACTGCAAGTTAGCCACCGAATTCATGTGGTACAAAAATACAGAAGCAAATAAACTAAACAACCACTAAAAACAACGAACTAGACTAAATACAACTAAGTAATGACCCTCCGGCCAGTACCTACTTGGATGGAGAATCAGACTAGAAGCTAGGTACTTATCTGTGTATGTTGACATCGATCAATCCACAAGACCACAGACAGGACACAACGCACTTAATTATCGCAAATCCAAATCTGTCCTGGGAACTCGAATGGGAACATACAAAATTCGAAACGTAAGCAGAAAATTGAAAACTCAACATAGGAACAGAACGGCGGCGAAAGTGAAAAGAACATGGAATAAAGGGCTCCCTTTATTCCATGATGAGAATTTTTAGGGGAGGACAGATAGAAGGACAAGCATCTCGTATCGAGATAACAACATGAATTGAAACAATCCAATCGATTGTGAACACAAACGATTTTTGGATGGAAATGTTGGCCTCGGGCCCAAAATGGGCGTGGCTAACCAAATTTTTACTCGACTGAGCTTGCGCGGACGGGCCACTTTTCTCCGTTGCCATAGTAACACCCGGTCCCTGGACCTGCCAGTTTCAGAAGCGTAGGTTTCGATTTCGATTGCAAGACATCGATTACTGTAGCTATATTCCGATAAAATGCTCGAATATCCATAGCCAGAGATCTCTGTCTTCTTCTTCTTCCCAGTTACTTGTCTTGGCAGCAGCCATGCCAGACATAGGTTGGGACAGAGAGAGAGAACTCTGTCGAGTCGCTGTTGAACTTCGTGAAAAATGCTAGGTACAGTATATGGAAGGAAATTCGAATGCCAACTGAACAAATGGTTGGCATTGTTTCTGGACAAACAATCGTTTCTGGCAAATGGTTGGTTTTGTGTTTCTGGATGCCGGGGCAGTGGCCCAAGTGGCCTTATGGACGCAACGCCTCTGTGTAGGGGTCAGAAATCGGTATAAACGGCTAAAATGGCAAACAGTTGATACCACTGGCTTATCGCTCACTTCCGACCTTCGGATACCCCTCATACAGCACCTTTCCGGAAAGCACTCGCCGACATCTTTTACTTAAGAAAATAAAAGAAAACAGGTTGAAATTGCCCATTGGTTCTTTTCACAGAAACGTCATGTTACGACCTGCCGGAGCGTGGGGACCGCCCTTTATGGCGGCTCACTGGTGATTCGGCGTCTCGACACGTTTACAGAAAACTGCAGCAGCACCGTCGCGTCGTTTCGGACAGCAGAAACTGAGTCCGTAGTCACGTCACTTTACCAACGTTGGCTTTTCCATACTTTTCAGTTTTCTGGAACTCAACCAATATTCAGAAAAACAGGATATTTCTGTCCAGTAACGCTGTCGAGGTGTTCTATGTAGCGTCTCCGCACAAAAAGATAATTTTCTTACGCTGTTACTCTAGTATATCACTGACACAAAGGAAGCTCTCCTCCGTAGCTTTATTCCCTCGTATAAATATCACGAAGATCCCTTCACAACGCAGTATTTATAAATTTTTTCCCATCTTCACGCATAAAACCCGCTTTTATAAAGTCCGTTCCTCTCAGACGAAAATACCGTCCTATATTTCTTCGGCGTATTCCTTTTCTCACGGAGCACAACCGCGGTACGTTTCTGCCCTACCGACGGAGGTCAGGTTTTTTTTCCTCGTCCACAAGATGCGGAGGAAGGAAGGGCAAAGTGAGGCAAGTGGACGGGGCCAATGTCCTCCGTGAGGTTCCTCGTTATTGTTGTCTTCGCGACTCTCCCGAGTTCTATTTTTGAAGGCTTCTGCTTGAGTCTCCGAATAGATTTGGGAAGCTGCAACACGCTTGGGCGACCCGGCGTTTTCCCTTCACGAGGTTTCCTCACACATCAGTGGACTTTTCCTTTTGGGCCTGGGGTTCTTGGGCGATATGGCCGAATGCACTTGGTCGCCGTCAGCCAACTGAGTAAGAACGTCACATCATGATGAACTCTTGTCCGTGTGCACGTTAGTGGCAAACTAGCGCCTCCTTTATGTAATTCCGTGTACTCCACCCGGCTGTATGGGGATTTGGTTGTTCAAGTTTGGTCCGTACGTCTGCATTCGAGATATCTGCCTCAAACAATCCATAACGATCAGGCTACTCACTGAATTCCTCAAATCCCGCCGCAAAACCAATCTCTAGCGATTCAAAAAGTGGTATGATCGAAAACTACGGTTAAAACACCCATATTTCAGCTCCTCTGGAAGTTTTTAACGATTTCCTTGCAATTCTGCAATTTCATCTCCCCACTTCACACCTTCATCTTTGACCCCTGCATTCAAGAAATGGATGAACAATTTTATTTATTTTAATTTTATTCATTTATTTATTTTCATTTTTTGTGTGGCATGGTTCTTCCTTTAATTTATACTTACTGGAAGTCATGAGTTAGTCGAGTTTTTGTAAGTCAGCGTTATTAGCCTGACGATATTACATTGCATTCTAACGCTTTAAAAAAAAATGCTGACTGTGGACTGGTGATCGGTGTATTTTCCAGAATATCTTTCTAGCGCAGCATCAGTCTGTCGTGCAAGGATATCTCGTAACTGAATAATTTATTTCACTTCGTGAATGCGGTACTCTAACTGAAACAATTTGTTCCAAGTACCAGATGAAGGTCGATCCACACCTGTCCAGCCATTTATGTACCTGTCCGTGACGTGACGGCCCCTTACCTTCTCTTGTTTGTAGCATCCGTGATGATTTATTTATTTTTTGTTTGTTTTTTAGTTCTTATCATTGAACAGTGCGAGTTGAATCGTACATTCTATTTCGATACAGGGGGAGACGGCTACGGCCAGCCGTTTGATTGCTACGGCCACTCCGCTCGGTCAAGGACGGACCAAGCGTTCGCCCAGATGTAGATATTATGCTAATCAAAGGCTCCCAAGTTCGAAATTACAGTGACATAACGCGGATAATGAAACCAGAATATAAAAGAAGAAAAAAAGTGTACGAATATTTCAAGAAGGCTTAGAGGGAAGGAGTGTACGAAGACGAAACAACGCTAATGAAGCCACTGCAGTAATACGTGTGATTATTAACGATTCCGATTTTTATCTGGCGAAGCAGGCGTTCCACACATCACCTTGAGGAGTTATGCTCTAGATGAGCTTGGTATTAAATTACCCTTATCCTCGTAACGGCCGACCTGAGCTTCAGTTGAGCCGATTGATGGCTTACGAATGGCTTGGCGTAGCTTGAATAATAGGGAACTAGGTCAAAATTCTTGCATTTGCCAGAGTATGGGTTAGAAACTCTTAGTCAAAATCTCGCCATAACTAAGCTTGGAGGGAATTATATTAGGACGCCAAGATGGCACGTGCGATCTTATTGGATAATAATGTAATATGAAAGTATGCAATTTGTCTGGAAGCAGTGAGGTACAGTAATTAAGGTATTTTCATTTCTCATGTGGTTTTTCTATTTAAATTTGGAACGGAATGTTTTCGCGTAGGTAATAATTGATTTTATTTCCGAAGTATAATGGGCAGATAGATTAGTACATACTTAAAATGTCTTCAACTGCTGTAACAATGTACAAAGCTGCCTACGTCGTCACGGCTCGCATTCTTGACGTCAACCATCCATCATAACCATTGTAAGGTGACATTTTTGACGAGATGTCAACAATCGAAAGACGAGCATTACGCGTTACGCGTTGTCTGAGTTTGTCCGTGTGCATGATTTTCTTCCTACGTGCGCTGACGTAAAGGTGGGTGCAGTAGACTGTAACGACAATAAGCGTTACCCACGCGTGCACTATATTATTTATTTTATTTTATTTTATGAAAGAAGATTCAATCCTGAGAGTTCTGACACTAACCGCGCTTTCCTAATGGAAGTTGTTTTTATCCTTTGATTTTTCAATGTGACGTACACCAGTGACGTCATTGCGACCTTCCCACCTGGGCGGGGCCCCCCCCTTGTCTGGTGTGACGTCACTAGAACTGGGAGCTTCTAAAAAATATCATAGAATAAACTTATCGTAGTGGAGTGCGGTTGGTGCGAAAATTCTCAAGGTGGAGTCTACTTTCATTAAAAAAATAAAGAAAAGTACATTTTTCAGACCCACGTGGGTAACCTCTATTCTCTAACACTCCTTTTGGTTTATTTTTCTCTGAATAATACACCTATGTATTCGGTTTGGAAATTATTATTATTATTATTTTTTTGGAACACCCCCCTCAAAATGTTTTCTTTCATGTTTCAAGGTGTGCAGATTCAAAAAATGCATGTCCGTCCGCCGTGTATCTACCTTAATTTTCGGTCTAAAAAAGTCGTTCTTTCGCTCACATGCTCCATTTTTGGAGTTGTGCTCTTCAGTGAGGTCCCAGTCGTGCCGTATTCAGTCGAGAATAATAAACCCATTTGACAAGGATTTTCTTGTCCGTAAGTTGAGTAGATTCCAAAAATGCAATGACCGCCCGCCGTATCATTCATATTTACCTTCATTTTCGGTCAAAAAAATTCGTCCTTTCGCGCACAGGCTCCATTTGGACTCTAGTTATGTCCCGAAATTTTGCAGCACGATCGGAATACACCCAAGAATGTTGTGGGTGAAAAACGGGTATAAACAATTGGGTTTTTTTGGTTTTTTAGCAACATGAGCTTGTGAGGTATCGTTTTCCATGTTTTCACTTAGAAACTGACGTTGCTTCTACGCAAAATCCGGAACCGGAACTAAGACATTTGCTGAAATTTTCCCGTCACGTAATAGTGGTGGAGGGGAAGGACTTGAAACTAAGAATCGAAAGAGTAGATCTGCGTTTGTCAATCGATAAAAGATCGTCAAAAGTCGATATTAGATTGAAGTCCTCAACTCGATTCATGTTTCTCGGGCGTCTTCTTCTGTTTCTAAACGATTTTTTCTGGCATCGTCTTAAATATTGTTTCCCATGATAGGTAATACTGTTGAGCTGTATTATAAATAATAATATAATACCTAATAATAATGTTTATTTGTCATCTTCAAATTGGTTACAAAACATTAGTTGGGAATCAAGTGCTGATGAATATTGATTATTTCCATTTGTATGCACCTTTCAATTTACAGGTAGCTGTACTAATTAACCGCAAGGAGGGCGGCAATTCCTTATTACTTTATAGTACCGAAGCTCATTACTTAGACTTAATGCGAATCTCCATCACCGCATAGCGTTTTTACGAGCCGCTTTGTTACTCGACGGTTTTCCCTCATACGATGAAATAAAAGTGAATGTAAGGAGACGGGATGGAGGATTTTCCCTGGTTCTTCGAGCGGGCTCGGAGTTAATTGCGCTCGAGTCGATGCCAAGAGGCCTCAAGGACCTGGAGCTCCTTCCCTCGTGGCAACACGGACTGTAATTTGCAAGTGTGGCTGCACAGCTCTTCCCGCGGTTCAAACCAGCCTCCGAGACGGAAGAATAACAAGAAGTAAAGCTTGATACATGCCTTGCGTAGTAATATTAATTAATGTGTATCGATTGATTTATTTTTGCTGAATCCAGTAAGAATTCGGGGTTTTGCGATTTTAGCGAGCGAGCGGCGAGAATATTTCATACTTCATTCATCTCCTGCTCCTAATAAATCTCTTCTGCTTCGAGATTAGAAAGGAAGCTATTTACCCGTCGTCTTAAACAATGTTGATGCATTCTATATAGTAAAAGCCCAATAAGGATTTAAATGAGAAAAAAACTCATTAAGTGTTCTTCATTTTCTTCTGTATTTTTCCCTAATCCCAGTATTTTTTTTAAATCATCGTTTGAGATGAGAAATCGGCTTTCAGTTTTGGAACAGAATTTACTCTGGAATTTCACATCTGGAATTCCAGCAGCAAGTTAACTGGTATTGTCCTTATAAGCCAAAACGTGTATCATTATAATAGACCAGAAACTGACTGCTCTATATTTCAAACTCATCCTTGTGGAGAAGAACTTATTCTACTAAATCGTGGTCTTCCCATCATAATTTTACCGGGATCAATGTTTTATTTCAGAACACTTCTTGCTAAAATACGAAGAAAGTTTTTTAAATTTATTTTCGAGTCAGCGTTTTGACATAATTAACCTTTAAACCCCACCACTACCTATGTATTTTGTTGTTTAATGCGTACCAAAATAAACACCGTTTAACGTTCTCTATGTTTATTTGTTAAAAGAATACTATTTCTGCACAATAGATATTATTAGCGGATGAATAAACTTTGCCTCAGATTATTAAGTGGGGAAGCGACTACAGCGAATTCGAGAAAGAAAGAGCGCAGAACCGAATGAGCAAATTGCAACAAAACCTGATCCCGATGGGAAACATGAAACGGGGTGCTCGTCTCAGGTAACCTAATTAGGATTCTCCCCGATGACAAAATCCCACTCGGTTTGTTTTCTCCTCGCGCTGCCTCGCAAAACAACAGGATTTTGCTCTATGAATTGGTTCGGTAGTGTGAGCTTACAGATGCAACTTGAAAACAAAGGGAAATGTGGTTGTCGAAGTATTCCTTTTGCCCTGAAGATTTAGTCAATCATGACAGGAGATACACAGCCCACATACAAAACACTGTGCCTAAAATCCACAATGATGAATACAGATTTGACGATAAAACTGCGGAGGTCATCTCCGAGTGGATTCAAAGTTTAAGAAAAACCACAGTCATGCAGCATGGCTATAAGAGCGAATTTTCGAAGAAATAACTGATTTTATGTAAAACTGTTTTATCTCAAGAAATAACCACGTTACTTCATCTTCAAAGTGCTCCAGTTTGAGAACGGAATGAGATATCGCAATTCTGATTTCACCGTCGTGTTCAGCGTACAAAAACCTTTAAAATGAGGTGTCACTTGTCAGACTGTTTCATTTTGGGAATTTATGGGTAATTTTCCCCCCCTAAAACTCCCCCTTAGAGTGACCCGATTCTGCCCATCTACGAACTTAGCCTGTCGATTGCCAAGACAGATTTTTATATTTATCTCAATTCTTTCGAGAGTTATCGTCTGGAATGACACACACATATATATATAATTTTTGGTGTCTTTCGGCAGTGAATTCATGATGGTCTGAAACGGATTTTGGTATAAAAATCGTTCGGAAATTCGAGTTTTAAAATTTTTGGACCGAGAATTCGCTAAAATGTACGAGTAGACCTCACTCAGCTCTCACATTAATTCTCAATAAATGCATTTCATTACAGTATTTTTGTTTGTTGAAATTGACGTGGTTTGTTCTAGTTGGTTGCACTACTGAAATATTATGTTTCAAAATCAGATGAATGGTGGTAGTGGATGGATGGTCTTGGTCGAGCTGAGATGATTCCCTCAGCGAAATGTTTACTCAGAGGTTAGGTACCTATTATTATTAAAGATCCTGAATAAAATCCCATTGGCTGTCATCATGTTTATGGATGACAACCAATTTTACTTCATTCCTAGCACAACACCCGTACTCAGATGCCACTATTACTAAGGGTCGTATCCACGAATAATACACACCTTTTTCTGTTACAATACATGGTTTTTAGCGAATTTTCGAAGAAAAGGAAGCTATTGTTCTCGGTCCAAAATTTTTAAAACTCGAATTTCCGAAAGATTTTTATACCAAAATCCGTTTCAGACTATCCTGAATTCCCTGCCGAAAGACACCAAAAATTATATGTATATATATATATATATATATTTATATATATATTTATATATTTATATATATATTTATATATTTATATATATATTTATATATTTATATATATATTTATATATTTATATATATATTTATATATTTATATATATATTTATATATGTATGTGTCATTCCAGACGATAACTCTCGAAAGAATTGAGATAAAAAGTTCAAATTTGCACGAAAAATCTGTCTTGGCAATCGACAGGCTAAGTTCGAAGATGGGCAGAATCGGGTCACTCTAAGGGGGAGTTTTGGGGAGTTTTAGGGGGGGGAAATTACCCATAAATTCCCAAAATGAAAAAGTCTGACAAGTGACACCTCATTTTAAAGGTTTTTGTACGCTGAACACGATGGTGAAATCAGAATTGCGATATCTCATTCCATTCTCAAACTGGAGCACTTTGAAGATGAAGGAACGTGGTTATTTCTTGAGATGTTCTTCCTGGTTCGTCTGCTCTAATCTGATAACGGAATGGGATATCGCAATTCTGACTTCACCATCGTGTTCAGCGTTGGAAAATCTACAAACCGAGGTGTTACTCGGCAAAAAATGGAACAAAAAATTTGTTACGTACCCAATACCTACTCTTCTGGTATTCAAAACATTTTTGATTTCCCCCTCCCCCTCCTTCCACCCCAAATTTTACTTTGCGTAAAACTACTCCTGTTTTAATTTTGTATCAAGTTGGGAAAACATTGGCCGAAAATTAATTTTCAGAAAATTTTAGGCGGAGGAGGAAGATGCCGAAAACTTCGAAAATTCGCTCTTATAGCCATGCTGCATGACTGTGGTTTTTTTAATACTGCTGTTAATAGGTACTTACCTGAGTTATTTGAATCTGGGCATCAGGACACAAAAATGTGCTATAAACAACGATGTCTAGCATATTTTTTATAGTTTTTTTCCCCCACTCACTAACGGACGTGTAGTGCTGATTTTAGCGAATTTTCAAAGAAAATGAAGCTATTGCAATGGCTTCGAAATTTAAATAATATAAATTTTTGGAAATTTTCTTCATAGAAATCCGTTTCAGACCATTCTAAAACGATTCCTGAAATTTAACACTTTTTTATATGTATATATATATATTTATATATATATATGTGTCACTCCAGACGATAACTCTCGATAGAATTGAGATAAACAGCTCAAATTTGCACAAAAAATCTATCTTGGCAATCGAAAGGCTAAGTTCGAAGATGGGCGAAATTTGCCTACTCTAAGGAGGGTTTTGGCGCATTTAAAGTGCGCAAAAATTACCCAAAAATCCCCAAAATGTTATTTTCCAACAAGTGACCCCTCATTTTAAAGGTTTTTGCACGCTGAACACGATGGTGGAATCGGATTTTAGATATCTTGATCCGTTCTCAAATTAGAGCATTTAAAGTGCGCAAAAATTACCCAAAAATCCCCAAAATGTTATTTTCTAACAAGTGACCCCTCATTTTAAAGGTTTTTGCACGCTGAACACGATGGTGAAATCGGATTTTAGATATCTAAATCCGTTCTTAAATTAGAGCATTTAAAGTGCGCAAAAATTACCCAAAACTAGGATAATCTTTAAACTCTTACCCCCCCCCCCCCACCCCCTTAGAGTGGTCAGATTGAAAAATGTGAGAAGTATTAATTGAAGACGAGAGTTCGAAGCAAAAAAGGGGGAGGCAAACGATTAGTACAACTCCTTGAATTTCCCATTTGACATATAATTGTTATGATACCTTCATAGATAGACAAGTACCGGCCCACGTATTACTAGAAGGAAGACGAAAGAAAAAATCTATTTCAAATTATTCAATTTAGGTACTAACAGTAGGAGGAAGAAGGTTAGGTAGGTATCTTATCAATTTATTATCAGTATCATACGAATATTTGATATTCAAAGGTAGGCAGGTACTTAACATGATAAAAATAATATCAATGAAGAAGGAAGGATCTACCTACCTAGTAGAGCAAATCTTGAACTGGTTTTAGATACCAGGCCTGAAATCGTAGTCAAGAGGAAAGGCCATTCAGA
Organism: Leptopterna dolabrata; assembly: GCA_954871275.1. Lineage (NCBI taxonomy): Eukaryota > Metazoa > Arthropoda > Insecta > Hemiptera > Miridae > Leptopterna > Leptopterna dolabrata. The sequence goes on from OX940979.1 coordinate 11,951,524, forward strand.
AGGAACAAGGAATCTACTCATAACAAACGGTAGAATCAGGATGGACAAAACGTACAAATTAAAATAAATACGAAGAGAATATACATAGAAAACCAAATTTTAGACCGAAGTTTTCCTTTATTCAAAACCATAGCCATTAATTCGAATATTTCTTTGAAAATTCGCTCATTAAGTCATGCTGCATGACTGGTTTTTTTCTATGCCTACAAGCTTCCTCAGAGAATACCTAATAATCGAGGCTCAAAATTCGATATATATGTTTTTCTTTCATTAAATAAATGTATTTCACGGCCGCAGTCTTGTTCACGGGTCACTTACAGACAAACACCAGTACATACACTTGTCTGAAACGTATTGACGTGCAATCAGGTTGAGTGGAATCTCTTGTATATCCTGGGAGACTCCTAGAAACTGTTTTTCAGAGTGATTACATACTTTCCATATTACCATTTCGGTTGGGTGAAGAATGTAAAAAGCGTAATAAATTCAACACTCTAACCTTTTAGACTGAAACATGAGGGTTAGTCGTGAAAGTTAGTCTCGGTATTGATGGGGAAAATCAAATTCAAGCTGTTGACAATTTTTATCAAAAACATGGTATTTCACGAGAAATTAGAAACGCCAATTTTGTTGGTTAGGAACATGGTTTGAAGATGATTATTTTTATTCTCCATACTGGAAGTAGAACAAACCTTGATTTTTCACAGCTGAGTTGAAGACATTTGGGACTTGGTTGCATACTTACTTTACTTTTAACCACACATATATCCACATCAAAAACTTGATATAGTGAGCTCTTCGAAGGTCTCTTGGTTTATTGTTCTGTGAATAATACACCTATGTATTCGCTCAACAACAAAAAATGTATAAAACCCCCTCAAAATTTTTTCTTTTACGTTTCAAGGTGCGTAGATTTCAAAAATGCAATTTCCTTCCGCCGTATCGTCCATATCTACATTATTTTCGATATACAAAAATTCGTTCTTTCGCTACGGCTCCATTTGGGCCCTAGTTGTGTCCCGAAACTTCGCAGCCCGATTGTAATATCCCCAAAGGTGTTAAGGGTGTAAAATTGTTGTAAATATACCGTTTTTTGTGTGTTTTAGTAACATGAGCTTGTGAGGTACCGTTTTCCATGTTCTTTAGGGCGAGGATACCGAATATGAAGTCGATTTTTGACCAACGAGCGAAAAATTGAGGTTCCAACAAAGTTTCTGCATTAAATTTACGTTACACTTTGGTCTACAATTGTCGTTCTTTCGCACACAGGCTCCGTTTGGGCCCTAGTTGTGTCCCTTGCATTCCGATCGGAATATACCGAAGGTTGTTATGGGTGAAAAATGGGCGTAAAAATAGGGTTTCTCGAGGTTTTTATTTATTTTTATTTATTTTTTTTTTTTTTTTTAAGTTTTGGTGAACATGAGCTTACAAGGTCTCGTGTTCCATGTTTTTTAGGGCAGGAAGAAAGAATATGAAGTTGATCTTGACCAGAGAGTGAAGAGTTGAGGTTGTAACGAAGTTTCAGCTCCCAAATTCATTTTTTATTAGTCAAAACCGAGTTGTCCGAAATCACCATAAATTTGTGTAGTACCTAACACTAGAAGTGGTGCTAACAGGTGAAAAGCCAATTATAAGTCACTATAAATGATCAGAGATAATTTGTCCAAAAATAGGAGCCTAATTCATGTTTTTGGTGGCCAAAATTAGTGGAAACCATCAAAAATAGCTATTTTGATTATTGCGCATGAACAGCCAACATTTCTGTGGGTATGTCCGACAGAATAATAAACCCAAGTGACTAGAGCTTTGCAGCGTTTTTTGGTCAGTACCTATGTCAACCTGCGTGGTCAGTTACTCAGCAGGACGGCCTTATGACCGCATTCGATAAGGAAACAAAGTTGCAGGTGGAGCAGTTGAAAGGCGTCGTGTGAGGGGGAAACGTGGCATTGGGCCGACCATCCCCCGTTGCGTAATATCTGTAGAAGGTCAGTTCGCGATTAGAGCAGACTGCCAGGCCCTGGGGCTCCCGGTGCGGCGCAAGTGCACTCGCGGAAGACGTGCAATTCCTCGGTGGAAGGCGGTGGGGCAGATGAAGGTTTCCCCTGTTCGTTGTAGACGCTTCGTGGTCAGGGTCAGAGCGGTGCAGGCGGCTCACATGACGAGCTCCGGTGATGGACTCGGCAACGACTCACTGATCACTCGAGTACCTTCGTCAACAGGAGAGTCGAAAGTGGCAAATTTTGATTGGGTTGGTTCAGAACCGTTGTGGACTCTGCCCTCAGTCGGCATAACCTGGAGAGCTACAACTATGAGTTCAGCCAGTGGCGTAGCCCCCCCCCCCCCACCAATCGGCTCGAAAACTTAAATTAAAATTAAATCTTCGAGAATGGTATCAATCACGGCAGTACCAAACAAATACAACAATAACAGATTAAACGGTAAATCTATAATTAATTATGAGTTATAGTTATGAGCTACAATTGTGAGTTATATTTGTATCTACAATTGTATAATTATAAGTGTACAAATGTATAGTTATAATTGTAGCTCATAAGCTACAAATATGAGTTATAATTATCAGCTGCAATTATGAGATACAATTATGAGCTACAATTGTGAGTTCAGCCAGTGGCGTAGCCCCCCCCCCCCCCCCCGTTGGCTCGAAAACTTAAACTTAAATTTAAATCAAATCTTCGAGAATGATATCAATCACAAAAGTACCAAACAAATACCACAATAACAGATTAAACGGTATATCTATAATAAATTGTGAGTTATAATTATGAGCTACAATTGTGAGTTCAGCCAGTGGCGTACCCCCCCCCCCCCCCCCCCCCCAATTGGCTCGAAAAGTTAAGTTAAAATTAAAATTAAATCTTCGAGAATGATATCAATCACAAAAGTACATACCTAACAAATACAACAATAACAGATTAAACGGTAAATCTATAATTATGAGTTATAATTATGAGCTACAATTATGAGTTATAATTGTAGCTACAATTGAATAATTATAAGTGTACAAATGTATAGTTATAATTGTAGCTCATAAGCTACAAATATGAGTTATAATTATTGTCAGCTGCAATTATGAGATAGGTACAATTATGAGCTACAATTGTGAGTTCAGCCAGTGGCGTAGCCCCCCCCCCCCCCCCCCCCCGTTGGCTCGAAAACTTAAACTTAAATTTAAATTAAATCTTCGAGAATGATATCAATCACAAAAGTACCAAACAAATACCACAATAACAGATTAAACGGTATATCTATAATAAATTGTGAGTTATAATTATGAGCTACAATTGTGAGTTCAGCCAGTGGCGTACCCCCCCCCCCCCCCCCCACTTGGCTCGAAATGTTAAGTTAAAATTAAAATTAAATCTTCGAGAATGATATCAATCACAAAAGTACATACCTAACAAATACAACAATAACAGATTAAACGGTAAATCTATAATTATGAGTTATAATTATGAGCTACAATTATGAGTTATAATTGTAGCTACAATTGTATAATTATAAGTGTACAAATGTATAGTTATAATTGTAGCTCATAAGCTACAAAATATGAGTTATGATTAATTATCAGCTACAATAATTATGAGCTACAATTGTGAGTTCAGCCAGTGGCATAGCCCCCCCCCCCCCCCCCCGTTGGCTCGAAAACTTAAAATTAAAATTAAATCTTCGAGAATGGTATCAATCACGGCAGTACCAAACAAATACAACAATAACAGATTAAACGGTAAATCTATAATTAATTATGAGTTATAATTATGAGCTACAATTATGAGTTATAATTGTATCTACAATTGTATAATTATAAGTGTACAAATGTATAGTTATAATTGTAGCTCATAAGCTACAAATATGAGTTATAATTATCAGCTGCAATTATGAGATAGGTACAATTATGAGCTACAATTGTGAGTTCAGCCAGTGACGTAGCCCCCCCCCCCCCCCCGATGGCTCGAAAACTTAAACCTAAATTAAAATTAAATCCTCGAGAATGATATCAATCACAAAAGTACCAAACAAATACAACAATAACAGATTAAACGGTAAATCTATAATTATGAGGTATAATTATGAGCTACAATTATGAGTTATAATTGTAGCTACAATTTTATAGTCATAAGTGTACAAATGTATAGTTATAATTGTAGCTCATAAGCTACAAAATATGAGTTATAATTAATTATCAGCTACAATTATGAGCTACAATTGTGAGTTCAGCCAGTGGCATCCCCCCCCCCCCCCCCCCGTTGGCTCGAAAACTTAAAATTAAAATTAAATCTTCGAGAATGGTATCAATCACGGCAGTAACAAACAAAAAAATACAACAATAACAGATTAAGCGGTAAATCAAATATGAATAAACAGTTATATAATATTACGTTTATTTGATTAAAAACGAGCAATGTGAATATTTCTGAAATATATGAATGTGAAAAATATTTCCATCATCAAAATAGTCCCTCTTTCTATCGCTTTTCAACATCGTGTCACACCTAACTGTGCCTTGGGGTTTTAGCGAGGTGAACCCATTTTTTGAAGACCCCCCTCCCCCCCCCCCCCCCCCCAGACCACTTACTAGGTCGGATGTTCAAATTCGGAGGGTTTGTGCCTTATTTCGCAGTGGTAAATTGTGAAAACTGTAAGGAAGTGAAGTGGATTCGGTTACTGGGGGGTTGGATTTACAGCTGTTGGGGCGAGATATCGCGTAGGAAGTACTGTGAAGAGTTAAAGAAACGTGGGTGGACATAACGTTAGGCGTGTTATTATGGTCTGGATGGGGGGGTTAGGTTCCATAATGTTCGCAAATTTATGTACCTACTTACTTGAAAGGGACATGCCACAGCGTCGGGCTGGATGGAATCCACGTTGGTTTCACCGTCGTTGTACCGAACGATTATTTCCGTAATAAATCTCTTCCTCCACTCATAGGTAACAATTTGGTCAGCCGTTGCACCAAAAACGTTTCCTTTCTATTGGCTGGAAAGTGGATGTCGCAAGTCGGGAAGATTTACTTCGCAGCCGTGACAGGATTATGTTGTTTATTCAGACAGTTTTTACAGCCAATAAAACTGGGACGGAAAAAGATGACCATCTGACTTGAAAATCGGTCTTCCCACTAATTTATCTCTCTAGCCCGCTGTTTATGGAGCAGTAACACCATCTTAAAGTCTTTAAGGTGACTTCGTTGTGTTCTTCGTTTTTGAGGAGATAGGAATGTAGGATAAAAACAAATTTTTACGGGGAAATAAGCTGAATTCTGTATGGATAATTTCCTTTTGTATTTACATGAGAATGTGCAACTGAACTACACTACGAAAGAATTTTTGTACGTTGTACCACCAAACTCGACCTGGAAGATGGTAGGATTCGACTCGAACGAGCACGAGAAGAACCCGTAACACCCACAACTTGATGAGATACTTCCAGTCATGCAGCTGGAGCTAATTTGCGAATTTTCGAAATGGCGCGTCTACCCTTTCAAAACCGTGGAACCTCCATCCTTTCCATGTACGCCTATTCAAAGATGAACCCCCTCATTCCCTCGCAAATGTTTATTTATTTAAAATTTATTTATTTATTTAATTTATTTAATATAATTTATAAATGTATTTATTTATTGTTCAATTGTAACCTGAGTAAGTCGATCTCTGCCAAATTTACAGCGTCAAAAATGGTGTCTGCTTCACAAACTATATTTCAAGTTAGAGCAGTTTTTGAGGGGGGGGGGGGGAGAAAAGAAGAAACTGCTTAAAAAATTATTACGCAAGGGTTTATTTTTTCCAGTGTAGATGAATTCTACGTATCTTGAAATGGAAACCATTAAATTTTGAGTGAGGGAGGGGGTTAATTTAATCATGCTCGAGTCCAAAGGTTCATTATTGAAAATAATAAACCAAAAACAGCGCTAAAATATTTTCGGCAATTAAAAAATACTTTTTCTTAAAGCACTCTTTAACGACTTAGCAATTATTTGCCCTCAAATTTGACCCAAAAGGATTTCAATTATATTGCTGGTTTAGTTGCTAATATTTTGTCTTGTTAGGATTAGCTAAGTAGGGTTGTGTTTTGGCAGTACGACACAAACTGTTCTCTTGATATATTTATGTGCATATAGAACATAAATATATCAGTCGCCTCATTTCAAACCCAAATAACTTTTCCGCGTTCTCGATTTTGGTGCAAGACATTTTTGCATGCAAAGTGTAGACAGGTTGAATTGCAAATAGACGGGGTCGTTATTTCGTGAAACAACGAATTCAATTCCACCCGTAGCAAACCAATTTAATGTATCGAGTTCCGTTTAGAAAAAAAAGCAAAAATCTCCCGTATTCAAATCAGTTTGCTGTTACCTCCTCCCGTGTCAGCATCATTCCTCCGCCGCTCTACCGCTTCCTTTTGAAATAATAAATAGTAAATTTCCAATCAGAGCGTATGAGGTATCCCCCTCACCCTCTCATCGCCGCAACCGTTTTTCATGTAATACTTCCTTGAAGCCTGCACCCCTCAGGCAGTGAGTTTTCCTGCGGTGCTCATTCTGGAAACAAACAGAGCCGTGTTTGAGCCATAATAACCCCTCGTATCGAACTTCCATCGTTTGTTTTATCATACCGAGCAAAGACGCGGGTCGTTAGGTTTTATGCCAGATGGAATTACCATGAGGAATATCATGCCGTCCCCTGGTGTGCCAGTTTGTGATGCGCATTTTTATCAACAGGTTCCGGCGTGTAGCTCGTTATTTGAAAATAATGGAGAACATGGGCTACCGATGTTTTTCGGATATTATGTCCACATGAACGAGTCGTGCCATCATGCGAATTTCAGGATTTAACGAAGGATACGTTATTTGAGTTGGGCTTGTGACGACAGTGTAGAAGGTTTATATTATTTTTTTAATGAAATCAGATTCCATTGTGAGGGTTTTGACACCGTCCGCACTGTCCTACTGTAAGTATTTCTTTTTATATTTTCCTATTTTCAAAGTTTCAACGAATTCTGACGTCACAGTGGCCAGAGGGCGTACCGCCCAGGAGAGAGAGAGGCAGTGACGTCAGAATTAGTTGAAACTTCGACAAATTGTAGAAAAATAATACTTGTCGTAGGACAGTGCGGTTGGTGTCAAAATTCTCAGGATGGAATCTGCTTTCATTTGAAAAAATAAATTAAATAAATACTTGCACATACCCCATTTGAAGAAAACACCGTATAAGAGAGCAAAATATTGTACTTTCCTGACGACTAATGGCAAATTGGTCAAATAAATTTAAAAAGCTGAATTATATAGTGTGAGTGTTCAATTCTCCTCCTGCACTAACCTCTGCTCATGCGCAATAATATTTTCGCCGATTCTTCTACGTAAAAGGTTACTGGAAGGCCAGAACCGTCACTCTCACATCACTCACTACTTCATTCAAGAAGGTTTTTTGTGTGCCAAAAATGGGCACCACCTTTTTTGAATGGAATCCCCCCCCCCCCCATAATATATAGGGTTGACAAATCTAAAGACGATTATAGGTACATAACATTAATCAGCAATAAATTTTACTTGTAAACTAAATATTTTACAAATTTGACGTGAAAGATTAGCTGTTCTCCTTGAAATTAGTTTTTTTAGTAGCATATTTTTGAGAATCGTTTTAGAAAATTTTGGTAGACATTTTTAACGAGGTTGACTATCAATGTATGAGAAGAAGCTACGTGGGATTGTGCCATTTCCAAAAATTACCAAAATACCTCTGAATATGCCAATAAATTACATGAACCAATGACTGTTCTAGGTACCTGCAGTCTGGTAATTTACCGCTACATGCTCATTCCCATAAGGTTTTTTCTCCGACAGCCACCCATGAAAAATTGTGGGAGTAAAAACTCGTTTAGCCTTTAGAAGGGTTTAGCTTTCAGGGAGGGTAAAAGTGTGTTGCCCTTTGGAAAATAATCATGTGGGTGTCGCGTGCAGTGAAGCGATACCACATCGCACAACCCCGAGGCCCCCGTATCGCTGCCTCTTTTTTTTCCCCCCTTCATAAATGTGACGTTCTGCTGGGGAAAATGTCAGTGTTACAAGTGAAAATTACAGGAGCTGCCACGGCTCCGCGGCTTGGATATTAATGTTGCATTAGGCGTAATTTTTCTTCTATTTTTAAATCCGTATCAACCTTTTCTTAGTGCCATCCAGCGGCAATAAATCAGAACGCACATTTTCCTGGTGAACACACGAACACACTCTCCGGGGGTGTAGTGGAGTGCTCGCGTTACTTAATTCAACTTTTTCCATTGCAACACAGAAAGGGGTACAATCATGTTAACTTTTTCAGGCTGCCGTGTCCGATAACGTGGTCGTTCGCTGAGGATTGGATACTTTGTTCCTTTCTCTTTCCACCCTTTGAAGCAGTAGAACCAGAAAATTTTTCCGGGGCGGAGTTTAATATCATTCAGCCCCGACTCCGCTAATAGTACCTTTCAAAAAGTAGCATTTTTAGGTATAATAATAACTGAACGATATCGCGCATAGCCCCTACGTACTATAGCAGCGTATTTGCTGTGCCTACGAGCTTGTAGATACTGCGATATGCCGTATAGTATTTACGTGTATAATATACTCGTAAGAGGACGGCAATCCTATTCAACAGTTCTTATACTTGAGTAGGTGTAACTGATAGGTAGTTGAGGCGTGAGCAAACAAAATCGCGCGAAACAGTTTTCAAACGATGCCAATTTTTTGTGGTTTTTCCTAGTTCGGGGGATGGTTCATTTCGTTTGAAGCGATACGAATTATTGACGAATACCCCTTAGGTAGATCGCTTTACGCCAAAAAAGGAATACAGGTAGAAGCACACATTAGCGATGACATTTCACGAGCAAAACCGACGTTGACAAGCAGAATAGTATAAAATCAAATTTTGAGAGCTGTAAAAATTAGAAACAAAAATATAGAAAGCATAATGATAAATGATCAATGATAGATGATTTATCATTATGTTTTCTATATTTTTGTTTTATCATAGAACTGATATCCTTTTTTCTGTTTTGTATACTTTTTCAAGAGTCTTTTTAATTTAGGCTGGTACGAATGTTTTGTTCTTATTTAACTTTAAGTGTATCGCTACTCCTTGTAATATCGCAAGATAATACAAATTACAGATTTAAAAACAGAAACAGCTACGAATACATTAGTGATTTGGAAGACATCATAATTATTAGTAGGTACTGTACCGTTCATTTGCTGATATGGAAGAAAAAACGCTGCTAAGTCCTTGTCACATGGGTTTATTATTCTATATGACACACCTACTATTATTTTGGCTGTTCATTTATTGTTTCTTTAATGTGAAATAATTTAAATAGCTGTTTATGATGGTTTATACCAATTTTGGCCCCAAAAACACGAATTAGGTACGCTCCCTTTTTTTTCAAATTATCTTTGATCATTGGTAGTGCCATTTAATCGTCTTGATGCACTTTTTCTAGTGTTATTACACAAATTTATGGTGATTTCAGACTATTTCCCAGGTTTTTGACTCATAAAAAGTCAATTTTGGGGGCTGAAAATTTGGTAGAACCTCGATTTTCCACTCTTTGGTCAAAATCGACTTCATATTCGGTCTTCTCGTCTCAAAAAAAAAAAAAAAAAAACATGGAAAAGATACCTCAAAAGCTCATGTTACTAAAACGCAAAAAGTACCTATTTTTATACACGTTTTCATTCATAACACCCCTGGATATATTCCGATCGGGCTGCAAAGTTTCGGGACACAACTAGGGCCCGAATGGGGCATGTGTGCGAAAGAACAACTTTTTTATACCTAAAATCAAGCCGGTACACGTGATACGGCGGACGGACATTTGCATTTTTGGAATCTACGCACCTTGAAACGGAAAAGAAAAAATTTTGAGGGGGTGTTAAAAATTTTTTGCTGAGCGAATACATAGGCGTATTATTCACAGAATAATAAACCAAAATATCAAAGGCACAGACATCGCAGTTTGGTTTTTCTTCTTTTTTTTTTAAATTTTGAGTGTAGATAACTCAAGCTTCATGATTTGTCGGTTCTGTGCTGTTTTGCTTGTCAGTTACTCATGTTATTCATTACTTCAAACTCATTCGCCCTAACAGCCCAAACTTCCCTAGTGAGTCTTGGGTAACGTGAACCCCTCCATCATCGGCTCACCAAATCCATCTGCGCATTCCATCCTTAGTTTTCCCCTGTAGCGCTCTCAGTCATACGGCACCGTAGGAATGTGGCTGTGGACGGAGGGGTCCAACCACAAAATCAGCGGTATTAGGTTTCATCTCGCTATCGATCATCGAGGAGCGCGTTCGGCCGATCCGTTCTCGTGGGCCACCGAGAAAATTGAAAACTTCCGGGACGAGCGAGGAGCCAAAGCCAGAAGGTTATTGAGAACAAGGAAAAAAATTGTACTCAACCTAAAAGGGGTTAGTTCCGCTAGTGTTGAGAATACAATTATTGTTAACGCTCCTTATGGAATTAATAATCTACTCCGCCATTACCAGGTCTGGCGAGCTGTTTCTGAATGGACATCATCATCAAGTTGTTGATAGGTTCGTGAGACTTGAACATGAAGCAAAAAATGTTAGATTGTTAGATAACCTCAAAACCATGTTCACGGTTGTATGCTTACTCTGTTCGGTTGATGGTTTGCGTGCTCGCTTGCGCCATCATTTCAGTACGGTAGGACATATTATAGACATCCCACAGCAATCCTTCAGTCAGATGATGATAATACATGGTTTTTAGGGACGCCCCGTAGAAGCTTGGCGGGATCGTCAAAAGGGATTCTCATAGTCAGGGGCTTTTCTATTTCGGTTGGAAAGGGACTACACCCAATGGAGATACAAAATAACCAACTATAAATCCGTTTCAGACCATTCTAAAACTGAATCCGTCGAAAATCCTTAGATGTCTGTCCGTGTGTGCGCGCGCGCAAATGTTGTATCCGATGCCAGGCCACAATTCTTAACCGATTTGTGTGGTTCTTTTGGTTTATTATTCTGTGAATAATACACCTATGTATTCGCTCAGCAAAAATTTTTTATAACACCCCCTCAAACTTTTTTCTTTTCCGTTTCAAGGTGAGTAGATTCCAAAAACGCTGCAAAGTCCTTGTCACATGGGTTTATTATTCTATTGGAGTTCTAGAGATTCTTGTTGGCAGTTAAATTTATTGTTTCTTTCATGTGGAATGATTGAATTAGCTATTCCTGATGATTTCCACCAATTTTGGCCCCCAAAACATGAAATAGGTACACTTTTTTTCCCCCCCAGATCATCTTTGATCATTGGTAGTGCGATTTAATGGTCTTGATTCAGCTGTTTACACTTTTTCTAATGTTAGTATACACATTGATGGTAATTTCAGACAGTTTTCCAGGTTTTTGACTAAAAAAAAAAACAATTTTGGGAGCTGAACCAATAGTAAAACCTCAATTTCCGCGTCTTTGGTCAAAATCGACTTCATATTCGGTATTCTCGTCCCCAAAAACATGGAAAACGATACCTCAAAAGCTCATTTTACTAACATGTTGCTAAAACGCAAAAAGTACCTATTTTTACACACATTTTCACTCATAACACCCCTGGGTATATTCCGATCGGGCTGAAAAGTTTCGGGGCACAACTAGGGCCCAAATGGAGCATGTGTGCGAAAGAACGACTTTTTTAGATCTAAAATGAAGCCTGTACACGTGATACGGCGTACGGCGGATGGACATTGCATTTTTGGAATCTACGCACCTTGAAACGGAAAAGAAAAAAGTTGGAGGGGGTGTTATAAAAATTTTTTGCTGAGCGAATACATAGGTGTGTTATTCACAGAATAATAGACCAAAATGCAATGTCCGTCCGCCGTACGCCGTATCACGTGTACAGGCTTCATTTTAGATCTAAAAAAGTCGTTCTTTCGCACACATGCTCCATTTGGGCCCTAGTTGTGTCCCGAAACTTTTCAGCCCGATCGGAATATACCCAGGGGTGTTATGAGTGAAAATGTGTGTAAAAATAGGTACTTTTTGCGTTTTAGCAACATGTTGGTAACATGAGCTTCTGAGATATCTTTTTCCATGTTTTTGAGGACGAGAAGACCGAATATGAAGTCGATTTTGACCAAAGATTGGAAAATTGAGTTCTACCAAATGTTCAGCTCCCAAAATTGATTTTTTATGAGTGAAAAACCTGGGAAATCGTCTGAAATCACCATCAGTTTGTATAATAACACTGGAAAAAGTGTCAACACGATTAAATGGCACTACCAATGATCAAAAATAGTTAAAAAAAAAAAAAAAAAAGGAGCGTACATAGGTACCTAATTTGTGTTTTAGGGGCCAAAATTAATGTAAACCATCAGAAATAGCTATTTCGATAATTTTGCATGAAAGAAACAATAAATGAACAGCAGCCAACATTTCTGTAGGTATGTCCAATAGAATAATAAACCCATGTGACAAGGACTTTGCAGCTTTTTGGGGACGAGAAGACCGAATATGAAGTCGATTTTGACCAACGAGTGGAAAATTGAGTTCTACCAAATGTTCAGCTCCCAAAATTGATTTTTTATGAGTGAAAAACCTGGGAAATCGTCTGAAATCACCATCAGTTTGTATAATAACACTGGAAGAAGTGTCAACACGTGGATCAAGACGATTAAATGGTACAATCAATGATCAAAGATACTTAAAAAAAAGGAGCGTACCTAATTTGTGTTTTGGGGGCCAAAATTAATGGAAACCATCAGAAGTAGCTATTTCGATTATTACGCATGAAAGAAACAATTAATGAACAGCCAACCTTTCTGTAGGTATGTCCAATAGAATAATAAACCCATGTGACAAGGACTTTGCAGCGTTTTTTTATTCGACTCAGTGTTGAGTCTAGATGTGCACTGTGTCGCCGGAATTTTTAAATTCACTTAAAGAGGGGGGGGAATGGAGGGGGTAATATTGAAACTGTATGCAAAACTCTACCGATTTGAGACCAAAAAGGGCGTCCCCTGTAATGCATGCATTACTTGACAGTGTTTGAATACCTGCCTACTACTATTAGCAGGTACTTGAGTTATCTGAAATCGTGTTCCAGGACACAAAAATGTTTCAAACGATTTTTAGCTGTAATTGACAATAAAGAATAAAGTTTATTTATTTGCCTAGGCTCTCGTACGAATACAGAGTGAAGCGTACGTCATTATGTACAATATCGTAATATGCGTGTTTTTCAACTTTGGATTATTAGCAACAATGTGTGGGTAACTCGTGATAAACAAGAAATGTCTTTAGGAACTTGTTGAAGGTTCCTAAGGGTGAATGTGGTCGATAAAACTAAAATAAACCAGTTGAATAAAGTCACGGATGTGTACTCGGAGCTGCGCTTATAAAATTCAAGATTGTGACGAGGAACTCTCAGCAGCATTGATCCGATCGGCCTTACCGCTTCACAAGGAACAGAGAGGCACAGTGTAGAGAGATGGAATTGAAGAGTCGATCAATCCTCCGGGAATAGGTTACGAGTTGCGACTTGAGGATGACGATGATATGCCAACAATAATCCTTCTATCAAGCTTGAACATATTTTAAATATTACCGACGTTGGCCTTGAAGATTACTACACCTCGCAAGAGCCAGAAACAAACGGAGTGTCCTTTGAGACGGCAGAGCGAAGCTTCCTCGTGGCAAAGTACGCCTTGCTGATCCCTAATGCGTCACTCGAAGCTTCTATTCTCATCCACCTCTGCTCCAGTGGACGTCGCTCGGGTACCTGGGGAATGAGACTTCCACTTCACTGTGGTGGATCACAGGAGAACTCACACTATCAGGCAACAACACACACAGGGTTTTCTTTTCGTTCAACTGAAGGTTGACGTCTGTCCTACCACTCAGCCCATCAGGACTCTTTAATCTTCCTGGTTTATGCTTGTTTCCAGATGTCTTACGAATTTCGCGAATTGAAGTTCTTGTCGATGACGCGCCAACCATCAGCGCAATTCCTCTGATACTGAAACGCTCTCCTACAATGAACATTTCTTTTTGTATGAGCTTTCAAATTTTCGACAAGTGACGTCACACTGGGCAAGGGCTGCAATGACGCCGCTTGTTGTCATTGCGTTGAAAGCTCATAGAAAAAGAAATATTCATCGTAGGAGTACTTCCATTTAACCTATTTTCATTTAAAAATGGGAAAGTAATATGAGCGGAAGTCGCGGGTACTCCTCATTCAACCAAGTTGAACTTCGGAGGATGTAAAGGAGGACCGTTCAGCAGACGACCCTGCATAATTTTCATCAAAGCCCCAAGCGGAATATTGGTGAAGGCAAAATAGGAAATGGCGCACTGTTTGAATAAGTGACGGGATGCTTTGGGTTGTCTACCGGAAGTGTTTGAATTGGGATCGCATGAAAAAAATTGAGAATTAAAACATGACAGAATTAAATCCAGCACTTCCGGAGACAACAAAGCATCCCGTCACTTATTCAAATTGGGCACCATTTCCTATTTTGCCTTCACCAATATAACGCTTGGGGCTTTGATGAAAATTGTGCAGGGTCGTCTGTTGACTCTTACATCCTCCGAAGTTCAACTTGGTTGAATGACCAGTCCCGTGACTTCCGTTTATATTACTTTCCCATTTTTAAATGAAAGCAGGTTAAATTAAAGTACTCTTACGATGAATATTTCTTTTTCTATGAGTTTTCAAAGTTTTGACAACAAGCGGCGTCATTGCACACCTTGCCCCGTGTCGAAAATTCACTTTTTGCAGTCACTTGTCGAAAATTTGAAAGCTCATAGAAAAAGAACTGTTCGTCGTAGGAGAGTGCGGTTGTTCTCAAAATTCTTAAAATGGAACCCACTTTCATCATGTAAAGATTATTGTAAATTCATGGCTACTGATCCTACAACTCACTTACTCATCTATGAGATATGATTATTACAAGAACCGTCACTGAACCAAATGTGTTTCAGTTTGGTTAGAAACTCAATATGTCTTGAGTTTCTATTTTTACTCTCTGAGTCAGCAATTCCCTCCTTTTGCTCGATCGTTAACTCAATCGACTACTTCTTATGATACGATCAATTAGGAACCCCTAATATTAACTATGACTTGTCGCGCGTTTTGTCATTTGCGCATTCGGCCACTTGGAAATTCCTTACACAGTAGCTAATTT
The DNA here is from genome assembly GCA_954871275.1 of Leptopterna dolabrata. Lineage (NCBI taxonomy): Eukaryota > Metazoa > Arthropoda > Insecta > Hemiptera > Miridae > Leptopterna > Leptopterna dolabrata. The sequence goes on from OX940979.1 coordinate 11,966,710, forward strand.
CACTTTGTTTTGTTAGATACTGTTAAGATTTGGAGGCTGCATCTGCTGCACCCTTACAAATCAAAGAAACATTTTTTTTTCTGTTATGTCTGGGTATTGGGGGGGGGGGGGGGGAGAGTTTCTTAGATTTGTAACGGTACAGCAGATGCAGCCTCCAAATCTTAGTCCGAAGTGAAATTCGCTACTTTGTAACGAACACTAGTCAATATTTGGGGCTCCTAACTGATAGTATCATAAGAAGTAGTCCATCGAGTTAACGATCGAGCAAAAGGAGGGAATTGCTGACTCAGAGGGTAAAAACAGAAAACTTCTTTTTCCCTATCTATAAACGGAGGGGGTAAGGCACGAGTTGTTCGGAAGCGACTTTTCTGTCTGATAGACGGCAAATGAGTGTTTGAGAAGGTGGTTTGGAATGAAGTGTGTGTCCCAGTTGGCCGGTATTGATCTAGGGGGTAGCCCTCCACACTACATCACCCGCCGGTTTTAGCCCTCCCACGTGGTTGGTGGCTTCTTGTCTGCTCTTGGTGTACGGACTTCCGATACGGAAGTATCAGTAATCAGTACTAATACTTATATACTTGAGTAATCTTATAAGTGGGGATAGGATTCGTATGTATTCAAATATTTTCTAGGCTGTGTATCCATGATTTTCCAATAGATGTATTCATACTGACACTTTTTGAACCGTTCTAACACACTTCAACTTCACGTATTTTCACATAATTCGCTGTTAACACATATTTTCAAATATTTAATTGATTGAAACACTTATTTTCAAATTATTTCGTTAAATGAGACGACTATTTTTTAGTTTCAACTGTTTTTCAAAGTTTTGAAGAAATCCACATTTGCGGATGGTTGTAGAGAGCTGTTTAAACAGTATTTTAAACATTTTTCATTGTTGAAACTCATTTTTGCTTGGACACTTGTTTTCTGGTGAGAAATGCCGCGAAATTCACCCTCGAATTGACTAGTATTGATTGCAAAGTATCAGCAGGAGTTTCCGGAAGAGATTTTCAACGTAATTTCGTTTCCTATATTACATACTAATATTTTCTATAAATATTAGTATTACATATTTTCACAATTTATTTTGACCAAAATTTTCGCCCATTTTTACATATTTCAGAACATGCCTTATTATACATTTCACATAGGTGTTGTATGCATATTTCAAAAAGTAAATACATATAGTTACATATTTTGCATTTTTAAATACATAAAAATCCTGTGCCTACTTCTAAGTATCAGTATTGAGCATCAAATATTGCTCAGGAGTTATCAAATAAATAAAAACTATGCTGATGTACAGGGCTCTTGGAATTTGTTTCAGATCATCTGGGCAAGTTTCGACACTTCCGACTCTGGAACTCTAAATAAATTGTGTTGGAATTTGAAACCAATTAACACTATCGTGATAATTGTAGTCAGTTCAGTGGGTAGGTATGATTTATGTACAGGAGTAATGCTTCCCGTACGATTTTTGAATGCGGTTTTTTTTTCAGGGTTCAGGCACAAGAATGGGGGGGGGGGGGGGGGTATAAAGACGTGATTTTACGGTTACAAGCGATGCGTGGAATTTTGTGATCGGGTGAAAACATACTTGAATGCAGTGGTCTGAGAATGCAGACAATGCAGCGGCCTGATGAGACAGTTGAGAGGGATGAACTGGAATCGGCCGGGATTCGTCGGATCGTAGGGGTTACTAGTTATTCGTCAGATATGTGTACCAACTCATCATGCGATATGCACTCCCTCTTGGATGAGCGAACGGCCATTGACTATTATAAATGCGAATATTTCAATTCGATGAACCTAACTATGTGGTGTCTTTTGGAGGTTACATCTAATCATGAATATGACATATTATTCCTATAAGGCATTGTCTCATGAAATTAGCGATGTAATGTCCACCACAGCTGACTCTTGCTTCCACATGGTCCCGCCCTCAAGAGTTGGGCTCAAATTGCTGCATTGAAATTCATTCCATAGTGGGTACGGTAGATAGGTCCCGACTATGGGTCAAGTATTTATCTATTACAGGGCTGGTATTATCTACTATGACATTGCACCTAAGGTCACATGAATTAAGTATGCCTGCTATTAAGTGACCTTAGGTCCGATGTCATAGTAATACCATCCCTATAATAGATAAATACTAGATAAATAGCAGGCATACTTAATTTATGAATGCCGGAATACGTATCGTAAATTCAAGCAGCTGACTTCTGAGCTGCTGGCCACTGTGTGTGAATTACTATGTTGTATCAATAACAACGCCTGTTGAATGGACTTGTTCTATTGTGGGCGTGGGACAAATGGGCTTGTTCTCATCATTAGAATTGCTTTCAGTGTATTTATAAATATAGTGCAGGTTATTGTGATTGTGCTCTCAGTCGAGCAATATTCACGTTCTTACATTATACAATAAATAATACTAAAATAAGCTCATCCCTGACGTCACTCTTCACATTACCGGCTGGATAATGACAATGACAACTCCTTTTTAAGGTGGTGGCCATTGACTACAAATGAGAAATTGCCCGTCTCCATCCAGGGGCTTGGCCGCTGCTCTTTGTGCTTGCCGTTTCATCGACAACCTTGATATTTATCGATTTCTGCAACGGTTATGGAAAAAAAACCATTACCTTGCAAAAATCGCTTTTTCCTACTGGAACTCAGCTCTGTGTCTGAGAGTGCACATCCTGGTTTGATCAAGGAAAATACTGCTCGGAAAATCTGAATTCGCTAGTTTCATTCGGCCATATTACGTTACATTCAACAAGCGTAAGCAAATGCTCTTTAGCAAACCTTCCGTGGTATTGAGCTGAATTCGTCTTTCGTCTCTTATTGTCTATTAAATAAATATAATAATGGCCCCTCCCGTTTTTAATATAATGTACCAAATATTTTGTAAATGATGCACTACCTAAGGGCCGTTGTGCCTAATTTTACAATGAAGGTCATTACTTACTTACTTAATATCACGTCATGTCATTCAATCATATTTACTCATCAATGGTTTCTCTGAAGGAAGATATTGTCAGGTTATTTACACCCCCCATTATAGATAGTAACAGAGTAGAGTTGCCTACTGTTTAGACTGTAGTTCACAAGCCTCTGTGAATTCAATCGATTTCCAACTACTCCTGATATGTACATGTAAACCCTTCTCGCCCATCATTTTGTTATTCAACAAACCACAACCTACGCAATAGTGGAACGCAAGTTCTAGGTTGTATACCCATTGTATACTGGAAGGATTTCCAGTTGTACACTGGAAATGGACTCAAAAAATTGACTCTGATGCAGAATTCGTTTGATTACGGTCAATAACGCTGCAAAGTCCTTGTCACATCGGTTTATTATTCTGTTGGACATACCTACAGAAATACGGGCTGTTCATTTATATTGTTTCCTTCATGCGCAGTAATTGAAATAGCCCAATTTTGGCCCCAAAAACACAAATTAGGCTCCTTTTTTTTCTTTTAATTACAAATTGTCTTTGAGCATTGATAGCCAGTGTTATTATACTAATTTATGGTGATTTCAGGCAATTTCACAGGTTTTTGAGTCATAAAAGATGAATTTTTGGAGCTGAAACTTCGTTACCACCTCAGTTGTTCACTCTTTGGTCAAAATCAACTTCATATTCGGTCTTCTCGCCCTAAAAAACATGGAAAACGGTACCTCACAAGCTCATGTTCACTAAAACCTCAAAAAAAAAACCCTCGAAAACCCCAGTTTATACACCCATTTTCCCCCCATAACACCCCTGGGTGTATTTCAATCGGGCTGCCGAGCTTCGGGGTACAACTGGGGCCCAAATGTGTTCCCGAATGGGGACCCAAACTGCGTGCAGGAGCGACGGTTTTAGACCAAAAATTAACATAAATTTAAGACGGAAACCTAGGAAACTTCGTTAGAAACTCAATTTTCCACTCTTTGGTCAAAATCGACTTCATATTCTCCTCGTCCTAAAAAAACTTGAAAGCGATATACCTCACAAGCTCATGTTACAACAAACACCAAAAAACCCTTATTTTCACCCCCATTTTTCCTTTGGGTATATGCCGATCGGGCTGCAAAGTTTCTGGAAACATTTCGGACCCAAACGCGGAAGAATGAGTTTTAGGCCGAAAATAAAGTAGATGTGGATGATACGGCGGATGGACATTGCTTTTTTGTAATCTGAGCATCTTGAAACGTCCCCCTGCACCCGCGGATGACTTCCGCTTAAACGTGGCTAAAATGTGGTGTACCTGACCCTTCAGGTTTTTGTCCCCCTCGCTGTATTATAATTATAAGCTTTAGCCACGCTTATACACATCGAAACAACCAAGTGACAACCAAACAAGCGTCATTGTTTACTATCGATTTATAACATCCATTTATATAGTTATATTATGAAACTAGGAAATAAATACCAAGAACAAATACGAAATAAATGCGTGATAAATGAAGAGCTTTCCAACGAATGGAAATATATTTTTGTCCGATGAAAATGAAAGAAGTTTCATTTCCCTAGCAACCACTCGGTTGTACGTGAAAATCATAAGAAATTTCGCGCTACTTTTGTCTCACTTTTTCCTGTCGTTTTTCGGCGGGGGGTCCCATCGCTAAAACCTGAAGGGTCAGGTTAAAAATTGTAATGGGGTATTCACAAAACTTTTTACTGAGCGAATGCATAGGTGTATTATTCACAGAATAACCAACCAAAAGCAGCTTGTGTTGAACAGGCGCTTAAATCTGCAAGCCTTTTGTAATTTCTTGACCCGTTGCACTGACAGTTGTAGTGAGGCTTCCGTGTTTAGAGGCAGAGTCGTACGTTGCTAGAAGTTCTTTCTGTAATGCTGCGTATGCTTTTACTAGGATGGCTCATTTTAAGTGTGAATATGAGTGGGATGAAGCGGAAATAAATTTCAGGATCAGTGACGAGAAGTGGAGTACGGGGTTCTTTAGCAAAGGAGCCAATCCCCAGCAGGCGTGCGACCTCCATTCGTCTCGCCACCCGAAATCAGGGGGATCCGGGTGTTCCTAGGGCGAGAGCAGACAGCAGACGCTAGACAGACAACAGTCTGGGGTTAGCACGGCGAAAAGGAGGCAGGGGAAGGGTCCGGGAAGCCGGGAAGTGGGGGGCGAAACCTGGAAAGAGGGAAAGCACCAGCCGTAGGATGGGTGACGTACCCTGCGGATCAATAACCGTCGGGAGACTGGGACATAACTTCTGGGTCTCTCCCCGGCCTACCGCTTCCTACGCGGCCTCTTGTTCCGCTGTCGTTTACCAGAGCCTCGCCACGTCATCCAGCTCTCGTTTGACAGGACTCGCTGTACTGTCCGTCGGAAATGTCATCGTGCAAATTCAAAGTTAATGCAAATTTTGATCATCCAGTTGACAGGAAGCGATGCAGGGCGCGTGCTGGGATAAGTACCGCAGTTGAGACACTGAATTCACACTCCGGTTATAGCGTAACGTGTATTCGTCCATTCACACTTTCATGATGCATGTTGCTTTCACCAACGGCCTTGTCATCACAACTGTGGTAGATATTCCTGTGAAAGTGTATTCCTGAAACAATTATCATTTACTTGGGCTATAACCTGTTATAATTTACTTATATTATGCTTATGTTATAATTTACTTATTATAAGTGTTATAATAATTTACTTGTGACATAACTTCTGGGTCTCTCCCCGGCCTACCGCTTCCTACGCGGCCTCTTGTTCCGCTGTCGTTTACCAGAGCCCCGCCACGTCATCCAGCTCTCGTTCGACAGGACTGTCCGTCGGAGGTGTCATCGTGCAAATTCAAAGTCAATGCAAATTCAGTTTGGATCATCCAGTTGACAGGAAGCGATGCAGGGCGCGTGCTGGGATAAGTACCGCAGTTCGGACACTGAATTCACACTCCGGTTATAGCGTAACGTGTATTCGTCCATTCACACTTCCATGATGCATGTATGCTGCTTTCACCAACGGCCTTGTCATCACAACTGTGGTAGATATTCCTGTGAAAGTGTATTCCTGAAACAATTATGCTTATGTTATAATTTACTTATTACAATTGCTATAATAATTTACTTGGGACATAACTTCTGACACACAAATGGGGACACAAACTGTGTGCGGAAGAACGTCGATTTTAGACCAAATTTTAACGTAAATTTAAGGCTGAAATTCGTTACAACCTCAGTTTTCCACTCTGGTCAAAATCTACTTCATATTCTGTCTTTTCATCCTAAAAAACATGGAAAACGATACCTCACAAGCTCATGTTACTGTAACACCAAAAAACCCCATTTTTACCCCCATTTTCACCCATATCACCCTTGGGTATATTCCGACCAGGCTGCAAAGTTTCGGGACAACTAGGGCCCAAATGGAGCCTATGCGCGAAAGAAAGAATTTTTTAGACCGAAATTGAAATAGATATGCATGATACGGCGGACGGACATTGCATTTTGGTTTATTATTCTGTGAATAATACACCTATGTAATCGCTCAGCAAAAAATTTTTATAACACCCCCTCAAAATTTTTTCTTTTCCGTTTCAAGGTACGTAGATTCCAAAAATGCAATGTCCGTCCGCCGTCCGCTGTATCTCGTGTACCGGCTTCATTTTCGGTCTAAAAAAATCGTTCTTTCGCACACATGCTCCATTTGGGCCCTAGTTGTGTCCCGAAACTTTTCAGCCCGATCGGAATACTCGTATACCCAGGGGTGTTATGAGTGAAAATGTATATAAAAATAGGTACTTTTTGCGTTTTAGCAACATGTTGGTAACATGAGGTTTTGAGGTATCCTTTTCCATGTTTTTGGGGACGAGAAGACCGAATATGAAGTCGATTTTGACCAAAGACGCGGAAATTGAGGTTTTACCAAAGGTTCAGCTCCCAAAATGGTTTTTTTATGAGTCAAAAACCTGGAAAACTGTCTGAAATCACCATCAATGTGTATAACATTAGAAAATGTGTAAACATGTGAATCAAGACCATTAAATGGCACTACCAATGATCAAAGATGATCTGGAAAAAAAAGCGTACCTATTTCATGTTTTGGGGGCCAAAATTGGTGGAAATCATCATAAATAGCTATTTCAATCATTCCACATGAAAGAAACAATAAATTTAACAGCCAACAAGAATCTCTAGAACTCCAATAGAATAATAAACCCATGTGACAAGGACTTTGCAGCGTTTTTTGGAATCCACCCACCTTGAAACGTGAAAGAAAACATTTTAGGGGGTGTTATAAAAATCTGTTGTTGAGCAGTCACATAGGTGTATTATTCACAGAAAAATGTCGCACTTCCTTAGTTGCCATGAACCAAAATTAATTAAATTTGGTTTGTAGGTCCCATTTGGGGTCTAGTTCGATGTCTGATTTGAAGAATAGTGGTTGTTTTGGATTTTGTTTATATGTAATTTTTTAACTTGAGCATACGTTATGCTTCATGAATAACAACAAATACATAATTAATTATAGAATTCTCGAATCCACCGCATATTTTTATGAAACTGTGCCTAATCGCCCGTCATACTCCATTCTTCGGGGAAGCGCGAGGGTAGGTACTGACTACGCAGAAGGGCTATACAGGCAAATAATTAACTGTTCTGTGATAATTTGCAGCGTTTTCCATTCTTCTGTGTGGTACTTATTCCTGCTATTTATAATCTAACGTTAGCTTAACCAGCAGTTAGCTTTTTCCATTACTTCTTCACTGCCCACACGATATGCATGTTATGCTTGACTCTTCCGCTTTCAGTTTGATGGAACCATCTAAACGTGGAGTATTGAACATTTTGCTTGTTCCTGAAGTGTTTGTTAGGTTTGGAATCGGGGATTATTGTTTCTCTCGAAGTTATGTTGAAAGAAATAATGAAGGTGAAAATTATAAGACCGCATGGCACCTTCAAACCATAGGTTGGATGTAAATAAATTTTATCAGTATGAAAACAAAATCTACAGGGATCACATATTCAGTATTATTTGGGAGTTGGAAATCTCACAACCTAAGAGAATGTGGCTGATTTAGGGCTGAACACGAGACAGTTAAAGGTACTGGCGTACCTTACTTGGCATGCAGACATCGATCTAGCGTTTTCCTATTGTTTAAATTTACTTACATACAGTCTCTGGTTCCGGTCGGAGTTCCAATTTTCCTTCTAAAACCTCTACCTTATTTCTGAGTTGTATGTTGACATTTTGACAACTATTTGTTCACTCGGATGATATTTCTCATTCAGGTTTCTAGTTTGGACTGATAGTAACACGTTTTGATATCTTCCGATCGTTTTGGTTTCTCATGCTTGACATGACATGAAATGACATGATTTTTTTACTGTACGAACGAACTTTTTTGCTGTTTTTACTGAGACGAACTATGTGTAGCCTGTTTGTTTACTGGCCTTCAGATCTAACGTAACCAACTTAATCATCAGTCCGCTAAATAATTCCTCAATAACGAGCTTTAGAACCGCCTCGCAGGTCCTAGTGTCAGACTGCCGGATGGTGAATATTGAATCTCTTGCATTTGAGAGTTTGAAATCTCGCGACCTATGTACCTAATGAAATGTTGATGCTGCAGGGCGAAACGAAACATTCAGAGACGCTTCTGTACTAGTATTATCTGCATTGATAATTGCTACATACCTCTGCTCCACAAACAAAGTTTTACCCACAAGCGATCCTGTATCACCAACAAAAGCAAAGGGTTCAAAAGCTCTCGCACCCCCTGGGGTTTCCATAATAAACCCACACGTACAACTGAAAATTAATTAATATCCAGAGTTAATTAATACGCTCAACAGAATGTGAAGAAGGTGCTGTGGGCTAACTTGGTTCGGAAATTGCGCACAAACTTACCAAAACATGAGTCGGACTCCCATGTGGAATCACCAAACGCAATACTCTAAGCTGATTGTACTTGAGATGGAAATACGTGAGGCGAATTTGAAATCACCATTAGTAATACTAAAATACTAAATCCACCATAGTTATCGCTTATTATTAATGTTGAAGCAAAACAATATGAACCAAAACTGTGACGTAGTTCGTTGCATGCAATGCAAGTTAAATATTTCCCGGGGGGTATATATAAGTCCAAGTTAATAAAATGGCTCTCCCATATCCGACTCGCACTCCTGTTTTATGGTTTCAAGAAAGGATTTATGTCCATAGTTAGTCCTCATAGAAAAATCTGTAGTTATTGTTTCACGAGGGAAACTGTAAAAAGTACTCCTAGGTGGGGTGGGGAATCCAAATGCCGTCTACTGATCCTTGGATGATACCTTGCGACTCAACACCCAATCTACGTCATGCGCGCGTACGCCTGCGCCTTGCCTACTCCTTTTCGATTCCCGGAACGTTTGTTCGGTCACTAATCCGTCCATTGTTAAAAATGCACACCCCGTACTTTTTGTAGTGGGCTGAAGTTCAGTGTTAGGACGTTTTGAACTGGGATGAAAAGATCAGTACCTACTTCCTCTTCATGTAGCCTTATTTACAATCGTAAATTAAAAAGAAAAAAATCAAAAATGGTCAAGAATAATAATTTTTTATTTTTAAATTTTTAAAAATTTACTACAAATTCATCACGTGACTAACATTGGTGTATTTAGCGATGCATTTAGCTATTGAAGCAACAAGTACTATAGCTGTTGTCACCTGCAACATAAACGCTAGCAAGTGTAGAAAGTTTCTAAGATATCATGAATTTTTTTTATTTTTTTTATTTTTTTTAAATTTTTATTTTTTATTTTTTTATTTTAACACTACTACCTCTACTCAGACCATTTCCACTTTGATCTCGCTGTAAAGTGCGCCAAACTTCCAAAAATCCATGGGTTACTTGTACCCACAAGCCTGTTAAACGAATTGTTCCACCCTTCGCAGTGTTATTCGTACGATGGGTGCTCCCGCGTACGTTCCAAAAAGTTATTGATAGGTAGGAGTACCGTTATCTCCACTGATGTAGGTGCGATCAAATATGACAACAGCGGCAACAGCCCTGAAGGTAACGTTGAATAAAAGTAAGTCATTTCATTACTTGACTACGTCATCTAACTTCAAGAAAGCCAATGCATTAATCATTTTACATTTAGTTGCAAATTCTTCGTTTTCCTTGTGCTGTGCAGTCAAACTCAACTTCTGAATTTTTTCTTCCAAGTTGACTGGCCAAGTTTTCCTGAACACTTTCCCTTAGCACACTTCCATCGAATATAGTTGTTTGTATTCTGCCGAAGAACTGTATAATCAAAACAATCTTTCACGAGTTTTCTCTTAGTCTTAGGTTTTATTCTCAATAATGAATCTTTGGAATCAAGCATGAAAAGAACAACAACAAAAAATTAACCCGCCTTAAAATTTGATGGTTTCTGGTTCAAGGTACGTAGAATCCGAAAATGTTATTTAAAAAATTCTGTCCGTCCGCTTAAGCAGTACTTTGCACTTTTCTTAGCACCATGAACGAAAATTAATGAAATTTGGTTTTTGGATCCCATTTGGCGTCTAGTTGGTCATCGAAGCTCGGCGTTACTGTCACTAGTCTCTATGAGGTGAAAAATACGGGTTGACAATTTCAGAACGCCGTACCTCGAAAACGTTCAAAAGAACGGCATGGTTTTTTACAAACATTTTTAAATTGATCGCGAACTAAAGAATTTTTTGAGACCACCCGAAGCATTGTACGTCCAGCCGTTCGCGAAACGGACACCACTTGATAAACCCTAAGCCCTGAAGGTGGTGCAAAAATATACCGAATCACCGGCTAATACTGCTTCTAGGTTTATTATTCAAATTGGTGGTGATTTTTCAGACAGTTTCCCAGGTTTTTGACTCATAAAAAATGAATTTTGGGAGCTGAAACTACGTTCGAACCCCTAAAAAACATGGTAAGGAGTACCTCACAAGCCGAAGTTTACGAAATACCTAAAAATACTCAAGTATAAAATTACTTAATTTTGCACAAATATTTCACCCAGAACACCCCTGGGTATATTCTGATCGGGCTGCCGAGCTTCGGAGCACAACGGGCCCAAATCGAGCCTGTTCGCGACAGAACGACGATTTTAGACCAAAATTTAAGATAAATTTAAGTCTGAAATTTTGTTAGAAACTCAATTCTTCGCTCGTTGGTCAGAATCGACTTCATGTTCGGTCTCCTTGCCTTAAGAAACATGGAAAACGTTACCTAACAAGTTCATGTTATTGAAACACACACAAAAAAACCCTAATTTTACACCCATTTTTTACCCATAACACCCCTGGGTATATTCCGATCGGGCTACGAAGTTTCGGGACACAGGAAGGGCTCAGATGGAGCCTATGTGCGAAAGAAAGACCGAAAGTAAAGGTATATTATATGGATGATACGGAGGACGGACATTGCATTTTTGGAATCTACGCACCATGAAGCGTAAAAGAACAAATTTTGAGGGGGTGTTCAGAAAGTGTTTTAGCTGAGCGAATACGTAACAGTATAATAAACCAAATAATATAAACGAGCGAATAATAAACGAAACTGCAGTACTTCTAACCTTCCAGAGAACTTAAACGTGTCCTAAAGCTCTGACATACCTGTTAGCGCCCCGGTCGAAGCTGTAAGTAGGTGCGAGGTATCCGAAGGAGCGATAACCCGGCCAGCCCATCACTCTCGACACCCCGGCGGCAGAGGATCGATATTTCGCCCCGTCTAATGGGTGACACCGAGTGACGGCCCCAGGCCTCGGCGCTACCTATTACGGAGTTATGGCGCACAATAATAATTCGATAAAAGTAGTAGAAGGAAAGGAGACTTGAGGAACGTGGCACTGGAGGGAACCTCGGGAGCGGTCACATTGTTCAAAAGGGGTTTCCAGCGTAAGAGACCTTTCCTACCCACTTGGGAGGCGGGAAGGGATGAAATCCAAGCATCTAACTCAATTAGGGCATAAAGGAGTGGCTAAGGGTGGTTGGAGGCAGCCGCGTTCAAGTTTACAGTAATTGGGTTGGCCATCCAGGGAGAGTTTCCAATTTAGATGTCTGCTCAGATAGGTGGTTTTGTTTTCACCTGAAGCCTTAATCATTTGGTGTAGGCCCCTACCAGCTTTTGGAATTTGGCGGGCGGAATCTCGGATGTAGAATTTTGATGAATTGAATCTGACCTGATTCATTTTAAGGCACAGCTTAACAATATAATTATTCATACCGCTTTCCACTCGCCTACCTGTACGGTTGAATTGTGGCGTCGTGATATCATGCTCTTGTGGTGCAGGGGCGCCATTTCACCAAACTATTGGGGGGGGGGGGGCAAACACCAGGGGGTATGGGGGGTATGGGATATATCTACTAAGGAAAGGGGGTCCAGGGTTTTTTTCCCCCGCAAATTTGTTTAAATTAATATTACATTTAGATGTAGGCTAATTTTATGCTTCCTTTTACATATTTAAAGTTTCAATAAAAGAATAAATACAAACAAAATGAAAGTACCCTTTTTCAATTCATTAAATTAGCATTGCTACATTCCAATAATATTCATTCAAAATATTCCTTTTTAAAAGAATAACTTTTTAAAAGAAGGCTATGATATTCTAGATAACTCCAGTAGTCATTTTCATTATTTATCAATTCCTTAGGGGGGGGGGGGGGGGCTAGCCCCCCCCCCCCCCCCTGCCCCCCTTAAATGGCACCCCTGTTGTGGTGTTCCAACGTTAACGAAAATTCTGGTAACAGTTGTTGTCTACTTAGACATCTTAGCTTTACGCGTGGAGAGTTCAATCACTTCTGAGCTGACGTGCCAGGTGTTGCTCGCGAACCCAATAGGCACATTGTGCGGTAAGGTAGTGGGAAACTCCCCATTTCGGATCCATTAATGTGGAAGTATTACGTCGGAATCATGACACTCCCGAGTCGTAACAGTGGGCGGGAGTTGCAAACATCAACTGGAAGTCCATTCAGGAGCTACAGATCGATGTGGAGGGAAGACAACCCACTATTAAATCGTTTAGACGATGTCTCACCACAGTCGTACGCTATCGTTTGATAAGCGCCCCCTAATTTTGAATCATAAACCGAAGGGAAGGCAGTTTTGTTATATCTGTTCAAATCGCCCTGTTCGTTTTCTGTTAGATTATTGAACGTCAGTTCCATCATGTTCCCTGCTGATCAAGCTGAGTAAAGGTCGATGGGTATTTTCAAGAATCTGAGAGTAAACATGAAAGGTTTCTCAGTTGTTTTCTTTTATGAAAACATAACATGTAGGTATTTGCTTTTCATTTGTGCCCATTTTCAGCCCTGTTCCCATTGTTTTTCTTTTACACCGTTGTTGTGTTTCTGTTACATTACTGGTACGGTCTCCTCGTTCAGAGCAACCCTGAACTCACATGTAGACTAGACCCGGTTAATGTCCTGATGATGATACAATTAATTTATCGAACCGTTGACATAATAGTCTACTCTGTTGACCATCCGTCAACAATACAAGCTAGCTGCACCCCCCAGTGAAAAATTGTTTCTGTTTAAGCGTATAAACGTGATTGCCACAGTGAACACTTTTCAGGCGGCACGATGTCGTCTGCAACGGTATTTTACACTGCCTCATTCTTGCTCTTGTGGAACTAACTTCCACGCGCAATACGGCAGATGGTGTCGTAGATATTACCCCAAGCCGTTTACCAGGTCCCCGAACCGCCGGCGCGGCACGTGTCTCACTTTGAAGCCCTTTGATCTGAATAATCAGCTTAGTCTTGACTTCATTTTCATGTATATATTAATTGGTTCCCCTCATGATTATACTGGTTACATCGCTTCCTACCAACGCTAGACTCGTCTCTTTGCTGTTAATCGTATTCTTGTGCCTATTTAATTCATCATTTCGAATCTTTCTTTTTCCTCTTTTAATTACGTAGTCAGATGACCAGAAAATGATAGTTTTAACCGTCATGGTTTTCTTGAAGTGAAACTCAACCGCTGCAACCTCGATTAAGTAGGAAGAATGGACAGGTAAATTAGGGAGCGTCTGGGCAAAAAACCATAGTTTTGGGCTCTAGAAAGGTTTTACTTGCATCTAGGGTCCTTAGCCATATGGACCCACCAGGCTCAATAATTAATGGTGGCGCAGTAGATGCGTTATTGTTCGTACAGCGAAGGTATTGAGTTCAAATCCTGCTGCAGGCTCAACTTTTAACTCCTAACCCTACCAAGGTTACCATTGACCCGAAATTTTCTTAAGATGTACAGTAAAACTGTAGGTACTTCTTTGTTTGATATTACAAAGGGTTTGTTACCCCAAGACCAAAGGTCGCGCCTATTGTCCTCCAAACTGTCTTCTCTTCCAAAATTTCTCTGGACGAGTGCTGGAATCACCATACCTTCCGGGGGAATTGGTCGTCTCTAGCTGGTCGAGTCCTGGAGGCGAGCGCTTCAACCGTCATCAGGCCGTCGAAAGAACACAACCTGATGATGTACTTACTTACATCGAAAGCGCTCGCCGCCGGTACTCGACCAGCTAGTGACGGCGGATTCCTCCGGAAGGTATGGGGATTTTACTCAGCTAATACTAGCGGAAATAGCCCTTTATATTTAATAAGCCCAGATTTTGGTGATACATTCTGCGTTGTATCAGATCCGACTATGTAATTGTGAGACGAACCTACCAATAAAATACTCCGTCAATGATGATTGAATTAGAATAAAGCAAACAGAACGGCAGTCTGGGACGTGTTTAGTATTTATACCAAATACATGATGCCACCGAAAGGAAACCAAGAGCCTTATCTGCCATGTGTAGGAATTGGTGGCATTTTGAACTGTTACTTCCGTCAATCATCATGGAGCTGTTTGTGAAAACAGAGGAGAATTGAATTGTTAGTTTATATGGTGAGTTACAAATGATTGCCATACACAGATAACTCATCTCAACGATAAATTCATTAGAATTTGGATCAACAATCGCATAGGGACTATTGAGTCAGTTGGGTCGGCGCCCGGGTGTGCAGGAAGTGTCTCGCGCGGCGCCGACATTCCTCCGGGAGGATGGGGAACAACGCGTCCAATAAAGATTGGAACACCAGAACGAGGATGGGGCGAGGGAAAAAGAGGAGAATAAGCCTTTAGATTTCCAGGCGTCAGAAAGGGCCCCCAGCTATATTAGCATATCCAAGTTGAGATGGAACCACAGCTATGTGGAATAGCTCTGTGATATCTCTTGAGACGCTGATTTCCATAGGGGAACCTCCAGATGTCTTTTTCGTGTTATTTTCATTTATTCCATAGCTTTTCTGTTTGTTTAGACGGTTAATACTTTTGAAATAAAATCGATTGTACGTAATTTAGATTTCACCTTATCATATTGAAGGTATATGCAGCTTCGACTTGTCCACAGCGAATCCATTTTGAGTTTTCAATCAACAGATGACTCTTCAAGATTAAAAGGGCAGAAAAATCAGCATTCCACTCACACTGCTTCTAGTTCTGAAGTATCAGTTTAAGTGACAGTATGTTTTGCTGGCTACGCACAATAGCACGCACTGTGTTTTCATATTTATCTGTGTTTCTTATTTGTGAAAACTGTTCTAACAATGTTGATTCCTGTAAGCGTTGTAGATAACAGATAGAAACAGATAAATTACGAAAAGGCATCCACAACGACACCGAGTGGTTGGATACTTGGTTACAGACTGGGTAGCTTTTATATCACTGCTCAAACGGTGCATCATTCTTCACCACGGTTACATAAAGGTTAATGGTTAGCTGCACTGTAGAAATTGATAAAATGAATTAATTGCCTGCCCGATCGTCACGCCGCTGTGACTTCACAGCTATGCTTCTCCTGATAGTACCAGTCCTTCGTTAATGTTCCTTCAGCACTCGGCTTGGAAAGAAGCTTTTAAAATGATTGGCGAGGAATAGGCAACACTATTTCACGTCGCCGCAAGACGGCAGCGAAACCACTCGTCGAATAAAGGAAGGAGAAATAACAAAAAACGGCTCCGACCCTCCTCCCGAGGCAGTGATTGAGTACTGCGAGGTGTTTCCACTAGATGAGAAGAACGACCAGCATTGTTAAAATCATTGGACCTTGAATAATGGAACTAACACGTGAACGACGATTGTTTGGGATTAAACCTGCATTGTAACAACTTGTCCATGTCAACATTCATCTGGCCAGTGTTTCAGAAAATCATAATCTGTCATCTTTTAAACATAACGATGATTTTTTACGCAAATGGCCCTATTTGAATTAGTAATAAGATGTACCTACCTTCACATGGGACCAGTTTGGTTTTCTGCGAGATTTTCGTAATTATTTAGTTGAAATTTCGTACAGATTTGATGACGTCACTTGGCAAGCCTTTAAATAGCATGTATATAAGCTCCATGACTTTTTTGAGGCAGAGCAGAATTATTCAAGTTTACTTTTTGAATTATTTAGTGGTTTTTTAAAATGTAAAACCAGCTGAAAGTCATGTTTCTGCTAGCTTCCAAACTGCGTCGTGGAGGAAGGCCTTCACTGATACATCACTTCACGGGATAAGATAATATTGGAAACTTGAGTAAATATTCATTATTTCTTCTGAATACTCGGAGTTACCTCATTAACCACTCAAAAATCAGCACTCCTCATTGAAAGGAACAAGCTGTGGCACTGAACGGATTGATCTGCGTTAAACGCGGCTTAAAATAATTTATTCTTCATCCCGTAAAAGAAATTTGCATAAAGCCGGTTGCTCGCACGTTTTTTCGATTGATAAAATTTATTATTCTTACCTATTGCATCTTTTTTGACTGATGTTGATGTGTTCTTGATGAATGAGCCCATCGTTATCGGGACTTCCTTTGCCGTTCTGTGAGGGAAACAAATTTTCTACGACAATTCGATAATGGAGGGTTATGTCTCTCTTTCTCCATGAAGAGGCTTGATTTTTTGCCTTTGAACATTCATCTTACATTACATAAATTATATTTATATTTATATTAATCGGGTGGTTCATTCTATTAAATCGGATTCAGCAAGATAGAACAAATGGGACGTAATGTAGTTTATCGTATGAGGTCCTATATACAAAATTTGTCAGTATTATTTTATTGGGCAGGTGGTCATCCAAGCTTTTGTTCTTGAATTCGGTCTAGTGTGGAATGAAATTTTATATTGCCATCGTTTCGGCAAAGTTTATTTACCTTCGTCAAGGGCTTGTGGATCCACCATGCTCTGTACAAATCACTTACAGCTGCGTATAATTTATATTTTGGTAGTCCCATTACCTGTAGTGAAGCATTAGCCTCCATCTCCCTACATAAGCCTCCATCTCACATATTCACCCTGGCTCAGAAGATGACAAATATTCATTGAAACGTTGTCAATAAAATTGACCGAAATCCAAAAAAGTCCCCCTCTCCTTACAAGAATGGCACATACATGTTATGATCAGTTACAATAGAAACGGTTATTCTATTCAATTTATATTCACCCTGCCCGAACAAGTACATAGTTATTCAGTTATTATTACCTATTCATTTACCAGTAATGCAGTTAAAAAAAATCAATAGCTACCAACGGAGGAATAAGGGATGATGAATTTGTTGAATAGTTTGGAAAAGACCTTTTCCCACTCTTTTGAGCTCACTGATTGTTTTGAAACTTCAATCAACGTTCGTGAGAAAACTTCTATATCGAAAGCCCCCACCCCTCCCATACAATCCACTCCAGCCCTGTTGTAGCTCTCAAATTGATGTTAGTTAGGCAAACTTCTTTAGGGCCCCTCAAAACTCCGTTTCCTTCGTTACAGCTTAAACTTGACTGACTTGATTATTCTTTGAAGTTCCTAACGGAGGTGGCAGAGAGGGGAGACCATTCAGCCGGGACGAAGTTTTAACCGGGGGATATCGATAATTAATGTGAATCAGAAAGTGTGTGTTAACCTTCGAAAATTAATTTATGCCTCCGCCTCGGAGGAATTCGCTCAGAAACTTCTGGACGTTTTTACAGCTGTTTCAAAGCTTGGTTAGGAATACATTTTCAAATTTCAAAGCTCATAATCGTACATAGTCACAGTGCAGGTGCAGCACATTCAGTGCCACTCAATAAAGATTTCTACGCATACGATTTATCTAGATTCATTTGGAGATTGTATAGGACATTGGAGTCGGCTACAACTACCTTCACTGTATTTTTCAAGTTTCGTGTTCTCAAGTAGGTTATTCCCTACTTCGCAGTAAAATATTCTATTTGTAACCAATCAATGGCCCCGGCAGGCAACCCGCATCTGCCCTAAAATGCAAGTACCCATAATCTTATGTGTCGTGAGCACGAGGTAGGGTTGGTTTGGTAGGTCGCAGGAGAGAGGAGGATGTGCCCCTTAGGAGTCTTTTAAGGGTTGCTACCCCCACGGTTTTTCACCACAGTGAGTGTTAGAGGATTGCTACCACCCTGCGGTTTTCACCACAATGTGTGCCGGATCTTTTCGGGAGGGATATCCCAGGTTTTCACCACAATGAATATACGAGGGAGAGGTTTGAGAGAGGAGACGCAAGGTAAGAGAGAGAAGTCGCAGCGCAGGTCGGATGGCAGAATGAAGAGCTGGGTGAGCGGGGCGCCTTATAAAGGTGCCTCCACCTCGTCCCCAGTCTACCAACGACCGTTGACGGCCGTTGGGAGTTGATGGAGGGGGACCCTTCCCGGGCTTCCACCGAGGCTTGGCACAGCTCGTCTTTCTCCTAGCTATTATTGGTTAAATCTTAACATATTTACATTCGAGTGGAATGGAGGGGTACCACGACAGTTGTATGAATGACCATTTTGTAGTGATGTTTCAAGAGTTCCTCACGTTTAATTTGATAACGTGTTGTAGAACTGAAACTTGAACATAGTGAGGTGGGAGTTTGGTTGTAACCACGTAGGTACCGGTAATCCTGACGAGAGAAGCGGTAGGGTGACAGAAGGGAGTGTCAAAGGATCAATATTCAAACTGGCCAGAGGGGATTGTCACAAAGGGGCATCAAGCAGGTAATCAGAATCTGACTCGACCCCGGCGGCTCTCAGCCAACCTCTAGAGGAAGAGCCACAACGTTGATACCTACGTATAATAATACTCATCGATTACAGGCCCTCTGCCTACCGGTGTCTGCGTAACGAGATGTTGATGTGTCTTAGTATCCACTTACCTGGAAAAAAATATTTTATTTGAAAATAACAATCAATAAGTATGACGTCACTGGATGTCACCGTTGGATACTCGGCAGCTGTAATCCCATGACTTGGTTGAGACAGGAGTGTCCACGTGCAAGATAACCAATCTCATCGGAGTGTTATAACCAGGTGGATACAAATTAAATAATTTAAAAAAAAAAGCTTAATGAATCAAGAAAATTTAATGAAAAACCAGCTGGACGTGTGGAGGAAGAACTTCAAAGATGCATGTACAAAATGTTGGAAACCGTGTAAATATTAGTTATTTCTCCCGACTGATTGGAATTTCCTCGTCTTTCAACTGCTCTCAATCAGTGATGAACTGTTGTAATCGAGCTCCATTCCAGTTATATCAATTATGCGGAACTGCTGATTTTAAATGTGGTTTATGAAATTGGTTTTCTTCTTCTGTTCTGTTCTGTTCTGAGAGGTAGGTTAAAAAAAAGTACAAATTCAAAGTACAGGTATTTCAAGAAAAATCTTAGGGCATTTCAAGGGTACTGCCTACCGAAGTGACCGAGACAAAAGGGTTGCATGCACAGTAATAATAAACCGTTGTGGGAGAATTCGCAGCGTACTCAATTTGCGCTTTAAGGGATCCGCATTCTGCAGGGAAAGTATGTTTAGTTATGAATGCTTCCAAATCTTGTTTGTATTTTTCAAGTCGGCCGGTTAAAAGGCTGGAAAGAATTAGCGACTGTTATCGGGCCGGCCTCATATTTCAGCCCGAAAAGAGGGGAGTTTACGTGATAAATTTCACCGCCAAATAGGTCATTTCTGAGAGACAAAAAGCCTAAAGCCGACCCCGGTGCCAAAGGGATGTTTCTCATTTATTTATAGGACTTTCGTGGCTAAGATAGCTTCGCGGGTTATGTTGTGGGGGGGGGGGGGGGTTGTTTTCCAGTAGACAGTAAGATCGGTTTGAAGGGTATCTGAGGCGATGGGGCGGACGGAAATGTATTGACGCCGAGGTAAATCACTGTGATAAGTGTGCGGCGGAGAATGGAACGGCCAATAAACAATATCTGGGGAAGGGGTGAGAAACTGAGATATATATACACACAGAAGCGTGCTATGTGTTATACACATCACGTGGATCCACGTGTATGTTTCAATGGACGAAGAAGAGATAATGGAGCGGCTTAAATCTTATTCGGTTGTTTTTGTGGCTCTGCAGCCGCTGAGTTTCCCCAGACAAGCCATTGAGATACGGGAGCTGTAATCGATTATGTATGGGAAGATGCACTCTCAGCCAGATAGATGCAAATCACTTGTTCAAAGGGCATGATTGAAAGACGGGATATTTCTTGTTTACTAACAGCAGAATACCAAACTGGGAACATGAATTTATTAGGTAGGTAAAACATCCAATTTTGAAGGGGGGCAATTTTTTTGTGCTCGATTCCAAGGGTTCGTTTTGAAAATGATAAACCAAAAGCGTTAGAATTCCGCATTATCGAGTCACTTTCGTATTCAGCAAAACTATACGTGGCCCAGTGGTTTCTGTGATTCGTATCCTTCTCACCGCCTATTAGCGGTTTTACGCCATCGACTTTTCGGAGCTACCAAGAAAGAACCCCCCAGTCTCATCTGTTCCGAAGCCTTGAACCGGGATACAGCTTGTAAAACTAGACGATTTCCACCGTCGTTTTCCCTGGATGGTGGGTTTGTTCCTGGGGCACAGGGCTATTACTGTCATTCCTCAACGGAACCGATTTGACCCCAGCGGTAGGGATCACGTCCTCGTGATGGATGGACGAAGATTAGGTTGGGTCGCTCTGGCGTTGGACCATCTGACGATAAGTTTTCCGCTGAGGTTTCTTGTTACTATTACAGACGAATTTAGACGTGACGCCGGGTCGCTGTTGTGTGCATGAAGTCAACACTCGAATATTTTTGGGCCCACGGTGGCAATCTCGTTATGGATCTAACTAAGCAACGTTCCGGTCTTCCGTAAATTGTCTTCTCCTTACAACATGATTAATGCCTGCTTTGAAACTTCATGTTATCCCAGCTTAACCACTTCGGTCCTACTGCAGTCGTAGATCTGCAAAATACCAACTAATGGCAAAAGGGCCTGTGAAGTTTCGAATTGAAATTCGCAGTTATTTTCGTTCCTTTTGGTAGTTCCTATGGATGCTACTATTAAGCATCATGAGACAGGGCCCTCTATCTTAAAATGCTTAATAGTGGCATATCTTTATGATCGCATCGTGGATATAATAATGCCGGCTACGATATTTTACGAAATCGATAGGTTCATAACCTCACTCAAGGATCGTAGCTGATGTCAAGTCTGCGAATAGTGTAGGTAGTTAGTTTTTTTCTGCTTATGCAGTTAAAAACACCGAAACTCGTTGATGCAAAAAGCTTGATAAAAGTTTTATTTTGCCGCTCACAAGGTTTTTTTTCCTCTCTTAGTAAATCTTCTCAAATTTACATTATACGGTCGTTCCAGAGCATTTTCCATGCAAATACGATTCAATACGATTCTGACATTAAATAGACAACCTTCCAAATCCCCTTCACTCACTTAGAACAGAAAGTCTTACGGGACTCAACTCTTTATGACGGCCCAGTTGAACTAGAATAGCAGGATTCTCGTCTAATTCTGAGCTCCCCCTGCTACAGACCTGTACATTGTTACATTCGTTATTGACCGAGGAAGATTGAATGCAAAGCCACTGATTCGGATTCGATGAGATCCTCTTACAATAAACCCTTTCGTGAAGGCTCCTCGAATCCTCTTACCTCCTTTAATTGCTGCTTAACCCCATTTTTTCATTCTCTCCCTCATATCCCCTTTTGTATCCATCTCGATTTGCTTTCAGCAATCTCAGTGGAGTATAATACTTACTGGAGATGGAAGAGTTAATTTCATTCCAAATTAGAGCAGAAAGGTAACGTCGATTTTACGAATCGGGACGAACGAAAAATATATTTTTCTTTGACAGTTATGGTTCTTGAAAGTGTTAAGGGCAAGGCTTTAGTACGAAAAGCCCTGTTCCGTTGTAGCCATTGTAAATCGCCTGTAGCAATTCTAAGCAACGTTCTGTTTGAAGGAGGCGCTTGATTCGATTTTAGGGTCTAAAATCTCATAAATCGGGCCACGCCTATTTGGAACTTATTCCTTCTTGAAAATATTATATTTTATAATATTTTATAATATTATTTATAATTTCATGATGCTATTACTGTGTGATTTGCGTTGTACGTCAAGCTATTTTTTTCCTCCTATCATTCACAATGCTTCCACTTGTACCTTTACTTTTTTTTAACTTCCAGCTGCTTGAGTCGCTTGTGTGATCTATGACAAATGAAGTGTCAAATTGTTGTTAATTGTCTTGATGGATATGGTATTGGGTGTCTTGAGCATAAATTATGATGGAAAATAATTTGTAAGGGGAATGGAATTATCCTCACTTCCGCGACAGTTGGCTGCCGTTCTGGTTTATTGTTCTGTGAATAGTAAACCTATGTATTCGCTGCGCAAACAGATTTTATGACACCCCCTCAAAATGTTTTCTTTTACGTTTAAAGATGCGAGGATTCCAAAAATGCATTGTCCGTCCGCCGTATCACCCATTTATCTACTTTATTTTCGGTTTAAAAAATTCGTTCTTTCGTA
This sequence comes from Leptopterna dolabrata, assembly GCA_954871275.1. Taxonomy (NCBI): domain Eukaryota; kingdom Metazoa; phylum Arthropoda; class Insecta; order Hemiptera; family Miridae; genus Leptopterna; species Leptopterna dolabrata. The sequence continues at coordinate 11,989,503 of OX940979.1, forward strand.
CCCAGAGGCTCCATTTGGGCCCTAGTTGTGCCCCGAAACTTTACAGCCCGATCGGAATATACGCAAGGGTGTTATGGGTGAAAAGTGAGTGTAAAAATAAGGTTTTTGATGTTTTAATAACATGAGCTTGTGAGGTATCGTTTTCCATGTTTTTTTCGGACGAGGAGACCGAATATGAAGTCCATTTTGTTTTCAGCCTTAAGTTTACGTTAAATTTTGGTCTAAAATCGTCGTTCTTCCACACACAGTTTGGTTCCCCATTTTGGAACAAATTTGGGTCCTGTTTGTGCTCCGAAACTCGGCAGCCCGACCGGAATACACCCAGGGGTCTTATGGGGGAAAATGGGTGTAAAAGTAGGGTTTTTCGAGTTTTTTTTTCTTTCAGATTTTAGTGAACATGAGCTTGTGAGGTATCGTTTTCCATGGTTTTTAGGGCGAGAAGACCGGATATGAAGTCCATTTTGACAAAGAGTGAAGAATAGAGGTTGTAACGAAGGTTCAGCTCCCAAAATTCATTTTTTACGAGTCAAAAACCTGGGAAATTGTCTGAAATAACCATAAATTTGTATAATAACACTAGAAGTAGTATTATCAATTGGTTAATCAAGAATGGCTGTATCAGTTATCAAAGCAAAGATAATTCAAAGCATAAAGCAAAGATAATTTGTAAAAATAAAAATAGGAGCCTAAATCGTGTTTTTGGGGGCCAAAATTGGTGGAAACCATAAGAAATAGCGATTTCAATAAATTATTGCACATGAAAGAAACAATAAAGGAACAGCCAACATTTCTGATGTAGGTATGTCCAATGGAATAGAAAATCCATGTGACAAGGACTTAGTAGCGGTTTTTCATGACTATTATCCTTTAGGGTAGGTATTTTATAATTCAATATTAATTTCCCATCCTATTTTTATTCCGTGCAAATAATGGATTCGATTTTAGGCTAAAAATTTGCGTGACTTACCGTCGTTGTTCGTGTCACCGATCGCGTGGTCGGTTATTCGAAATAATTATTATCGGAGAAGTGACTTGACAAAACCATTAACATCTTTCCCATAAGATTGGGCCTTCACAGAGAAAGTTTTCGTATGACCTTCTGGGCTGCTGATCCCTAACGCGAGAGTAAACAATCATGGGGATCTTGCATGGGTCGGAATTTTGCAATTTGATTTCGAAATCTGATTTTATCACTCGGAAATCCCCTATGTAGGGCCTACAGGCAGCTGTAGAAGGTAGTTCTAGAATCTGTTGTCGATAACTATTTTCAGCTCGAAGTTCCATCTGAGTAGCCGCGACAAGGAGGGACGAGTGGGACCCATTTTCGAACATTTCAGCTAACTCTTCGTACTGCGTGTTTTTGGAAAGCTCTCACCGCGGTCTTTCAATTTAAAACATAGGTAAAGAATATGTTCTACGGCCTTAGGCTCTAGTTTGATCTGCTTTGGCTCCGCGACATCGCTGGGAACTCGAATCCTCGAACCGCTCAATCTGCTTCCTGGCCTATGGCCGTTCAGATAAGATCTGCGGTGATGACCTCATTTGCTGGAACGGAACTTGGGCCCGCGGTCTCGCAGGGAGTCGTTGTACTGTTCCTCACCCGACATAGCTAAGAAAAAGTTCTCTCGGCTGTGCAGTTCCCGAACCAGACGACATTATTAGTGGCTGGAAAGCTGTTTAGAGTGGGCCCCAACCAACGCCAAAAACGCGGAAATCCGGCCTTTTTTTCTACCTTGTATTTAATATATACGTACGTATATGAGGGGTGTAAAGCAAAAGGGCCTGAGTGCACTTTATATCCGGAACTGAACGCAGTAATGGGTGCCTACCTACCTAGTATGCATAAAAATATGGTGGCTGTCGGGCTTCACCATTAGAGGTGGGTAAATATCATTTCAGCGTTGCAATGCAAATTGTTCCACATATTGTAAAACCCCCTGCAACGTAGAGCACATATGTTTGACGTGCTTGAGCCTTAGTCTTTTGGCATCCAACTGACGCCCAAGCTCTTCGTGCACAAGATATTGAAGGGATTAACATTTATATCCATTTTTATAGGTGCAATATTTATTTGAGCTATTTTTATAACTCCTTTTCTTATCGTGTTACCTTTAGGTATAAAACTTATACCTTTATTTATGATTTTGCTGGGGTTATTTATTGGATATGTATTTTCCTATTATAATATAAATAATCTAGGTAATAGTATAATTTATACATTGACTTTTCTTGGCTCAATATGGTTTATACCTATTGAGGTATTTCTGGGTGCAATTGCGAATTCTTTCAGATTTCACAGCTACTGTTGGTGCCCATCTGCGGCTCATCGACTATTTCACAAAACGATCGATAGTGCTTAGTGGTGCTGTACATGAGGGTAATTTCCCTGCCTGAATTATTCGACTGGGTCTTCAGGACCACTACCTCATTTCTGTTTCGAACTATACGCAAATTGTAATGTTCACTCGGCATTTCCCAGGTTTTCAGATGCAAGTGTGAATTATGATATTCACTCGGTATTACGCACTTGCATCTCAAAACTTGGGAAATATCTGTTGGACCTCATGCGACTGCTGATGTGCAGTAGGGCCCTCGCATGAGCTCTTGAGAAGAGTAAAGAAAAACCGCGGGTAGACGCGTGTCTTTAATTTTCGATTTTAAAATATACTTATTGTACATTCGTTTTCGGCGCACGTGTTTTTCGTTTGATTTGTTTCGGTTTGATATTTATTATTTGTTTCCATATCAAGAGAAAGTCGGTATCCAATCATAAAGGCGGTAAAATTGGCTCAAACGCCGAGAAAAAAAAAACGAACCGAAGGAAACGGGAAATGAAAGAAAACACGACGAAGCAGGATGCGGCTGGGGAGGGAATAGACGGAAGTGTAGAAAGGTTGTAAATGAGGAGACTTGGAGGAGGTTGTTTCCAAAAAGGGTTTCATTGAAGGGCAGACATAGGCGGTTGCCATGGGAGCGAGCCGTAGGATCGACCCGTCGTGACGTCATCACAAACAAGGCAAGGCCTACGCACTAGTACTCCCCCTTAACTGGGTCAGACGGCCCTTCTGATTCATACGCGTGTACCCCCTCCGTCTCTTTCGCAGGGTATAAGCGCGGATTCTCTTCCCATCGGGATTTTTTTTTTGCGATAATGGAAGGAGCGATGAAATGTCAACAAGGACGAGGGGGGAGGTTTCCGACCCGGCTATTGATATCGCGCTCGATATCGGTCGTCTTCGTGTTTTCTATGGAAAAATCCCTGCTCGATCCGAAGGGGTCATTTTCACTGTGAACGTTGCGTCAACTGGAATCACATCCAAATATTATACAGGGCGCGTTATATAAGACCCACACCGTTGGGTCGACTACATCCTTCAAACCTGTTAGGTCATGTGCTATGAATCAAACGTGTGGCTAACCCGGAACAGTCCGCATGATTTCAGTCGTTTCAGTATGGGCTTTTTAAACACCACTTCATGTTACTAAAGTTCCCCACCATGTTGAAAAACCACTCAGAACATCATAGTTGGGGCTAGGCCTGTCACTGTTATCAAACGGTCCTTCATATGCTTCGCAGGGAAGAAGCATATCGATAGTAAATCTGCAAAACCATGTACCTAAGTACTTTCTTGGAAATTTTACAGGAGACTGAAAAAACGGCCTAGTTTTGACATGGATATGTCTTTTGGCTGGGGGTCAAGGAATTTTTAAACGACATATTTTTCGCGACACGAAATTCCGCGACATGGTAGGAGCACTTTAGATTATTATTAACTCGAAAAGTGAAGGCTAGGTAGATCCACCCTATTAACCGTAATGCACAGGGTCCAGATCAGCTGAGTGGCTCCCAGATCTAATTTCCACCGTATTAACCGTAAGAAGGTGAAATTCGGCATGTAGCCTCCTTAGGACGTCATCCTGACGATGCACAGGGTCCAGATCAGCTGAGTGGCTCCCACATCTAATTTCCGACCTATTAACCGTAAGAAGTGGAAATTCGGCATGTAGCCTCCTTAGGACGTCATCTTGACGATGCACAGGGTCCAGATCAGCTGAGTGGCTCCCAGATCTAATTTCCGCCCTATTAACCGTAAGAAGTTGAAATTCGGCATGTAGCCTCCTTAGGACGTCATCCTGACGATGCAAAGGGTCCAGATCAGCTGAGTGGCTCCCAGATCTAATTTCCGCCCTATTAACCGTAAGAAGTTGAAATTCGGCATGTAGCCTCCTTAGGACGTCATCCTGACGATGCACAGGGTCCAGATCAGCTGAGTGGCTCCCACATCTAATTTCCGACCTATTAACCGTAAGAAGTGGAAATTCGGCATGTAGCCTCCTTAGGACGTCATCTTGACGATGCACAGGGTCCAGATCAGCTGAGTGGCTCCCAGATCTAATTTCCGCCCTATTAACCGTAAGAAGTTGAAATTCGGCATGTAGCCTCCTTAGGACGTCATCCTGACGATGCACAGGGTCCAGATCAGCTGAGTGGCTCCCACATCTAATTTCCGCCCTATTAACCGTAAGAAGTTGAAATTCGGCATGTAGCCTCCTTAGGACGTCATCCTGACGATGCACAGGGTCCAGATCAGCTGAGTGGCTCCCACATCTAATTTCCGCCCTATTAACCGTAAGAAGTGGAAATTCGGCATGTAGCCTCCTTAGGACGTCATCTTGACGATGCACAGGGTCCAGATCAGCTGAGTGGCTCCCAGATCTAATTTCCGCCCTATTAACCGTAAGAAGTTGAAATTCGGCATGTAGCCTCCTTAGGACGTCATCTTGACGATGCACATGGAAATTAGTTTTAGGAGCCACTCACCTGATCTGTACACCACGTATTGTGAAGAAGAGGTCGTAAAGAGTATTCAAATAGTTGAATGCAACCCGAAAACTGAAGGCGATTAAATTACTTGGGTATTTCCACCATATTAACGATGTTTTTAAAAGTGATCATGACATTATGTGAGGGAGAGACATATCCATGATCCTTTCTTTTTCCCCAAAGGGAGAAAGTTTAGTTAACTACGCCCATCTCTGCTGTCCGGGTCGGTGTCGTTGGGGGCGGTACGTTTGCGGCGTATGAAGAGCCGGGGTGTAGGTTTTTTCAACTGATCAGTGGTAAAATCCATGTAAGTCCAACTAACTGAGGCTATCAAATCCATGTATGTCTCCGACAGAGCCTTCAGATCAACGGTAAATTCAGTCCTCATTCTTGAAGCATGTATTTTACTTTTTACTCAAGTACCTAGATTATTCAGCTGATCATTATACTCCCTTGAGTTATTTTTTCAACAAAAACGTAGGAATAGAACAGAAAACATTGCAAAAGGGTGAAGATTTTCGTTAGGGTTATGTGTAAAACCAGGTAAGCCTTGAAGGAGAACTGCTCAAATCCATGTAAGTCTCTTCGGTATCATCTCAACTTTTCCAAGGCTTGTTATTGTAGTTCCAACCACATATCCAGCTTTATATCTCCTTCGGATCTTAGTTGAATAAGTAAAGATCTAAATTTTATTTAAAAAACTCTTGAAAAAGACAAAACTTACGTTTTGCAGAGGTTCACAGGCGGCAGACCGGAATACTTCAGACATACATGGTCTTACAGCGACAAAAGAAGATTTCAGACTTACAGGGTATTGCAAGCGAGCACAGAGTAGTTATTATTCAATTTCATCCCAAGTTTCCAATTTTGGCGGATCAAGAACCTCATTTTCTACCTGGAAAGCTCAAAACCTTATTTTCGTCAAAAGTGGGACATACATGGTTTTGCAGGTTTACTATCGATATCGGAGCCCTCAGTGCTGTCTCTGCTGATCGACGTTGAGAATTCAAAGTGCAGTTGGGCTATAAAATCCCCAAGAGTATTTATATTATTATGATGATCTATTGTTATTATTACTATTATTATGATAATGATATTAGTATGAGTCCAACTCCTGGGTACATACCTACCTGAAAAAGGAAATTTAAGATCCAAAATAACTGTATTTGCATATTGCGGCACCGTAGTCATGGCGTCGTAGCACCGTGACAAAAATGCTTCCCGAATTCAAGTTATGCTGCGTCCTCATTGACGGGTAAATCGACGTAAAACGCTCAAAACTCAAATGCGTAATTGAATTTGATGGGTTCATCAGGTTTACGCGCTTTACTTCCTTAACTAGTGTTTTCCATGTGAACGGTTGGACGTTTTTACGCGAACCTTTACGGCCTTTGCGTTTTACGCGTCAGTATGAATCCGGAGTCCTTTCAGCAATTAATACCTACCCTACGGGGCTGCATTAATTGCCACTATACGCCAGCAAACAAGTTGCCTGCCTACTTATATATTATGTAACAATTTATATAGTAATCGCCGTTTTTGGCCCTTTTTCTACCTAAACTATTTGGAAGATCGGCGGAGTAGATACGTTTCGAATTGAAACCGGAAGAGGGCTTACCGCGGCAGTCCATTGTTATTCGTCGCCAAAGACTGACCGCATTGCACCCTCCTCCAAGTAGAATATTCCATCAACTTATAATATTTAGATGAAGGGGACGGTGGAGGGAGGGTGCTGACCAAATTCGGACTCGGGCGAGCTATTTTGGCCGGTGATTTGGCAAGATCGCCTTGCCAAGAATTCCGGTTGATGGTGTTTGTCCGAGCGTATGTCGCCGGGTTTATCCCGTGACCCCTCTTTTTCGATAGACATAAACGAACTTTATTTCGAGAGCCTTTCGATTGAGTGATATTAATTACCCTCGGGTTTTGAAGTTATTTTCTCGTGGAGGCATGTGACTCCCAAGAAAAAGCAGCTTTTCATCAGTGAAAACCGCGTTTTGGCTCTAACCCAAAGTTGCCGCGAGTTACAGCCGAGGGTGTTTACATATTACAATACCTTACACGGGTTTAACAACAACGGGGAGTAACAGTAACTTTAAAAAACTCGAAAAGTCAGTACGGCTGAAAGAAAATTGAGAGTATTCTATCGATGGTTGTGAGATTTGGCCAGCATGATACAGTAGGATACACTGTGTACATACTTATGAATCGAAACCCTTCTATTCCTGTCGTACAGTTCTGGAACGATTTTGAAGCTGCGCTCTCAAAATCTAGGTCGAAGAAGATGCGAATGGAGGCTTGTCCATATATCAGCTTGGCACTGATGCACAATTGGTGCAATTTATAAGGACCCCACCCACCGTATTGACTGGAGGAAGGGGTCTAAGGATCAATCATTAAAACGTTTGCTGAGGATGACATAATATGTACGTATATATAATATGTCATCCTGAGTTGACGGAAGTTTTCAGTCTTGTTTAATTCGATTTATTGAGCACAAATGGTCTGGCAGGGGCCATTCCTCAGTTGGGTGTACCTATCTTGTGTGTGGGTTGTTACGAAGGTTCCAGTCCACAAGCTGTCAGTAACCCACTTTTCAAGCCTTCTGAAAAAACACCCATGCACGATTAAATTTGCTCGTGAAACTGGATCTGTCAAGCAAGTTTGACAAACTCTGTATGCTGTTTCATAGAGGGAAAGTGTTGAAACGTAAAGTCAAAAACAGATGGACTAGGTATTGGTTCCTTGATGTCCGTCCGCGCATTTGTGGAAGTTTTGGTTTGGGGAACGTAAATTAATTGTTGTTCGACTCTTCCAAGACTATGTAACCGAGTTGGATAACAACAATGTGGACCGCAGGAACTGTGGATCAGGAATACCGCGCTCGCTCTCCGTCAGGGGCGCTCCTATCAGATCAGTTTGTCATTATCTCAAAAACAAAAAACTCTTCGAAAAATACGTTCATCCGAGAAGGCCAGGTCCGGTTTCCAAGGCGTCTAGACTGGCACGTCCCCCCAGCTAACATAAATCATTTTTAACGACAACCCCCATCCCCTCTCAGCCTTCTACATCACACCCCCATCCATAACTTCCCTGTGGGGAGGGGGAAACGCAAACGGGGTTGATCGAGGCCCTGGCGCCACGTGTTTGCCTTGAAAATCCGAAAAATACTCACAAAAAAAGATCATTTCCTTTTAATATTTTCGTCACAGGGCTCCTTTTATTTCCGCAACCCCACTCTTACCCACAGTAAAACCCCTTCTTCAAGCATTTTTCTCCTTTTTCTCTCTCTCTCTCTTTTCTCTTCTTCTTCAAGTTTTTACGATACTCTTTTGTTGACCCCGATACTTCCATCTCCATTCGTTCCTAAGCCATTCCCTGTAAAGCTCCTCTCGGGTCTTTTGTGCCCCCTTCCAATTTCCCTTTCTCCCAACTTCTCCAGTAATCACGTTCGGATCCAAGTTTTATGGTCTCTTTTCTATTTTATCGCTCGACTATTTTTTTTACAGCTATTATCTTCTTGTGCAGGTTGGCCGTCATTTGACCTCCGCTGGTTTTGGTTCTTCCGGCAATATAACATGACTATTGGTGTAGGAAGCGGTTGCACAGGGTAGTTTTGTCAAGTCATATATAAGTTACATCGTACCTCTTACATTTAGCCCTAAACTGACAGACTAAGAAAATTGAGATAATTATGTCAATTATTGTTTTTAAATGGCATACAACTAGTATTAACATCTCAGTGTAGGACGCAAAATTAGTTGGTTTTTGTTTCATGCAGTGCCGGCAACTTTTCCTAACATCGTCGTGGCCAAAACACACAGCATATTCTGACGACCATCACAAGTTGACTCTCAAAACTTCAAATCATAGGACCAAAAATTCATCATGTTTTGGATTTGCTGTCATATGCAAAGTTACCTATGACTCCCAGATTGTTTAGTAAACTAGGAGAGTGATAATTGTACACTCATGCGACATTGTTTTTCACCTATTTCATTTGCAGTTACAGTTCTATTAGTTAGTGAGCATCTAAAAATATGAACGTTTTGTTTTTTATCATTCCGAATTTCGTACTTATTGTTCTTTTAAATGAACAATGTTGGTTTGAATTTTCTGGTTTATATAATAATGTTGCTGCCGTCTTATTGCTCGGCGTTTGTGAAAAGAAATAAAAGATAAGATGTAGTTGAGGTTAACGGCCACTACTCAGGTTGAAAATATCACGAGTTTTACGTGGTTGCGTAATTCTTTCAACTGCGTAGAAGAAATTGCGTTTATTCCACCAAATCCACAATGTTACAGATCATTGTGGATTTCTGCTTTCTTAGTATTCACTGGATTGTTTCAATCAGCTCGGACTGGCTGATTTCGAATCGATTCAAAGCCAATAATTTGCGCTCAGAAACACTCGTGGGTTTGGATCGCAGCGTGCATCTGACTTCAGTAAACACACCTTTGGCTACATTTGGAACGCTAGTCGGTAGCTTGTAGATACCGTGGTTCCAAATACATCTTTGTTGTTCCAAAGTATATAGCTTTGTTGTTGCACAGGTCCACTGTGAAAAGATACAATACAAGGGGCACGTGCTCAATAGATCAATAGACGCTGAATTATCAGTAGAGTTATTGTGAAGAATTATATGTGAGTTCAGCAATCATGTTACTTACCATTGTAATTGACCAAAGGCGTCATGAAGGATAATACGATTGAAAAACCTCAGTTTCTAGAAACTATCAGTGATAGGTACCTACTTACCTACCTACTGTTAACGGTCATGCCTCAAATCGGGGCCTGTCCGCTGTTTTATACCTAAATCAAGCTGCGTAAATAAAGAAGCTCAATTAGAGAAGGAAATCTAGTAGGTTTCTATTGGTTTTATTGGAAGAGACCGTCGAATCCTGTGTGCCAATATAATTTGTTGCTAACTGCTTATATCTTGAGCACAACGGATATATTTCCCTGTTGAATTTTCAAAGGAATGTGATTTTCAAAGGAACTGTAACGTTTGATTTGAACAAGCTGTCACCGTTCCAATCAGTCGTACACTTGGATTAAATTCCACGACCAACTTTCCCTCTCGGAACAGCCCCCACATCACTCGCCATAGCTACCACTTCCAGATGTGGTGACCATGAGAGATGTCTACGCCCTGAACCTGGCTACGCTCGCATCTCAATTTTTTGTTGTAAACAAAACATCCCCCCATCAATTCTCAGATAGATCGGTGTTGGACCAAGACTTGAAGCCCTAGAGAACCGACAACCAGGTGGAGCTGCAGACACTTCTGAGCAGACAATCGCCGTGCCGTCGCCCTGATCACCAGCTCTGCCCTTGCTTGGAGTGTGGTATAGTACAGTTGTAGAAGTCGCTTATAGTGGTCGAATTGGGACCGACTGGAAACAATCACTATACGCGACCAATCTACGAGGGTGGATCAAATATAAACGGGACTTTGACGTTTGAGCGCCGACGGTTGACAGACGCGGGCCGTCACTTCGAGATTGTTTGGACAGGTTCATTAGAAGGTGGATGAGGGGGGCGTCTCCCCCTTCACGACCTTTCATGAGTAGTGATCGCGATGTCTGAACAAAAGGTGCCCGTTTCCATTGAGCAGCGAATTATCATAAAATTTCTTGCCCTTGAAAGAGTCAAACCTTCGGCAATTTTTCAAAGGTTGACCGCCCAGTTCGGGGACCAAACCCTCTCTAGGACCCGTGTGTTTGCCTGGCACAAAGAGTTTCAGGAGGGAAGAGAACGAGTAGAGAATGAGGAACACGATCGTCGTCCCCGGAGCAGCATTACGGATGAGAACATTCAAGCGGTTCGTGACATTCTTGATCGACGTGTGACTGTCTCCGAAATTGCTGAGCAGGTAGGGATAAGTTGTGGGAGCTGCCAAACGATCATTACAGAGCACCTAGGATTCCGTAAAGTGTGTGCCAGATGGGTCCCTCGACTTTTGACTGCAGATTTAGAAGTTGAGACGTTTGGAGGTCTGTCAGAGGCTTTTTGCAAGGTTTGAGGAAGAAGGGGAAGCATTTTTGGCTAGCATCGTCACCTGCGACGAAACATGGGTCCATCATTACACACCCAAATCGAAGCAAGCCAGTATGGAGTGGCGGAGGAAGAGGGAAACAGACCCAGTGAAAGCGAAAACTCGACAGTCTGCTGGCAAGGTCCTTGCAACTGTTTTTTTTTCGACTATCGAGGCGTTTTGCTCATTGATTTTCTGTATGAGCGACGAACAATCAATGCTGCCTACTATTGTGAGCTGCTGACTCAGGTGAGGGCTGCATATCGGAACAAAAGACGGAATCAACCAATTCGTGACGTCATCCTCCTCCACGACAATGCAAGGCCCCATACTGCAGCTCTAACTGTTCAAAAATCAGAAGAAATGCATTGGACTCCACTTGATCACCCTCCCTACAGCCCTGACCTATCGCCCTGTGATTTTCGTTTGTTTGGGCCGCTTAAAGAAGCGCTAGGCGGACAACGATTCGATGATGATGAGGGGTTCGTGCGCAATTGGCTTCAGACGCAGCCTTCATCGTTTTTTGATACTGGGATTAAAAAACTTCCTACTCGCTGGGAAAAATGCGTCACGAAAGCAGGAGACCATGTAGAAAAGTGACATATACCTGGTTTTATTTTCTAACGAATAAAATTTTTTTTTTTTAAAGTCCCGTTTATATTTGATCCACCCTCGTATTTAAGCGACTTCTACTGTATCTATATACTTTGTGATTTTAGCAGTTTTTACCGATATTGGCGAATTGTGAAACCCCCCTTCCCCTTAAATTGACCAACTTTTGAGTTTTTTTTTGCGTTTCGGGTCATCGTTCAATACCACTTTTGGTGAATATAAACCAATTTTCGTAGATTTCAGCCATTTTTACCTATTTTGTCGACTTTTGTCCCTTTGAGTTTACATATAGCCGATCGGGACCTGACCGTTCCTATCTTTATATCCGACTTTATTCCTTCAACCGCCTTTCTAGTAAGCGACGTCTACTGTAGTACCTTCAGTTCCTGTAACGTCACCTTTGCTGGTACTCCCTGTTCTGAGAGGCGGATTATGGGTACTTCCTGTTTTTAATTGGTGTAACTAGCTTTCTATAATAAAGCCAAGACCTCCAACAGTCTGGCTCACTAGTGAGGTCGAACTGTGCCATATCCATCACAACGACAGGGAACGGTTCCCAAATATGGCTTCTACACATCACTGATGCGTTACAAACAAGTCTTTCTACCTACATGAATCTAGCTAGCTCCTCCTTTTAGACTAACTTATTCGTGATTCACTACCTACGTATTTCCATTGGCGTCTCAATATTAGCTCATAACTATAATAATTATTCTATCGTTGTTTTTTTTTTTTTTTTTTGCAGATGCTGGAAACCATGGGAGCCAAAGGCGATTGGAACAAGGAGCGAGGCAGGGAACGGGATCGAAAAGAAGACGACGAGGAAGTGGCGGCGAAACGGCTGAAACTTGACGACGCGCCCTACGACGTTCCTCACCCGCCACCCGCGTACCTTCAGCCCTACGACGCCGCCTTTGGCTACTGGTACGACCCTTACATGCGGTCCGCCTTCAGACCCTGGCATCACGCCCTCGCTCATATTGACGAGAAGGCGTTTGCCGACAGGTCAGTCCGTAGTAGGTGAGGCATCCCGCTCTTTTAGAGAGCTGCTTTTTTTTCAAATTTATTTAAACAATTTTTCGTTCAAGTTCATTTTTTTAATTTGCATTTTTGTTTGTGTGTGATTGCCTGGCGATGACTGAAAATTAGTTTAGTTGGTTCAGTGAATTCTGAACGAAGTCGAGAACACAGTGTTTGACCGAAATGGACGAAATTGGCGGAACATACGCAGGGCTCAGGGACCTATCTTCCTGCCGGCTGCCCACTACCGTATCACGACCTCTCCTTTCATCCAGCATTGCCTCTAATTTGAAAGTGTGGTGGTAATACTTCGATAGGGTATGGAGTGAGCCAATGGCTGGACCAGTGGAAGTCCTGGAACTCAGCCCGTGTCCATTGCAAGTTATCCTTTGACATCACACCACTAGACCTAGTTCTCCTATACTAGGGCCCAGGAAGGACGGGCCCTGGGCTACCTGAGGTGACCCTCGGTTGTTGCAACGTCGCATCGTTTAATGGTATCATCACCTCGAGGTTTACGACCCATTGTATGTCACTCATGTGGATAATGATCAAATAGTGTTCCTCTATGCAAATGTTAACTTCTAGGGATCAAACAAAATTAAACATTTCTCTTCGGAATCATGCTCTACACAAAATTTTATGGCGAATGAGTATAAATAAAGCTACTCGTACTTGATGAATCGGTGTTTTTTATTCTCATTGTATAAATAAATATTCTCTTGGTGATAATAAAAATATACAAATATATATAAATAATTCTTGAAAATAATAATTCAATTTTGTTTACATATCCAATAAGGGCTGAACTCCAATGTCCTTACAGAAGTCACCATTGGGAACGTAAGGGTCGTCAACAAAATCATCTTCACTATCTGCATAAAAAAATATATTGTTGTCATCGTCGTCTTCTGAGTCATCGGCCGTGTTGATAATGAAATCATCTATAGCAGTATCCGTCGATGTTTCCAGAACCCATGCGTCTTCCACAAGTGCTTTCGCGTGACGTACGTACGACTGCCATTGGTCATTGGTAACATTTTCGACGGCTGACAAAAAGAGAGACTTTATATCATCCAACTTGTTAGTCGTATTTCTTCGCCCAACGTAGTTTTTAAGCTGTGACCACACCATCTCGATCGGGTTGAAATGACAATGGTAAGGTGGGAGACGAATCACGCGATGTCCGAGCTCTTTCGCCTTTTCATCCAACACATAAATCGGTCGTGGGGGTTTCCTCTGTTTGACTAACTCCATAAGCTCTGCTTTGAACATACTGCTGTTGCAGGGAACAGAATGATCTTGATCTTGAAGCCATTCAATGATCAAGCTTTTTCTGGTGTTATTGGTTGGAGCTTGGATTTTGACCTCAGAATTTCTACACCAAGATACCTTGGTTATCGGTGGAAGGGGGAGGCACTCATTATAGTTTGGGAAAAATGAGTCATATGGGTGAACTTCGATCAGTCGAAGTCTGCAGTTTACCTGCACACATTAATGGAAAGATTACATTGTACGTGGCGTCCTATCTCTGCATTGTGAGAATCGCACGCTCTCTAAGTAGGCGCTAATGAGGCAGTAGAAGGAACGGGTGGATTAGCCTAGTCACTTCTTGTCACTCACGAACTTCGGTGACAGAAATAGCAAGAAAATTATTTATTGAGATATCCACTTCGTGTTTGTACTCTTTCAACTTCGCTCTTGATCCTCTTTCCATTTATCACCATGCAATCCTTATAAAATTTGATTCCATTGACTTGAGGTAAAGGAAGACGAAGGGTTATCCAGGGTAATTACCACTTTTGAATGGAGGGCTTTTCTCATGGGAGCGGGGTTGCCACCTAATGGCGGGGTGAGGAAGGTAAACTGGTCAGGTCGAGGGCCCTTCCTTCCTGGGCCCTAGTATAGTTCTGCAAGGCGGTTTTGTTGATACATACTCAGTCGTTATGGAAAAATGTCTGGTTCAGCTGCCTTGTCGTTTTCACTCACCGTCAGTTTCTCCTGCTCAACATACAGCAGCTTAGATTGTAGCTTGGATTGGAAAGACCCAAAGGGTCCGGTGATTGGGGATTGACCTGCAGAACTTCAGGATTCACTAGTTGTTGGTTCAAGAAATCATCTTCACCAACACCTTTAGTTGAGTTGTCATCAATGTGGAAGCTTAGTGATATCCTTCAGATATCACTACAGCATATTTGATATTATTTTCATCAGATTAATTTCATCAAGTTATTCACGTCACCACATTCCTTAAGTGCGCTTATATTACCAATTACTTCTTAATGTCCAAAAGTTTTCAACTCTACTAACTGGTAGGTAGGTATCTTTCAATGTTTTTGGTTTATTATTTTCAGTAGGTACCTAATGAACCATTGGAATCGAGCATGAAAAAAATAATTTCTAACCCCCCTCAAAATTTGATGGTTTACGTTTCAAGGTATGTAGAATCCGAAAATGCAATAAAAAATTTCTGTCTGTCCGCCGTACGGGTCACTTTTCTTAGTTACCATGAAACAAAATTGATGAAATTCGGGTTATAGGTTCCGCTTGGGGTCTAGTTGGTCCTCGAAGCTCGACGTTACTGTCAGTCATCTCTAAGGGGTTCAAAATAGGGGTTGAAATTTTCAGAACGCCGTAGCTCGAAAACGTTCAATGGAAGGGTATGGTTTTTTTTACGTTATTAAATTTGTCTTGAGCTAAACAATTTTTTGAGACCACCCGGAGCATTGCACGTCCAGCCATTTGTGTGCACCAAAAAGCTTCGTCAAAACGATCGTGAATCAAACGGTATAAATCCGGCCCGGATATCATCACTAGGGAGCACCTGATTATAATCAAGGATGGCTGTATGAAGTCGAGTTGGTTGTTCTGCAATATTATTTCATTTGATGAGTGATGGACTATTGGATTTTGTTGGTAGGTACTTGTGAAACTTGAACAAACGTTGATTATTTTGGGTAAATTATTACACAATGGTAAATTATTACACAACAGTAAATTATCACACAACGGTAAATTATCACACAACGGTAAATTATTACACAACGGTTCATCTACCAAGAAGGGGCTGGATTTTGTTGATCGGTACTTTTGCAACTTGAACAACCGTTGAAGTATTATTGATGGGCAAGTTATTACACAACAGTTCATTATACTTGACCACGAGGGTAGGTATTGACCACAGAAAACAGTGATCTACGCAGAAGGGGCATCTATTTCACTCCACATCAACAATTCCTTCAGAACTTCATTATTTACGTTTCTTTTTGGCGTTTTAGTTACTGTTTGTCATCGACAGAATTATTTTAGCAACATTTAACTCGTGATTTAGGTAGGTACCTAGTAACGAGTATGCAAATATTATTCAAATTTCAGTTTACATGTGTGTATCTTTCAATGTTTTTCTTTCTGTTTCAAAGTATAAATAATGATTTACTATCTGCTGAGGAAGAACAGCTAGATCGGACCTAATCCCAAACCGCAAGCAAATGTTATTCAAATTTCAGTTTACATGTATGCATAAAAAGAGGGGTTTTTTCCCTCCTAACTCATGTTCATAAGTCTGAATATGTGTTCAGTAGCGAAAGAAAATGTCTAGGTATCCTCTCAAGTAGGAGACACCAAAAATGGCCAAATGGCAACATATTGTTTGACTGACCAAACATCTGCTGCATGGCTGGATTTCTTATTCTTCTCAAAGTGCAGCATGCGAGCTTGCAGTGTCACCTTTGTTTTGAATATTCACTTGGTAAATATTTAGGTGAACGTTTTCTTAAACGTTTTACTACATTTTGAATATTACTGTTATCTTCACAGCGTTCCTGCGTATTTGAGTCACGACCCTCCAGTCCTGTTGCATCCCGAACGGGTCGTTCCCATGTCGGATTCAGAACGGTTTGAGAGGACGTACCAACCCAACGTCGCACTCGCCCCTCGCCATGACCTGCGGAGAAACGAGGTGAGTAATAGTAGATATCTGTAAAATATCAAGTGGGAGTTAAATAAGACATTTTTGGGGCCGCTGGTGGAAACGATTTTAGGAAAGCTGGAAATGGTTTTATTTGCATTATGTGTCATCTAATTGAAGCATCCTAGGTTTGCAATTCCTCACCTCCGAGCTTCAAACGGAAAGTCCAAAAAACCATGAAATTTTCGAACTTTTTTCAGATTTGTTCTTATTACTCCTAAAACACGCATGATACAGAAAAACTTATCAACGTAAGTTAAAAAGCATTAAATTCTGCGTCGATTGACTACCCACAACTTGTAATTCGACCCGGCAGTATGGCCGACGTTAATGGTCAATAATGACCATTTTTTACCAACAAGATAAACAAGTTGATATAGGTATTGACTTCCCGTACCGTCGAATCGGCTGTTCTAAATGAAAAAACATATAGAATGAAAGTTGTAGAGCATCAAATTCTGTACTCAGCAAGCACCTTACACGTAAAATTCGCAGATGACAGAAAACCGAAAATTTGAGTTGTTATTTGTAGACTTATCGAATTAGAGATGTAAGGTGCTTACATATTATTATTATTATGATGCCAAAGGCGTGTCGTGCTCCAGTGCTAATAGCCTGTCAGTGTGACCGTTTGGAATCGGTCCTAGTGGTGGGTTTTCATTGGTCCTCCCAAACCTGAGGCAAGACGCTCCTTAAAACGGTATATCTATATGGATGGATATTATACAATAATACGTACATACCTACGTATTTAATTATCCGCGTAGAGGCAGCGCCAACCTCAAGATACAGTTCCCATCCCAACTAAAACTGGAACAACAACTTGGAACGGTTCCAGACAAGTCCACTAAATCCTGACTCGACGCTGTAAATTTGAACAATGAAAACTCTTTTTATTGAAAACGAGTAAAACCCCTGTGGCAGTGGATTTGAAAGCATCAAGTTCTTTCGAGAGGTAGCCACTTCACGTGTTTGACTTGAAAAGTTGAAATGTTCAGTATTGCTTTTCATAATTACTCACTTGTTTACTTGGGAATTGGCTTTATATTTTTCCTACCCCTTAAAGGAGTCGAATATCCAAGATCCTCTTCTCTTCACTTGCTTACCTCACATCAAGTACAGAAGTGTTCAGACCCAGCGGTTTGCGCGGTTAATTTGTGTCCTCCATGAAGCAGCTAAACTCACAATCAGTGAATCGACTGAGGTTGTAATAGGTACCTAGTATGACTTATAACTGCTTCTTTACTTAATAAATTGATGGATAATTCCAGGTGAAAACGGAGTCGGTGATCCGGGAAGAAAAGAAACCACTGACGAAGGATAGAAAGAATTATAATCCGGAAATCGAGCTCTCAACTGACACCGATGACAGCGCTTCAGACCAGCATGAGGCAGGTAGGTATTTCGTACTTCCCTTGATACCGTCCAATTAGGGGTACAAATTGTTTGATTTGGCCCTGTTGGCGCTGCTTGTCGATATTTGGGTAAACTAAAGTTATACATGCCCTTAAATACGTGTATTATACGTAGTTACGTTATGAGTATTATACGTGTCGCAACAAGAATGGGCTGTGCAATTCAGGATGGGTCTGCGTAGAGGATACTGCAGACACCTTTCCTCTTGACTTTGGCCGAGACAGCATCCTTAGAAGTGTTTGTTCAGTCAGGTGTTGCATTGATATTGCACCTATTTATAGGATTCCTCTCGAACTGTTGGGACATTTATAGCTGAATTTTACTTAAATTTGGACGTGTTTACGGATGCCGTTCAGATATTTCTGCCTCGTACTGCTGTGTATCATAAGGAAGTATATGTGTGAAATAGCTGCAGCCGTGTTTCTAGTCCTTGCTTGTTTTTTGTCTACTTGATGAACAATAATTTCACCTCCCTTTCGTCATTATCTGCTTGTCTCTTTTCCTCTGAATGAGATGAAGCGTTTGTGTTGGTTCGTTCGCATTGGCTTTTTCTGACGGTCAGCTGACTCCTAGAAACCTGTAAGAAACCATCCATGATCCATCCTGATAAGCGTTTGAGAAGTTTGAATTTACGATGTAAAATAAAAATTGTTATTCATCTACATTCGATTGAATAATTTCAGTTTAATAAAATTAATATGATTTGAATTGAGTTTAGAGGGGTGTCCGTGATTGAACAAACGGTCAAGTCATTGTCGAGAGGGTGTCAGTCACTGAGCTTTTCGACTTTTTCTCATAATTGTTTTTTATTATTTAAGGCAGGGATCGATCTCCTATGACAAAATTTGATACACTTATTGAAATGATACATCTTGGAGCTTCGATTAAAAAAAAACCACAGTCATGCAGCATGGCTATAAGAGCGAATTTTCGAAGTTTTCGGCATCTTCCTCCTCCGCCTAAAATTTTCTGAAAATTAATTTTCGGCCAATGTTTTCCCAACTTGATACCATACAAAATTAAAACAGGAGTAGTTTTACGCAAAGTAAAATTTGGGGTGGATGGAGGGGGAGGGGGAAATCAAAAATGTTTTGAATACCAGAAGAGTAGGTAGGTACCTATTGAGTACGTAACAAATTTTTTGTTCCATTTTTTGCCGAGTAACACCTCGGTTTGTAGATTTTCCAACGCTGAACACGATGGTGAAGTCAGAATTGCGATATCCCATTCCGTTATCAGATTAGAGCAGACGAACCAGGAAGAAAATCTCAAGAAATAACCACGTTCCTTCATCTTCAAAGTGCTCCAGTTTGAGAATGGAATGAGATATCGCAATTCTGATTTCACCATCGTGTTCAGCGTACAAAAACCTTTAAAATGAGGTGTCACTTGTCAGACTTTTTCATTTTGGGAATTTATGGGTAATTTCCCCCCCTTAAAACTCCCCAAAACTCCCCCTTAGGGTGACCCGATTCTGCCCATCTTCGAACTTAGCCTGTCGATTGCCAAGACAGATTTTTCGTGCAAATTTGAACTTTTTATCTCAATTCTTTCGAGAGTTATCGTCTGGAATGACACATACATATATAAATATATATATAAATATATATATAAATATATAAATATATATATATATACATATAATTTTTGGTGTCTTTCGGCAGGGAATTCAGGATGGTCTGAAACGGATTTTGGTATAAAAATCTTTCGGAAATTCGAGTTTTAAAAATTTTGGACCGAGAACAATAGCTTCCTTTTCTTCGAAAATTCGCTAAAAGACAAATACAACTTTACTGAAGGAAGGTGTACAACTAAATTCGATGAATTCATGAATTTTGAATTGCTAATGCTTGGGAATCGAGAAGGCAGTGTGCTTGGGGCGAGGCCAGTAGTTCTCGCCTGCCCTGTTTGTGGACTGGAATGACTGTTAGAAAACTGACGTTGGATAGTCAGGACAACACTGCACACAGCAGGTCATGGATACTACACTGTCAGAAAGGAGTCAGAGATTCACTGCAAATGGCCGAACGCCTTTCTGGCTGCATAACCGTAAGATGGTCACTGCGAACAAACCTAATGATAAACTAGGCACTGATTTGTGGCTCCGTTACCATTTGGTAGAAGTCTGGGAAAACATGGGAAATGCTTAAGATCAAACTATAATCTAAATACCCGCGAAAAAGATTATTTTTCATTTAATATGAAACGAAAATTCAACTGAAATCTTCTCTCTCCACAGGTAGTGCTGTTGAACAAGTGGCGACGGTTTTTGCAGCTCTAAGTGATGCCAAAGAAACGACGCGGGAACTCGTCGTGAGCCTCGTTGAAAGGCTTGCGGGCCGTCTGGAGTCCATGGAAGCCGAGAACCGGCGGCTGCGGAAAGACAACATGACCCTCCACCAGCAAATCAGCAAGGAGGTCGTCCACGCTCCTCTGCTCGACAAAGACCCACCGAAGGATGTCAGGCCAGACGACTCCAAGCCTGACGACGTCCCTGCGGACCAGGGCAAATCCTTGGAGAAGGAACCCGCAGTGTCGCTGTCCCCCCAACCGCCATTGCCAGGCCCCTCGGAGGCCAAATCAGACCTCGTCCCGCCCCATGTTAGTGTTGTTAGAAGCAGCCCAGTGTCCGTCATCACTTCCCAAGCGTCCATCAAAATGGAGCCGCTCTCCGAGTGATTTCCGAGCCCCCCAAACGTAGTTTTGGCTGGTTGTCCCTCCCTTTAATTTTTAAAATTGTTGTTTTGGAGGATTGGATACCTGAATTCCCCGTCTTCTATTTCATCTCCCAGCCTACTCCCACATTTTCCTCATGTTACAATCATTCATACTACATACTTACCTGTAATATATTATATTTTCTCATCTCCTAGTCCTAGCTCCTTCAACAATCCTCCTCAACACACCGTGTTCTGTATAGTGTTGTTTCCTTCCTCTCTTCCTCACGACTCTCCCACCGTCATTCCCCCTCCCCCTAAACGTTATTGATTGTTATAAAATATTTTATTAGTTTTGACATCACAAGTCTGGGCGAATTTTTAGCATAAAGCATATTTTTTCATGCTTGCCCTATTACCGGTAAAATATCCCAGTGAGTAAAATTGTTTTATTTATTCATTTTTTTATCGTAGTTTGAACAGTTTTTCTTTAATGATGCATTGGAATATAATAATGCATTTAAAAATTTGTCTTTTTATGTTAGGATAATAAAAATTATACATCGAGTCATTACTGTAATTTGAAGGTTGCATTGCAAAGTATAATGTGTAGAATCATTTGCCTCGCCAATGAATATGTGTCGTGGGTGAATTAAAAATAATTTCGTGATTAAATCTGTGGAAAAAAAGTACAAATGTCTGTCAAAAAATCACTTTGATGTAGGTCACATTGTAATATTGTCAAAGTTCTCTGTGTCCAGAACCGACTGAACATTTTTGAATTTTATCAAGGGGTGATATATATTCATTTTCCCTTGAAAACGAATAGTTTTACCGTTTCGTTCATTTATTTATTCATTTTCATCCCATTTAAACTGGTTGACTTCATAGTAAAAGTTACTGTGCCATTTTTTATATTTGAAAATTTGAAGTTGTTGTTAATGTTCATTGTAAGGAGAGAAATTATGTCTTACCTTATTCTTGCGTAGTCAGCATTTTCGTTATTGCAAAAATAACTTCGAGTTTTTTCATTTTTATTTATTCATTTTCGGGGTCCAATGTTTCATGGCAGGCATCATTCAGTTGGACCTACGTTTTTTATTTATTTGTTTGCCTTCATAATCAATTTATGAAGTTATTATTTTATGAATGTGTCGTGCCTCTCATTACTTTTATTAATTTTAGGTATTCGGAAAAGAAGAAAATGTTGTAGGTTCGCATAACTTTATAAGTTATTATTGGGCTTGTTATAGTTTTATCATGTTAAAAGTACAAATCTATTTCGGTGCTTAATTAAAACGTAAGCACTCACATGTGTAAAAATGTAATTGTATATATTGTGAATATTCTTTCTACTACTTCCTGTTTCAAATTTATGTATTGTCATTGTATCTAATATAGAGCTAAGAACAAGTTTTAAAAAAGCACACAAAGTTTCTCAATTTGTTTTATCTTCCTTGTAAATTATTTTTGATCTCGAATTATTTTGTCTAATGATTCGATAGATTGTCAAGACATGGTGTTTTTTTTAAACTGCAGGCTGTTTTTGAAAAACAATATATGCGTTAGTAACTCGACAGTACTGTTAATGTCCTGGCTGGCAATACGTTATTGAATTTGCTCGATTCACGCTTACAGGTACCACCTACCTAATCTTACTGAGTTCATGTAACCAAACTGTCACTATTTGTTCTCCGGCGTTTGTCAGTATCATTTTCCACCGTTCATATTTTGGAGGAATATTTCAATGCAGTTCGCAACGAAGGGCAAAATGGTAAATCGAAATAGAGAAGGCAGCGCAGCGGATGAAAAGCCCGCAGAAAAATTGAGGCCATAAGTAGCGGTGATTTCTAATGACGAACTGCGATCTAAGGATAGACATGTTCCTCTGTAATTTCTCGATACAATTCGATCATACATATCGATTACAAGACATTGAAAACGTGGTGGCGGACATTCTGGTGCTGCCTTGTCAATGTTGTTCTACTTCTCTTTCCCTTTTATAAACTCATTATATGTTCGATTTTGTACGTATCATATACCTCCATAAGTAATGAAGAAATATCAACACAAGAAAACTTCGACCTAAATGAACAATAATTACAGTTTACTCAGTAGTATTAAATTTTTCCAAGTTATATTATTTGTCATGGTTTCATTCGTTTCGGTCAGTGGCCTCGTGAGTCTTGCGAAGTTCAATGGTATTGATCAAAACCTCCCAGTTTTCTCACACTGAAATACCTAATTATATATTTCCAATTTTTTCATTACATAGTTGTTGGTCTTGCACTTTTACAACTGGGTCGCAAGTTACACAAGCAACTTTAGCTCTGAAGTTTGATACAAAAAAAAAAAAAAAATCACTGAACCAAATGAATGAAGAATATAACGAAAATGAAATGTATAGATATTTATTCTCCTATGCTCATAAAACCATAGCTTTAGAGGTGGTACAAATTGTCAGACTTTTCTTGTTGTGGTAAACTTTTAATATTACCTATCCATCTTAAAATAGTGCATAGGTCCAAAATGAAACTACAAATTCGCAATACAAAGGTACAAGTATCGAAGTGCAAATTAAACTCTTCCCAAATGGTGTTTTATTGCCATGTCAATTTTAAAATGAAAGAAATACGAAGGAAAAATTAAACACGTCACATAGTTTAATCAGCGTTTTTTATTTCTTTTTTCTTTTAAGTGTTGTTAGCTTGTAAATACCAGGCTTTTTACCACGTGTACCTGATATGGCTATAATAAATAGTTTCTTCTTCTGTCTTTTGAGATATTGAAAAGATCCTCAGTGGGACATCACTGCCAAAATATCAAAGATAACTTTGAGTTTCTACGACCTTGCTCAAACAAATGAGAACCCTTTTCATCAAACATTAAGATACAAAAATTGATCAGGAACGGATAACAGAATCAATCAACATCAGCAATACCTTTCCTACAATCTAAAATACGTGTTTCATGTAGGGATATGTTCATTGATGCTGTCCTGTTTTAAAGATTTTATTTGGCTGAAGTTACGATTTATAGGAACCTTTGCCCTCCTGCTGTAATTATAAATAAAGCATTTTTTAATGTCGCATATCTACGTTATTATTCTTGTGAAAGAATGTAATTCAAAGTATAATTACATACTGGTGTCTAGACTTTTTGATGTTCAACATTTACAGTATCACATAACCTACAATATTTTATGCACCATTAATGTATTGGCACAACATATTTTTTCTCATTGAAAAATAATAATAAAAACAAAAAATTCAACATAAGTTATTGAAGTAACATTGCGCGTAAAACCGATTTTGAAATCAATTATGTATCAACTTTTACAGTGGCATTTGTTTTTGACAAATAGGTACAATACATGGATTAATGAATAGGTACCTACGTCATCCTTTGACTTTTCTTAAATCACCAAAAGGAGTTTTAACAACTACCAAATGGGTTTGTAATTAAATGGATTTGAAACCGATGAACGAGCACTGTTTTCATAGTACGTCGCAGATATCCAAATGAACAGCGGTTTGTTGGTGAACGTACAAACCAGTGTTGTGTCGTTCCTTAGTGAACGACTCCTGAAAAGATGGTCAGTCCTCCGTGGATATGTGTAGCACGTGCTGTCGCCCAGGCGCAGAGCTGGGGATCGTTCCATTCTCGTTCATTCTATAGTAAGGGAATAATTGGTATCAATTCCCATTAACAATGTCTGACCACAAATCGGACAAATAGGCTTTTGAAATTTGTACGGCTGTTGAGTCTTGGTCCTCAAAATGGGCTATGCACATGATTTTCAGAGGCATTTTTATTTATAGAGAACAGCTTCGAATTTGTACAAAAATTAGCACTCCTCTATTTTTTAAGAATTAAATAAAATTGAGATGTTTGAAAAAAGGCGCATTAGGTCGTATGAATTGCTGAAGCTTCCGATTGGCCGGAGTGCACCGCGTGGCGAACTGGTGAACCCTTAACATTCTGTTGGGTTTGCAGCGTCCATACGGTAATAACTGACCAAACTGGAACGAGTTGAGGAAACGAAAAACAGAAGCGGGCATTTCATTTGACAACACTCACGAGAAACTTACTGTTGATAACAGATTTCGCCAGATCCTAGATCAGCTGACGGCGTTACAGTATCCATGAGCTTAATTTCAGGGAGGACGTCACATTACTCATGTATGGTGACTTATGAATTGCCCTCCAGGCCTGGGCCAAACACTTGCCAGGCTTCAAACCAACCCATTTTTCAGTTTTTATTTTTGTATTTTATTTGTTAACTCTTGAGACCGTGTGTAGACCAAAAAATTGTATGGAAAGAGCGCCTGCGGGTACCTGCAGAGTGGAACAAAGAGCAGAGCGACGATAATAGCATTTAAGGTAGAGCACAGAGAATGAGAAGAGATAGCCATGTCAGAGTGGAGCGTCTACATTCGTCAGAGTAGGTGGACTACAACACTGACAACAGTGTGAAGTTTGCCACCAGCGAGCAATGGTTCCTTTTTATTTCTTTACTGAAAACTCTCATTTGAAAATATGTTGTCTTCTTACACGTTGCCAAAAAGTAGAATGTACCTATTCGTTTTAGTAATCGTGAGGTGTGCACTGGGAATTTCATCCAACATCTTGTCCAGGACAAACCTATTATGGTGCACGGGATCTTTCTGGTCCCACAAGGGACCTCCCCTCCCCTCTTTCCTTTACTTATAAATTAATCAGTACCCATTTCGGAGGATAAAAGGAGGTGAAAGGAGAGCAGGGACCCTCACAGTAAGAGCAACGACATCAAACTGGGTTGTCCGTGATGCTATGCTCGTACTTGGGAGGTATGCACACTTTACGTGCTCCCCATCTGCCACCTATGTTTGTTATTGTTTCTTTGCTCCACGCGATTACCATCAATCTGCTCTTCGCTCCACTCTGTTGGTACCATAATTGTTAAGTACTGCTGCTCTGATATCAGCTCCTCCAGAGTGAGCGGTTCAACCAAGTTGAAAAGGAGCTTTACTTAAGGAACGACTTTTCCCGACACAGCTTGTAACTATGTACAGTTAGTAACTGGTTGGTTTTTTGAGATGATGACATGGAATTTTGTTGACTGAATTTAGTTTGGCGGAAGCATCGCCTTCGCTCTGAGATGACCAGGGAGAGGTGTTGTGCTCTGGTGGAGAGGGGAAGAAAAGGGGGACCAGGGAGGAGGCGCCAGATGAGGTAAGCTTTGTTCCAAGCGCGGAGAGTTTCATAGTGTATTCGGCGCAGAACTCATTGTGCGTGAAAACTCTGTTCCAAGCAGCTTCAATTCTGTAACTAAATTCCTGCACCATGTAGCCACCACCAAGGGGGTAGAAACTTTCCGCACTCAGTTCAAAAAATTTTTCGAACTCGCCAGGGATGAGTTTTACAACTCAAACTGAAGGAAACCTTCCGGAACGTCCCTAAAATTTCATTTCTCTGTTCTCATGCTAAACTTGGTGGATGCCTACTGATACTCATTTTCGTTTTTCCTTTTTGCTGTTTTTTGTAGTGTTTTTGAAGTTATGCTTTGTGCTGAAAAAAAAAACACTACGACAGTACACTTTACCAAGCTGGTGGTGGTGTGGACCAGGTTATTATTTGATGGTTATTGGCGTTCTGTGACCGATGCTACGCTAGCGCTTGCGGTGTTCCCATCCACAAGTTCCAGGTTTTCCAACCAATGAGTTATTGAACTGAAAAATCCCCACCTTTTTGGTTCGGGTTCGAAAATTCAAGAATTTAGTTATGGTGCTTGGAACAAACCTGTAGTTGTGTGCCGGAGCTAGAAAGCGAAGTTCTGCAGTGACGAAAATGTTTATTATTCCCTCTGTCCTTGGCGGTGCTCGAGCTCGATTCAGGGAACCTGGAGAACCCACATAAATTTGCTACCTGCGAGAGTGCAGGATCCTCGTGATTCTCATTGTTGATCGATTTCAAATCCTTCGAGCTTTCCTTTCATATTGTCTGCAGCAATAATTTTGCTAATCAAGTGCCTGACGTTTACTTGTTACTATTCGTATTTCAAACTATTTCAGGGGGCTGCAACTTTTTTTCAAGTATGTGTTGGATTGCTGTTCCCCAGTATAACAAAATGCCAAAAACTATGTCTTCGATCAAGTTGTGCATTTAAATCAACAAGTAGGTATAAGTACCTTTCGTGTACAAACATCACAACCCTCTCATGATTGGTACTTACAAGAGATTAGCTCGAAGTATAAAACCATTCAAAATCGATTCCATTCTTTCTTCGAAGGAATCGAACGATTGTTATCGGCACACACTGATCTGCTGATGTTTTGAGTTGCACGTGAATTATTTACGCTTTGAACTGAAATAAGAATCTACGAATAATGTCGACCGCCTTTTAATCCTGCAGTGGTTGTAAAGCGCATGGTACTTTAGTTAACTAGTTGTGAATCATTTTCATTTAGGAAAAAAAAAAGTAGAAATACTGGGTCATCTAAGGACACTGTGATTTGAAACAATAGGAATCATTAAGTCGACAAATCGCTTGGAATGCCAACGTGATTTGAATGAAGATTTAATTCGTTTAAAAAACCAACTCGAAGTTTTGTACTCGAGTTAGTGAACTTCTTTTTAAAAAAATTGCATTTTCCGTTTTATCACAATCATATTTCCATCAACTTGTATAATCAAAGTTCGAGTTCCCATTGAACAAAGTGGTGTTGAATTATGAGATTTACCATCAATAATCAACGTGCATTCAGCAGTATACGTTACATCGCTCAGTTCTGGTCAAAATCCTGTTAAATTATCGGGTTGGTTTGGTTCTTGTTAGTTTAATACAGTATCTAGTCTTTGGTTTCAGTCATTTCGTCGTACTTACAAGTATTCAACGAGATTTTAATAATTTCTCTCTATTTAAAACCACATTTTACGGGTAGATTCGGTCATTCTTTGCTAGACATTGCTGGTGCAGTGGGTCATGAGCACCTCTAGTAACAGCTATTGACAATATCTACGTTACCACAGGCACTATTAGCGGTCTGCGACGTTTTTCTTAGTTATCTAGTAGTTGTCGAATAGTTCTGTAGGTAACTAGGTGGCAAGGGTTATTGGGGAGTGGTATGAAAGGTAAACAGCAGTGTTACACAGAATACGCCAAAATGCTGCAGTGATGTGAGCATTGCCGAGTTTCCTCCGAAGCACTGGCATAGCGCTGCACTGACACAGTCCAGACGCTCTTGGTGTATACTACTCTAGTCCCCGCCCCTGTATAATTTCCAAAAGCCTCATACCTGCTCTTTAGCATACCGGAAACGAGTGATGTGATGTTGAGGTGATTAATACCGGTTCTCGGTGACGTTCTAAAAAACGGTACCTACCTACCTATTACAAACGTTTCAATGACAGAGATGGAACATTTCCAAAATCCAACTCCACTTCCAATCAGGAATATTTTGTAAGAAATGCCACACGGGAAGTATTCCAATCAAGTTCCTCAAAACGGCAGCTATATGGATAACAGAAAGGTAATAACGTATCCATCTGGAAAATTTAACAAGGAGTTAAGGGTTTTCCGTTGGTTTCCTACTATGCATTATAATCAGCGCTGCGCCAAAACCCTCTGTGTCTGTCCACCTGCAGCACCTCAGGATCCTTGAGATCTCGGACCATGAGACTGCTCAAAATATTGCTCACATGACAAAGCTTTGGAACATTTAACTGCTGTAGTTTCACAAATTTCGTCCCATTTTTGGCCCCGTAATACAGAGCTGAGGCTCACATTTACCTCTTACTATCTGGGGACTTGTCTTGGAGTAGTGATCACTGATAAAAAGCAGCAAATTCCAACCCACGTCCATTCCTCATTCGGGAACTCAGCTGATTTTGAACTCAGAATCGAATTCAGCACTTTCGAAAATCCCTGCCTGTTTTTCAGCAACGAAATCCGAATAGTTTGGCTGGAATGAAGCTAAAGAAAAACGCGTGACATCGTCAGGTATGTATCTCCTTCTCACTCAGTTCCCACATGCGGGAGCGACAGAGCAATGCATACCAGATGACGTCCCACGCTTTTTCCTTCCCCCTTTTCACCCACTTCCATTCATTTCCGACCCATCATACAGCACATTTTTGGAAAGCTCTCCATTTGACCTACAATTTGAAAGAATTCAAAAAATAAAATAAAAATAAATAATGCACGTTCATTCCTCATTACAAAGTGTACTCTTGTCCGAACTTGCTCTCATTTAATTCGTATTTCTTCGAGAACATTGATAATAAAGGTTTTTGGAAATGTGACTGCTTGAAAAAAGTTGGTTTTTTTTAAATGGATTCACAATTGGGTTTTTTTCTCGAGAAACAAAGATATTTTGAAACGAATTTTTTTCTTCGAATTGAGCTTTTCATGAAGATGGATAAGTTGTCATGTTTATGTTGCATGAACGTTTGTGTGGATGGCTGTATGACTGATTTAATAAGAAAAAGTATTAACAACTTTTTTGGGCTATTTAGAAAGGAACCAATGCGTGTTCAATTCCAAAGTCAGAGCCTTCTTTTTCTTACATGAAAAAAATACCTGTTTTACTGTTGATGTATAGTTATTCAAATTTTATATACTTATATAGGTACCTAGATATTTTGAGTAAGCACTGTCGATGTAATTTGTGTGTTACTGATGTTCTTAACTTTATTTCATAGTTTGTGCCAATATATGCAGCTTAAGAATGCTTAGTAGCTGAGAACTTGTAAATAAGAAAGATGAAAAAATTTTATGGTTAGTGTAAACAAATATACTAAGTAAAGAGAAAACTTGAAACTCTCCGGAAATGTAATTCCTTGTTTGGCTTTCACAATTGTCTCGTTTGAAAATTGGGTGCTAGCGCAAATTGGTAAGCAGTCTAGACTCTCTTGTAAACTGTCCAGCCCGTGATCGAATTTTCGAAGTATAAATACGTACGACTTGTCGAATATATAAACAATTTGATGACGGAAATCGTAGTTTTTCATTTTTTTTGTGTTCAGTTAATGTACTGCATGAGTCTATCCATACTCTGATTGTTCCTCAGATCTTCACCAGTTGAAGAACGAGTTGCTTTTCTAGCACCCTTGTGTTATAAATAAAGCGAGCAGATTCGTTATGGCAGTGGTAAGATGATAAGTTTTCCAATAAACATCATTTTCTAAACGATGTACTTTTTTCATGAGTAGCCTTTTCAAGATCATTTCAGTGAGGGGAGAAGAAGGCAGATAAACTGCTGCGTTCGTTCGTGCTACGTAGTTTCGGAAAATTCTCAACTAGTAATAATAATAATAATAATAATAGTAACTTATTGCGCAACAGACATTTCTTTCCATACAAAGCACACACGAACCATATACCTTGAAAAGTACCTATAATAATATGTAATAGAAGAGAATATAGGTTCAAGGCAGTACAACACTAAAAATTAAAAGATTCACCGGAGGGGGGGGGGGGGGGGGGTTACACACTTGCTAATCGATTAGGAATGGCCAGGATTATATTACTTATACCATCGAAAATTCCGGTCCACTGCAGCCAAGAATCGCCCAAGGGTAGGCAGCGACCTAATAGCGACTGGTAGGGAGTTCCAAGATCGTGCACCCGTTAAACCAATGGATTATTATTATTATTATTCCTTGGCGCTACAATTGAGGGGTCAGGGCCTCCCGTAGTGAGATCCGCCAGGCGTCCCTATTGACAGCTGCAGCTTTCCAGTCGCGGACACCTAGAATGGAGCGTGCGTCCGCTGCCACACCATCCCACCCAGTGCAACCTAGGCCGGCCGTGCCGTCGTTTGCCATATATTGTCCCGTATAGGATTCTCTTAGGTATCTCTTCTGGGCTCATCCTGACACTGTGTCCAGCCCATCGGAGCCTTGATGAACCTCACGACGTCCCAGTCACCATACAGTTCCATGACTTCCTGATTCGTCCTTCTCCTCCAAGCGAGTTCCTCAGGATCGAACACCGCTCCCAAAATTCTTCTGAGCACTTTTCTTTCAAAGCGTCGGAGCTCTTCCTCAAAGGCTCTGGTAAGGGTCCAAGACTCTGATCCATACGGCAGGACTGGCTTGATTAGGGTATTGTATAAGCATATCTTGGTTGCCTGTGATATTACCTTGCTTTTTACCTGTGGAACTAGCCCAAAGAAACTTGTGTTGGCCATCTGTATCCTCTGATGCACCTCTGCCTGCATGTCGTTGTTACTATTCACAAGATCCCAGATATATAAATTCATTTACTGTCTCGAACGTGCATCCGTTTATTCTTATTTGATCGGGTACTCTTCTTTTTGCATTACCAGTCATGTATTTGGTCTTTGACTGGTTGAACTCAAGGCCAAATCGTGCTGCTGCCGTCTGAAGAGCTGAGAAGGCATCAGACATGGCACTAAACGTTTTGCCAACCACATCAAATGTCATCGGCATATCCCAGCAGCTGTGCGGTGTGTTTAAATATTGTGCCACCTACCTGTATGCCAGAACGCCCTAATGGCGCCTTCAAGGGCGAAATTGAATAACAGGCAGGCCAAACTATCTCCTTGTCTCAGACCAGATAAACCAAAGGAGCTGGCCATATAGTTCGACTGTACCTAATGCCTAGGTAACAGGTATGAGAAGGGCATTGTATCTGTCTGAAGCCGCTCGATGTAAGATCGAGTCGTGGTAGGAGGGGAGCATACCATGCCGAACTTGGAATACTACCTTCAATTGTCTGAAAATGTAGAATTCGTTGAGAGGTGAAGGAAATAACTTGTGATCACCGATGGAATGTCGAGGCTTGACGTTGAGAGCGTATCAAACGGTGAAATTGTAGGCAAATTGCAACCTGCTTGAGAGGGATGAAGAACTGAAGATGAGAAGTGGGATGAACAGTATAAGAAATGGGACTTATATTTGAGTACCTACCACGGCTCGTTTCTTTCAATCAGAGGAAACCATGGGTCTGAAATTCATCTAATGTTTATTCAACATGTTTTCTGACTTGTTAATGACGAAAGAATTTCAGTTACAAGGAACAACGAAAATTACCAGCTTCTGGATCCACGTAGAGTTCTTCCTAAATGCCACAGTTTGGACCGAATGACATTAACAAACTATAGGTTTGTTATAACTTTTGGTTTATTATTCTGTAAATAATACACCTGTGTATTCGCTCATCAAAATTTTTCGAACACCCCCTCAAAAATTTCTCTTTTACGTTTCAAGGTGCGTAGATTCCAAAAATCCTATGTCCGTCCATCGTATCATCTATAGGCCTATCTATTTTATTTTCGGTGTAAAAAATTCGTTCTTACGTGCACATGCTCCATTTGGGCCCTAGTTGTGTCCGAAACTTTGCAGCCCTTTCGGAATATACCCACACCAGGGGTGTTACGATAGGTTTTTTTGTGTTTTAGTAAAACGAGCTTTTGAGGTATCTTTTTCTATATTTTTTAGGGCGAGAAGACCGAATATGAAGTAGATTTTGACCAACGAGCGAAGTGAGGGTCTACCAAAGTTTCAGCTTTAGATTTACCTTAAATTTTGGTCTAAAATCGTCGTTCTTCCGCACACTGTGTGGGTCCCCATTTGGGAACATTTGGGCCCTAGTTGTGCTCCGAAGCTCGGCAGCCCAGTCGGAATATATGTTGTGGGTTACAATATAGGGTTTTTTAAAGGTTTTAATGAACATGATCTTGTGAAGTATCGTTTTCCATGTTTTTGAGGGCAACAAAACAGAATATGAAGTTGATTTTGTCCGAAGAGTGAAGAATTGAGGTCGAAACGAAGGTTCAGCTCCCAAAATTTCATTTTTTATGAGTCAGAAACGTGGGAAATTGTCTGAAATCACCATAAATTTGTATAATAACACTAGAAGTAGGTAGTATTATTGCACTATCAATTATCAAAAATAATTTACCAAAAATAGGAGCCTAATTCGTGCTTTTGGGGGACAAAATTGGTGGAAACAACAAACCTCTGCCAAGTTTAATGGCACATGGCGTAATAAGCTAACATAATTAATTTCACTGTAATAATTATTATTATCACTGGCCATTCACCGGTTCGTAAGAAATTGAGTGCCCTGGATTTAGCGTTAGAGTGCACTGTGGCCATACCAATGATCCGATTCTTCTGAAATTTATGGGCGCCACCTGGTAGCGACACCCCAACTGCTCACCGAATTTGAGCAAAATCGGACCATCGATTTGTGTGAAATTGTGTAGGTACCTATCTCGGAATTTGCGCACGCACTGTGGCCATACCAGTGACGATACGATCGATCTGTAATTTGTAGGGGACTATCGATAGGGCCCAACCCGCATGATCCCTCACAATTTCAGCATAATCGGATTTGAAATGAGGAAGTTAAGCGAGCTGTAAAGGTTGTGCAGGCAGACACCGAACTAAATTTGTTACTATTGTTAGTTACTATTGTTCAGGAAGCTCTAGAACTTTTTTTCTCGTTATTTATTTACTGAAATTGAAAAATATTTAAATTTCATCAAGCAATATTTTGTTTCTCTGATTTCATTGTTCTAAAACATATAACAGAAATGTTGGTTTTGGAGACTAACAACATTTTCCTCTCAGAAGTGCTTCCACTACCTTGACAGACTTGGGAGCAAACCGTTGGCAATATCATCACCGATCATTTTAATCATTAATCGAAGCGAAAAAGTTCAAGGGTCAACCTTATCGCAGACTGCTAGTTGGGGTTAAGTATCACAGGTTTTGGAGTAAAATTACCAAGACTAAGAAGTAATTTATTATATTCTACACACTTTAAAACAATCTATTCAACAATTGACACAAGTACGAACTACATACCGTTTTATTCACATTTACATCCTACAAACGATATAATGTGAACTTACCTGGTAAATCCAATTGAAATGTTCGGAATCGGATAAATAATTATGGAACACATAAAAATGAGGATTTCCACCTTCAGTATTGATAAACTTAATAACACTTGTTGATGGCGCCAAAGCATGTCACCTGACACAGGGAACCAGTGTGCACTGTGGAGTCTATGTAAGTACACACCACAGCTAACCTGTAATGTTGTCTTCTTGGCTCACACATCATCAGAGAAATCTTTCACCTAAGGGGGTAGGTACCCCTACCTCACCTCCTCTGGAGTAAAGTTCCGACTCATCGACGGTATCTAATGCTGATGAGCGTACTAAGCAGAGTATCTTGTGCTTGCGTATGTAGTGACGTAACGAAATCTTCACAATTTTCAGTATCTACGGAACATTTTTTGTTGTGGAACAGCTACGTCATCGCACGCACTATTAACGTGAGAAAAGAAAAAAATTGTCGACTTATTTTTTCAAGCAGAATACCTGCCAATCATATATCCAAAATGGTAGGAAGAAACACAAAGTACGTATCAAAACATGAATATGTTGGCTACGTCCACTCGTGCAGGTACTCATTGGCTTTCATCCTAAGACTGATCAATTTATTACTACTTGTAATAAGACGGGTGCTGGAGGGAAAACAACGAAAGGTAGGACACGATCACTGGATGAAATACAAATATATTTAGTCTTGATACAAATATCAACGATAGAAGGGCACCATAATTTTAGTGACGAAATAACAAAATAATACATGCGCCAGATACTGGAAAAACATGAATATGGTCGAATACACAATCTTGATACAAACAGATAAGACATTAATTTAAAAAATACATCTCGGGTTTACAAAAAATTGCTTGAATTTCAAGACTCGTTGTTTTTGTGGAAGATGTGTTGATTTTGTGGAAGACTATCTTGTGGGCGACATTCAATTGCATAATAAAATAATTTACAGAAGTTTGAATAAACTTTGATACTACTAGAAAGAAAACATATAAATATATTAGGAAGATGAGTACAGTCCTAGGTACAGGCTCACAGGCCTTATTAGTTTTAGCTTACGGTAGCGACATTGCCCCACTTTTTTCGGGCATGAGATAACAATAAGGATTAATGTACTTATCTATGTTTACACTCAGGTAGGCACAATTTATCTTTCTCACATAATAGGTTTGTTCACACTGGCTTTTTCCAACAGTCAGCTGACTCCTAAGAAAACTGTAAGAAACCATCCAGGATCCAATACCACTTGATAAGCGTTTGAGTTTGATAATGGTTAGGAATCAATAGTTTGATAATATTGGCGTTCTAGTCCGCCCTATCTTCTGTGGACTCGAATGGCGATCATGAAACTGGACTTGGATAGTCACGAAAATGCTGGGAACAGCCAGTTATGGATACTATAGAGTCAGGTAACCGTCAGACGGTACTGCCGACAAACATATCACCTTATCTTGTTTTCTTCTGTTCTTAAATACCTAATGCATTCATTTTATTTATTTATTAAAATTTAGAGTTGAACCCATTTTACAAAGACAATAATAAAAGATAGGACAAGTAAATCGTGGACTACAGGTACTCAAAGCATCGTGGACAGAGTAGGTGCTCTATCTTATCCGTACTATAATCTAAAAATAATAAACAGAAGTTAATAAAGGCTACTTTCAGATATTTCATGTACAGGTATTAAGTAGGTACACCTACAGAGATCGTTTTAGTACGACCGTGTTTAATGATCTCGCGCTCGCAGAACTAGTTGTAATCACCTCAGGTAGTGCTGAGTATAACTTTGGGATTAGCCATGAAGACTGCCTAGCAAAATAGTTGTAATTAGGATTCATGGGCGTAAACTAACATAAGGCACAAGTGAACATAAGTTAGCATAGGAGGAAATACATGAAAGGTCTAGTTCGACAATGGGCTCTTGTCACGATGCGTAGAAGTATACAGTACCAACACACGATCGTTTAGGTGAACTGGCGCATCGATATGATGTAGTGTCGTGCATGGATGACCTTGTGACTGTTTCTATGACTGTCGAGGAAGCTCTTGACAGACTAAACACAGTACCTAATTGCAGTTTCAACCAAGGCAGGTTTGTCAAGGAATCTTCAGAAATGCTCTTTTGTTTTGAGCAATATAGAATTAATTCTTGGGCTATCAAGTCAGTGCAGGCCAAATACGACCAAATCTGCGCAAAGTACGAGTAGAAGGCCTGACAACATTACCCCCACTTAGTAGTGTGACTCAGCTAAGGTAATTCATTGGGTTAGCATCATACTTCAGGC
This sequence comes from Leptopterna dolabrata, assembly GCA_954871275.1. Lineage (NCBI taxonomy): Eukaryota > Metazoa > Arthropoda > Insecta > Hemiptera > Miridae > Leptopterna > Leptopterna dolabrata. The sequence goes on from OX940979.1 coordinate 12,025,186, forward strand.
AATTCATTGCCAAATGAATCTTCAGAAATAATTGCCACACTGTCTAGGTCTAGATTAACTAGTTCCAAGAAAAAGATATAGTAGGTACCTCAATGAACAGGAAGAAACGAGGTATATAACTGACAAATTAGCGAGTGAGAGCTAGAGAGAACCTGGGCAAGGGGGGGGGGGGAGAGACATTGGGGAGAACCTGGGCAAGGGAGGGGAAAACATGGGCTCTGACGGGGCCCCTGTTATAAATTTTACGTGAGCATCAACACAATTCAATGATATCATACGTTATAATGAACATTTGACATAAACAACAACACGATCCATCCATGGATACAACCTCATCACATAATCTTCATGTTGAGTGTATCAGCCCCCTCAGTGGCACTCTGCCAGGAGGACCACAAAGCCCCACCCCAAGATCCATTGCATGAATCATGTGGGCCAGGGAACCGCGACAGGCACTCCCAAGAGAAGCAGGTCCCAGTACAGAAGCAATAAATCCGTACAGTCAGACTCTGCCAGCCTGGAGCTAGGAGGTCCTCCCGGTTTGGGTATTGGGTGGACTCATAGGTGAGATGCTGCTGGAGCCACAGGAAATACCCACTCAGGGTCTGTGGGTACTGTGAGTGCTGATGGATGTGAGGCACGGACAGGGGTGGGCCTATAGCCAATCTGACGGAAGGGACCTGGTACTAGAAGCGGGAACAGTTCTGGGGGAGTTGAAGCCTTGAGTGGAGTGAACCTAGAGAGAGCAGTCACCAAAGGACCTCTGGAAACCGGGAGGCACTGGGACGAGATTGAGGCAAAAATTGGCCATTTCAGCGAACCCGAGCAAGGGGCCATGAGGGTTGCCAGTTGAATGTAGAGCATTGTATCAAAACCAGTGGTGCCGCCCCCACTGCTAAGCGGCCCTTCCCAGTACCGGAACACCAGGGGCCCATCATCCAGGAACAGATCGCGGACACGTTAGCCAAGGAAATAATTCGCCCCTCCGACAGTCCGTGGTCCGCTCCTGTGGTTTTTATAATAGTTATGCTTGCTGAGATATGATATAAATGTACGTACCTACCTAGCTGACTGGTGTTTGTGATCTCTCACTACGCAATAAATGTATGCAATGTATGCTTTCACTTTTTCCTCATTTCTCACATATCGCTAAGTAGGAGAGAACCCCTCGTTTCGAGGGTGGGCCCAGCTTACATCACCACACTGAGGAAGGGATTAGGTGGTGAGATGGGTGGGCCCAGTCTACAATAGGGGGCGAGGATTGGGGCCCAGTCTGCAATCGCCCACTCAAGGAATGTCTCTTTGTGCTTGATCCCTCTGAACTTGCTCCAGCTGCATTCTCCTTATACCAAACAGATATAGCTAAGAGAAAGGTCAAGTATTTTGTTTGAATCCCTGTCTACCTACTTTCAAGATCTGGTTCAAGAACTCTCAGAACCTAAGGAGATAATGGATAAATTGCCAGCCACTTGTGACCCCCCTCTTCCACCTTCCAAACGCCTAGTTAGCGAATTTAACTCCATCCATTTTAATCCGAAGGCTGAAAAGCAATGAGTTTTTGGGTAGGTTTGACGAACTCAAAAAAAAAAGCTAACAAGCATTAACCCGAACATGCTTACTCCCGAGTATGCCAAGACGATTTTTGAGCTGGCACCTATATCAGGAATCGCCAACCTAACAACTATTATATTTTGTATACTGGCGCTTGTTGACCTTGCTGGCTCCCCACACAATTCCTCTTTCACCCCTTTCGTCTAGGTACCTAAGCGCATTATGCAAGGACTGCGATTGGGGGATGAAATGACCATTAAGAGCTCTTCGACCAATGAAAAGCCGCAGTAGAAAATCCCCCTAACCTTCCTTTCTGAAGCTCGGAGGGCTGAGAGCTAGGGACCAGTAGGAGCTGTAGCGCGCTCAACAATAAACTGTTTCGTTTCGACTGAGCTTTTTGAAACGACTTTTTTCTTTAATCCTCTCCTTCGGTTGTATTTTACCTACTTCAGAAGTGGGATTGTGAACGTTTTAGCCCACGAAGTGCTTTTATTTAGTACATTTCGAGACAGTGACTCATATCCTGTGAAGTGCTTCCTTTCTGAAGCTCGGAGGGCTGAGAGCTAGGGACCAGCAGAAGTTGTAGCGCGCTCAACAATAAACTGTTTCGTTTCGACTGAGCTTTTTGAAACGACTTTTTTCTTTAATCCTCTCCTTCGGTTGTATTTTACCTACTTCAGAAGTGGGATTGTGAACCTTTTAGCCCTGTTTTAGTCCTGTGAAGTGCTTTTATTTGTAAATTTTGAGACAGTGACTCTGTACTTTTAGTTTAGAGGAAAAGGTGCAAATACGGGCCATGGTGTAAATACAGGCCTCCCTCCCTATTGTGGACAGGGAGTGCTGCACTCTGTTGGCTGGGGCTGTAAACAGCGCTGCCTGTTGGTAGGAGAGAGCCGTGAACAGTTCCGATGTATTGTTTCTTCCAAGCCACGAGGACGCTACGCTACATTTTGTGAAAAAGTCGATATTTTCGGTCTCCAAACCTTTGTGAGGTATGTAAAATTGATTTATTTTTGTGAACTTATGGTTAGTTTAAAAAAAGTTTCACATTGACATCCTTAAAGCTGAGATCCTAGGCTACTTTTGCCATGGTTTCTTTTCCCAAAATAATCAACAGGTTAGATGGGGAGGTGGCCATGTTCTTGGGGTAGGGTTGGTGCGAATACGGGCCCTCCTTGGTGGTGCAAATATGGGCCCTGTCAAAAAGGGAGGCCCGTATTTACACCAACATTACTCGGATGTTTTTTTCTTCAATTTTGTTTCATATTTTGCTGATAATTTTTTCGGTTGTTTTAGGATGCCAAGAACCAAGAAGCGACATGAGCGCAAGAGCCAGAGAAATTGTTGGGACAAAGAGAAGATGATTCAAGCGATAACAGCGATAAAAAGCAAGGAAACATCATTGAGGCAGGCAGTGATAACGTACAAGGTTCCTCGCTCTACCCTTCAGAGGCTGGTAAGAGTTGACAAACCTCCTGAATTAGTGGTTCAAGAGGTTCGGCTGGGCAGGAAACCCCTTTTCCCAACAGAACTGGAAAAAGAGTTGGTTTCATATCTCCTAACAATGGAGAAACAATTTTTTGGGTGCACTCCAGCAGACCTGAGGAGGATGGCATTTACCCTTGTCCAGAGAAATAATTTGAGAGTCCCTTTCAAGGAAGGTGAAGCAGGACGAGCTTGGGTTGATCTTTTTCTTCGGCGACACAAAGATCAGCTGTCCATTCGAACGCCATGTGGAACTTCATACGCCAGAGCTTTGGGCTTCAATAAAGAAAATGTCTCGGCGTTTTTCGATCTTTTGGGTGGTGCCTTGGAAAAACACGTGTATCCAGCAGACCGAGTGTATAACGTGGACGAGACGGGTCTCTCCATTTTCCAGAGTAAAATTCCAAAAGTGATAGGAATGAGAGGAAAAAAACAAATCGCTGCTCTAACGTCAGCAGAAAGAGGGGCTACATCACGATTATTGCATGCATGAGCGCTGCGGGACATTATGTGCCTCCAATGGTCATTTTCCCTCGAACCAACATGACCCAGACTCTGATGAGAGGCGCCCCTGATGGCACAATTGGCAGAGCTCATCCTTCAGGCTGGGTTCAAAATAATTTGTTCACGGAATGGGTCGCTCACTTCATTGAAAAAACAAATCCGACAGCAGAAAGGCCAATTCTGCTCATTTTAGATGGGCACTACAGCCACGTTCGCAACCCTGATGTCATTGACATGGCCAGAAACAATCATGTGACGATTATCTCACTTCCTCCACATTCGACCCACAGTGAGAAGTTGGCTGCAACGAAATGGGCGTCCACTCACACCCTACGACGTCATGGAGCTTTTTGGCGCAGCCTACATTCGAGCCCGAACGGCTGAGATCGCCATCAATAGATTTAAAGCCACTGGGCTATTCCCCATGAACCGCTACATTTTCCAAGACTCTGACTTCATGGCTGCTGAGATGGAAGCAGGAAAAACATGCTCCTCAGTGAACAATTCTACTGCCTCTCAACGATCTGTATTCCCTCTTGCAATCCCAGGACCGTCGACGTCATCTCCTTCGCCTTCTTCTCTGGACTCTGATGAGGCTTCTCAGACACCTCAGGTTACACGGACGCCAAAGAGAATCATTTCACCGTTCGACATTGCTCCTGTACCTCCACTGAGGAAAAGAACGACCACTCGAGGACGAAAGGCAGCAGGCGCCTGCCTCATCACGGGAACGCCATACAGGAAGGAGTTAAAAAAGTCCCTTGACAGAAGTGCTCTCACCAAGAAGCAAGTGATTCCTGGTAAGGGCCGTGGTCGACCGGGATCAAAGGCAGGGGCGGAAAGACCAGGGACCCTCAAAAAAAGAAAGCTCCAACTAAGGAACCACCTGCACCTGCTTATTCTTCGGACTCCTCAGAAGATCCAGACCCTCCACTTCAGGACACTGATGACGACCTGGACATGAACATAGAGCATGTTGATACACCAGCCACGGGAGATGCTTGTTGCATATTTTGTGACCATAAGTTCTCTGAAGACACTGATGGAGAAGAGTGGGTGAGGTGTGTGATGTGCCAATTGTGGGCTCACGTTGAGTGCGCTGGAGCTGAGAGAGCCATTTACATTTGTGATTTTTGTAAATAATGATTTTTTCCTCCTAAATTTTCATGCTTTTCTTCATTTGAATATATATTACATTGCTCATTTTAACGTTTTGTATTTTTATCTCCGCTTTTATACCACTTTTTTGTCGTTTTCCTACATTTTCGAGGGAGGCCCGTATTTGCACCGATTTTTTAAAGGGCCATTTTGCTAGCTTTTCTAAAATCCTTCATTTTTGAGTACTAAAGTTTATCTTAATAGATGCATGCCCTTCCTAGATGTATTGGTAATCAGATGTCCCAATAATTCCATAGATACCAAATGGTGGCAAAAACCACTACATTCTGGTCGGTATATCAACTATAAAAGCAACTGTCCATATAGCCAAAAACTCAATACCGCCAAGAATTTGATAAACAGAGCAATCAAGCTATCGTCTTCTAAATTCCATACAGAAGTGACCAACAAGATAGTGGATCTTCTTCTGCTTAATAGTTATCCACACAAACTTATCTGCCAGCTTCTAAAACAAAATCCTCCACCTAATTCTAATCGAAACTCCCCCCCACACGGCGTTGATGATTCAGATGGCTCAAATCAAACAAATTCTAATAACATCCTTATACCAGATAAACAAAATTTCAGATATTACGCATTCCCATATGTAGTCTCTGTCAGAACGAATTTCAAAAACACTAACTTCAAAGAAAACACAATGTAAACTTGCTTTTAAATCTACTAAAACTATTAATGCATTACATTCAAAAACTAAAGGTCCTGATCCCAAGGAATTGAAATCCAACCTTATATACAAAATTCCCTGTCAGGAATCATGTGGGAAAGTATATATCGGAAACTCTGGACAATATCTAAAATCCAGAACATATCAACATCAGTACAGTTGCACCTCTCTCCAAAAAAAATCCAGAGAAACTCGACCCATCAGCTTTAACTACCCATGTCAGAGAGACAGGACACCAATTCCAGTTTAATAACATAGAAATTTTGTGCCAAGAAAATAATAGGTTTAAATTAGGGTTTAAAGAAATGATCCATATAGAGAGGAATCGAGAAAAAACTGTAAATAAAAGGTCTGATGTCGACAATCTAAGCAAAACGTACTCAAACTTAATACACAAGAACTCCTGAAAACCAACCCAGCAGGTAAAAAGCATCCTACAAATAGCCCACCACAGTTGAATGCCCTTAAAACCCCATTATACTCACCTCAGTACATTAGTCCGTTACCCTGTTACCTGCCCCCCACCATTTTGTACAAATAGAAGTAAGTAGTTTCAGTTCATCAGTATGTAACCAGATACCATCCAGGGTGCATGTATACAACTTGCAATAATTCAGTTAGTCAGTGTCATGTTAACCACAGTTAATGGATTGATTACTACTCAACTTATGTAAGTAACTCATCAATCAACATTGTTATTTTTGTATCCTGTAGAATCCCATATCATTATGATATCATTTGGTGTGTTTTTCTAGGCCTTGACAATGACCACAATAAAAGGTCGAAAATTTGGCAAAAAAGAAGTATTTATTGACTGAACCTCAAAAACTCACACATTCAAGTTTATCTTAAACGTTGTTTTCCCTCTTATCATCTAGTTAACATGCCATAGCTGTGATTCAACACAAAAAATCCTAGATATTTCCAGAAATAAGATATTTTACATAAAAAACTAAAGAGGGAATTTGCACCTTTTCCTCTATTAGTTTAGTTTTCTTCCCCTCTACAACGGGTTCCCTCACATCTAAGGAAGTGACGATGGAACGGGAAAACGACTCCGCGGACATTCTTGAAGATGAGCAGCCTACCTACGAAGGTGACGTGGAACGGGATCCAGAGACACAAGGTCCGCCCCCTATCCCAGAAAAAATAGTAATGGGTACTCTTCTCCAACACGTCTCGATTATGATCAAGAAAATTCAGGCACTCCAGCAGATTGTCATACCCACTCACGAAAAATTGACAATACCGGATTTCACGCCTGGGAAACAAGATGCAAAAGGTTGGCTCTTAGCTGCAGATATGGCTGTACAGGCTATAAAGCCATCAATTCCCGGAGCTGTCCATGAAGCTCACGAGCAGTTTAAAGGAGCTCGCCTCCAGTTGGTTCACGGGAATAATGGGTCCAGAACTGACCTGTGAAAAATTCAAGTTGATGTTTACAACCTGATTCTGCGATTTACTCACGCAACCTGCTATGATGCACCAGGTGATGACACACGTCAAAGATGGTAAACGCGATGGTAGTCGAACAGCTACCAACAATTCGAAGTGCTCTCTGTGGATTAAATTAGGAGCAAATAGCCGTTCTAATAGCTATGGCTCTCGCAGCTGTAATTATTCTGATACTTTTACTAGGGGTTTACCTAGACGTTATGTAAACTGTGCAGAATTTAAAATAAAGTTACATGACCCTAATAAAATAATAATTTATAGGCGTCCATATATAGACTTCATCGGCGTGATAGAGAAATTGTGAGAAATTATTGCAAAGAATTGTTGGATGCGGGGATAATTGAAGAATCTACCAGTCCTTATTCCTCTCCTATTTTGTTAGTTCCTAAGAAAAATGGGAAGTTACACATGTGTACGGATTTTCGTGCGCTCAACGATAACACCATCCCCGAGAGGTGGCAATTCAACTGGGGGAATCGGGAAAAGGGAGGGCTTGAGAAAGACAGCGGAACTGGGGGAAGGCAGACGAAAGCGGTACAATCTAACTGGGCAAATAGTAAACAACCACCTGTGCAATCATGTTCGGCCAATTCTATTATATCATTTAGTTGTTGTGAGCGTTTCTCAGTGTTCGGAGGTATGGATGTGACTATCGGCTCCAAATTTCTTTCACAACGCGGAAAAAATATTATCATGGTTGAAGGGCATAAATTTACCGAGTATCGAGAAATGAAGGACGGTTGTATCAGTTTTAGGTGTTACAATAGGAAGTGTGCAGTGAGTTTGTGTACGGTCTCCAAAGTGATTTCAATGAAGAACGAGCACAACCACCAACCACCTTGTGAAAATGCAGTTGAAAGACAAATTTTATGCTCATCACTTAAACGAAAAGCGGTTGATGAATTACACACTAAAACAAATAAACTGATTCGGAGTGAATTGAGAGCTTCACAGACAAATAGTCTTGAATTCAGTGACGTGAAGCTGATACGCCAATGTATGTATAACTCTAGAAGGAAGCTTTTGCCTCCCCTCCCAAAATCCCTCGACGAATCAGTTGATCAGTTGAAAGCCATACAAGGAAGCCTGATGTTTCGAGACGAAAAATTTTGTTATATTAGTGAGAATGACAACATTCCGATTTTCACAACTCCAACTCATCTATGTTTACTTGCCAAAGCTGAATGCATTTTAGCGGATGGTACATTTTCGTACGCCCCAACTTTTTTTCTTCAGATTTATACCGTCCACGTCAACATGAACGGCTTCAACATCCCAGTCGCCCACGGATTTTTAGATTCAAAAACCACAGAGGTATATAAACAATTTTGGCTCAATCTCCGACATTTATGTTTAATGCTGACTTCCCGAGATCTGCAGCTACAACAAGTTCACCTGGATTTTGAGATAGGAGCCCGCAAAGCTGTCCGCGAAATTTTTCCGATGTGTTCCATAGTTGGGTGCTTATTCCATTCATCTCAAGCATGGTACCGACGTATACAGAAGGATAAACGTTTGCTGAAGCACTATACAAAAAAGACTGAAGTTGGCCAATGGACCAAACATTTTTTCGCTTTACCTTTTCTTCCTTCTAAAGACGTGTACAACGCCTTCACAACCCTAATGATGAATGCTCCTCTAGAGGGAAGTGACCTCAGCTATTACATATTAACAAACTACATCGAAGACGGCTCCTCGTTCCCACCTTCTATTTGGGCAGCACCACCTCCAACTTCGAACCTCAGGACAACTAACGGGGCTGAACGTTACCATTTGGATTATAATAAACAATTTTACTCTCAACACCCCAACATTCATATGGTAATTTCGGCACTGCAGGACATTTGGGAGGAATCAGCACTCAAAATAAACAGCATACGTAAAGGTAAACTTAGGTAAACTTATTCTTATTTTATTTTTTGATTTTTTTCTTTTAAATTAATTAATTAATTTTTTACTAGGATCCATGAACGTAATGCGAAAAGAGAAATTGGAAATATTGGAGTACCTATCAGAATGCTGGGATGCTTATCAACAGGATCGAGACGTCATGAAATACCTCTCTAAAGTTGCTCATCGTTATGCCCACGAAGCAGATCCTTGAGCACTCGACCACTAGACGATTTTACCACGTAAAAGAGACTGCAGGTACCGATCACAATTCCCCTGTCTGGTTCCCCCAGTTACGTCGCGTTTTTAACTCTTACCTTCCCCCAGTTAGATTCCCGAAATTCCCCCAGTGAGATTGCGTTTCGGCCACTTTTCCCCCAGTTGAAACGCTACCCCCCGAGAGGTATCCCTTTTATTCAAGATCAAATAGTCCGACTGGCAGGAGAAAAGTGTATTTTATCATTCTCGACTGCGCCTCAGGTTTCTATGATAATCCATGTGACAAAGATTCCGTCAAATTTTAGCTTTCCGAACTCCAGATGCACATTATCAATATAAAAGAATGCTGTTTGGGGTAAAAAAAACGCTCCTGTTTGTTACCAACTCGCGATTATGACAGCACTGGGTGAACTTGCCACCACCTAGTGCCTTGCGTATATGGATGACCTGGTGATTGCCACGACTAAAGAAGAGGCTTTTTCATGATCAGAAATTGTTCTCGAGGCCCTGTCTAATGCCGGTTTTTCATTGAATCCAGATAAATGTCAGTTTCTTAAAAAGTCAGATGTTTATTTGGGATAACGATAGGATTAACGCTCTATCTGCATTACCACCTCCAAAGGATAGAACCACTCTTAGATCATTCCTAGGTCTATGCTCATATTTTAGGAATTTTGCTAAAGACTTTCAAGCCAATCAAGACAATCAAAGCCCAATTTTGATGGCGCCCTGAACACGAAGAAATTCGTCAAAAGCTTATTAATATTTTCACTTCAGAACCATGCCTAACCATTTTTAATCCCAATTATCCCGTGGAGGTTTGGACGGACGCGTCAACAGTTGGTTATGGATCAGTCATGTTTAATATTATAGAGAGAGAGAGGAAGGTCGTTGGACATAATAGTCATAAAACGACAGCTGCTGAAATTAAGTATCATAGTTACAAACTCGAAACACTAGCTGCAGTGAGAGCGTTCAAGCATTGGGAATGCTTTTTACTTTATAAACATTTTACGCTTGTAACAGACTGTAAGTCCTTCCAAGCCTCATACGTGAAACAGTATCTCAACCCGAGAGTCCACTGCTGCAGGGCTTTTTCTCCAGATGTTTGACTTGGTCATCTTTTCAACTAGATCTCGATCCGGATAGTTGGTTTTCATCATTTCTTGTTCGTAAAATCGTCCCAAAATATCCTCACCACACGCATCTTTCAAGCAGTAAGATGGCACATTATGATACAGACGTACGCGAGTCACGATAAATTGGTCATTGGAATAGTTGGCAAGATATCATTTGTCAAACATATTGTTCATCTTGGTGACACGCACACGATCTCTGACTTTGAATCTGGGTACTACACGTCTACCTCGTATAAGAGGAAATAATCTTTTTGAAATATATTTTTCGTGCTGTTGTTAAATAACAAGAGCTGGTTTCATACCATGAGATTTATGAATTCTTCATTATATTAGGATCTAGCTGCCCCTGTGTAAGATGAGCATTCATCTCGAGGATTGTGGCTTTCAGCTCGGATATTCCTCTCAGAACTTTTTCTGCCCCGGGTATTTCGCTCAGAATATTTTTGTCGCTTCGACTCCAATATTTTGATTCCAGTTCCAATATTTCTGTCTGTATAGAATAATATGCCTGAACTATAATACTATAATACGCTGGGCACAAAAAAATTCTATGACAGGATTTTTAGTTATTGGCCAATCAAAGTTTGGCCAAAAATTGAAAAACAATTTTTTCGCCAAAACAAAAAATGTTCCTTTAGGTTTATCGGTCGATTTTAAGACGATTTTATTCTTGCATTGTTTTCTCAAAAATGCTTCCTTGATGAGATATAAGCAATTGAAAATGTCAAAAGATCGATTTTAAACCGCTAATATCTCATCAAGGAAGCATTTTTGAGAGAAAACTGCTGGAATAAAATCGTCTTAAAACCGACCGATAAATCTAAAGGAACATTTGTTTTGGCGAAAAAATTGTTTTTCAATTTTTGACCTAACTTTGATTGGACAATAACTAAAAATCCTGTCATAGAATTGTTGTGCCTATGGAGACTTTTGTTCAGAATCCAAAAGGCTACATCCCTGCAAAATATGGGAGCATTCCAGTGAAACCACTTTTACATTGAAATAGTGCAGGGTCCTTAGCTCCTCGAAAGGATTTGATTTAAACGATCCACAAAATACAGAGGATGTTTGAGCGAATTGAATGAAAAAGTGTCGGAACAAGGACAACTGGGGCAGCCGTTATCCTTCCTCGACTATCAAGAACTGTTTAACAAACTCTTCAGTTGTTTGCAGCCTCCTCAACGTGAAAGGACTAAATCGATGCTCGTCAGTTCATTCGTTCCTACCATTTGCAACGAATTACTTTCCCAGGACAATCAAACGTTCATTCCACGAATTTCATTGAAGATGGTCCTACACAGGAATTCTACTGCCAAGGCAATGTTTATTGTCGTCCGTCAGTCTTCCTGCTACTTTTCAGGTTGTTGGAACTGTTCAATCGGTTCCCGCGGAGGCTGGAATGGAATAAATAGTTATACCTTTTACTGAAACTTCGACGTTTCAAGACGTAATTTCTAAGGGAATTCCTAAGAAATGTCTAAACAGCTGCATGAGATTTATCATCCCTCTCGGAGCAACGCTTCTAACAAAAGAATACGACAGGAGCCAAACCTGGAAAACGACAACCGACAGCGACAGATCATGGAAGAGTTGGAAAACATAGACTTTAAAAGAGCAATTTAGCAAACTTACCGATCGATGAATTAAGTATACAAAATAAATATCATCCGACTGCGTTCCTAGGAACCAGCCAGAAAATATGGTTGTGGCTTGTGGATACATTTGACTGCCGGGAAATTGATACTGCTGCCCTATAATCACGATGTACGGCGATGTTTCATCAGTTTAATTATGACGTTCGAAATATTAATTACATGATCGACTTGCGAAGACCACTTTGACAATAATTTGCTACCGAAGCTGCAACGATTAACAGACCGGCCCCCTCACCTCGACAGTAATATTGATACTATTATCTCTCAGATTCATTGAGACGTTGAATGGTATGTCTGGAGTTTCGAGGAACAACAATAACCCTGCTGCCACAGACGATTTCTCTTCAGATTATAGAGATTGGTGGAAAGATTAGACGTGCCTATGAATGACTAAGGTCATTCATCCTCAAGCTAACTGGTTTTTACTAAGATGGTGGCGCCAAATAAAGCCTATGCCCTAATAAGGCCTAGTGCTTTTTAAAAATAGGCGGGAGGGGTTGTCTGGTAAACCGAGTTAGCATCATGTTCGACGCCTAGATGAGAGCCTTGAACGATGGGAGGGATGAGCAGGGATCACACAGTGCAAGAACAGCGCAATTCAACGTGAATAAAGACCTATCGCTTAAGCTTTTCAAGGTGAGTGAACTTTGCTTCTTGTGAATGAAATACTTGAACTACTTAAAAAACAGTGGATGATTCTGAAAGCTGGGGGTTTCTAGTTTTAGAATCCATCACAGATTTTAGCTTTGCTAGGTTTTTGTTTCTGTAATTAGCATGGTTCAGTTGGAAAACAAGAGGGCCCCAACAAGGCCTACGGTAGGCCTTGTTAGGACACCCACTTTGTTTGCTCTCATCGTGACTTCGTTTACATTGATTTCCACTTCAACCTCAAAATATTTTGCGTGTTTTGTTATTTCATGCATTGTGATTAAAATGCCTTATATTTCTGTGACAGATGGAGTCCTCTAGCAAAAAGAAAAGAGGGCTATGGTCAGAGGAGCAGCTCAAAGCAGCCATTAGGGGAGTCCAACAGCAAGGCCTCTCAACCTACCAAGCAGCGGAAAGATTTGGGGTGCCACGTCGCACAATAAGGAATCACCTCGTCTAGCTCATCGAAAAAAACAGTTGGAAAGACCCCAATACTTTCGAAATCGGATGAAATGGAGCTTGTCAGTCGCATTATGAGGCTCGCAGAGGTAGGTATGCCTCTCACACCTAAATGCTTGAGAAGGTCCGTGTTCACCTTCGTGCATTTGAAAAATACGAGCCACCCATTTTCAACCAGAGGAGACTGGCTGGTAAAAAATGGCTATGTTTATTTCTGAAACGTCACCCTCAGATAGCTTGCAGGAAGGCGCAAAATCTTAACCCTGCACGGGCTATGAAACTAAACCGTTTCATCGTCAAGGACCACTTCGAAAAGCTCCACCAGGTCATGCTAGAAGCGGACTTACTTGACCAGCCTCAACGCATATACAACATAGATGAGAAAGGATCCCGCCTTACCCTCCACCATGACCAAAAGGTTTTGGCCAAAAAAGGAAGCCGCAATGTCCACATTGTTGCTCCAGAACATGGCGAAAATGTGTCTATTGTGGCTTGTGCAAACGCCATTGGACAGGCTATTCCACCCATGGTAATTTTCAAGGGGCAAAGACTGAATCCTGACTGGGACACTGGCATGCCGATTGGCACCAAAATAATATGACACAAAAAGGATCAATGACGACGGTTGCCTTCATGGCGTGGCTAGAACATTTCGCTAAATTCAAGCCAGCAGGAAAAGTGCTCTTGATTTTCGACGGTGCTTCCTCACACTGGACAAGTTGCCAAAAATAACTTCTTTAGTACCATCGACTTGAAATCCGCCTATCATAAAGTCCCAATATTAGAGTCAGAAAAAATTTATACTGCATTCGAAGCAGATCTCTATCAGTTTAAAAGAATCCCGTTTGGGGTAACTAATGGGGTGCCAGCTTTCCAAAAATTTATCAATTCCATCATCAAGAAGGAGAAATTGAAAGAAACCTATATGCGTATTTGGATGACGTCACAGTATGTGGTAACACAAAAGACGAACACGACATAAATCTTAAGGCATTCCTAGATACAGCCAAGAAATACAACCTGACTCTCAATCAACAAAAATCGAAATTTTCCCTAACAAACATCAATCTTCTGGGATATAACATCGTGAATAACACAATTAAGCAAGAGCGCGCTGTAATAAAATCAAAGGGATCACTCAAGGATATACCCAAAATTCTTTCAAAAAATGCACACTCTCAGGACAACAACAATCTTACTTTGGCTTTTAGGAGAAGTATACAATTCCGCAAGTCAGAAGTAAAATTGTTTTCATCCATTAAATCCAGCATGTGGACTTAAAAAGGATGCTGAAATTGATGTATTGACATCAGAAGGCCAACTTTTAGTTAAAATAACTGACAGTAATGAAGAATCTGCTTGCAACTATTTAAGCGGAATTGCAAAAGGGACCGAAATGCGTTATTCAAGTGGAATACGGAAAACCTGTTCCAGCTTCATTAAACTCATTGGGACCAAGAAAATATTTGGATATGGAACATCTGTCCACATTGATACGAACTCAGGAACATGCCATTATTATGCAATATTCACCTCGATAGCCTGTCATGGAATCAAAGTTCTAATCCGTTCTTATGTGATTGTTTTATGCTAAATAAAGCCTTCGATTCTAAGGCTTCTTTCATTACAATAGGTAACTGCAAAATTTTGCGAAATTGACTGAAGTGCCTAGAGAAGTTCAGATACTTCACCCGCAATCGGAGGAACAACGTCGTACATGTTGTACAAGTCTTTGCCACCAGCAGGTAGTTGCGCCACTGTCGAATTATCAGAACAAAGTCTCAACAGTCAGTTGTGAACTAGGAGTGGAAGGTGACGTTATGATTTTGGTGAAACCTTCCTACGTGTAGTGTATGACAAAAAGTTGAAGGCTTCATCACACATTTTCCAGGCAACATCGACGTAAGTGTTCATTGTGTCGTTTTTCTTCTGAATTACACGCATGTTTTTCAACGTAAGTGTTCTTTGGGTCATTTTTCTTCTGAATTACATGTTTGTTTTCCAACTTACGTTTCTTTGTGTTATTGTTCGTCTGAATGACAAGCATGTTTTCCGACGCAAGTTTCACTGTTGTAGCACTGAACAATTTGTTTGTAGTGTGACATAACTACGTCAAATGCAGTAACTTCGGACACATGGAGTAACTTCGGACGTTTGTCCTTGAGCGGGAGTTTGCCCTCCTGCGCCCTAGCGGTAAGGCCTAAAATTAATTTCAACCTGCGCTCATGAAACCTCACATCAACAATAACAACATCCGAGTGTCCTTCCATTTTTACTGCGAACGTCATAAATGAGGTAATTTTTTGAAATTTTCACGTTTTAAAGCAGCTTTTTTCAATTCTCAAATTCTCTTTCTCTCAAAAAAACTCTTGACAACATTGACAACAAATGTGAAAATCTTATTGCTGGGTCTAAACCCTTGGGGGAATTGTTCCTTTTGACCCTGAAAAAGTCATATAAAAAATGCCCCAAATAGAAGCCAACGAGTCTGTTCCTGATGCTGACTCATGGAGCAGGGCGTTCGAACATCTACTCCAGCTTGTGAGGATGGATGAATCCCAGAATACGAAGAAACCTCGACAGAAGCTATTCAACTTAAAACCAGGTGAAGGCTGCGGATCAGAAATTTCCTGACTTCTTCAGATGAAGAAGACAACCCTGAAGATGTCCCAGAGGAAGTCACTGAAGAAAATGACACTGGAGATGGTTCAGAGGAGTCTGCAGATGAGACAGGAGGTGAAGGAGCGTCATCTGGCGGGTCACCCAGCATGGATCTCACCACTGCGTCACCAGGCAATTTCGTGCTTGTGAGGTTTTACGCCTCGGGAAAGCAATTATATTTTGTGGGAGAAATAATCTCCATAAATAAAAATAAAAATAAAATAAAAACTACATTTTTGATTAATTTTTTGAGGAAACACGAGGGAAAAAAGGGGTATTTTTTTCATTTCCCGATGTGAAAGATGTAGCCACAGTGAAAATTGAAAATTCTATTATTATGAAACTTGTGAACAGTTTCCAAAAAAGAGGGAGATATGGGTTCCGGATTGAGGAATCATATCTCCCAAATGTTCGCTGATTAGGACCTAGTCAGAAATAGTTCGTTCGTTTTGTTACTGAATCATTTTATTTTCCCTTTCTTTTTAAAAGTACCTCTTATAAATGTATTTCGTATTAGTTTTTACCAATGTTCCGAGTTCCTTTTATTCATATAATGAAATAAACAGTGTGGTGAACCACTTGTACATTTACTTAGTATTTAGTTAAATAAAATAAACATAAAGGCGTATAAGGATGGACCAGGGGTAGGCAAAATAGTAACCATTCCCACGAGAAGGGATTACGAGGAAAACCCCTTCACTCGCCGCCTCACCGCTATATAAGCCAAGGGTTTCAGCCCCTGAGACCATTCTGTCCCCAGAAGTCACCACGGTCCCTTGTCAGTCGCCTGGTCGATCCTCTAAGCGTAGTTATTCAGAGTCAAAAATCCTCTTTTTTTTATTTTTAATTTTTCCATATTATGAACTCAATATCCAAAAAATGTTCCTACCCTTACCTTCCCCATCTTAGCCGCTAGGTACAGTAGAGATCCTCCCGATGCGAGAGATCCTGCGTGCTTATCCAAGCTAAGATTAACCTCAACCTCATCTAGCCCTTGTTTGTATTGGAGATCCTCCTGATGCGAGTGATCCTGAGCAAGCACTTAAGCTAGAATCCTACCGTATAAAAACTAGCTCCCTTCTTGGTTCCCCGTCCACACGGAGTCACAAAAGTGGTAACCCCGACGTTGGTCACTATGCAGCAAGATCAAAACATTGACTCGCTAGCTCCCGTCTCCGCGAAACTTCCCGCATTCTACGCTAGCGATCCCCAACTATGGTTTCTCCAACTCGATGCACAGTTTTCCGCCGAGCGAGTCACGTCACAAACCACGAGATTCAACCGTGTAATTAGCCAGCTTCCTATCGAGGTGTTACAACAAGTCACCGACCTCATCGGAGAGCCCGGCGACTCACCCTACACAACACTTAAAGAGCGCCTCAACACGCTTTACACGGAAACCCAAGAAGAACAGCTGCTAACTCTCCTACAAGACGTACCTATCGGGGACCAAAAACCATCTCTCGCGCTCAACCGCATGCGATACATCGCAGGAACGACCACCCCGATTGAAATCGTTAAAACTCTCTGGATCAGGCGCCTGCCCACTTCTATCCAACAGAATCTTGTCACCTCCGGCGAACAAGACATCAACAAACTTGGAGCGCTCGCCGACCGCCTGTCTATTCTCGAACGTCCAGCTATTGCAGCGTTATCACGGAATACAGAGATTGACGACCTCCGCCAACAAATTAAGGACCTCACATCTGCTGTAAAACGGATGACGTCTCAACGGGAACGCGGCCGCAGCCGCAATCGCTCGTTCTCACGGGACGCAGGGAGAAACCGTTCTTCAAGTGGTGGCGGCTCGATGCGAACCACCCACAAGCGTGAAGGCACCCCGAAACCGACGGAGTGTTACTACCATCGGCGTTTCGGGGCTAAAGCCCACAAATGCACCGCCCCTTGCTCCATGAACGCGGAAAACTAGGAGGGGCCGTTCTATTGGCGGAGAGGACAAATTTAAGGCCCACAAACCGCCTATACATCAAATGCATGACAACGCAGATCCCCTTTCTCATTGACACTGGTGCTACTACATCAGTCATTCCGTCATGTAGATTCCAAAAATTACCTCCTTCTAATGGATATTTGTTCGCTGCTAACAACACGAAAATTCGCACTTACGGGTCCCACACTGCGTCCATCAGACTCCACGGCACCGACTACAAGTGGAAGTTTCTTATAGCCGACATCCCAAAAGCCATTATTGGAGCAGATTTTTTAAATCATTATTCGTTTCTCGTAGATATACGAAGGAAGTCAATCGTAAACACAACAACAAACGAACCTATCAGGGGCACGATTGGGGAAATTTCACAACCCCCGACCCCCACAACACAAGGGAAAATCGTGCAGCTACTCAGCGAGTTTCCGACACTGAACGCAAACAACGACAACACAACCTACAAGGAGATCGGTATCTACCATCACATAGAAACTACCGGTCGGCCTTGTACAGCCAAGCCACGACGGCTAGCGCCTGACAAACTACGAGCGGTAAAAAAAGAGTTCGACAGCCTCTTACAACAAGGGGTAATTAGACCTTCAAAATCGCCGTGGTCAACCCCGCTCCATGTAGTTACCAAGCCTGACGGGTCAATCCGACCGTGCGGAGATTATCGAGCACTAAATTCTCGTACATTACCGGATCGTTACAATATCCCCAACATTCGGGATTGTAACTCGCTATTGGAGGGCACCACAATTTACTCCAAATTGGACATAAAAAAAGCGTTCCACCACATCCCGATCGCGCCGGAAGACGTACCTAAGACCGCCCTCATCACGCCATTTGGGTTGTTCGAGTATGTGCGCATGGGTTTCGGGCTACGTAATGCCGCACAGTCGTGGCAACGGCTCATGGACCACATCATGCGGCCACACACATACACATTCACGTATTTAGACGATACCCTTGTAGCATCACGGAATATGTCGGAACACATGATCCATTTAAGGGCCGTTTTAACCACCTTTGAGCAGTTTGGTTTAAAACTGGACATAGATAAATGCGTGTGGGGACAAGAATCGGTGGAATTTCTCGGGCACAAGATATCTTCAAAAGGAATCTGTCCCATCCCTAAGAAGGTGGAAGCCATTTCCAATATGAAACCCCCCGCCACAATCCGAGACCTCCGCAGGTTTCTAGGAATGGTTAACTTCTACAGACGATGCATCAAGAACGCAGCAGCGATCCAAAAACCACTGAATACCTACCTCGTTAATTCCAAGAAAAATGATAAACGAATGATTAATTGGACGCAAGAGACGACTAATGTATTTATGGGGTTAAAACCCGCCCTGAAAAACGCCGTCCTCCTCCCACATCCTCGAGCAAGCGCCACTCTCATCCTTCAAACTGACGCGTCAGACACAGGTATCGGCGCGTCGCTCAACCAATCACATAATGGTACCTGGGAGCCACTGGGGTTCTTTTCCAAATCGCTGTCGCCAGCACAACAAAAATACAGCACATTCGACCGAGAACTTCTGGCCATTTTCGAATCGATTCGGCACTTCCGCGACATAATTGAGGGCCGTCAAGTGATCATACACACAGACCACAAACCGTTAACACACGCAATGTCACAAAACCCGAAGACTGCTTGCCCAAGACGAATTCGTCAACTCAGCTTCATCAGCCAATTCTCCACAGACATAAGATACACTAAGGGTGACGACAACGTAGTCGCCGACGCCCTCAGCCGGCTGGATGAAGTTGTTCTCCCCACACGGGAAGAGCAGATTTTCACGGCACAACAAGAAGACTCCGAACTGCACAAGTTCGTTGAAAACCGGTCGAACATCTCTCTGTTAAGGTTAACAACAGAGGGGAAGCAACTGTTCTGTGAAACGTCTACTTCCCAACCCCGACCGCTCATTCCCGAACCCCTTCGTAAATCTATATTTAACGACCTTCACGGAATTTCACATCCGGGAATTAAGGCCTCAAGGAGGTTGATTACTACCCGATACTGGTGGCCATATCTAGGCAGGGCGGGAAAACTAGTATAAGTCAAAAAATGGTCAAAATGAGTTAAGTCGTTCATACATTCTAAAAGGTCGTTTCCGCTTGCTGGTGAAAGGAGTATAAGTAATAAACAGTGTTGTGGCTAGAAAAAAGCAGGGGTACCAACAGTACAAGTCAAATGAAGCCAGAAGACGTTGTGGTACTACGAGTATAAGTCAACTTAAACTACGAATACTGCACAGTTACTCTCTAGTTTACCGTTCAAAATAGTATAAGTCAAGTTATACTGATATGACCACAAACATTTGGTTGGAAGCCCTGACTTGTACTACTAGGGCAAAACTGCAACACTGCAATAGTACGTCAGGAGTTGTTGCCAATGATAAAAGAGGAAAAAACAGCAAGCCTCACAAACACAGCGCCGAAAAAATTGAGTTGGTACGAAACCAAATCAATTCGTTTCCTCTCTACGGGTCTCATTATACTCGCAGAGAGAGCACCAGGCTCTACCTGCCCCCTCACCTGAGCCTCAGAAAAATGTATCGCCTGTACAGTAAAGATAATGAGGCACCTGTCTCAAGAAAGATAATATATATACCTACGAAAAGGAATTTCGTGAAATGAAAATTTCTTTTAAAAAGCCCAAGGTCGATACGTGCAATAAGTGTGACGTCTTGGCTTTAAAATTAAAAGTCTCCACTGATGACTTGGAAAAAGCTCAATTACAAAGGGAAATCGACGATCACCATGCACATGCTGATGAGGCATATTTGCAAAAAAAAGAAGACAAAATACTGGCCAAAAAATGTGACATTTACTGCTATGCCTTCGATTTACAGCAGTGTCTGCCCACACCATATTTAAATTCTGCATCGGCATTGTATTGCCGACAGTTGTGGACGTACCACCAATCTCACGATGCATGAAATGCCCAAGGAGGGAGAGGAGCCAACCAGATTGTGACATGCGTGTTCACCGAATTATTGTCTGTGCCTTCACACATTTCACATGTCATTCTCTACTCAGATAGTTGTGGTGGCCAGAACCGCAACTCTCATGTGGCTGCAATGTTTTTAGTGGTCATGCAGAGAATAAAACACTTGAAAACAATTGACCATAAATTTATGGCCGTGGGGCACAGCCACATGGAATGCGATGTGGACCACAGTCAAATTGAGAAACTAAAAAAAAAGACTGATATTCCTATAAACCATCCACACGATTGGTACCAGTTGGTACGGTCAGTCGGGAATGAAAAGAAGTTCAATGTCATCGAACAAACCTACAAGATTTTTTACAGTTCTCAGATCTTCTCAAAAAAGATCTGGTTTTCAGAAAAGAGGACACAGAGGGGAGAAACGTGAATTGGCTGACTATAAGATGGTGCAGGTACAAAAGAATTTGGTACTATGTTGTTCAAGGAAAGTATTAGAGAAGACGAGGAATTCAGAACGCTCAGCTTCAAACGTCGAAACAAAAATCAAGTACAACTTCAACCTGCAAAGTCGTACACTTCAACTCTGCCAGTCTCAGTTAAGAAAAAAATTATTTACTTTCTTTGTTGCCTCAAGTGGCCCCTATTTTTCAACCTTTTACAAAAATTTGAAAACTGACAAAGATGTTGAAGACACTTTATTAGATGAAAACACCCTATCTCCTAATGAGCTCAATAAGTAATTAGCTTTTTATTTATTTATTTATTTTTATAACAAAAAATGTTTACTTTTCCTTATTCATTATTCACAGTAATATTAATAATAACATTTTCTCTCGTGTTCTGTAATAACATTTTTTGTATAAACTGCTCACGGCTCTGTTTTTATACAATTGTTATTAATCAAATCCCCGTCTGATTCCAAACAAATACAGTGAATAATTAAAAAAGGTTACTTTTTTGGAACTTTCTTACCTTCTACTGTCTTGTTTCTTTCTGTCAACTTTTCCTTGACAAATGAATGATAAATTATGTTCTTAAATTGAATTTCATTTTCAAAATGAAGTGAAATTTTAGTATTTCAAGTACGATGATGTCTGGTTTAAAAAGTATAAGTCAATTTTTCTTGGGGGGTGGAACAGTATAAGTCAAAAAATCCAGCGAAAAAAATAATTTATTGGAAAATACACCATATGCATCTCTAGTTCAACTCTCAAACAGCAATTTCACAGCAAAAAACCAGAAGGATGTGGACCAACAAGCAGGTCAGAAGGGTACAAACAAAACCACATTCAGACTCCCCACGAAAATGGCCTCCCCTGAAAAATTAGGTTTTATGACTTATACTAGTTTTCCCGCTCCGCCTAGATATATGAATTCAGATATCAAACAGTGGGTCACGGCATGCACTGCATGCCAAAGACATAAAGTTTTTAAGCACGTAAAATCACCACTACAGCAATTTCCACCAGCGAACAAATTCGAAATTGTACATGTCGACCTGGTGGGTCCCCTGCCTCCGTCAAACAACCATTCCTACTGCCTCACGATGATTGATCGTAACACCTCGTGGGTTGAATGCATTCCGCTCCGACAAATCGACGCGGACACAGTAGCTAAGAATTTCATCTCCCACTGGGTCTCTCGTTTTGGTGCACCTAGATCGATTATATCGGATCAAGGCCGGCAGTTCGAGTCTGATCTTTTTAACTCCATCACAAAAATATTGGGAATCGACAAAAAACGCACCTGTGCATATCACCCACAGGCAAATGGGAAAGTAGAACGGTTTCATAGAAATTTGAAAACCTCATTGGCGTGCCAGCTCAACAACGCCAAGTGGTTCGAAAATTTACCTCTCGTCATGCTAGGACTCCGATCGGCAACTAGCGACACAGACGGTTTATCGGCGGCTGACCGCACCTTCGGTCAGCCACTACGCCTCCCCGCCGACATCATTGCTCCATCTCAACCGAAATTCGGTGAAAAATTTCCGCAATTACGTGAGGATCTACGTAATACGGAGAAGGCGTACCTACCAAGGAACCTGCTCACTGCGAATCATTGTTATGTCAGAACGGGTATGCCTAAAACGGGTTTTCAACCAACCTATGATGGTCCGTTTCCCATCCTTTCGAGGACTGCCAAAACCCTTACGATTCGAAGAAGCGGGAAACCCGAGACTATCTCAATCGATAGGGCCAAGGCTGCTTTGGTCCTTCCGAATAACGAGGACAACTCCTCTACTACCCTGATAGGTGAACCTCTTCCATTGCTACACCCTAATCCCGTGGACTACCGTGAAAACTCAGGTAATCGCACCTCGAGAGTACTGCGATCCCGGAAGGGCTCGGCGGGGTCAGTTACCTTTCATACGAGGGCAACGGTAATATAAACAACCTTAACCCTACAGAACATTCATTCCGTCGCAGTCTGTCATTTTGGTCGCATCCCCCTGCCACTATGGTATCCCTCACCCAGGACGAGCTCCTCCAACTCTTCCACGACGTTCTGCCGTTAAATTTTGAATTACACCCTCAGCCAATTACCCTGCACACCCTATGGAGACCAGTGGCCATCACCGCCGCTCCTCACTCTCCAATCACCCTCTCACAACGTTACATGGCCGCTTATCAAACCCAATCAGTCCACCGGAAATATGAGGAATATGCCCCAGATTTCCCGGATCAACCTCATCACCACACGATTCCCACCTACATACCAACCCCGATCAACCAGACGCATCCAGGCCCTCAACCACCGCGCACCAAGAAACAACGAAAAACTCGTCGCGCCAGGAAGCCCAAACGGAACCTTATTTGAACTATAAGTATTCATTTCATTTGTATTTTTCCCTATGTTAAACGCTAGGGGGAGGAGTGTGGCGAGCCACTGCATATTGTATATACCATGTTTTATTATCTTAAATACTAGGGGGAGGTGTGTGGTGAACCACTTGTACATTTACTTAGTATTTAGTTAAATAAAATAAACATAAAGGCGTATAAGGATGGACCAGGGGTAGGCAAAATAGTAACCATTCCCACGAGAAGGGATTACGAGGAAAACCCCTTCACTCGCCGCCTCACCGCTATATAAGCCAAGGGTTTCAGCCCCTGAGACCATTCTGTCCCCAGAAGTCACCACGGTCCCTTGTCAGTCGCCTGGTCGATCCTCTAAGCGTAGTTATTCAGAGTCAAAAATCCTCTTTTTTTTATTTTTAATTTTTCCATATTATGAACTCAATATCCAAAAAATGTTCCTACCCTTACCTTCCCCATCTTAGCCGCTAGGTACAGTAGAGATCCTCCCGATGCGAGAGATCCTGCGTGCTTATCCAAGCTAAGATTAACCTCAACCTCATCTAGCCCTTGTTTGTATTGGAGATCCTCCTGATGCGAGTGATCCTGAGCAAGCACTTAAGCTAGAATCCTACCGTATAAAAACTAGCTCCCTTCTTGGTTCCCCGTCCACACGGAGTCACAAAAAACAGGTTACCAAACCTATTGTTTTGCCCATTGGCAACATGTAATAATATGTGAAATCGTTAAGTCTGAGGCAATAAATTAAGTTTTCAAATGTTCATATTTCTCTCATTTACCTGCTGCGATTCCCAAAAATTCGGCAAATTTTGCCTTTTGGTTAAAAAAAAATTAATTGCTGTCCGAAGATACTTAAATTAAGCAAAACTTCGATTTTCGTTGATTTTATGTGGTTGTCCGAAGTTACTCCACCTATTGGATTAACTTCGGACACATTACATTTAAAAAAATATTCATATTAGACCCACTGAAAAAAAAGTTCAGGACATGATAGCTGTGATGTTACGGATTCTAATTAATTTGTTTGCTGAATTTTTCAAATAGCCTAAATGCTTGAAAATCAGAAAAAACCTCCAAAATCGTCCGAAGTTACTTCATTTGACACTACCAAAGTTACTGTTTTGCATGAGTCGCTGGTCAGTGGTCCTATTAGTGCAGATGTACCCTTACGGCAGAAACAATTATTGTTGTAGTAGATTATTTTAAATTATTAAAAAATTATGTACCTATGTCAAGTGAGGTGAAGTCAGCCGATGGTGGTGAAGTCGCTCACAGCTGACTGTTCAAATAATTTGAGTGTTAAGTTGGCAGCATTGCGATTTTTAGATTGTAAAAAAAAGCAATATTCGCGGCATCTTGTTTATTCACTAGACACTAAAAAATACATATTTTATTCATTCATAAGTC
The DNA here is from genome assembly GCA_954871275.1 of Leptopterna dolabrata. Taxonomy (NCBI): domain Eukaryota; kingdom Metazoa; phylum Arthropoda; class Insecta; order Hemiptera; family Miridae; genus Leptopterna; species Leptopterna dolabrata. The sequence goes on from OX940979.1 coordinate 12,049,831, forward strand.
CCAGAAAAATCATTCTGTGATCTCTCAGTTTTACCAATTTTTTTCATTGCATGATAAAAGGTGTACCGGGGCAAGTGGATTTTCGGGGTAAGTGGAATAATTGGTACCTACTGGTCCAAAAGTGTAAGGATGTAGGTCAAAGTGCCGTCATTGCTTCATTTGACTATTCAAAAAGTGGCCACAAGGCATGAAACTCACAGCTGATGTCTCTGGAGTTAGCTGCAGTGATTTTCCTGAGACATGTTTTTTTCACTCTTATCAGAGTGTGTAATCGGTTTCGTTGGAGGAGCCGAACGTGGGCCAGGATCAATTTGTTTGGATGATTTTTGTGGTAAGTGGTAGCTTATATCTCTAATTAAGTGTGGAAATTGTCGTTGGGGGTATTTTCAGACTTTATTGAGAGTAATTTGGTTTAATACACTTACCCCATTCATTTCCAAACTCGGGGTAAGTGGAATACGTCAGAGCAGCATGATCCACTTACCCCTTGTTTTCATTTCATAGCTTCAATAGCTGCAATTTTTGTTAGTGTTTTTACTTACTGTTTTGTACTGTTTGTACTTACTGTTTTTATTTTATTTTGCTGAACAGAAATGGTAAGGAACTACCAGAAGAAGAGGCCACCACCTCCGTACTCGAAAGAAGACTTGAAAAAAGCTATAGATGCTGTTAGAAAGGAGCTCTTAACTTTGGCTGCAGCTGCAAGAGTATTCAGCATTCCCTACCCTACGCTTTTCAAACAATATAAGAAACAGAGGGGTGTAAAGAGCACAACTGGGGGCAGAAGAACTGTGTTCACAAGAGAGGAGGAGGAAAAATTTACAAAAAGTGTTCAGGCCATGAACAAGTGGGGTTTTGGTTTATCCAAAAAGGAATTTCTTGGGACATTGGGACAGTATATCCTAGTAAATAAAATACGGACTCCTTTCAAAGATGGTATTCCTGGGGACGATTTTTTCACTGCATTCTGTAAACGGAATAACCTCAGCCTCAAGAAACCTCAAGCCGTTGAAGTTAGGAGAAAGAAGGCGGTTGACCCATTCACCATCAATGAATATTTTGACTTACTGCTCAGTGTCACTGATGGGCTACCCCCTACTCAAATTTACAATGTAGACGAGTCTTCATTTTGTTTGGATCCCCAAAAAGTCAAAGTGGTGGGCACTAAAAATGCTCCCAGCCATAGAGCCACTAGCGGACCTGGTCGAGAAAACCACACTGTACTTTTGGGGGGAAATGCAGCTGGTGAAAAACTTCCACCCTTAATTATTTTCAAGGGCAAAAATGTGTGGGATAAGTGGGTTGCCGATTCCAAGTATGAATTCTCTGGGATGACCTATGCTGCCTCACAAAATGGTTGGATGGAGAGCTCCATTTTCTTAAATTGGTTCTCCAAAAGCTTTATCAACAATATTGGTCCTCATCGACCTGTTGTTCTAATTTTGGATGGCCACAAAACTCATTTGAGCCTTGATATTGTCAACAAAGCAGTTGAGGAAAATATAATTATTTTAAAAATGCCACCTCATACATCTCACATATTGCAGCCCATGGACGTGGCAGTATTTGGTCCCTTGAAGCATGCTTGGGATGAAGAACTGATCAAATGGCAGAGAAACCACTATGGCCAGAAATTGCCCAAGGATGTTTTTTCCCGAATCGTATCAGGTATCTGGGGTGTAGCGCCTCCACAGAATATGGTTAGCGGTTTCCGAAAATGTGGAATATTTCCCCACAATCCCAAAGTGATTCCTGATGAAAAGTTCGAACCTGAAGCCTTAAGGAGATGGAATGCATTTAAAGCCACAGCTATACCCTCAATAGATCAAGTAGAAACTCCAGGTTCCATTACACCAGCTCTTAGTAGCAGTCAACTGCAGCCTAATGCTGATCAAGATGGTTCCAGGGAACTGCCTCTATTGTCATCTTCTCTCCTACATGACCAATTGCCACCATCTCCACAAGAGTTCTTCCCAGTCTCCACGTCTTCACCAAAGCCCTCTACATCCACCGAATTCGTCCATGACCCTCCACAGTCAGTCAGCCATTTTAGTGAGGCTCCTCTCCCTTCAACCTCAAGGATGCTTTCTACTTCCGGTGACTTCTTGGGTGCAGTGTCATTTGAACACCTATTGCTGGAGAAACTCAGGCAAACAGTTCCAGCCAAATCAGCACGGAAACGAATTTGCCCTGGAGCTGAAGTAATCACGTCCAAAGAAGTTATAGAAAGAAAGCTTGAAGAAGAGAGTAAAAAGCTAGCGAACGAAACGAAAATGAGAAAAAAGCAGTCACTTGGAACAAAGAAGAATGAAGATGAAAATAACAATGAAAAGAAGGATGGAAAAACTGAGAAGAGCAAGCAAAGGCAGTTGAAGAGTAAGAAGGAGCGAAAGAAAGAAGCATCTGATGAAGAAAGTGAAGGTGATGTGTTCAGTCCTGTAAGTTCCTCAGACGAGGACTTTGACATGGAGGAGGAGGTGCAAGAGGATGAAGAAGAACAGGTTTTCTTGAACTCAATACAGAACCAGAATCCCTCACCCAAAGATTGGGTTATGGTTAAATTTTCCTTGAATAGGGGAATCAAAATTTATGTGGGTCAGGTTATTGGAATCGATCCTTGTCTAGAGGTCAGATTTGCTAGGAAGAAAAGGGGAGACGACATTTTTTATTGGCCCCAAGCTGAGGACAAATCAATGGTAAACGAGAGTGAAATTTTAAGATTGTTACCCCCACCTATTGCCGACAAAAGGGGGAGATTCAGGTTTCCTGTCACCTTCGATGGTTTTAAGATAGAATAGGCGAAGATTTTAAGATAGAACAACTATAGTTCTCTTTGTGTCTATTACTCTTCATTCAAGCGTTTTCTGTTAACCATTTTAATGTTTAAATTTTGTTCAATTCTGTTCACCATTTTAATTTTTTAATTTCGTTGCGGTCAGTTGTTTCGTTTTAGAATATTTTTGTTTGTATGATTGCCAGTTACGAAGGCATTAAGATTTCACCCATTTGTGATAATCTGACTGATAAATATTGTGATTTTACATTCCTTTTTCGACATACTTATCGGATCTCTGCAATTAGACTGAATTTGTCCTGTGATTCCTGAACAGGCACGTAGGCCTACAGGCTATTCTAGATTTAAGAAGAGCGTTCTCTTTGCTCATAAATATTGTTCATACTATTTTTGTATCAACCTACTTAATTCTTAAGATCCAACGATAATTTTGTGATTGAACGTTGGTCTGTGATTTTTAATGTGATAAGCTTAATTCCAAGTCTTTATGGCGACACTTGCACGAATTGTGGACTATTCCATGTTGCCAACATGTAGCATGTTGAATTAATTCTCAAATTGAAAATATATTTTTTAATCAATGTACAATGGCTCTTCTTGGTGTTTTACTTGATATGCTATCATTCCCACTCATATCATACATTTTTAGACGCATTTTGTGGCAAATAACTTCTGTGATCCACTTACCCCTTGAATTCGGAAAACCCTGGGGTAAGTGGAATGCAACGATTTTTTAAAGAAAATTTCAATATCGCTGTCATGGATTATTACGAACGCGAAACGGCTTTTACATTTTGTAGAGAATGGTTAGTGCAAGCCTCAGTAAAAAATTCAGCTCATTTGAAAGCTTTCACCAGATTTTACTGTAGTATCAAGATTTTTGTGTGCAAAACCCACTTCCACTTACCCCGGTGCACCTAACCTGTCTTGTAAACCTGACTAAAGCTTGAATGTCTTCTCTGTGGATATGTTGCTGTTGCTCTAAATCTTCCTGTTGAGATATTTTGAAATGGCGGGAGAGTGATGTTTATGTTTACAGTCATGGCGGGGTTTTTTCTGTTCATAGTCCACTGGGTGTGGTGAAGTCAGTCACTCAACAAAATGCCCCGAAAGTACATTAAAAAGCTCGGTCTCGGTGGGAAACGTAATTATAATCCGATATATTTTGAAAATGCGATTCGGGCTGTCAAGAGTGGTAAGTTTTCTGTTCGCCGTGCATCAGACTATTACGCAGTTCCCTACTCCACGCTCCGGGAACATGTAAAAGGGTTGCGTACCAAACCGTACGGTGGTCAGTGTGTTTTATCCTCTTCTGACGAGAAGTTTCTGGTACATTCTTTGATAAAGTGTGCTGAATGGGGATTCCCATTGAATAGAGGAGATGTTAGAAACATAGTTCAGAACTACCTCAATAGTAATGGCAGAAGAGAAAAACGCTTCAAAGACAACAAACCAGGTAAGGAGTGGTTCACCAGTTTCATGTCTCGGCACCCTGAGTTATCAGAACGGTTGGGAGAAAATGTTAAGCGTGTTAGAGCTGGGGTTAACCGTGAAGCTCTCACATCATTTTACGAACATCTTGAAAATAGTTTGAGGGGCATTCCACCATCAAACATCATAAATTATGATGAGACGAACTTCACCGACGACCCTGGGGAGATGAGAGTGGTTAAAAGTAGGGGATTTAAGCATGCTGAACGCATTATTGACTCGTCAAAAATGAGCATCAGCGTCATGGTCGCAGCCGCAGCTGATGGCCATGTCTTTCCCCCATATACGGTATACAAATCCAAATTCCTTTACCCATCATGGATAGAGGGAGGCATTGAAGGGGCTGGTTACAACCGGAATGGTAGCGGTTGGTTCGACCTTGAGATTTTTGAGGACTGGTTTGCAAGGATCATGTTACCTTTTTTGAAAAAACTAGATGGAGTCAAGGCTGTCATTGGTGATAACCTGTAAAGTCATTTGTCCCTGAATGTTCTTCGACTATGTGAAATGAACAACATAAAATTTATTTTACTGCCACCAAACTCGACTCGCTTGTGCCAGCCTCTTGATGTTGCATTTTTCAAACCTCTCAAGACAGCTTGGCGTTCTGTTCTGGACGAATGGAAACAAAAAAACCGAGGAACCCTACCAAAAAATGAATTTCCCAGGCTCTTGAAAATGTCATTCGAAAAAATAGGGATGAGGAATTCAGATAATATCGTAGCTGGTTTCAAAGCTTGTGGAATCGTGCCCCTGGATGCCAAACGAGTTTTGGACAAAATCCCAAACCGTGAGGCTGTTATGCCAAGCCCGGAGAAGTGGTGTTCAACACTGATTGACCATTTGAATCAGACTAGAACCTCAGAAACAAGACCACCTAAACCAACAGGCAAGAAGATCGATGTTCCCCCTGGGAAAGGTGTAGTTGTGAGGGACATGGTAGAGTCTGAGGACGAGGATGAAACTGTTTCTGATGGAGCATTGCCCAGCCCTCCTGAATCTGACTCTTCTGACCAAGAGTCAATGGATGATGAAGAGCAACGCACCAACGACGAACGAACAACAAACCAACACACTGAAACTTCCCCACAACGGACAACCCCCGAGCTGAAATTGGTTTTTGATGAAAATGATTTCGTCATAACATAATTCAAAACAGAAAAGGACCAAAGAAGCAGATTCTACTTGGGCAAGATTCTGAAGAACCTCGGACTGAACAAGAGTGAGGTCTCATATTTGCGAAAGAGGAAGGGGGCAAAAGGACCTACTCATTTTACCTCTCCAGAGCAGCCTGACATATGCGAAACTGATCATATCAATATGACCAAGGTTCAGGTGGAAGATATGAGGAGAAATCGCTACATCCTTAAGGAAATTGCTGATATATCCATCGATTCCATTAATTAGAGTTAGCGCTACAAACCACTCACCTTAATTTTTGCGTTTATTGGATTTTTGTATTACAGATACAGGTTTTTAATGCATTTTTTTGTCATATTCCTTTTCTTATTATTTTTTTAAAAACATGGATGCGGAGCGACATCACCCCTCGAAGGGGGGGAAGTCGTTTTAGGTCAAAAACATACCTTGGGCGACTTCACCCCGCTAGGTGGGGTGAAGCCGCTCGGTTTTGTTTTTATTTTTTTAAAACTAAATTCAGCCTGAAAAATTTGAACTGTAGCTCAAATTGTACCTCAAGAGTGAGAGAGTATAAATTATTTTTTTCATAATTTTTATCAGCGTTTTAGTATCTTAAATGTAGAAAAGTGTGATTTTTGAGCGACTTCACCCCACTTGACGTACCTACCTAACATTATTGTGATTACTTACTATCGTCATTAATTACAGGGCCTAATAATGAGTGAACGAACTAAAACAATCATGAGCCTCGTTAATGTAAAGAAGAATGGCAACACCTGCAAGGGGGCAGTACAAACCAGAATAACTAAAAAGCGTAGACTGACTGAGAAAAAAAATGATTCAATTCAGGAAAATGTAGATGTAATAATGAAGGGCAATGTTTCTGTGCCTGAAGAAATGACTGAAAATCATGGACTGACTGAAGGATACAATGATTCAACTCACAAAAATATTGATGTTATGCGTGAACAAAAGACTGAAAATCGCAGAGTGACAGAGGAAAACAATGATTCAACTCAGGAAAATGTAGATGTAATTGAGAGTAGTGTTTCTGTGCCTGAAAAATTATTGAAAAGCGTACACTGGGGGAGGAAAACTACGATTCAACTAACAAAAATGCTGATGTAATCGAAAGTGATATTTCTATGCCTGAAGAACCACAGGTGATATGTGTTGAGGAGCCCCAGCCATCATCCTCTAATGGCCGTACTCGAAAACACAAAGGAACTCGTCGCTATGTGGTCCAACACTCAAGTGATACAAAACTGGGTTTGAAGAAAGTTCAAAATTCTGAGAGTTACAGTTCAGAATGTTCATTTCCCTCAGGTTCAAGTGATAATTATGAACCATGTAGTACTTCCGAGTCTTCAATTGAGTTCAAATCATCGTCAAATAATGATAGTACTTCACTGGGACCCTCTACAGATATTCCGGTGGAAGAAGTAGAACGAGTAACAACTACTAGTGAGACAGAACAACAGGTAGAAAACAATGAACAATCTTTAACAAACAAAAAAGTAAAAAAAGATTGCGTAGGTACTGAGGCGAACTGGCGCAAAATAAAATCTAAAACTCTAAGGAACTCAGGACAGAGTTCCACACCTAGAACTGGAAAGTGGTTGGCGCTCGGAAGATGGGCCCATCTTGTACAGATAAATGCGTTTGCTGGAATAGAGGTTTTCAAGTAAGACACTTACTTCCTCCATAGAGCCAGCTCCTGACAGAGTAGTTATGGAACACCATGATCCATAAGGAATCATATATTACCATGTACGTAAATACTATAAACACGAAATTAGTATTTACTGTGATAGTACATACAAGAATAGGCTCATATATTATATAATCATGTTGTATATGATTATTTATATTGGTTGGCAACACTGCCGCTGTCTCGGCTCTTCTAGCCTCGGCGTTGCCCCCTCTTCTCACTCTGTTCTCTGCTTTCTTGCATCATACATACGCTCTCGCTTCTCGTATCTTTACTTGATTCCTTTTTATATTATCCGAATATATCAAGTGTTACTTGTTTTCGAAGTGTGGTTCTATTACTTGTGTAATACCTACGACCATCAGATATTTCTGCGGTGAGTTATTATTCCATAATAATATGCACCTAGTTTCGCATGAGTCCCGCTTCATCACCTAGCCTCATAAGCTCAATTTCAGTCTTTGAATTGGCACGATATCGCGAAGGATCCTGACTGATACAACGAGCAATAAATAGTTCATATCCGAATCCCTTTTAAAAGCCCTATTTGAACACGAACATTCGATTTTTCGGTCAATGAATTGGCATGAGTTTGTTCCACTCGCTTCCCCCCCCCCCCCCCTTCTAGCCTCGTCGCAACCAACAGGGAAAGATGGCTGCCGAGTTCACTCGTCGATTTTCAACCAGCGGACTTCGAAAATTCATATTTTCCCCTGGGCACTAGGAGACGTTTTTCATCCATTTTATGGGAAGTAGGGCTAACGCCGAGCTGACCAATACTTGCACTTCCGCTAGGCAGGTATGGCTAAAACTATTGTCCATTTATGAGCAAAGTTCCGGACAGAGACTTGATCGACTACTAGAACAGTTTTTTAGCTATTCGTTTGACAACTCAGAAAACATGGTATCTCACGTATCTCGTCTCCAGAGAATTTTCGTAGAAGCAAATGAAGAGTTGGATAGATTGACTTCTAAGACTATGCCTGATCTAGTTTTAATGAGTAGAGTAATGTCAACATTGCCTAACGACTACTTCGAGTTCAAAAGCGTGTGGGAATCAGTCCCCATGGAGAAACGCACGATCGAAACACTGTCGGAACGATTACGTTTGATAGAAATGAGACTTCCAAATAAGGGGGGTGAAAATTCCGCGCTTACAGTGAAAACTGCTGGATTTAAGAAGAAACCACAGGTCGTCAAACATAAGCAGGAAGGCGAAAGGTGTAGCATTTGTAAGTCTACCGAACACTATGCAAGGCATTGTGACAAAAAGAAGCCTGAAAAGTCTAAACAGAGTGACCAAGGCACTGCATTTGTATGTGAGACTTTTGTATGTGGGTCAACTGACGTATCTGAGTCAAGCTTGTGGATTGCCGATAGTGCATGTTCCGTTCACATGACTAGTTTTCAAGACAATTTTCGAACATATACAGAGTTTTCTCAACCGAAAAAAGTATTTGTCGGGAATGATGACGTCATTTATGGCTTAGGAGAAGGCACTATTGATGTTGAAATGCTCATAAACGGAAAATGGGTGAGAAACCATTTGCAGTCCGTTTGGTATGTTCCGAGAATTGGTAGAAATCTGTTATCAGTAGGATCGACCGTGAGTAAGGGCATGACATTTACTGCAAATACAACTGAGTGCACCATAAGGAAAAATGGGGTCGTCATGATCATAGGAAAACAAACTCCGAACAAACTGTACAAAATGTCGATGCGTACTGTAAAACCTGAGAAACAGGTGGAGGCGTTTGTCACTACTCCCTCAGATAACTTACAGTTGTGGCATGAACGCATAGGGCATCAAGGCAAAAGGTACGTTCAAAATTTTCTGAAAAACCGGGGTATAAATTTGAAGTTTGATTCCTCGCTGTGTGAAGCCTGTGTGATGGGTAAACAGCCACGTCAAAGCTTTGGTGATCGTACGATATATAGGCCAACTGAATGTGGTGGGCAAATAAATGTCGACGTTTGTGGACCAATGGAAGTGGAATCCATAGGTGGGGCTCGCTATTACGTAGTCTTCAAGGACGACTATTCGTCGTTTCGTCGTGTTTATTTCTTGAAGAAAAAATCTGAAGTTCCCTCAGTTCTTCAGAAGTTCTTGGCAGAAGCTGAGATGGCAGGGCATAAGGTGAAGCAAATATTGAGCGACAATGGCACTGAAATTAAGAATGTGCAAGTCAAAAAGTTGCTTGAATTGAAGGGGATAAACCATAGATTCACTATGACATATACGCCTCAGCAAAATCCTGCAGAGCGAGAACATCGTACACTCTGTGAGTCTGCACGGTCAATGATGTTTGACTGCAAAGTCAGCTTTCTAGCATTTCTAAAATGTCTATGAAATTCGCTACCGCCGAAATGGCAAATAAGTCTGATGTGGTTGAGCAGACTGAAAAGTCTAATGCTCCTCCGCCGAAGGGCAAAGGCAAATCTGCCTATGTTAAGAGGCAAGACAAGCGTCGTCCTCCTAACAACAAGAGTCAACAAGCTGCAGTTACAGCACATTTAGACTCAGCCCTACATCCATCGGCCAGGCTTACATGGAAACCCCTCTTTGGGATTAATTCCGGGGCGACATTTGTCGTCATAAACGCTATACCAGCGTTTATCTTGCTCTTCTGGAATAGGTTGCATTCTGTAGCCGCTCGTCCACTTGCTAACATTATGGACAGGAATGGCGCTCAGGCGCGATACACTAAGTGTGTCCTTCATTCTATATTTGTTCGATTGTGTTGTGCTCAGGACAGCTCTGGCTCCCTATTCGAAGATATGGTTCTGTTGAACCATTTGACTGAGCAGGACAGGCGATTGTGCCAGTCCAGTAATCTAGTGATTCCGAAAGCATTGGGACATTTATATTCAATGTTTGGAAATGTCAAGATTGACGATGTCAACATTGTACCCTTGCTTCAGTACGTCCGTCCATTTGTAATAGATGGTGACGTTCGCACCGCTCAGCTACTACCACCCGGCTTAATCTTATCAAACGTAATTGATATGGTGGCGTACTACTCAACAGTAACTCCCACCGATTCGATTTAAAAAAAAAAAAAAAAAAAGAGTTGTGCTCTGTCTTTCGGTTCATCATACATACGCTCTCGCTTCTCGTATCTTTACTTGATTCCTTTTTATATTATCCGAATATATCAAGTGTTACTTGTTTTCGAAGTGTGGTTCTATTACTTGTGTAATACCTACGACCATCAGATATTTCTGCGGTGAGTTATTATTCCATAATAATATGCACCTAGTTTCGCATGAGTCCCGCTTCATCACCTAGCCTCATAAGCTCAATTTCAGTCTTTGAATTGGCACGATATCGCGAAGGATCCTGACTGATACAACGAGCAATAAATAGTTCATATCCGAATCCCTTTTAAAAGCCCTATTTGAACACGAACATTCGATTTTTCGGTCAATGAATTGGCATGAGTTTGTTCCACTCGCTTCCCCCCCCCCCCCCCTTCTAGCCTCGTCGCAACCAACAGGGAAAGATGGCTGCCGAGTTCACTCGTCGATTTTCAACCAGCGGACTTCGAAAATTCATATTTTCCCCTGGGCACTAGGAGACGTTTTTCATCCATTTTATGGGAAGTAGGGCTAACGCCGAGCTGACCAATACTTGCACTTCCGCTAGGCAGGTATGGCTAAAACTATTGTCCATTTATGAGCAAAGTTCCGGACAGAGACTTGATCGACTACTAGTACAGTTTTTTAGCTATTCGTTTGACAACTCAGAAAACATGGTATCTCACGTATCTCGTCTCCAGAGAATTTTCGTAGAAGCAAATGAAGAGTTGGATAGATTGACTTCTAAGACTATGCCTGATCTAGTTTTAATGAGTAGAGTAATGTCAACATTGCCTAATGACTACTTCGAGTTCAAAAGCGTGTGGGAATCAGTCCCCATGGAGAAACGCACGATCGAAACACTGTCGGAACGATTACGTTTGATAGAAATGAGACTTCCAAATAAGGGGGGTGAAAATTCCGCGCTTACAGTGAAAACTGCTGGATTTAAGAAGAAACCACAGGTCGTCAAACATAAGCAGGAAGGCGAAAGGTGTAGCATTTGTAAGTCTACCGAACACTATGCAAGGCATTGTGACAAAAAGAAGCCTGAAAAGTCTAAACAGAGTGACCAAGGCACTGCATTTGTATGTGAGACTTTTGTATGTGGGTCAACTGACGTATCTGAGTCAAGCTTGTGGATTGCCGATAGTGCATGTTCCGTTCACATGACTAGTTTTCAAGACAATTTTCGAACATATACAGAGTTTTCTCAACCGAAAAAAGTATTTGTCGGGAATGATGACGTCATTTATGGCTTAGGAGAAGGCACTATTGATGTTGAAATGCTCATAAACGGAAAATGGGTGAGAAACCATTTGCAGTCCGTTTGGTATGTTCCGAGTATTGGTAGAAATCTGTTATCAGTAGGATCGACCGTGAGTAAGGGCATGACATTTACTGCAAATACAACTGAGTGCACCATAAGGAAAAATGGGGTCGTCATGATCATAGGAAAACAAACTCCGAACAAACTGTACAAAATGTCGATGCGTACTGTAAAACCTGAGAAACAGGTGGAGGCGTTTGTCACTACTCCCTCAGATAACTTACAGTTGTGGCATGAACGCATAGGGCATCAAGGCAAAAGGTACGTTCAAAATTTTCTGAAAAACCGGGGTATAAATTTGAAGTTTGATTCCTCGCTGTGTGAAGCCTGTGTGATGGGTAAACAGCCACGTCAAAGCTTTGGTGATCGTACGATATATAGGCCAACTGAATGTGGTGGGCAAATAAATGTCGACGTTTGTGGACCAATGGAAGTGGAATCCATAGGTGGGGCTCGCTATTACGTAGTCTTCAAGGACGACTATTCGTCGTTTCGTCGTGTTTATTTCTTGAAGAAAAAATCTGAAGTTCCCTCAGTTCTTCAGAAGTTCTTGGCAGAAGCTGAGATGGCAGGGCATAAGGTGAAGCAAATATTGAGCGACAATGGCACTGAAATTAAGAATGTGCAAGTCAAAAAGTTGCTTGAATTGAAGGGGATAAACCATAGATTCACTATGACATATACGCCTCAGCAAAATCCTGCAGAGCGAGAACATCGTACACTCTGTGAGTCTGCACGGTCAATGATGTTTGACTGCAAAGTCAGCTTTCTAGCATTTCTAAAATGTCTATGAAATTCGCTACCGCCGAAATGGCAAATAAGTCTGATGTGGTTGAGCAGACTGAAAAGTCTAATGCTCCTCCGCCGAAGGGCAAAGGCAAATCTGCCTATGTTAAGAGGCAAGACAAGCGTCGTCCTCCTAACAACAAGAGTCAACAAGCTGCAGTTACAGCACATTTAGACTCAGCCCTACATCCATCGGCCAGGCTTACATGGAAACCCCTCTTTGGGATTAATTCCGGGGCGACATTTGTCGTCATAAACGCTATACCAGCGTTTATCTTGCTCTTCTGGAATAGGTTGCATTCTGTAGCCGCTCGTCCACTTGCTAACATTATGGACAGGAATGGCGCTCAGGCGCGATACACTAAGTGTGTCCTTCATTCTATATTTGTTCGATTGTGTTGTGCTCAGGACAGCTCTGGCTCCCTATTCGAAGATATGGTTCTGTTGAACCATTTGACTGAGCAGGACAGGCGATTGTGCCAGTCCAGTAATCTAGTGATTCCGAAAGCATTGGGACATTTATATTCAATGTTTGGAAATGTCAAGATTGACGATGTCAACATTGTACCCTTGCTTCAGTACGTCCGTCCATTTGTAATAGATGGTGACGTTCGCACCGCTCAGCTACTACCACCCGGCTTAATCTTATCAAACGTAATTGATATGGTGGCGTACTACTCAACAGTAACTCCCACCGATTCGATTTAAAAAAAAAAAAAAAAAAGAGTTGTGCTCTGTCTTTCGGTTCATCATACATACGCTCTCGCTTCTCGTATCTTTACTTGATTCCTTTTTATATTATCCGAATATATCAAGTGTTACTTGTTTTCGAAGTGTGGTTCTATTACTTGTGTAATACCTACGACCATCAGATATTTCTGCGGTGAGTTATTATTCCATAATAATATGCACCTAGTTTCGCATGAGTCCCGCTTCATCACCTAGCCTCATAAGCTCAATTTCAGTCTTTGAATTGGCACGATATCGCGAAGGATCCTGACTGATACAACGAGCAATAAATAGTTCATATCCGAATCCCTTTTAAAAGCCCTATTTGAACACGAACATTCGATTTTTCGGTCAATGAATTGGCATGAGTTTGTTCCACTCGCTTCCCCCCCCCCCCCCCCCTTTCTAGCCTCGTCGCAACCAACAGGGAAAGATGGCTGCCGAGTTCACTCGTCGATTTTCAACCAGCGGACTTCGAAAATTCATATTTTCCCCTGGGCACTAGGAGACGTTTTTCATCCATTTTATGGGAAGTAGGGCTAACGCCGAGCTGACCAATACTTGCACTTCCGCTAGGCAGGTATGGCTAAAACTATTGTCCATTTATGAGCAAAGTTCCGGACAGAGACTTGATCGACTACTAGTACAGTTTTTTAGCTATTCGTTTGACAACTCAGAAAACATGGTATCTCACGTATCTCGTCTCCAGAGAATTTTCGTAGAAGCAAATGAAGAGTTGGATAGATTGACTTCTAAGACTATGCCTGATCTAGTTTTAACCCTTATCTGGCCATGTTAACTGAGGTTAACGCGATTTTTCGTCTTCGACTGTGACGTCACGTCCGTGGTTTCCTCCACGAACGTTCTTACTTTCGAATGTGCAGGAGGTTATTTATCATGTTGGCACCACTGGAGCCTTATTTCGCGCAGAAAAGCGAGTGTTTTGGACTTGTGAAGCCGGCGTGTCAAGAGGTGCTGTCAACAGGTGCATGGAGGCTAATTGAGGTGAGTTCAACCAAGGATTTAAACTATTCAGTGCTTTTTCCCCCCGTTTTGGGTGATTGATTATTGATATTTAGATGTTGCTAGTTGATTTAGTGCTAAGAAACGTTAGGATAAGTAATAATTAAGTGCAGGAAACTAGTTTGAAAATCTGTTAACCATAGTTAACAAAACCATTTGTCACAAAAATTGGGATGTTAACCGAAGTTATCACGTCCAGTTTCCAATATCGTCGGGATGTTGACTGTAGTTTACACGACCAGTTTCTAGTGAAGTCGGGATGTGGTTATTGGCGTTTAGTTGGCCCACTGACCAGGCCCCTAGAAATATACAGGGTGTTTTTTTGGGATTATTTCGCACTAAAAAAAACTAAAAGTACCTAACCCCCACTAAAATGATCCTCTGTTGATCCAGCGTACCTATAGTAAATTTAATGGTACCTACCATAGGCTAAAAACGCCTTAGAACCTATATTTTACTCCCACTTTGCCCTTTTCCAGATTCTAGCCATGTACCACTTCAGAAGTCGTGCGGAGAGAATATTATCCCTTGTCCCTAAACCTGGGGTTCAGTCAGACGACGAATTTGATGACGACCCGCCACCCAATGAAGATGTGGAGCAGCAGGAACTTGAGGATCAAGCCATCCTCAGTAACTGGGATGAACAGAACGAGGAGAAGATGGAAGCTGAGATAAGCCGCTTATTTGCTGACATCATACCACAAGATGAGGACGAAGGTACCTAAATGTTACTGACATGGTTGAACATACCATCATTGAAGGAAATTTAAATTGAAGGAATAGGTTGGGTTGGAATGACTATGTGACTGAACGAATGATTGACCGTGTAATTTTTTTTCAGCGAATTTTTACAGGAAATACATTTATGGCTTTTTTCTTTCCTCAGATTTACTTCTCAGCGACATTCAAGATGACAACCTTCCGCAACAACAGGAAACCCCACAAGAAGAACCAGGAGTACCTGAACAGCCATATTCGCAAAACGTTGAGAGAACTGCGTCGAAGAAACAGCGCAAAGTAGTAGAGCACGTCACAAAGCTGGTCAAAAAGAGTAAAATGAACCGACTACGGATGAATTGGAGTAAGACTGGATTCAAACATAATGTTACAGATAAACTGCCTCGACCTTCTGGTGATGAAGACAGCACTGGAACTCCTCTGTCCTACTTCTACAAATATTTCAACGAAAAATGCATGGACCTTATTGTCTATCAAACCAACTTGTATTACATGCAACAAAAAGGGGAAGAACTGAACATGGATAGAGACTCTTTGAAAGCATTTATTGGAATCCTGTTGCTGATGGGGGTTGTGAACTTACCATCTGTCACAGATTATTGGAGTTCGAACCCGTGTTTCAAACAAGAACGAATCTCCAACGCAATGTCTTATAAAAAATTTGTTCGCATCAAACGGTTCCTCCATTTTGCCGATAACACTGACGAGGATCATGAAGATCCCTTCTTCAAGATTAGCCCGATTTTTGAACTCATCCGACAAAATTGCTTGCAAACCCCAGCCGAGCACAGTTATAGTGTGGATGAAATGATGATCCCTTATAAAGGGAAAACAGCGGGATCGAAAAAACAGTACATGCCCAAAAAGCCATGTAAATGGGGGTTTAAAATGTTCGTGAGGTCTGGCGTCTCAGGCATTGTGTATGATTTCTACCTTTACTCGGGTGCTGATACATTCCGTGGACCTCATTTTTCAAAAATCGAGGATTCATTTCCATTCTCGTCACAGTGTGTAATGGCTCTTTGCAAGAGTATCAAAGAACCGCAGATGAACACCGTTTACTTTGACAATTTCTTTTCAAGCCCAGAGCTTTTGGTCCATTTGAGGAAGGAATATGGAATACTGACTTTAGGAACAATTAGAAGGAACAGAACGAGGGAAGCCCCTATATCCTCAGAGAATGCTATGAAGAAAAAGGCGAGAGGGGCATATGAAGAATTTGCTGACAACGAAAATCAAATCGCCATAGTTTAGTGGATGGACACAAAACCGGTCTTACTAGCAAGCACATACGTGTCAGCCAGCCCTCCCGATACGCTGAAGAGGTGGTCAAAAACTGAGCGCTCATATGTCGATGTACCATGTCCAAGAATTATCAAGGAGTACAACCAACACATGGGGGGTGTAGACCTCTCCGACATGTTAATTGCGCTGTATCGGACCCCCTATCGATCTCACAGATGGTACATGCTAATATTTGCCCAACTCTTGGACATCTGTGTCCTCAACGGATGGCTTTTATACCGAAGGGACATGGAAGCAAAAAAAGCTGCACAAGAAGAGAGACTCAAAAAGAGAAAGCTCGATGAGAAGATAGAAGATGAAGGCACGTTTGGTCCTCCTAAGCAACAAAAACCGAAGAATTCCAAGAAAAGACCAAGAAAAACTCAAAACAACGAGGACAGTGAAATCTCAGCTGTTGAATTGAAAGATGGAGAAAAGTGGACTGTTTCTCAAAAACAACAGGACAAGAAAACTTCAATGACATTTACCAAAGAGAAAACCACAAATTCTCGAAAAAAGCCTATTCAAAAATTGGATGGTTCAGAAGAAAGAATTTTGGTTGAACAGCCACGAGAAGAAATACTGTTGGATGTGGTTCTAATGGATGGGGTGGCTATGGAAAGAATGAATGACGAGGTTCTGCAGCAAGCCGTTCAAGATGGCATTGTGATTGATGGTACTGTGCAAGATTCCAAGGAAAATTCTAGTCAGGATGGGTCTGCGAGTAAGAAGAAAGTGAGAAAGAAGAGGAATTTTATACTTAATGAAGAGAAAGTTAAAGTTATGCCGCTGAAAGAATTCCGAGCAGCAGTGGCAGAGCAACTAATCAGATATTCCAACTGTGGAAAAAGAGGCACTCAGCGCTCTAGTTCCTCCAAGTCCAAATCACCACCACCACTGGACAGCCTACCTATTGAGCTACAGTATCAGCACCTCCCTGTATGCTCAACCAAAGGAAGATGCCGTCTCTGCTCATACAATATAACTACAATAATGTGTAGCTCTTGTACCAAACGCTTTTGTTTAGTTCCTACTGGGAACTGCTTCTTGGAGCACGTCAAAGACTTGGGCAATCCCAAAAACCCTCAGGGTGAATAATTCATAGTTCCTACTTTTCAGTTCATAAGTGTTTTCGATTTGGGATTTTACGTTTACCAGAGTATTTCTTGTTCTATTAGAAATTAGGCTGTTTTAGTAAGGATAAGACTGATTTTTGTGATGAAACCAAAAGGCCCAATATTTTGTGATTAGAAGTACCTTACCCTAAGGGAAAAGAAATACGAATTTTTTTAGATTTTATAAATAAAGTTGATTGTTTTGAGAAAATAACAGTGGGAATTTAATTTATACTACGTCCTACACCTTTGTGATTCGTATTCTGAATCTTACCATGTTAACTGGAGTTAACATATTCTGGTTTCTGGTAACTGGACTTGTTAACTACAGGTAACATTTTTTTTATGGGCCTACGGTCTTGCCAAAAAGCAATTATTCCGAATTTAATTATTAACAACATCTTTAGGAAGGCCAATACTTGAAAAAAAATGCTAAGTTACTTGCGCGAACCAGCAATTTCTAAAAGTGACCAGAAAAGGGTTAATGAGTAGAGTAATGTCAACATTGCCTAACGACTACTTCGAGTTCAAAAGCGTGTGGGAATCAGTCCCCATGGAGAAACGCACGATCGAAACACTGTCGGAACGATTACGTTTGATAGAAATGAGACTTCCAAATAAGGGGGGTGAAAATTCCGCGCTTACAGTGAAAACTGCTGGATTTAAGAAGAAACCACAGGTCGTCAAACATAAGCAGGAAGGCGAAAGGTGTAGCATTTGTAAGTCTACCGAACACTATGCAAGGCATTGTGACAAAAAGAAGCCTGAAAAGTCTAAACAGAGTGACCAAGGCACTGCATTTGTATGTGAGACTTTTGTATGTGGGTCAACTGACGTATCTGAGTCAAGCTTGTGGATTGCCGATAGTGCATGTTCCGTTCACATGACTAGTTTTCAAGACAATTTTCGAACATATACAGAGTTTTCTCAACCGAAAAAAGTATTTGTCGGGAATGATGACGTCATTTATGGCTTAGGAGAAGGCACTATTGATGTTGAAATGCTCATAAACGGAAAATGGGTGAGAAACCATTTGCAGTCCGTTTGGTATGTTCCGAGTATTGGTAGAAATCTGGAAGTAGGGCTAACGCCGAGCTGACCAATACTTGCACTTCCGCTAGGCAGGTATGGCTAAAACTATTGTCCATTTATGAGCAAAGTTCCGGACAGAGACTTGATCGACTACTAGAACAGCTTTTTAGCTATTCGTTTGACAACTCAGAAAACATGGTATCTCACGTATCTCGTCTCCAGAGAATTTTCGTAGAAGCAAATGAAGAGTTGGATAGATTGACTTCTAAGACTATGCCTGATCTAGTTTTAATGAGTAGAGTAATGTCAACATTGCCTAACGACTACTTCGAGTTCAAAAGCGTGTGGGAATCAAAAAAAAAAAAAAAAAAAAAAAAAAAAAAAGTTGTGCTCTGTCTTTCGGTCAGTGAACAGTGTTAGAAAGTGCTCTGCAAATTATCTTCATTTTGAGTGGTAAAAACGGCATGGATTTTGACTGATTTTGGACTACTGATTTGTGAAGTGATTCTGGACAATTGTGTAAAGTTTGGTGTTGATCTGGACTAGACTTGATACACTTTTGGACCTTTTAGTTGTGGGGAGCTGCATGTGGTGAGTGATATAGGATTTTCCCTTTGTTTACTTTTGGGTGATTGACTGGGGTCATTGGGAAGTCTCTATCTGATTAGAGGCTTCATTCCCTGCCTTATCCTGTAAGGCCTTGTGTTAGCAGATAAGTAGTACTTATCTTTTCAGCCAGCTGTTTTGTTGTTTTGTTTTTGTGGGAGAGACTTCAATAGGTGGAAGAGAAAGAAGTTGTTCCAATTTTCAGTAGCCTGAAAGCAAAAATTCGAAAAGGAGGGGTGCTACGGGAAAACCCTTCTAGGGTTGGAAGGAGGGTACTTTGGGACCAAAATTTTTAAAAGGGGGGGGTACCCCCCCACCCTTGGATTTTGCGCTAGAGGCCATAACTTGGCTTCTGGTTGTCTGATTGAGACAGGAAAAAGTCCCTTGTGCTGCAAATGATGGATAGATCGAGGTTGTCAGATGGTGCAAGTGATGTGGACGAAGAGGTGACCCAGCATGTCGGGCATGAGCATGCCGATGGGGGTGCAGGATGCGGACTTCTCTGGAAGAACGCTGCCCAGGTCCCCTCCTGCAGCAGGGGCTTTACTTCCAGCAAAGGGAATCGCCAAGAAAAGGAAGGCGGATGTTCAAAGGGAAGAATTTGATGTTGCCAAGTGTTTGGAGCCTATTGAAAGGATGGAAGGGGCAATAAAGGAGCTCTCTTCCTATATTCTCAGCCCGGAGAGCAAATTGAATAAGGGCCAGATGTTGATGTTGGATGGGCTTATTCAAACCATCCAATGGTCAGCTGCTAAATTAGTGGCTGACAATGCTTACTTGGCTGGACAGGTTGTGGCAGTGAGGGAGGTGTTGGACAGGAGGAAGGGTCATGAGCAGGGAGGGGTAGCTACGATCTCCCCAGTCTTGAGGGCAGTGGAGGAGGTAAGGCAGGGCTTGGCAGACTCGTTCCATACCCCAGTGATAAAGGCCGTGAGTAGGGTGGAGGAGCGCTTTGGGCAGCAGTCCCGACAGCTTGCAGAGCTAATGGGAAGGGGGAGACTCTTCAGTGAGGTAGCAGCCGGGTCAACAGGTGTATTGCCTTCGGCGGCCCCTTTTACACCAGTACCGGTGAAATCAATCACCCAGGTGAGATCGGAGATTAGAGCGGGAATTAGGGAGAAGGGAGGGCCCCAGCCAGCGAAGACCACGAAGACACTCATTGTTACGGGTGCGGAGAACAGCTCAGATGCAGATACCATGAAGGCACTGTCAGCAGTTAACCCACAGGATGTGGGGTTGGACATCAGGAGCAGCCGCGTTATTAGGGGGGGTGGTGTTGCCGTTGATGTTGGGAATGAGGTCTGCCTGAGTACCCTCCAGGCAAATCCGGCATTCAAGAAAAGTGGGTTGGTGGTGAAGGAGGCCCCTGGAAAGTTCCCGCGTCTCCTGATCCATGGGGTCCCCTCATCCTTGACTTCTGAGGAGTTGGAGGCGGAGTTTTGGAAGTCCAATTGCACGAGTGTTGCCAGCGCGGAGAGGAAGAGTGCCTTCATACCCATCCATAAGGCAGGACCGAGGAATCTGTCAGAAACCAAGTGGGTGGTGGAGGTGGCGCAGGCTGTCAGGTCTCAGCTCATCAGTGGTGGGAGGATCAAGCTGGGGTGGCTGGTCTGTAGGGTTGTGGACCACATTTCGGTCTCACGGTGCTACCAATGCCAAAAGTTTGGTCATGTTGCGAAGATCTGCAAGAGGACAGAAATCTGTGGATGGTGTGCTGGGGAGGGCCATTCATATCGAACGTGTACCAGGAAAGACCAGCCGGCACTGTGTGTCAATTGTAAGGAAGCGGGACGTCCCTCCACGCATGACGCTGGTTCATTGGAGTGCCCCTCTTACAGGATCGCAATGGAAAACCAAGTCAGGCTGACCGATTATGGAAGGAATGGGTAGTTTGCAGACGTGGACAGTGGGGCAGCTGAATGTGAATAGGGAGCAAACAGTTATGGAGGAGCTGAGGGAGGAAATGAGCCGGAGGCGGATTCCCGTTGCTGCTGTCCAGGAGCCGCCGTGGGTGGGGGGGCGTGTGCCAGGAGCGGGAATGAGGACTCGAATTTTGTTCAAGGTGGATGGTGCAGGTTCAAGACCATTGGCCTGTATCTTGGTGGCGGATCAGGCCACGGATGTTCTCTTTCATAGTGAATTGTCTTGCCCCACTGTGGCGGTTGCATCTCTGCAAAGGGATGGTCATGCGGTTATGATTGTGTCTGTTTATATCCCTCCGCGGACGCGGTTTGATGAGACACTGGGCTGCTTGGATATGGTTATGACAAGGAGGGGGTCGGCAAGAATTTTAATACTGGGCGACTTCAACAGCTGGCACACGCTGTGGGGTTCACCTACAAGCAACTTTAGAGGAAGGGAGGTGGTGGAGTGGTTCCAGTGTTGGCGGCTGGACCTTTTGAATGACAGCTCCATGGGGCCAACCTTCAGCAGCTATATAGGGTCGTCGTACATTGATCTGAGCTTTGCCACCCCACAGCTGGCAACCTCAATTCATCGTTGGATGGTCCAGTTTGCCACCACCAGTGTCCATGCTATGATTACCATCGAGTTGGTGATAGGGGAAGCTGCCCCCTTGGAGAAAGCGAATAGATTTGTCACAAGGACGGCACGATGGAGGGCTTTCCGGGCTGAGTTGAGACACTGGATGGTGGACTACATCCGGATGGACCATTCCCGGCTGGGGACGGTGGATGAGCATTCGGATGACCTCACTGAGGCCATCCTATTGGCTGCATCCAACACGTTGAGGGTGAGTAGGGCAGGAGGCTGCTCGGGAAATGCGTGGTGGTCTCAGGAAATTTAGGAGCAGAGGCGGCGACTCATCAGGGCAAAAAGGCAGCGCCGGGGTGCTAGAGGGGTGGTGAGGGAGCACTTGTCAACAATTGCTGAGGAGCAAAAGCGAGTTTATAAGAGAATGATTAGGAAAGCAAAAAGGGACTCTTGGAAAAGCTTTGTGGTTGCGGAGGTGGTTATGGACCCGTGGTCACTCCCTTACAGAATAGTAAGGAATAAGATCACCCCCCAGGTGGCACTGGCAAGCTATTGCGTGGATGGGCAACGTGCGGGTAGCATTGAGGAGGCCTCAAGGTTATTCCTTGAGAGCGTCTTCCCTGTAGACAGTTGGGTAGAGGATACTCCTGAGTGCAGAGCAATGCGGATGGCGATCCTGGCCCCCCCAGACTCCCCCCCATTTCCGGGATGGACCATGCAGCAACTTAAAGATGGTATGGGGGCATTTTATAGGAGTAAGGCCCCGGGAGTGGACGCCGTGGACATGGCTATGCTGAAGGAGGCCCCACAAGAGTTCCATACATGCTTGCTCAACCTCTTTAACCATGCGTTGGCGGAGGGAAAGTTTCCTACAAGATGGAAGGTGGCAGTGATCAAGACCATTCTCAAGTCCCCTGACCGAGACCCTTCTCAGATTGGCAGCCTGCGACCTGTGAGCCTCCTCCCCTGCATGGGGAAGCTCCTGGAGCGCTTGATTCTGAATGTACTGGACCCATACCTGGCGGCAGCAGCACACCACAACCAGTTTGGCTGCGCGAGGGGGAGGAGCGCCGAGGATGCCATTGCGCGGCTGGTGCTTGGTGTACAGGAGTCGAGGGAGAAGTGGGTCCTGGCAGTATTTTATGATATTGCAGGAGCTTTCAATGCCTTGTGGTGGCCTATGTTGCTCTCATCTCTCAGGGACCTTGGTATTCCTCCCAATGTGTACCTCCTCTTGCGGAGCTATTTTGATGGGCGAACGGCGGAGTTGGGGCTGGCAAGTAAGAGAACCCGCGTGGCGGTTACCAGGGGATGTCCGCAGGGTTCGGTCCTGGGCGCGGCTTTATGGAATTTGGCGTTTTCTGGGTTGTTGAGGCTGTTGGACAGGCAGGAGTGTGTCTCCGTGGCTTATGTGGACGATTTGGCCATTTTGTTGAGTAGTCGCACGAGATCCGGGTTGGTGGTTGCAGCTGAGGCGATTTCCGGTCTTGTGGTTGATTGGTGCAGGGGAGCAAGACTGGAGGTGGCAGCCGGGAAGACCCAAGCCATACTGTTCAGGGGGAGTGCAGACCCGCGGCACCCTTTCAGATTTAATGCCGGTGGCGGACGAGTGGAAGCATTGGGGGCGGTCAAGTACTTGGGGGTCCATCTGGATAGGAAGCTGTCTTGTAGGAGGCACCTGGAGGCAGTGGAGGCAAAGGTGATCAAGTTGGCTGCAGGCGTCCGAAGTTTCTCTGGAGCGGATTGGGGTATCCCTTTCCAGTGCCAGTGGAACTATTACCACACCGTCTTCCTCCCGTCGGTTATGTATGCGGCTTCAACTTGGTGGAGATCTCCTACAAAGGCCCTTCGAGAGAAGATTCTGAAGATCCAGAGACCGGCTCTCCTTGCCATGACCAGGGGGTATAGAACGTGCTCGACGGAGGCGCTGCAGGTGGTGGCTGGGGCCCTCCCACTGGATTTGATTATGGATGCAAGGGTTGCATATACCTCCGTCAGGTCATTGTGTTAAGTTAGGTTGTGATCTATGTGTTGTGTGAAGTTGTTGTGTTGTGGGCTATGGACAGAACTGTGAAGAATCGTGAGCTGCAAGCTGTGAACCATACGCATAGAGTCTGCTAAATGAAGCCTGCCAATGATGGAAAGCCACAAAATACTCAAGAGGTGGTGAGTACGGAGGCCGTGCTAAACTGCTGCAATTGTTCAGCATCCTGCCAATGATGGAAGACCGCAGGATCCTCAAGAGGCGGTTAGTACTGAGGCTGAAGGACTAGCACTCAGAATGAGTGTTCCCCTTTGCCTCCATACACCCTGTAAAACCGGCACCGCCACGTGGTCCATCCCGGACATGCTAGACATGACCAACGCCGGAGGAGGCAAATACAGGGGTAACCTGCTGTGCTGAAATGAAAGGAGGGATTTATATATATCCAAGCAGCCCAGAATCCAAGCAGCAAGATTGGAATGGGCCCTAGTGGCCTGAAAACAATCAGTCGCCCAGCGCACAGCAGGTCAATGATGTTAGCGGCAAAGGTCAGCAAGTCCTTTTGGGCAGAGGCAGTGAACACTGCAGCCTATTTACTGAATTTGACAGGCCCTACGCCACAGGAAGATAAAACTCCTTATGAACTTTGGTTCGGTAAAGATAGAGTTCCAATCGACCACTTGAAGGTTTTTGGCACTGAGTGCTTTGTTCAGATTCCCAAACAAAAGAGACAAAAGTGGGACACGAAGTCAATGAAAGGGCTCTTTGTAGGATACTGTGACATCAGAGATGGGTATCGAGTTTGGGTGCCTGAAAAGAAAGATGTTATCTCAAGTCGGGATTTTGTATTTAGTGAAAACGTGTTGTCAGTTACCAAGTCTGAAAATAGTTCCAATGCTGCAGAGTTCCGTTTAATTCCGACAGAAAACGAAGTGCAGTTGGAAAATGTAATGCAGCAGGACGTTGAGCAATATTCTGGGGAAGAAAATGAAGATGATCATTCCGGGGAAGATAGTGACCATGATGAGAGTCTTTTCGCACCAATTCCAGAGCCAGGGTGTTCCAACGCTCAAGGGGTACCAAATAAAAACAACAATCAGAGGCAACTTCGCGATAGGGGCCAATTGAAAGCACCTGATAGACTGGTCTACAAGTTGGGTGACAATAATGTCGCAATGATGGCACTAAGTGAACCGACAACATATAAAGAAGCTATGAAGTCGGAGGAAGCTTCTCAGTGGAAAGCAGCCATGGACGATGAGATGAGATCATTGGCTGAAAACCAGGTGTGGGAACTTGCTCAGTTACCTCCTGGGAAGAAAGTGGTCGATAGTCGATGGGTTTTCAAGCTGAAAAGAAAACCAAATGGAGAAATAGACCGATTCAAGGCAAGAGTAGTTGCAAAGGGGTATGCTCAAGTCCCAGGCATAGACTACAATGAAACGTTCAGTCCAGTAGTGAGATTTGACACTATCAGAACACTGTTGAGTGTATCAGCGTGTGAGGGATTGAAACTCTTGCAATTCGACGTCAAAACTGCATTTCTCTACGGAAATCTTGACGAAGAAATTTACATGGCTCAGCCAGATGGTTACCACGATGGGACGAAACGGGTATGCAAGCTCACAAGAAGTCTTTACGGCTTGAAGCAAGCACCTAGATGTTGGAACACAAGGTTCACCAATTTTATCAAGTCTCAAGGTTTCAAGGCCAGTCATGCAGATCCTTGTCTGTATCATCGCGAAACGGGGAAGACAAAGATGTTTTTGGCGATATACGTTGACGACGGGATATTGAGTGGCTCAGATTTTGATGAAATGACCAGATTCATGAATCACTTGCGTGAAGAATTTCACATCACAGAGAGTCCGCTTGGAAGCTATCTGGGAATGGAAATTACGCAGAATAAGGACGGGTCAATTTTCTTAAGTCAAGAGCACTATGCACTGAAAGTTTGCAAGCATTTTAACATGGAAAAGGCAAATCCGGTTACAGTACCTATTGGGCCAGAAGGTCAGAGCCAGAATGATGTAGATCTGGGACCAGATGTGCCTTACCGCCAAGCAGTTGGGAGCTTGATGTACCTTGCTACTGTCACGCGACCCGAAATTGCTTTCGCAGTAGGTGTTGTGTCAAGGAAAGTCTCAAAGCCCACTGTTTCCGATTGGGTAGCAGTGAAACGAATCATGAAGTACCTAAGGGGCACTTCTTCGTTGGGCCTGCTCTACAAAAAGGGGTACAAGCCTGGAGTTCTTGAGAGCTATTCTGATGCTGATTATGGAGGTGACGCGCTCACGAAACGGTCAACATCAGGGGCTGTAAGCCTGTATGGCGGTGGAGCGGTGTCCTGGTTGAGTCGAAGACAAAAATCTGTGTCTCTGTCGACAACTCATGCAGAGTCTGTAGCCGCAAGTGAAGGTACCAAAGACCTAATATGGCTCAGTCGACTGCTGAACGAGCTCACAGTTTTGAAAGGGAAGCCCACTCTTCTAGTCGACAACGAAAGTGCTTTGAAACTTGTGAAAAATCCTGTATTCCACAACAGATCGAAGCACATCGAAATTCGATATCATTTCATTCGGGAAAAATACGAAGAAGGCGCTATGGACATTCAACACGTTGAAACGAAGTTGCAGATTGCAGACGTTATGACGAAGCCTCTACCAAGGGTCAGGTTTGAATGTCTACGACAGTTGTTAGGGATGGAGAAGAGTTCCTGAGTTTAGGTCTTCGGAGGAAGTATTGTGAGTTGAAGATCCTGAAACTCATATGTTCGTGTTACGAAGAAGATGGTTGTAAAAGTTCCCCTTAGTTACTCCTGAAAAAATATAGTTGAGTATTATTATCGATTTAAACAAAGCTCTACTTTTCTAAAAGAAGTTCGTTCAGTTTTGTCGTTTATTTGATTTTGACTCGTGACGTAGGTACAAGTTGTGGCCACAACTAAGCCCTTTGGGGACGTACCTATGTTGTCTTGATCTGCTTCCTGCCCCCTGCGTGTGTGTCATGAAGTTGGATTGTTCGAGCCCAACGAACTTTCACGGCGAATAAGTATGAGGTAGCAATCTAGAGGTTCTGCTACGCCCGAGTCAGAAAAGATCAGTTTCGGAAGTGCACAAATACTTGAGTTGATTTGACCAAAAACCGATGTGCACTGTTTGTTTACTGCTCGGTGCTCAGGGCAAACCCAGGTCCTAGGAACCGTTCAGGCTCTCGGATTATTCTTAGATATGAGGACTGTTGTTTCGGACCACTGGATCCTCGGGGTTAAAGACCGGCTTGAATCAACTTGAAACAGCCTTTAACCCTTAATCTCACCATGTATCATAGTGTCGCTACAAACTCATCAACAGGAAACTCATCTAAAACGCGAGCTCAAGGTTTTTCGAGGAGTTTCCTCATAGGGTGGGACACTGGTCTAAACCGAATGGATGGGTCTAAAATATGAAATCGAACATTGTCTATCGAACATTATGAAATCGAACATGGGTCTAAAATATGAAAATATGAAATCGAACATTGGGATTTTAATTTGGAAGATAAAAACTAGATAGCATTCATTTTTTATGAGTTTCCTGTTCCCTGTGGAAACTGATCTAAAGTTCATAACGGGAAAGCCATCGAACTGACAGTCATCTAACTTTGAAGGGCTCCCTCACTACCTGTTCCGACCCACCTCACGTGGTGAGGTCCACCAGACTTGAGATACCTACTTATTATTCGCACTGCTGTACTACTCTTCTATTGCACGTTTCCTCGGCTCCCTGGGTTGTTTTCGAGACTGGCCACTAACCCCGGAATATAACCCCGTGTATTAAAGCCCTCATTGGTCCAGTTTGCCTGACCCAGCGACCGATTCCCTATATAAGGGTGGCACCTATATCCACATTTCATCATACCAGAACTAATTTTCAACGTTATCGGTACTGTTTGCTGCTCTCGCTTTTCAACCCCTACAACATTCTTCACACCGAAATGGTCCGCGTAGTAGATGGTCAACGTGTTGGCTCAAAGTTATACGAAGACTCAGGTTTTTTCTATACAGTTTATAGAAGAACTGAGAATATGTGGTATCTTAGATGTAGCGTTACGAAGTGTGTGGCCAAGGGGAAGATGGTTCCAATGGAAGATTTAACCAGTTCAAGAATCGTCCTCACCAAGGAACATTTGCATGGGGTCCCTGACGTGAAAACTGACGCGGCAAATACCCTAAGAAAAACTATTCGAGAAAGATGCGGGTCAGAGAGTAAAGACTTACGGATTATCTTCGACGAGGAATGCAACAAGTAAGTTTCTTTTTGTTTTGTTGTATGTTACTAAAGTATTGTATGCTTGATTTGAATTCCTGTAAGTAGGTACCTACCTAAAACATTCAAATTCTTTTCTTTTTTTTTCTCGCCAAATAGATTTTGTTGACCCGAAACATTATTTTCCAGGGTGCCCCCTGAAGTTGCAAGACTTGTCGATTTCCCAACGATGAGCAGCTGTATTAGGAAGTTCAAAAAACGACATGTACCCAGTATTCCTTCTTCCCTAGAAGAGCTGGGCGCAGCAATTCTCACCAATGTTGCTCGTTACGGGGAGATCCGCGAAGAGAAGACATTTCATGGAGTAACGACGGGAGCTAAGAGAAGTTTAATTTTCGTGGTTCCCCAGCTCATTGAGATTCTAAAAGCGTCATCCGAATGGCATATGGATGGCACTTTTAAAACTCGGCCAAATTCTCCTCCATCCAGACAACTTTTTACGATTATGGCTACTGTGGGGAATAAGGTAAGATTTTCTATTTCGTACTCATAGAAGGTACTCGTACTTACATAATATACCTAACTAATCTAAGATATAACTACAAAACCCCAGATGCCATGCTGAAAGGATGCTGGTTCCATTATGCCCAAGTAAGCTAATTTACATCACATCAGCATTACCGACTTTTATCCTGAATATAGGTAATAAATTCGTCACGATAATGTCAATATATTGTATCTAATTAATACACACTAATTTCAGGCCATCATTCGGAAAGTCCGGTTCTCAGGCTATTCGCAGATGTTAAAGGAAAACGGGGAATTCAAGAAAGGCACTCAGGTTATGATTGCTTTGCCACTTTTACCAGCAGAAGACATTAGAGCTGGCCCACAGTACGCAAAAACGTATTTGATGGAGAATGGACATGAAGAACCAGCAAGAAAATTAATTCCGTAAGATGAAGCTTTTTACACATTTTGAAACGTATCTGACGTTGATTGAGGATGAGTCACTACCTACATTACAATAAAATGTTACTTCATTAATACTATTGTTTTGTTTTTACAGGTATATCGAAAAGGAGTGGATCCAAAAAGTTACTCCATCTATCATGTCTGTGTTTGGCGAGAGAAGCAGAACCAATAATGGCCAAGAGTCATACCATGCTGGCTTGCTCCGTTATTTCAAGAAGCCTCATCCTGGTGTTTGGGAATTTATAGGTATGACTATTAACTACTTTCCAGAACTAATCACCTACGTCTGGGGCTGCCTGTGACTGTGATGGCGACGTTGGTACCATCTATATCTATAATATATACAATAAGACTCAAGTGCCCTAATTTTTATTTATTTATTTATTTTATTTTTTCAAGATGGTATTATACACACAGGAAAAGTGGCCGTTCTGGATTCAGAGCGTCAGGCCGAGGGACATGAAGTTTCGTTCAAAAAGAAAAGCAAGTGGGCTGCACTAGGTGAAAAGATTGCTCGAGAAGGCAGGAACTATGCGGAACAAAAAATTACAATGAAGCAATATTTGAACAAATGTGCCCATTTTTTTCGTCCGGCCTTCCTGATGTGGAAGAGGCTGTCTGAGAAATGGAGGGATTAGAGGACGCCGAAGAGGAACAAGACGTTCAGGAAACAGTTCAGGATGCCACAGGTAGGAATGATTCTATCAAGCTATGAAAGTGTCTATGCACGTACCTACAGGCAGTTCTTCCCTCTAAATTCTTGTTGACTAAAGAGCATTTCTTGGTATTTCCACAGGCGGAACACAGGCTTGTGTGGTATGCCTCGACAATCCCAGGACCCACATCGCCACGCCATGTGGCCACCTGAGTTTCTGTGAACCGTGCATTCTGCACCTCGCAACTGATTTATGCCCTGTGTGTAGAGCTACATGCTCCTCCATCCGATTATACCAATAAGCTTAATTTCTTTGGTTATAAGTCTCCAGTAGTAAATTTAGTTTATAAGTCTCTGGTCCCTTAGTTCATAAGTCCCTGAATCCCTGTATAGTTCCTTACAGTAAATTTTTCTGAAACCCTATATCTTACAGTCAATATTGTGATAAACTGTATGCAACTGAAAAGAAATAAAACGAAGATATTTTCTATCATTGATATGACTGGGTGTTACCATTAAAATCACTCATCATTCATATGGTAAAAAGTGGCGAACGATTTTTCTACTACGAGAACTCTCCGAGCTAACAAAGGAAAACCCTTTTTATTGTTACCTATCAACACGACCGCGAATGTTTTTAGCAACACAACGGCAAATCTTTTTTCAAACCAGGTGATTTTGAGACGAGTGAAAACACGAGGAAACAGGTGTCGTGGGATACGGTTAGATATTTCGTTATATAAACAAGACAAGTTCTTAGCTTATGGTTACCTAAGTTGAAGTAGTGAAGCCTGAAAGGTTGTGCTGATCTATTCAAAGTTCCTTTGATGGCTTGTTTTAAGAAAATTTCAGGCTTTTTTGTTTACCATTCAAAACGATTCCACGTGTTCCTACGGAATTGAAGAGTATTGGTAAATATTGTAAATGCGATAGCGTTATGCTAGTGGCTCCCAGAAAAATAAAATCGGATGAAAAACGTCAGGGCGGACCGTAGGAGAGCAAGTGAAGCAAAGGGTTTAGATTATACTAGGTAGTGAGTCATTTTTAAGCCTTACATCATCACAAAGAAGGTGAGCGGTGAGGGGAGAGACGTTTGAGCTATAACAGGTAAGGGTTTTGGCCTTGAGCTGTAATCATAGCAGGTAGTTCAGGGTTTTCCCAGGGTTCAACCACATTTCGATGAGTGTCCCGACAGCTACTTTATGAGTGTCCTGAAGATACTTTTAGAGGAGTGTCTCGGCAGGGCTGGAAACTAGTCGAAAAAAAAAATTGTACTGACTTATCACTGAATTAAGCGGATAAATTAATTGGACTCAATTTGTCGATGTGTCTTGTACATGAAGTTTAGACGAGTTTCCAACCCAGTTGGGACACTGATCAAAAACGCGATTCTACGATTTTTTTTATGAGTTTCCTGTTGATGAGTTTCCTAGTCCCCAAGAAGTGGTAGGTAGTACCCGAGAAACGTTATACTATGTGTAGCAGTTGTTACCATCATTCCTCTTCAGATCTCCAAGTTTGACTGATCAACTGCCAATTTCATCATGAGTCGCCTAGACTCAATAAACAAAATTTTGGACCTGTCGAAACAGGTAGATAATGATACGAAGCGCAAAGAACTCCTGGACTGTATAGATTTCCCTAGAGAGTTGATTGCAGATTTACAAGCAACCTCAGATTTGAGAATGAAATCGGACAACACAGCCGAAGCATATTAAGTATATAGGTCTGTGGTACCTAGTTTAATTTGCACTTAAGCTTGCAATGATACAGTCGAAGTACAAGCGTGAACTGAACTTTTATTGACAACGTAAATTTCAGGTAAACAAACTAACAGGTGTCACAAACAGGACTGGAATGAAAACACAAAAATTAACTGGAGACCGCTACAAATCACCCCCCTCCTTAATAACAAAGATAACTCTCGAATTTTGCCGGGAATCGAACAACTCCCCCTGATCGCGTGCGGTATGGCGCCCTGCTGTCCGGTGGTTGCGATATCTGCTGTGATGGTGCCAAAGAAGGGTGAACGAGGTGGGGTGTGCTGTGGTTGGTTGGAATCTGCAGGGTATGGACATGGCTGTTTTGGGGTGAAAAGGACTTCTTGCAGTGCTGCTGTGCCTGGGATGGGATCCTGATTTGTTGTGGATGCTGGTTTGAGACGATCTATTGTGACGGATGTTTCTTTGCCCTTAACTAAAATTGTGAATGTCTTGTCTCGTGTTTCCTTGACTTCATAAGGGCCGTCATAAGGTGGTCGCAACACACTGCGAATCCCATCGTAACGTAGGAAAACGTGGGAAGCCTTGTCCAATTCAGGGTGGATGAAAATTGCTTTGTGTCCATGCCATTTTGCTGGTTGGGATTTCAGGGTGTCCATCGCGTGGCGTAAACCTGACACAAATTCATGAGATGGGGCTGAAACGGGGGATTCTTCAAAGAATTGGCCTGGAAGTCGGAGAGTGGTTCCATAAACAAGTTCTGCTGCACTGCATCCGAGGTCTTCCTTCAATGACGAACGAATTCCTAGCAAGACCAACGGCAAAACGTCAACCCAACGGTCGGTATTATGGCACCTGATGGCTGCCTTCAGCTGTCTGTGTAGGCGTTCCACCATACCATTTGCCTTTGGGTTATATGCAGACGTGAAGGTATGCGAAATCCCGAGAGTAGAGGTGAGTTGCTGGAAAAGAGAGCTTTCAAACTGACGACCTCTGTCCGACGTTATTCGGCAAGGGATTCCGAACCTACTGACCCAATGCGCGCAAAAGGCCCGTGCCACCGTATCCGCTTTGCAGTCAGTGAGAGGTATGACTTCTGGCCATCTGGTGAACCGATCTACGAAGGTTAGCACGTATGTGTACCCCTGAGATGGAACCAATGGGCCGACAAGGTCCACATGGACGTGGGAGAAACGATCGCTTGGTGGCCGAAATTCTCCTAAAGCGCTGTGGATGTGTCTCTGCACTTTGTTCCGCTGGCAGTCGTTGCATGGCAGTACCCACGCTTTACAGTCCTTAGCCATAGAGGGCCAGATGTACCGTTGACTGAGTGACTTATGAGTTGCTCTGCTACCAGGGTGTGACAAACTGTGCACCGAATCAAACACATGACGCCTAAAAGTTTGTGGAATATAGGGTCCTACAAAACCGGTGGGGACATCACAATACACAGGAGCACGCGAGTTAGCAAACTGGATCTGCTTCCACTGTAATGACAAATCCGTTGGGAGATCTTCTTTGCACTGCGCCTTAGCCAACGCGTCATAATCTATCGTCCATGAGGCAACAGCTTCGATTCGTGACAAACAATCTGCTACTACCTTGTCTTTTCCAGAAATATGTTGTATGTCAGTTGTGAATTGGCTAATGAAATCGAGGTGTCTTATTTGTCTTGGTGCTGCTTTGTCTGGTTTTTGGAGGAATGCATAGGTAAGTGGTTTATGGTCAGTGTACAGTGTGAAAACTCTTCCTTCCAGCAGGTGTCGAAAGTATCTTATGGATTCGTGCGCAGCTAGAAGCTCTCTGTCGTAGGCACTGTAGTTTTATTCAGTAACAGTTAGTGTGCGTGAGAAGAAACTGATTGGTTGCCATTCTCCATCTACTTTCTGCTGGACACTACCTCCAATAGCAATATTAGACGCGTCTACCATAACTGACCAGGGGACGTCTGAACGAGGGTGCGTTAACATAGTTGCTGCACGCAACTCGGCTTTGCACTGTTCAAATGCAAATGCTGTTCAATTTTCCTGCGTGTCCCCGAAGATAGTTTGTGAGAAGAGAAAGATGGTCAGCGGCTTTGGGTATGAAACGACGATAAAAATTGAACATTCCGAGAAATCGCCTCAAGCTTTGAACATCTACTGGGGGTTCGAATCTCTGTATAGCTTCAACCGTAGTTGGTAAAGGTGTTAGGTATACCTTGAGTGCAAACCAAGTGGCCTAAGAATTCTATCTGTGATTTTCCAAATTCGCACTTAGATGGGTTGATGACTACCCCAAATTCTCGGAAGCGTTGGAAAAGTTGTCTGAGATCCTTCAAGTGTTCTTCCCGCGAGGAACTAGCCACCAGACAATCATCAATGTATGCCCTAACATTCGTTAGTCCTCGGATCAACTCATTGACAAAGCGTTGAAAAGTCTGGGCTGCATTGCACAAACCAAAGGTCATTTGAGGAAACTCAAAAAGTCCAAAAGGAGTAATTATCGCAGTTTTTTCGATATCCCCGGGAGCCATAGGGATCTGGTGGTACGCTTTCAAAAGATCGATTTTGGAAAATATAGTTTTGCCATGAAGATCTTGTATCATGTCTTGTATATTGGGAAGTGGGTAACGATCAGGAACTGTACTATGGTTGAGAGCACGATAGTCCCCGCACGGCCTCCAATCGCCAGTCTTTTTGGGCACCATGTGCAATGGGCTTGACCAAGGGCTCTTGGAAGGACGACAAATACCTTGCGACACCATGTAATCAAACTCCTTCCTGGCAATCTCGTACTTTTCAGGATCTAGACGACGAAACTTGGCAGATATAGGAGGTCCAGACGTAATAATATGATGAACGACGTTGTGCTTGGGCTTGACCGCCGTGAACGAGGGCCTCGTAATATCTTTGAATTCAGCCAGAAGAGAATGATAGCAGGAGGATGACCCTATGGTCGTTATTATTGGCATACTGGGTTTACAAAGTTGTCCCTTGGCTGATAAAGAAGTGAGAGAATCGTGTAAACATCGACGCTGCAAATCAACCAGGAGACCATAGTGGGCCAAGAAATCTGCCCCGATGATAGGTTTTGACACATCAGCAATGACGAAGGGCCAGTGAAATGATCGGCGCAAACCTAAATCAACTGAAAGGAGTGATGTGCCATAGGTCTTTATCTCAGTACCATTTGCTGCAAAGAGTTGGTATTTAGACTGTCGCTTTTTTTCTGTCGGTGAAGGAGGAACAACGCTGACATCAGCACCTGAATCGACGATGAAAGTTTTCTTGGAACTCTTGTCCCCAATGAAAAGGCGGCTACTTGTTTGGCCAGCATCGCCTGCCGCATCTAAAGCCCGGTCCACACTTGTATCTTTTCTCCGTATCGTATCACCGTTGTGTATCAAATAGTAAGCAACGTCCTGTATCATTTCATTCATAAAGATACGCAAAGGGCTCGATCGGCCAGTTGGCGGTTTTTGCCCGTCACATCAAAGGAATGATACGCAACGGGGTCGAGAGTAGTGTGGACGGCCGATGATACGCAACGGGGTCAAGACTTCGGTGGGCGCTCCGTCGCTCCCCTCCCCTTTTGCTGTGAATCACATTCACAATCGTGTTTTTGCTTTGAATCACAGTCAGATCTTGCAATGGAGTGGGATAAAGACCGCACGGTCGAATTTATCGAAATTTACCGAAAATATCCTGTACTTTGGGATCCAAAGAACCCGGAATACTTCAATAAAATTCGCAAACGTGATGCTTGGGAGGAAATCCCGAAAGAAATGGAGAAACCGTTTTTCCTCTTCATTTTTGAGGCTGAGGTCGGTGAAAATATATGCAGCTGCTGCAATTTGCTGCGGTGTCGCCATTTTCATAAATCACTGAGCCGATAGCCTACATAGCCTTTTTCGCCGATCTTTTCCCCGTTGCACCCTCTTGATACGGATACGCCTAGATGATACGGGTAGTTTGCATGGAGGGCGTTGCTTACTATGTGATACGCAACGGTGATATGATACGGAGAAAAGATACAAGTGTGGACCGGGCTTAACGATTGGCCTACTGGTTTTCCGATGGCTTACAGTTCTGCTTGGAGTAACAACAAGGAGGTTCGCAATTTATAGCTTTATCACCAAATCGAAAGTGATACCGGCATCGCCAGGTACCTGTGGCTATTTTGTTGTCTCTTGTGGTAGGCTTAGATCTAGATCGTGATCGGGAACGTGAATGTCTAGGTTTTCTGTATTGCAGTGAAGCAAACCTACGAGTCAGCGCTTCAATTTTATCGACCAAGTCATCATATGAGGGATTATCGCTAGGCTGAGATGACGTACCTACAGCATTTATTGAGGCACATTCGTGCTTTGTGTCGGAAACTTCCATGATCTTATCAGCTAGGGACTCTAAACTTTCAAAGCTAGCATTAGAGCTTACTGACAGGATTGCCTGTGTAGTCGTGGGAAGTTGCTGAAGCCATAATGATTTTAGGATGGTATCGCTCACTTTGTTGTTTGCCAAATCTTTCATTTCCCTGAGTAGTTGGCTGGGTCGACGATCGCTGAGGGTCGTTCCTTTCAGGAGACGTTGCAGCTTCTTCTCTTCGGAATCCGAGAACGAGTCGATGATCCTTGCCTTGACTGTTTCGTACTTGTTCTGCGCAGGTGGTGAGACGACAAGATCGCTCACTTGGGAAAGAATGCCCGAGTCTATCGCTGCCACAATACAGTCGAATCGGTCTTGGTCGTTGACAATGTTCTTCATTCTGAATTGTGCTTCACATTGACCAAACCAAATGTAAGCATTGGCCTTCCAAAACGGAGGTGCGATGAAATTGATTGTTCGGACGTTTTCTCTCGATCCTTCCGGTGCAGTTTCAGGTACGGAAGCATTGCCATCACGTATCGCATCCATTATGATCACGTCGGGGTCACCAATTTATAGGTCTGTGGTACCTAGTTTAATTTGCACTTAAGCTTGCAATGATACAGTCGAAGTACAAGCGTGAACTGAACTTTTATTGACAACGTAAATTTCAGGTAAACAAACCTGGAGACCGCTACAAGTACAAAACATATTAAGCACAAAACATATTAAGTAGCCAACATAGATCTATCTCCAGACAAAAATAATATTGCAAGAAATTGGGTTGCAGCTTATCCGCACTAAATCACAAAAGTATTGTTATTGGGGAGTGTATAAAGACCGGTGACAAATATCAATTCACATCTGCAGATGCAATTTTATTTCACAGAAATGGCGTGTGCAAGATATTTGAAGCGCGAGATACCGAAACTGAACAGCCTACAGCCAGAAAATCGTTCGCTCGGAACATTTATTCTCTCGAGCCTTTAGGATTTCTGTCTGGATCTCTCTGTGGGAACTTTTATTTATCTGGCTCCAAGATCTCGAGACAAATAGATTTGATCGTAAGATCTACAATCAGAGAATCGTTCACTCGGAACATTTTCTTATGATTTCTGCTTGGATATTTTTTTCTCGCAGCGTTTCTTTTCTCGAGCTCCGAGAGTTACTTCATTCCGAAGATCTTATTGTTGCGACCTAACTACCTAGTAGTTATCGTATTATTATAATAATATATATAGTATATATAATAATAATAATAATACACCCTCCCCCACCAAACTACTTGTGGACACTAAAGAACAACCCTAATAACTACTTAGTATATAGCATGTTATAGAAGTAGGAGTGGGGATAGGATAATAAAGTAGCAGTCATTCACTCAGTATTTGTTTTTTCTCTGGAGCCTTTAGATTTCAGTTGGGATATTACTCAAGGAACCTTCTTTTTCTGGGAACTCTGAGAGTGTATCCTTTCGAAAGACGTTATTATTGAGACATGTCTACGTTATTGTAATCATATATTATTACTTCACCCTCTCCCATCAAACGTCCTGGGGACACTAAAGAATAATAGTATTACTGGTTCAGGTGTGAGGTTGCGAGAAACATATTGCTAACCTTTAAAAGGATGTGTAATTATATTTTGATTTAGATTGATTGTTTACTGATTTGACGACAGGATGTAATGTGGGGCTGTCAGATGTAGATGGCTAACCTCTAAAATGCAGTGTAATTACCTGATGCTAGAATAATTAGGTACTGGTTGAAATGTGAAACTGTCAGAACCGAATGGCTAATCTTTAAAAGGATGTGTAATTATCTGGTATTAGAATGATTACTGGTTTGGCGGACTGGATGAAATATCAGATAGGCAGATTGATTCTGCTAACCTTCAAAAGAATGTGGATCTAAAATGAGAATGATTACCAGTTCCACCACACCTGCTCCTCCTCTTCTCTTCCCTGGGCACAACGGTATAAAACAGAGAGCCAGACAAATCTTTTAGTTAGTGAAGTTCTGCTTGCCTTTGGAGTTGAGTTGAAGAGCATCCACTCTTATGTGTCCCAACCCCCAAGTACCACCTACTTTCTACGTTTGTGTATTTGTGCATTGTCAGTCGATTTCCTAGACAATATGATGTACCCTCCTTCTCTCCCACAAGCTGCTGAATCTACGACAACGACGATGCGGCCTCCTTCTATCCCACAAGCCACTGCGTATACCATGATGATGGGTCCTCCTTGGATCCGGCAGCCACAAACAAGTAAACGAATGCAGTGGTCTCGTCCTCAGCCAGTACGGAAAGCCGCTGCTGCGTCTAACTTTCCCGTTTCTCCCGGTAAGACATTGCCTATTTCTAACAACAACGACCCCGCATTCGCCGCTGCCTCGCCAACTACCACCGTTTCTTTGAGGGAACACGCCGATCTGAAGTACGCCACATTGGACGTACACTTGTTGGAAAAGGGTGATTTAAAAACAGACTTTCACAAGTTGCGAAGCCTGCTCGACGTCGTACTTGAATCTATCGACAACGGGGTTGATAGAACAATCGTATACAAACTTATTTGCTTATGCCTCGCTCCCGACTCGTTCAGTAAGGACGAAATTAAATCGTGGACTCCACCCACTGTCGACACATCAAGATCAAATCTCACATTAACTCGGCACCAGTTTCCGACGAATTAATAATCAGATTTGTCGATATGATACAATCCGTAACAAACGGAATAATAAAAATATATTCCACATTTACTCAAATACAAAAAGAGATGGGTTCGGAGAAAGGAGACATCATTAGCCTGGACAGTTCTTCAACAACGACAGCCCGACACCAACGGCCGTTGGCTTATGGGTTGGGATCGGGAACGGGAAAGAAGATGATCAATAAAACTACTCCTCCGCCATACCGCGAAGACAGCGAAAATAGTGACGATGATGATATAAACAGATTTATATCACGTACCTCATCTGGAGCTTTGACAGCACAAGGACCACTGTGTCATCGAGCAAATGACCAAGCGAGTGATGGAATTCCGTCCCCCTTCTATGCCAATGACAGCGATGAAAACGATGGCGCCAGTGTTGGAGACGAACTTCAATCAGCAACTGATATTCTCTTGCGGTCTCAGCTTTAAAGTGACGTCGAACCAGTGACAGTGGCAACAGCTCAAAATGAGGTCGAACCTATGACAGTGGCAGCAGCCCAAAACGAAGTCGAACCAGTGACAGTGGCAACAGCTCAAAATGAGGTCAAACCCGTGACGGTGTCAGCCCCTCAACACGAAACTGAACCAGCAACAGCGGCAGTGGCAGCTCAAGGTGAAGGAGGCCGTGATGATGATATCCATGATGTCCAACAACAACAACAAGATCAGGTAAGTATAAACAATTCGTGTAGCAACGAGACTGCAGCGACATATTCCGTGTTCCTAGCATTTTTATGTAACATGAGGCTAGCCTACGTAACAAACAACGTAGAGAGTGTGTATTTCAATTACATAATAAAACACTTGAAGGTATATTGCACGAATGAGCAAAGATTGTATCGATCGTGCGAGAGAATGATTATACAATGGAACCGCGACTTCCATTTAGACAAAAAACATTTTCGAGCTGTCGTGTTTATGAACTTTTTAGAAAAACTCGAGTGTCTATTAACAGGTAATACGCGTAATGATCCATCCCTAGTCGTCCCTCTTGTACAATAGACTGTTTCAAAGGTACGCAGTGCGCATGCCCGAGCATATCACTGTTATCAGAGAGTATCCATGGTGTTATCAGTTTTGTACCAAGCTTCGGACCAACGAGCCTGTTTACCTAATATCTAGTGTGTAATACGTTTTCCAACCCAAGTCGTGTCGCGTAGACTGCTGTATTATTCATAAAAGTGGGCTTTACGTCTGCCTGAGTGAATAGGTGAATAGGTCGAGTGCCTGGTCGAAGAAAAGTTCCAACTCGCTGAGCGATAGGCTATCGTCAATGCTCAGCTCCGACTGGCCAGTGCGAGAGTAAGCCTGATAGACGAAAGGCTGGAGCTCGCTCCACAAGACTTCATACACCGCACCCGCCCAAAAAGGTTCGTCATTGAATTTTCATGCTCCATGCCGTAAGTACATACGTAAGTTGCTTTATGTCCAAAGGTATGTGATAAGGGAACTGGCGATCTGCCAGATAACGGTAAGCTCCTCCTCCCCTTTGATGATGTCGATTCAGAAGAGGCTCCTCCGGCGCAACGTCACTACCTCTTCAAATGTCCGGCCGAGTAGCCCACTGACCACAGTCGAACAGACTATGGGAGTAGTATACAAATGGGGATTCTGCCTATCACTGTTATCACCACCCCCCGCCCCGCCCAAGGTCACAGCTGATGTGACGTCACAGGCTCTTACGTCACAGCCTCCTATGTCACAGGCTCCTACGTCAGAGTAAATTCCTCCTTAACTGGTTCCCGCCAATCTTTCAAATGCTGTTTCCCTCTAATTTTTAAATACCTCTCCTCCTCTAATAATAGGTTGGATCAGCTGGTAATCAATCTCCCGCCAATTTTTTAATTTTTCCCATCCCCCCTCGACCATCAGCTGATGCTCCAGTTATCAAAGGCCAAGGCTTTTCAAAATACTCCCCCCTCCCACGACCAGCTGTTTACCAAATTCCCGCCTTTTCAAACTGTCATCCCCCCCCTCCTCCCCTCCTCACCACCTGATCATATGGCTTTCCCTCTCATTTCCAAAATACTCCCACGAATGACATAAGACCAGCTGTTTACCAAATTCCCGCCTTTTCAAACTGTCATCCCCCTCCCCGCCCCTCCGCCTGATCATATGGTTTCCCTCTCATTATCAAAATACCTCTCATCCTCCCCTCGTCTAATAATAGGTTAGATCAGCTGGTAATCAATTTCCCGCCTTACCACCAATTTTTGAATTTCTCCCACTCCCCCCTCGGCCATCAGCTGATGCTCCAGTTTTCAACGGACAATACTCCCCCCCCCCACCTCCCCCTCCCATGAGTGACATAAGACCAGCTGTTTACTAAATTCCCGCCTTTTCAAACTGTCATCCCCCCTCCCCTCCCCCCCACCAGATCATATGGTTTTCCATCTAATTTTCAATTTCCCCTTCCCAACCTCTTATCCAGCTGAGGACCCCACACCTTTCTTTTATCAAACCAGCTGTTGTGACGTCATATGCCCCTGTTACTATTATTTTTACCCCCCTCCCCACGCCGCTATTTCAACCGATAATAATAATCCCGCTCATTTCGGCAACATCAAAATTTTTAGGGTGGGCCAAATATTTGGGCAACTGGTAGACCCATCGAGTTTAGGCTCTTTTTATAGCTCTCAATCAGACGATAACGATTACGATATAGATAAAGGTCTTAAATTGTTATTTTTTTTCGGGTGTAGGCCCACGTTTTAGGTGTCTTTTGAAGGATGATAGTAACAGAGGAACAGGAACCAGGAGGAGGTTCAAACCAAAGCTTCCATAATATTCACTCGGGAATCGGTGTGGGAAAAAGGGGTGAAACATGAAACCAAAGCGCGCTAAAAAAATTCCTCTCCGGAAAATGCCGACGCCAGTCTGGCGGTTGGAGACGTATAACAGAAAATCGTGAGGTGAGATTCCGTCACTCTAATTCGAGCTTCAATCGAAGCTTTCATCTCAGATCCAGTACTTTTTGATCTATAAAAACCGGTAAGTCAAATTAAAATTATTTCAAATTAAATCTCATTTCATACAGTATTCATACCTATGTACTTGAAATTTAACCATAAATTCTTGTATTGAAACAGGCTTCCCGAGTCTCATTTCAAGTCTCGAACTTCAAGTGAATCATCATTCGCACTTCCACACTTCTATTCCACATCAATCATCAATCATCATTTATTTGAACAATAAATATCATAATTATGAACTTGTACGTTAATAATGATAATGAAATTATACTTCCATCCTGAAATTTTATTGTATGTTTTTTTTCTTACAATAGACATCAACGAATACCATACTCAGGGGGAGATACTTCAAGGTTGATCTACATCAGAAATTTAACACCAACACGTGAGTAAAAATAGTGATAATTTATTCAAATATTATACACCATACCAACCCATACAATCATGGAGATGATAGTTGCAAGTTTGTAGGATTTTCTCACAAAATACACAACAAACGGAGTCTTTTTCTGAACAGTTTCTGAAAAATCCATGTTTTGCTAAGGTTAACGGGTCGACATTAATTTTGATTCCTTTGAAAGTCGAAAGACGAGGCGCTGTGTCGAATAAATACACGTCTAATTCATGGTCGGTGACCCAGGCTGATAATGCTTGTACTTAGCCAAACAACAGTATTTTGCTGTAGTAGACGGTGGCTACCTACTGCATAAAGTAGTATGGCCGAACAATGCCACCTTCGCTAACATTGCAAAGAGCTACTCCTCTTTCCTTAACAGACACTATGGTTCCGGAAACGTCGCTGTGGTATTTGACGGATACCCTCCTGAAAATGGCACCAAAAGAGCAGAGCGATTGCGGCGGCTGAGGCTCCACCAATCCCCGGAAGTGGTGTTCGACCACAACACTGTCAATCAGGTTGCACAAGAAAAGTTCCTCTCCAACGAACACAACAAAGTTCGTCTGATTGAGGTCCTGAAACGACACCTTCAGGATTGCGGCATTGAAGTCTCGCAGGCGTATGAAGACGCGGACGTGCAGATAGTCACCACTGCACTTTCAAAGGCCCAAGAGCACAACAATGTTGCCATCGTTGGAGAGGACGTGGACCTCCTTGTGCTGATGACAGGGCTCGGCCAGCACTGTGCCAACGTAGTGTTCATTAAGCCGGGAAGAGGGTGTGCTGCTGATGCAGTTTACTCAGTAAACTCCTTCAAATTCGACCCTGCATTCGTTCTATTTGTGCATGCCTTCACAGGTTGTGACACAACCTCCGCCATCTTTGGTCAGGGCAAGAATAAACTCAGCAGCATGCTCAACAATTCCAAAGACCTTAAGGAAATTGCTAAACTCTTCCTGAACCCCCTCACCACTCAGGCTGATATCGCGTTGGCTGATGCACGAGTATTTTCGGCACTCTACGGGAATGATCCCTCAAACACGGCTCTGGACGAACTGCGCTACACCACGTTCTCCAGAGCAGTGGGAAAGGGGAAAGTGGACTTGGCAAGGCTGCCACCCACTAACGATGCCGCCAGCTACCATTCCTACCGGTGTTTCCACCAAATTCAAACGTGGTTAGGAAACACACTGAACCCTGAGGAATGGGGGTGGGTGCGTAGTGGCAAAGAACTACAACCCATACAGACTGCCAAGGATGTGGCTCCACTGGCTCTACTGAAAATGATTTCTTGCGCCTGTAAGAAGGGGTGTGGTGGGGCCTGCTCCTGCGTAAAAGCAGGTTTAAAGTGCTCTCCAATATGTAAGCACTGCTATGGTTCGCAGTGCTCCAACTGTTTGGAGATAGTGGTAGATGAAGAAATGACTGAGGAAGAGTTGGAGCAGGCTTTGGAGCCACAAGAAGAAGCTCAAGAAGTCGACAGCACATATCTACCTCCAATGCCCCCAACACCTACAGAACGGCCATCGAAACGTCTCAGGACGAGATGAGAGCAACGATTCAACATTTAATGCGCTATTTTCATTGTGCAGTACTTTTTTTTATTATGTATCATATGTATATTATCCTATTATAATTCAGTATGTTTTATTATCTATTGTATCAAGTTCATTCACCTTACAATGTTATATTACTATTCTACCTATTTATTCTACCTAATTGGCCATTTGGGTTTTGAACAAACGTTGAAGTATTATTGATGGGTAAATTATTACACAATGGCAAATTATTACACAACTGCAAATTATTACACAACGGTAAATTATTACACCACGGTAAATTATTACACACGGCTCATCTACCAAGGAGGGGCTGGATTTTTTGATAGGTACCTACTTTTGCAACTTGAACAAACGTTGAAGTATTATTGATGGGCAAATTATTACACAACGGTTCATTATTCTATCTCCGTAGAAAGGGAACCTATACAGGTAAATTATTACACAACGGTTTAGGTAGGTACCTAGTAACGAGTACGGGGTTAGGTACTTACCTACGGAGGGTCCGC
This sequence comes from Leptopterna dolabrata, assembly GCA_954871275.1. Taxonomy (NCBI): domain Eukaryota; kingdom Metazoa; phylum Arthropoda; class Insecta; order Hemiptera; family Miridae; genus Leptopterna; species Leptopterna dolabrata. The sequence continues at coordinate 12,093,256 of OX940979.1, forward strand.
GATCTACATAATATGTGTATAATAGTACATATTATATTATATAGACGGGTTATCTATACAGAGAGCAGTGATCTGTAACACCACGGTATTCTGCACAAAATAATAAACCGTTGTGCAGGGATTTGTAGCGTTTTATTATGCAGCATAAATAGCCGAAATATGCTATACATTATGCAGTAAAAACCAGTGAAATGTGCAGCAAAAATATGTGTAAAATGTAGGAGGGAGATAAAATTCAATTCAATGTTGACAAAAAGCTCCTTTGCTTGCGGTTTTCATAATTACATGAAATTACACTCAAAAATTTGGCCATTTCAGCTTAGGAGTGGGCGAATTTTGAATTTCAGGTGCTCCCTTAACTCAGAATTTGTTGCTCTACAACATAAATTTTGAGCCAATTCATTTGGAGTAGCCGTTTATTAGTTACAGGGGTTGAAACATGAGCGAATCCTATTTTTCACCCAAGTTGGAAAAAGTGGCCTATTTTTTACGCTTGATTGTGGCTGAACGGCTGAATCGATTTTAACGTTTAAGGAGGTCATTCGACGCAAAATGTTATGCTCTTCAACTTTGTAATTTAAACGTTTTCTTTACGACGCTTAGTTTTCGAGTGATTAGTGAAAAACTGGAAAAAGTCCGAAAAAATCGAGGTTTTTTGGCCGCCAAAAGTTTTCCCGGCAAAAATTTTGCTACCATTTTTGATATTTTGTTGTTCAGACCCATAACAACAATTTAAAAAAATAAAAGCTTCTACACCATATCGTGCACGAGTCAAACCCTCTGGCGACTGGCCTATTGGTGATCCGGTCTCCATGGCTCCATGATCAACTGGTCTCCCGAAATTTTTCATATACAAGCTATACACCATACTGTACCGTCGTCGTACATTTATACGTTGAGAGATACACAGCTTCGAATCATCGAAGGGCGGTTTTATAAAGAAGAACTACAGCCAGTCCGTCGTGACGAAATATCTTTAATTGCAAAATTTTTATTACCATGCAGAAAATAATAAAAGATCGTATTAGATTTAGAGATTGCCTCCGGCTAGACGAAATTTTCCGAAGGAGCGGAAATGGTAATTGCAGCCATTAAAGAGGTAAAACACAGGGACAGAACGTATTAAAGTTCGAAACTTCGGAGATTTTCTATTGTTCGAACTACTTGTTGGAAAGAGAATAATTAGGAGAGATGGACATTAGCTATATGGATCAAGATAAAAAACAGATACATTAAAACATACGCCTAATAGAAACAAGGAAAGAGTTGTATTTTGTGTGTAATATATTAATGTAGGGAGGTCATGACGTTTTTCTCTCTAAACGCCAGAACGTTGGACGTATTTTGATGAAACAACCCCCTCCCCACCCCACCACACCACCCCTCGCCCTTCGTAATTAGCTTCTGATTGGTCCCCCTCCCCGCCCCTCCCCTCCCCCCTTCGCCCTTAGCTTCTGATTGGTCCCCCCTCCCCCTCCCCAGCTAAAATTGGGCTTGGCCCCCCTCTTAGACCCCCCTCTGAGATCCCTCTGAGCCCCCTCTTCTAGCCCGTGCCGTGCTGTGTACCGTGACCAATCCGCTTCAACCGCCATATTACTACAACAAACGTAGTTTAGCGAATTTTTGTATAAAAATGAAGCTACTGCAGTGGGTCCAAAAATGTTGGAAGCTAGGTACTTTTTGAAAACGTTTTTCCATGGATATCTGATTTCGGTCACCCTGAATTTATTGAACCCTTTTAACTTTACAAGACCTTTTTTTTGAATTGCATCATTCTTCCGGTGTTTATTTTTCTGGCTTTCTTCTTCACGTATACTTACCTGTTGTGTTTGTTATCATTTTTTAATAGATTGAGGAAACATGGCACCAAAAAAGAGTAGTTCAGCTGAGAAGTTGAAGAAGAAAATCAGAGACGCAGCTCGCTACCAGAGAATGAAGGCAGATCCTGAATTGGCGATGCTGATGCAACTAAAAGAACAGGAGCGATACAAAAAGAAGAAAGACAATGGACAGCGAAAACTAGTTAGTCAGATGACAAGTCGGGAAAAAAGGGCGGCCCGCAAAAAATGGAAGAAAGATTCGAAGGCCTACCGTCAAAATAAGAAGAATTCGCAAGAGGTTAAGATATCTTCGGATCTGCCAGTGATGCTTCAAGAGGACTTGACAGTAGAGGAAGTGCTGAGTGAAGAATCACCTCAACCTTCTCAGCCTCTGCCACCACCACCTTCTCGCCAGGCTGTGTTGGGAAGAAAGAGAGTAAGGAAGGATCGCAGCAAAGTTGCAAGAAAAAACAAGAAGCTGCAAGAGAGGATCAATTTGCTAGAAAAAAAGGTGGCATCACAAAGACAAAAAATTCATAGACTGCAGAACAGTAACACTAATTCTCCTGGAAAAGTTGTCAAGAACCTCATTAGAGAGAATAACCCCAAAGTCGTCAGACAACGACTATTATTTGGAGAGGTGCTTGAAAGGGAGATATCTGATAACGTCAAAAATATGAAATCACATAAAGCTAAACGGGAGATCACCGATGTTATCGTAGGAGACGGAAGGAGGCTAAGAAAATACGGTCTACTTCACAAGTGTGCTTCTTTTATTCCCCGAAGAGCTTTCAACAAAGCTATTGGTAGTGGCTCAAATAGCCCCAACTGCTCCACGATGAAAACCATTCAGAGTCGAGTGAAGCAAGACGTTGGAAGATTTTTGGAAGAAGATGAGAACTCGAGGTGTTTGCCAGGGAAAAAAGACTGCATCTCTCGTGGTGGAGTTAAAAAACAAAAGAGGTTGCTCCTTGGTGAAAGAGCTCCATAAAAAGTTTATAGCTTGCTGTGGTTATGAAGTCAGCTACTCGACGTTCTGTCAATTCAGACCATTTTGGATTTTGGTCCCTGACGTGATTAAGAGAGACACGTGCCTCTGCCAAGCACATGCAAACTTTGAACTGAGATTGGAAGCTCTGCGTCGTTGCAAAGTAACTAAAAGTTCCAAAGTGGGAGTAATCAAAGAACAGTTGTGCTGTGTTCCGCCCACGATCCGGTGCTACCATAGAAAATGTTCATCATGCAAAAATAATCATATCCTTTATGGCGAGGAAGGCGAGTTCGATGGTTCCCAAGTTGTAAACCTCAAGCAATGGACGAATACTACAGTAAAATATATGGACCCAAAAACTAAAAAAATCAAGGAGACCAAGAGGACTGTGAAGTTGGCACTAGAAAAGCCACTCACGGAACTCATTCAAGAGACTGATGGGATTGTAGATAAGTTTCTGGAGCTTGAAAAGGCGGGAATTTGGTAAACAGCTGGTCGCGGGAGGGGGGAGTATTTTGAAAAGCCTTGGCCTTTGATAACTGGAGCATCAGCTGATGGTCGAGGGGGGAGTGGGAGAATTGAAATATTGGCGGGAGATTGATTACCAGATGATCTAACCTATTATTTGGCGAGGGGAGGTCTTAAAAATTAGAGGGAAACAGCATTTGAAAGATTGGCGGGAACCAGTTAAGGAGGAATTTACTCTGACGTAGGAGCCTGTGACGTAGGAGGCTGTGACGTAAGAGCCTGTGACGTCACATCAGCTGTGACCTTGGGCGAGGCGGGGGGTGGTGATAACAGTGACAGGCAGAATCCCCATTTGTATACTACTTATGAGACTCGGTCCGTCCTCTGGTTGGTGTGGGGCAGTGGATCCACGGACTACGAGGCCTTGGGTAAGATACTGTGCCTCAATATTCCTGATGGGAGCCTCGTATTGACAAAAGGGGAGGAAAAGAAAAGAATCCTGGATGGAACTTTCGAAAGAATGGGGCGCAGAGTCGAGGTGACGAATGCCGACCACCTCTACAAAACAAGTCGTTGACAATATTTACTCGCCTTAGGCTTACGAATATTATTATAAGAGAGCGAAATGGAGCTTGGACACCAGCCCAGTATATAATAAACCGTTGGTATCGGGAACGGGAAAGAAGATGATCAATAAAACTACTCCTCCGCCATACCGAGAAGACAGCGAAAATAGTGACGATGATGATATAAACAGATTTATATCACGTACCTCATCTGGAGCTTTGACAGCACAAGGACCACTGTGTCATCGAGCAAATGACCAAGCGAGTGATGGAATTCTGTCCCCCTTCTATGCCAATGACAGCGATGAAAACGATGGCGCCAGTGTTGGTGACGAACTTCAATCAGCAACTGATTTTCTAATGCGGTCTCTGTTTCAAAGTGACGTCGAACCTGTGACAGTGACAACAGCTCAAAATGAGGTCAAACCTATGACAGTGGCAGCAGCCCAAAACGAAGTCGAACCAGTGACAGTGGCAACAGCTCATAACGAAGTTGAACCCATGACGGTGTCAGCCCCTCAACACGAAACTGAACCAGCAACAGCGGCAGTGGCAGCTCAAAGTGAAGGAGGCCGTGATGATGATGTCCAACAACAACAACAAGAAGATCAGGTAAGTATAAACAATTCGTGTAGCAACGAGACTGCAGCGACATATTCCGTGTTCCTAGCATTTTTATGTAACATGAGGCTAGCCTACGTAACAAACAACGTAGAGAGTGTGTATTTCAATTACATAATAAAACACTTGAAGGTATATTGCACGAATGAGCAAAGATTGTATCGATCGTGCGAGAGAATGATTATACAATGGAACCGCGACTTCCATTTAGACAAAAAACATTTTCGAGCTGTCGTGTTTATGAATTTTTTAGAAAAACTTGGGTGTCTATTAACAGGCAATACGCGTAATGATCCATCCCTAGTCGTCCCTCTTGTACAATAGACCGTTTCAAAGGTATGCAGTGCGCATGCCCGAGCATATCACTGTTATCAGAGAGTATCCATGGTGTGAGACGTGGCTCCTAGAGCCGCCGTCCCGTTACCCCTCGCCCACCACTATGGGGGAGTGGGGGCCGAGGCCCCTCCTTTTACTGAGCGCCCTCCTATATTTTATTTTTATTTTTTTTAAATTAAAAAAAAAATATTTGAAAAGTCCCCAAATAATTGAAAAAGAAATTGCCTCTAAGGCAAATAAAAAGGAAAATTGAATAAAAGCAACAAAATGAAATGAAAATGTACTGTAATAAATTAATAATGAGGCTCTCCGAGAAGAAGAAAAAGAAATAATGATAATAATAAAATGATATTCAAAAGAAGAAAGGAATCAAAATCGACTTCGCAACGAGTTAAATATAATAAAACAGGCACACCACCAAAAATATGAAAATTAACGCAAATTAACGATAGAAAAGAATTAGGAATCAAAAGTCTCCCGAAGGACTTACGTGGCCCAAGGGCGAAGTAAAAAGAAGGATGAAACCGTGAAGGAAGGGAAGACGAAAAGCCGAAGCCGGAAGTCAGGAGAAGAGTCCAGGTGTCCCGATAAGACCGTGATGTGACGGGGGTTGATGGTTCGTGCAGTATGGAGCTTAGTAGGAAAATTAATTTCGACAAATTTTAAATTGCATGCTGTCGTAGTGGAACACCAGTATCCAACAACGCCGGGCAAGGTCGATCGTCAAGAAGGACAGTGAACTGCGAAGTACGGTTATCGAGAGGAAACATGCGTTCGGTTCTGCACCTAAACGCGTCTTGCAAAAATAGTTTGTCCCCGGAAGGAGCGACTTGAGCACCTGTCTGGGGCTGTTGCGAGTTGGCGTAAGACCCGCCTGTACCTCGATGTTCACTCGCTGAATCAGAAGCCCCACCCCCCGCGGCCCCCGAGGAACGTTGCGCACCGTCCCCGGGGACGGGGGAGACAGAAGCCCCATCATAGTCGAGCGAATGAATGGTAGAAGAAGCACGGGTATTGGGGTTCGTTTGACGCCACCCGGACCGTGTATTATGAGTACGGGCTGGGGTAGAGGCGGAAGCTGTGCAGAAAGATGGACGATTATCTGTAGTACTGCGATTATCATGGGAATTACCAGGTTGTTTACTGGCGGTAGTGAAGTTTGTAGTGGACAAAGATGACTTATTACGATAAGCAGTAAAATTATTAGAAGATAAATCCTTATTTTGTTGAGTTGATGACGCCTGTGGATGCGTAACATTAGAGATTTGGGTACCAGGACCTGTAGAATACCTGTAAGAGTTATTACTAAAAGAAGAAGGATTCGCATTTTTGCCAGTATTATAATCAGCGTTAAGAGAAGTAGTTGGAGTATTAAACATAGACGATTGCGGCGCAGAATCACGAATATAAGATTCTACGGATGTAACCATGGTATACAGTTCGGCCTTTGTATTCGGCCGGGCCTGAAAGAAAAAATATTGACGATCTTTTTGGTGAACGTGCGAAATAACAACTTGAACGAGATCACCTTCATCCTGAAATGCGTTAAGAATTGAATTTGCGGAAAATATAGAGTCTACAAAAGATCTAAAGTTCTCGTTAGGGTATTGCAAACGATGAATGTAGCGTAACTGCAATTGTAAACAAACAGTACGTGGTAATAAATCCCTTTTCATGTATGCACTAAGCGTATTATAAGTCAAGTCACCCTCCCATTGAGATAATAAGTGCTTAAAGTATAAAAATTTTGGGTTGTGCGATAAACGGTAAATTATAGAAGAAATATGATCAGGACTAATGACGTGTATAGATTTTAATTTAAGCAAAAATCGAAAAACAAATTGCGGATTGCTAGGCTGAAAAGGTGGTAATGCGTTAATGGAATCATTTAAATAAGAAGGAGTTGTATGGGGATCTCTACGTGAGTTTATTGATAATTCACGCAAGGTATCCCCGAGTACTTGTGACAATAAAGTAGCTTCAGATTGTGGAGGTACGGGGGGAGCCTTACAGGATTGGCATTTCCACCCCGACTCGCCTCTCCAAGGTAAGTTTTTTCCAATTAACGTACTGGACATGCGTACAAAGTGAGTGAAAAGAGGAACAGCAATGCGAACAAAAGACATAATTGTCGATCTCGGGAGCCGTTATCGGTTCTCGACACACGTCGCATCTCACCTCGTCGTTGGAGAGTTGGAGAGAAGAGATTGTTTTAAAACCTGCCCTTCTGTATTGTAAGTTTTCAGAATTGACAACGACGAAGACTACTTGACCAGACTCTACCGCCTGATCCAGAGGGGACGTGACTACGTACGATATTATCGAAATTTTCCACTTCCTGTTGCACATTACGAACACATCGCAATGATGAACGCGGGACGTGTTATTCGAAACATGTATGACACCCAGGCCCAGCATGATAACGCATTCCCGGGACAAGTGTACTCCACCTCACTTGTCACAAGGAACCTGGGAATTGCGCTTATGACAGAAAGGAATGCCACATACATCTTCCCGGTAATTTGTATGTATGCCTCAGGAAGATGCAAGCTCGAGGGGTGGGATAACGCGATGAGGGTTGTGATAGCTAGCATAGAAGCAGTGGCGCCAGTCTTAGAAGCTAGACAATTCCTTGACGAGAACACAGCACGAATCAAGTTTTGACAATCCCTCGTGGCATACATCTCACAACGCCAATTCTCATCTGACTACATACAACGCATCCCTAATTTGGCAGGCACTGATGTTAGCGCTGGACGGCAAACTGTTTTGAATGGAATTCGCTTCACTGACGATCTGGTGGCAATGGCAACATCATTGTACGGATGCCCTCCTGAACAGTGGGTCGACCGGAATTGGAGCGATGCTCTCTTCATCAATGATCTGGTAGGCATGTTAATTGCAGGGATAACACAAAGCGGGACCGTCAATGCTACTAACGTGAACACTAAAATGTACGTCCTAGCTTATATATCCATAGCTAAACGCGGACAGATCACAAACGCTAAACTGAGAAAGATCACGGGTGACATAAGCCAAGTGACTGGGAGGAATATCGAACTTGACCCTAGGAAAATTAACAATTTCTGGGCCCAGATCAGTTCTAACATCACAAGGGAGAACGCAGCAGCTATTATTGCTGAGCTTACACATGGTATTGCTGTCAATAGCTTGTGTCTTAGACTCTCATTGGACCAGTCTGTCAGGTCAGGTATGACATGCTACTGGGCCATCAGGACTGCTGCAGAAAAATATCCCACCTTTAACTGGCGCGAAGCATCAAGATATATCCCGGTCGATTTCCAGAATTTCCATCGGGCATTCCTCCTGGTAGGAGACGACCAATACTATGGTTTTGGTGATAACTTAGGTGAGGTGTCTTCGACCAAATACAAAAATCTCTCATGGTTAGCCATCAAGCTTTTGGAGAAAAATGCAGCCCAGGAATATGGGACTTTTGCAAATTATAGGGGTCTACCTGATCGGCCTAACCATTTCGTCGATCTACAGGAATTAATCAATGCTTATAATCCTGAGGTTCCTGACGATGGGGTCGAGGGTCTGGATGAGATGATAAACGCATGGAGGTTAACAGACCTTGTAGTTGATGTAGGGCCTGCACGTCCTGAACAAGGAGCTGCACCTATCGCCCCAGCGGCTGATGGTGAAGAATGGCTATAATCTCTAACTTCTGCATAATTCGGTTGACGGTCCAAATACAACCCAGATAATCACATTTATAATCAAGAATTCATTGTGCCTTATTAAAATTAATGATATACATATAATGCGTATACATGCGTATAATGCGTATATACATATAATGCGTATGGCGTCTTCTTTCTATTACTACATTTTTCACCATTTCAGTTGATTAAAAAAAAAAAAAAAAAATTGGAAGGCGCTCAGTAGAAGGAGGGGCCCCGGCCCCCACTCCCCATAGTGGTGGGCGAGGGGTAACGGGACGGCGGCTCTAGGAGTCACGTCTCAGGTGTTATCAGTTTTGTACCAAGCTTCGGACCAACGAGCCTGTTTACCTAATATCTAGTGTGTAATACGTTTTCCAACCCAAGTCGTGTCGCGTAGACTGCTGTATTATATTGTATTATTCATGCTGTATTATGCCTGAGTGAATGGGTGAATAGGTCGAGTGCCTGGTCGAAGAAAAGTTCCAACTCGCTGAGCGATAGGCTATCGTCAATGCTCAGCTGCGACTGGCCAGTGCGAGAGTAAGCCTGATAGACGAAAGGCTGGAGCTCGCTCCACAAGACTTCATACACCGCACCCGCCCAAAAAGGTTCGTCATTGAATTTTCATGCTCCATGCCGTAAGTACATACGTAAGTTGCTGTATGTCCAAAGGTATGTGATAAGGGAACTGGCGATCTGCCAGATAACGGTACGCTCCTCCTCCCCTTTGATGATGTCGATTCAGAAGAGGCTCCTCTGGCACAACGTCACTACACCTCTTCAAATGTCCGGCCGAGAAGCCCACTGACCACAGACAAACAGACTATGAGACTCGGTCCGTCCACGGGTTGGTGTGGGGCAGTGGATCCACGGACTACGAGGACTTGGGTAAGATACTGTGCCTCAATATTCCTGATGGGAGCCTCGTATTGACAAAAGGGGAGGAAAAGAAAAGAATCCTGGATGGAAATTTCGAAAGAATGGGGCGCAGAGTCGAGGTGACGAATGCCGACCACCTCGGGATGCCATCGTATACGGCGATGATGGCATCCATCAGCATCGATGACGACGCAGACCTCTGCGATACGCACGCTGCAATAAGGAGCCAAAAGTTACGGAACAGTTGTAGTGTACGTAAAGCAGGTGTGCTGCGTCGATGGTCGATGGTCTGAGCGATTGGTAATTGTCAATGCTCAGCTGGAGTCCACTGTTTGTAGAATCGTTAAAATGTTGAATTGTCAAATTATATAATTATTGTTGAATTGTTAAAGTATATAATTGTTGGATTGTTAAACTATATAACTGTTGAATTGTTAAACTATAGAATTGTTGAATTGTTAAACTATAAAACTGTTCAGTTATAGAATTGTTGAATCGAATGGTGTGACACTGTACATACTTTCTACTACTTTGTACATACTTTGTACCTACTACTTATTCATAATGTGAAATAAAACATGTAGAATTGAATGGTTTTATGTATCGGACGGATCTGTTAGGTTGTTAGGTACCACAGTTTGTTTGAATTTAGTATTGCTTCGAATCTTTGGTAAAAACAAGTCGTTGACAATATTTACTCGCCTTAGGCTTACGAATATTATTATAAGAGAGCGAAATGGAGCTAGGACACCAGCCCAGTATATAATAAACCGTTGGGATCGGGAACGGGAAAGAAGATGATCAATGAAACTACTCCTCCGCCATACCGCGAAGACAGCGAAAATAGTGACGATGATGATATAAACAGATTTATATCACGTACCTCATCTGGAGCTTTGACAGCACAAGGACCACTGTGTCATCGAGCAAATGACCAAGCGAGTGATGGAATTCTGTCCCCCTTCTATGCCAATGACAGCGATGAAAACGATGGCGCCAGTGTTGGTGACGAACTTCAATCAGCAACTGATTTTCTAATGCGGTCTCTGTTTCAAAGTGACGTCGAACCTGTGACAGTGGCAACAGCTCAAAATGAGGTCAAACCTATGACAGTGGCAGCAGCCCAAAACGAAGTCGAACCAGTCACAGTGGCAACAGCTCAGAACGAAGTCGAACCCGTGACGGTGTCAGCCCCTCAACACGAAACTGAACCAGCAACAGCGGCAGTGGCAGCTCAAAGTGAAGGAGGCCGTGATGATGATGTCCAACAACAACAACAAGAAGATCAGGTAAGTATAAACAATTCGTGTAGCAATGAGACTGCAGCGACATATTCCGTGTTCCTAGCATTTTTATGTAACATGAGGCTAGCCTACGTAACAAACAACGTAGAGAGTGTGTATTTCAATTACATAATAAAACACTCGAAGGTATATTGCACGAATGAGCAAAGATCGTATCGATCGTGCGAGAGAATGATTATACAATGGAACCGCGACTTCCATTTAGACAAAAAACATTTTCGAGCTGTCGTGTTTATAAACTTTTTAGAAAAACTTGGGTGTCTATTAACAGGCAATACGCGTAATGATCCATCCCTAGTCGTCTCTCTTGTACAATAGACCGTTTCAAAGGTACGCAGTGCGCATGCCCGAGCATATCACTGTTATCAGAGAGTATCCATGGTGTTATCAGTTTTGTACCAAGCTTCGGACCAACGAGCCTGTTTACCTAATATCTAGTGTGTAATACGTTTTCCAACCCAAGTCGTGTCGCGTAGACTGCTGTATTATATTGTATTATTCATGCTGTATTATGCCTGAGTGCATGGGTGAATAGGTCGAGTGCCTGGTCGAAGAAAAGTTCCAACTCGCTGAGCGATACGCTATCGTCAATGCTCAGCTGCGACTGGCCAGTGTGAGAGTAAGCCTGATAGACGAAAGGCTGGAGCTCGCTCCACAAGACTTCATACACCGCACCCGCCCAAAAAGGTTCGTCATTGAATTTTCATGCTCCATGCCGTAAGTACATACGTAAGTTGCTGTATGTCCAAAGGTATGTGATAAGGGAACTGGCGATCTGCCAGATAACGGTAAGCTCCTCCTCCCCTTTGATGATGTCGATTCAGAAGAGGCTCCTCTGGCACAACGTCACTACACCTCTTCAAATGTCCGGCCGAGAAGCCCACTGACCACAGACAAACAGACTATGAGACTCGGTCCGTCCACGGGTTGGTGTGGGGCAGTGGATCCACGGACTACGAGGACTTGGGTAAGATACTGTGCCTCAATATTCCTGATGGGAGCCTCGTATTGACAAAAGGGGAGGAAAAGAAAAGAATCCTGGATGGAAATTTCGAAAGAATGGGGCGCAGAGTCGAGGTGACAAATGCCGACCACCTCGGGATGCCATCGTATACGGCGATGATGGCATCCATCAGCATCGATGACGACGCAGACCTCTGCGATACGCACGCTGCAATAAGGAGCCAAAAGTTACGGAACAGTTGTAGTGTACGTAAAGCAGGTGTGCTGCGTCGATGGTCGATGGTCTGAGCGATTGGTAATCGTCAATGCTCAGCTGGAGTCCACTGTTTGTAGAATCGTTAAAATGTTGAATTGTCAAATTATATAATTGTTGAATTGTTAAAGTATATAACTGTTGGATTGTTAAACTATATAACTGTTGAATTGTTAAACTATAGAATTGTTGAATTGTTAAACTATAAAACTGTTCAGTTATAGAATTGTTGAATCGAATGGTGTGACACTGTACATACTTTCTACTACTTTGTACATACTTTGTACCTACTACTTATTCATAATGTGAAATAAAACATGTAGAATTGAATGGTTTTATGTATCGGACGGATCTGTTAGGTTGTTAGGTACCACAGTTTGTTTGAATTTAGTATTGCTTCGAATCTTTGGTAAAAACAAGTCGTTGACAATATTTACTCGCCTTAGGCTTACGAATATTATTATAAGAGAGCGAAATGGAGCTTGGACACCAGCCCAGTATATAATAAACCGTTGGGATCGGGAACGGGAAAGAAGATGATCAATAAAACTACTCCTCCGCCATACCGCGAAGACAGCGAAAATAGTGACGATGATGATATAAACAGATTTATATCACGTACCTCATCTGGAGCTTTGACAGCACAAGGACCACCGTGTCATAGAGCAAATGACCGAGCGAGTGATGGAATTCTGTCCCCCTTCTATGCCAATGACAGCGATGAAAACGATGGCGCCAGTGTTGGTGACGAACTTCAATCAGCAACTGATTTTCTAATGCGGTCTCTGTTTCAAAGTGACGTCGAACCTGTGACAGTGGCAACAGCTCAAAATGAGGTCAAACCTATGACAGTGGCAGCAGCCCAAAACGAAGTCGAACCAGTCACAGTGGCAACAGCTCAGAACGAAGTCGAACCCGTGACGGTGTCAGCCCCTCAACACGAAACTGAACGAGCAACAGCGGCAGTGGCAGCTCAAAGTGAAGGAGGCCGTGATGATGATGTACAACAACAACAACAACAAGAAGATCAGGTAAGTATAAACAATTCGTGTAGCAATGAGACTGCAGCGACATATTCCGTGTTCCTAGCATTTTTATGTAACATGAGGCTAGCCTAAGTAACAAACAACGTAGAGCAGGGGTGCTCAAAAGGTCGATCGCGAGTGCTTTTTGGGTAGATCTGGAGAAGAAAAAATTTTTTCATAAGTAGGTAGGTAACTAAACTACAAAAATGTATTACGTAATAAAATAACACTGCTTGCGGCAAAAGGTGGCTTTATCAAAGGAACGCGCGGCACTTGTCAAAGAAAAGCGGCACTTGTCAAAGAAAAGCGGTGTTGTTTCTAGACTAGACAGTACAGTCTAGTAGAAACAACGAGAGACAGTACAAGTACAGTCTAGTTTCGGGCGGCGCGTTTGACGGGAACATTCGAGACTCGTTCACGCCGATATAAATGTTGCGCCTGCAGGAATTGGAGTCATTCTGAATTGTAACTTGATGGCGATCCTACGTCGATACAAAGTTTATTGTTAAATAGTGGAAAATGAGTGCAGTGAAGAAATCTAAAACGTATCATTTTAATAAGGATTGGGAGGAAGAATTTTTCTTTTGTATGGTGAAGGATAAGTGCATTTGTGTTATTTGTCGTGCGTCAGTTGCAATACCTAAGCGTGGTAACTTAGAGAGGCATCATAAAACGGTTCATAAAAACTATGAAAAGGATTTTCCGCCACAGAGTGAATTAAGAAAACGAAAAGTAAGTGATTTGATATCTTGTTTGAAAAAAGAACAATCCATGTTCACAAGACCAGCCAAACAATCAAAAGCTGCTACGATCGCGTCATTAAAAATATCTCATATATTGGCGAAACACATGAAACCATTCGAAGATGGATCGGTGGTGAAGGAAGCATTTATTTATTGAAGCGGGTGAGACTTTATTTGGAGATTTTAAAAATAAAACAGAAATCATGTCTGCTATTAGAGAACTTCAGTTATCTCGTCCGACTGTCACAAGGCGTATTGAAGTCATGAGTCAGGACATCGCAGATAAACTAAAACATGATATCATGGAATGTACATACTTTTCTTTACAGTTCGACGAATCCACCGATATGACAGACACTGCCCAGCTGTGTATTTTTATTCGGATGGTATTCAATGACATGTTGGCTAAGGAAGAATTTTTGACAATCATTCCTCTGAAGGGGAAGACCCGTGGCGAAGATATATATGACGTTTTCTTCAATTTTGTAAAAAACTACGAGCTACCAATATATAAATTAGTGTGCATTACAACCGATGGAGCACCAGCAATGACTGGAAACAAAAACGGTTTTGTGGCATTGTGTCGAGCTAATGAAGAATTCCCTTCATTTTTTTCATTCCATTGCATTATACATCAACAAGTTTTGTGTTCAAAAGTTTTAAACACGGAGGAAATTATGGGCATTGCAACAAAAATTGTGAATTCCATCCGTGCACGTAGCTTGCAACGGCGGCTCTTTCAGTTGCAGTTGGAAGATAGGGAGTCAGCTGAACACACTGATTTAGTTCTTCACACGGACGTCAGGTGGTTGAGTCGCGGAAAATTCCTAGAAAGGTTTCAAGAATTATTGCCCGAAACAACAGCTTTTCTAGACGAAAGAGGTGATGACACTCAGATTTTGAAAAACGAAAAATGGCTAAATGATTTGGCATTTTTGACTGACATCACAATGCACTTAAACACCGTTAACTTGGAGCTTCAAGGTAAAGGAATAACTATTATTGAGATGATTAGCGCAGTAAACGCATTCAAAAGTAAATTGCAACTTATGATAGATCAACTGAAAAGAAAGGATCTGAAACATTTTCCGTCTTTGAAAGCAAGGATTCCTCAGTTGAATTATGATACGTATGAGGCTGAATTATCAAATATTTGGGGACAATTCGAAATGCGTTTTTATGACTGCAGTAAATTGGAAAATATAGCATCATTTATGAGTCGTTTGTGAGTGTTCATGTAAAAACATTGAGGAATTAGCTACTGAAATAGCAAGTCAGTTTAATATGAACTCATGTTCTGTTGAAAATGAGTTGGTGCAGATTATATCAGATATACATCTCAAAGCTACAGCATCTGATACAAATTTCTGGTGTTTTATATCTGAAGATAAATATCCGAATGTAAGGCAAATCGCCCTTCAACTGACGGCATTTTTTGGGTCAACTTACTTGTGCGAGTCTGCATTTTCTGAAATGAAGATAATTAAGTCAAAATATCGCAATCGACTAACTGACGATCATATGTCATCATGCTTGCGATTAGCACTCAGTGGTTACGTACCATCTTATGAAAAGTATGCTGAGGACATGCAGTGCCACGCTTCAACATCCAAAGCCACTACTTAGTTAAGTTTAACACCATATGTAACTCTTTTGTTTTGTAACAACAAATAAACTCGCAATTTTGAATAACTATGAGTTTTTTCATTGATATTGTAGAGAAGAACCTTGACCCAACCTTGACCCAAACCTTGACTAAAATAATGTACCTATATTTTGCAGAAAGCTAATATCTATATAATATATGTGTATGTACGACAACCCTGCATCACACACACTTGCAGTCTCTCAGAGTCGATCGTAAGTAGTCTAAAAATATTGAGGTAGATCGCCAGCAGTTCAAGTTTGAGCACCCCTGCTCTAAATGCTCAACTTTACCCAACGGCTTTGTAAAAACATCTGCAAGCATTTGGTCTGTTGGAACATACTCCACAACAATTGTCCCATCCCTGACATGATTTTTAACAAAATGATATCTTCTGTCAATATGTTTGCTTTTTTGATTCACAATGTCATTCTTTGCAACTTGGATAGCACCTGAATTATCGCAAAAACTTTAGTAGGCGTTTTCTTAAGAATCGGAATAAATTCAGAGACCAGTTGGCGAAGCCAAATGGTCTCCTGAACACTAATTGATAGAAAAACGTACTCTGCCTCACAAGAGGACAGAGCGATGGAATTTTGTTTTTTACTGGACCAAGACAACAAACAATTTCCTATTTTAGCGCAGAAATTGAATGTCTACCAGTTAATTCATGTCCCCAGTCGGCATCACAACATATATTAAGATCAAAATTCTCCGATTTACAGTATTCCATCAAAATTTTACGAGTAGTACCATTTAAATATCTGAAAATCCTTTTCACCGCAACCCAAAGCACTTTCTAGAAATTATTATTGAAACGACTTAAGGTATTCACTGCAAACACTAGGTCTGGTCATGACATCTGGGACACATAAAGAAGGGAGCCAATAGCCTCTTGATACGGAATGTTTTCAGGCTTGAAATCAGAGTCCTCCTCATGGTCCACCACCAACAGCCTCGTGTTTTGCTCCATGGCTGTAGAAACAGGGCGGCTTTCGTCCATCCGACAACACCCCACAACAAATTGTAAAGGAGTGTGGAACTGAGAGGCCGGACGAATCTACCACACTTGGAGGTTTTATAAAGCTTATATTATCGTCACGTCGCGATGCCCTACGAGTAGCGAGAGTTTGTCCGGTTTGCATGTACACACACACCTCAATACATTTTCACAACTGACCCCAGGTGATGTCGATAGTATCATGACATGACTAATTGCAGAGCGGTTGATGAGGCTGCAAAGAAGCATAATAAAGAACAACATTCAATCAACGGCAACATCGACAGAGCATCAGCCATAACAGAAATGAGTAAGAGGGTGTGGGTAGGCGACTTTGCACCAGAGACCGATCATGTAAGTTACAGTTCACTTTTCACGAACATTGAAACAGCATGAATGATAATCATTGAACCAATTTTTATGTGAGGTACATTGTCTGTTTGTACTACAAAAGGCTGGTAACGAAGATGCTGTACCACATAGTTCTGTGGGCTCAGATGCTGGGAGAGAGTCCGGTGGCAGCCGGCGTAGTCGTCGAGTCGCTCATCGTCAGGAGTCTCAGACACTCGCGGGCAGTTCAGAAGATGGTGCAACGGCTCAACAAGGTGTTCTGGGAGGACATGGCGGCAGACCAAGGATCATTCCGAACCTTCTCGGAATGGTTTGGACAAGTGCACGACGTGTTCTTCACGACGTTCTTCCAATCCAAGGACCTGAAGAACTGGAACGCCTTTGTGGAAGACTGCTCACGGGTGTCCTCAAGATTGAGTTCCTCCTCGTTGTCATGCACCCCTGCGCCCGGTTCGACCATGTGCACATCGTCCACCTCTGTCGGTGGGATAGAAAGCAGAGACGGTGTGGATGTTGTGGACTCCGATCGATTGGAAGAGTTGAGAGGCGTCGCGTCATCGAGTATGCAGACGGAGCCGACAGAAAGTTCGACAGTCTCTACGAGTATCTTTTGCAGAGACCTAGACGAGTCGTCCTTCAGAAGGCCCATGACACCATCTGGGTCGTCTTACGTCAGCCTTCAGGTAGCGTATTACGAGGACGTCGTACACGTTCCGACGAGGGACTGGTGGAAGCACATGTACCTGAATGCCCGACTGTTAGCCGACCTGGAGGATCCAATGGAAGGGACCTCGTGGAGACTGTCGAGCCTCATCGCTCGTCTGATGAACGAGACGCAGCGGTAATCACGATCAAATCATCGAGGAAAGCAACTCCAGCCACTCTTGCTGGTATCATCAACAAAATCTGCGCTTTTCCCATTCATAATGCCAGGTACACCAAGTCATGGCATCAGTCCAAAACTTGTAAATTCATACTCCCCGAAGATAAAGTATTCAAACGGGCATGCGAGAGCGTTCAGCTCAAGTGTGTTTACCGTTCCACGCAAGATTTTGAAAACTTTTATCTGTCAAAATCACCTGTTTTTAAAGCTTATAGTGGACCAATAAGCCACATGTACCTACTTGTCGTTGGAGGACTCAGTTAGCGCAGTTGATGCCCTTTTAATGTTCCAATTTGATAATAATTGTAGAGCCACCGTTAAACAATTTTTAGTAAATGTCCTCAACATAATTGATAAAAAATTACCTATGAAAAATTGTTTGGAAATAGAAAGCCCGCCTTCAACAGGTAAAAACTTCTTTGTAGATATGTTAGTATCATTCTATTTGAATTGTGGTAACATAGCTAATTTTAATAGAAATTGTCAGTTCCCTCTTCAGGATTGCACCAACCGGCGGGTGTTGTTGTGGAACGAGCCGAACTGTGAATCGGCTGCCTTCGACACCCTAGAAATGCTGTTTGGAGGCGATCCTTTGCCTGCCCGAATCAAGTTCTCTAAGGACAGTACCATTCCTAGAACCCAGGTCTTTGTCATAACGAACAAACGCGTCTTTCCTAATGACCAGGCGTTTAATGACAGGATGTACCTGTCGGATTAGGTGCTAAGTACGCTGCTGAAAGTGTTGTGGGTGTGCAATATCCTAGGGATTTGCCTGACGGAGTACAACAACTGCCAAAGCGTCCTCATTCACCTGAAATTTTTTCAATCGACGGACCATCCGGTAAGAAAACGAAAATTTCGACCTCAAAGTTCTTGAGTTGCTTTCATCCGGAGTACCTGATGGCCCTAGATGATGGCGAAATTCCTCTTCCGGAAGATAGACCTCAAGATGAGGAGATGCAAATGGATCAACCAGGAGGCGGACCATCTGGACAACATGGCCCAGGCAGATCGTCAACGGGAAACTCAGCAATGACACCTATATATATAGGTTTACCACAAAAGCCCAATAAGTGTACGTTTTCCTACAGAAAATCCTATCACTTTTATATGGAAGCAGCATTGCCAAGTGCTCTAAGGAACAAAGCAAACTAAGAGTTCATGAGGTATTACCCAGGTGAATGCCACGACATACCGTGGAATTATTTATTCTGTTACTTGAGTCCACGTGAGGCCAATTTCCTGAGGACACAATTTACAGAAGTCCGACCTCTGGAAGCACAGTGCACTGTAAGTTCACTGGGAGTGCGTCTTCCCTTTGAAATGAATTCGTCAGTTTCAGTCACCGCCAATGCAAATGCGCAGTATCCAGTTTGCAGTTTTGGTGACCTGGATAAACACTACTTTACTGAGACGCCTGGCTACAAACATCGAGAAACTACGAAATGTCATAATAGACATTGGCTAGTATGCATAAGCTCGAAGCAGATGCTTTTACTCCACTTACTGTAGTAGATGCTTCGATTTCTATGCATAAAAAGTAAATGCTATAGCACTTGCTACCACCTTTTACTCCGTAGTGAAGTAAGTGAAGCAAGTACTATAGCATTGACTCCACATTGTATGCATAAAAAGTATTTGCTGAAGGTTATGCTTCGAAAAATCGTAGCATGGGCCAGGGCAGACTACGGTCCTCAGTCTGCAGGTGGAACCCGTCCGAAATGGCCGCATTTATGCAAGTGCGCAGCGCTAAAGTGTATAAAGAACGGAGGTCGTGCAAAGTGAGTGAATTTAAACAGTTATACCGGTTTGAGGAAGTGAACGTGAAGTGGATAAGTGATCACTTTTTGGGCCCAGAAATCGAAACAAGAGGTGGGGCGCTTTCGCCTGAACAAAAAATGAAAACTTTTCTCAGATACTTGGCAGATCCAGGATTCCAGGTTGGAGTGGGGGAAGACGTTGGGGTGCACCAAAGCACAGTTTCCCGTGCAGTGGAATTCGTCTCAAATAAGATTGTACGAAAGGCAGATGTATGGATTAAGTTTCCGAGAAATCAGGAAGAAATTGAAGAAAGCCAACAGGTATGGCAACTGTCCAAATCATTTCCTTTTGCTATCGGTGCCCTCGACTGCACCCACATAAAAATAACTAAACCTAAAATTCACGGGGATGAATATGTGAACAGAAAAGGCGTGGCTAGCATTAATGTTCAAGCAACATGTGATGGTGCTGAGAGATTCACCAGTGTCGATATACGTTGGCCTGGTTCTGTTCATGATTCTCGCATTTGGAGAAACAGTGCGGCATACAGATTCATGCGGGGTACCGAAAATGCTGTGCTTTTAGGGGATGAAGGGTATGGCCTTGCTCCATGGTTGATGGTCCCTTATAAAGACCCAACAACTGAGGAAGAGAGGAAATTTAACCGCCTTCACAAATCTGAAAGAGCAATTATTGAACGGTGTTTTGGTCAGATGAAGAAAAGGTTTCCGATGGTGCAGTACACCGTGAGAGTTGGTACACAAAAGCTAGCCAGTTTTATTCTGTCTGCTTTCATATTACATAACGTTGCTAAGTATTTGAACGATCAGGATAACTTTGAGGACCCAAATGGCGATAGCAGTGACTTCACCAACGATCCTGACGGTGATGAAAACTTAAGCGCCAGTGCCGTTTCCATTCCTGTTTATAATTTGGCCATTAAGCTGATCAAAATGAAAACACTACTAAGCTGAATACCCCACCGCAGCGACACCAACGCTCCAATGGGGATAAAGTCAACATCAGTAGTAGTATTTTTTAAACTCCGGTAGTTGGAATTGTCGATAGTTCTCCACCACTAGTTCCAGGAAGGGTGGAGGAGAGTCACGTGACCACGTCCACAGCTGGAGATCTTACTACCCTCCCGTAGTATTTGCTTTGTAGCAGATCCTTCGTTTTTCGCATACAATTTGAAGGCAATGCTTCTACTCGAAGTAAAAGATAAAGCATTTACTTTTACCTTCTAATTCAAGCATCAGCTTCGAGTTTATGCATACTAGCCATTGTCATGATGACAATGTCATTCTTTCCCACTTGGATAGCACCTAAATTATCGCAAAAAAATTTAGTAGGCGTTTTCTTAAGAATTTGAATAAATTCAGAGACCAGTTGGTGAAGCCAAATGGTCTCCAGAACACTAATAGATAGAGAAACGTACTCCGCCTCACAAGAGGACAGAGCGATGGAATTTTGTTTTTTACTGGACCAAGACAACAAACAATTTCCTATTTTAGCGCAGAAATTGAATGACTACCAGTTAATTCATGTCCCCAGTCGGCATCACAACATATATTAAGATCAAAATTCACCGATTTACAGTATTCCATCAAAATTTTACGACTACCATTTAAATATCTGAAAATCCTTTTCACCGCAACCCAAAGCACTTTCTAGAAATTATTATTGAAACGACTTAAGGTATTCACTGCAAACACTAGGTCTGGTCATGACATCTGGGACACATAAAGAAGGGAGCCAATAGCCTCTTGATACAGAATGTTTTCAGGCTTGAAATCAGAGTCCTCCTCATGGTCCCCCCACCTACAGCCTCGTGTTTTGCTCCATGGATGTAGAAACAGGGCGGCTTTCGTTCATCCGACAACACCCCACAACAAATTGTAAAGGAGTGTGGAACTGAGAGGCCGGACGAATCTACCACACTTGGAGGTTTTATAAAGCTTATATTATCGTCGCGTCGCGATGCCCTATGAGTAGCGAGAGTTTGTCCGGTTTGCATGTACACACACCTCAATACATTTTCACAACTGACCCCAGGTGATGTCGATAGTGTCATGACTAATTGCAGAGCGGTTGATGAGGCTGCAAAGAAGCATAATAAAGAACAACATTCAATCAACGGCAACATCGACAGAGCATCAGCCATAACAGAAATGAGTAAGAGGAGTTGGGATTTTCCGACTTTCCAAGCAGAATACACCATCGACACTGCAACTCAATTTCTTGCCACCACAAACCGTGCTGAGCAGTATAGTATCGTACATAGTTCGGACGACCCGTTCAGAAGAATAGATAACACTGGTACTTTACATGCAAGAGTCGGTGAGGTGGAAGCCCTGAGGCTAAGTACCCTAAACGCCAAAGACATGTGGGGATAGAACCTATGTGGGGACCGGACAGTTTGAGGTGGAATATACCCGACCCCAGGACTGGCAACACCAGGCGTAGAGAATCTGTGCCTGATGATACAGATCGCGGTGCGCTCCCCGTGTTCGTGCGTTGGCAAGAAGGCCTGGCAGAAAGGGAGGCACAGGAGGACACCTGGGATGTGCCAGCAGACTTCACAATAGATGAAGTACGTGTAGAAGTCGCGTCAGGACTCATAACTGCAGAGGGAAAGATCTCTGATCGGATAGTGGACGATACTCGAGAACTCGATGGGTTGGAGTTCGATGGAATACCAGAATTGAAATGGAAGGTAAAGATAGCACAGTGGTATGCAGAAAAAGGTTATGACTATTGTTGTATTCTTGGTCAAATATTGACCCTTTGAATACCTAGTTCATTAATTAAGAGACAGGAGAGAAAGAAATCGACTAGAACTCAACTCGAGAAAAAACCGCATGTAATGAGTAACGTTAACACATTGTCAGAATAAGTGGAAGGTAGTCAGAGGGTTACAATCCTTCCGTATGTAACTTCTCCGTGCACCTACGTCATCATAAGAGTAGTACCTACTTCACAACAACTATATTCAATACCCTGCTGATGATACAGAATACCTTGAAGCCTTGGCCCATCTGCGAGAATTGGCAAGACAACAGCGTGCCGGGGTAAGCGAAAGCGGCGTGACTACCCGTTCAGGAAAGAAGACTGTAGTTAGCACCTCAGATGACAGCGCTTCGAGTACGAGACCCAGCAAGCAGCCAAAACAGACACAGAAGCCCTTGGGCAAAGGGAAGAACAAGCCAGTCAGTTCGTCTTCAGTAACAACTGAACATTCAGGACTTGATACCACCACTAACACTGGTGGGTGTCAATCTTACGACACAGCCAGTTATGAAGTAGAACTAAAGGACAACCAGGACTTACTTTTGTATATCAAAGGTGGGGCCACGACCCAGATAAAGACCTTATGATAGTGATACGCTCCCAACAAAAGTGGATAGGTGTGGGAGCAGTCATGAATAAGTCACATGGTGACATACATATCACATCAGCGACAGGTGCTGTCGCAGACATATCTGCTGGAGACCAGTCAAGTAACATAATAAATGATACCAAGTCACATAACAATCAATGTTGTCAGGTACACCCTTGGTGGCTGGAGCAACGGTTACTGGGCTGATGGGCGAGAAGCATGATTGGAGAGGATTAGGCCTCAAAATAGCATTATATGATAGTGCATTGGACCCCAGTTGGACTGACCCTATGGGGTCAGATTATGTTATGGCTAGAGGGGGAGAACGAGAAACCATTCATGTACCGTTAGATACAGAGGAGTATTCGTACATTTGCCTATCCTTATATGCTTTGTCTTCACACATAAGATTCTACAACGGGGTGAAAGTATCTGGAGTGACAGGAATGTGGTCTTTGGCGTCAGAAGAGGTGGCCCTTGTCGTACTCAATGACAGAATGAGTGCCCATAGCTCAGCAATAGCCACCTGGGTCATCACACACTTGAAATACCCTCTAATCGAAACTTACGACGTCTTCAAAGAGGTGAGTCACGGAGGTTTGGAGAAAAATCAAGAGAGAGAGAGAGCCTGTGATAAGGAGAGTCGTTGTAAGATGGCCAGAAACGACATCTTCCTTTTTTTTTGACTCGGGCAGTGCACAATTGATAGGCGATCGATACCGGCGGTAGGAGCGGTCGACGCGAGAGGCGTCTGCGCAGCTTCCCCACGATGCAGAGGGATGAATTCGCGAAGAGAGGGGTAATGGATATACCCCGTTGCAGCCGCCATGACACTCACTTGAGACTGGGACCCAGAGACTAGACCTGCGATTAACTTACCTGAGTCAGTGGAGTAGTTTGAGTTGTGCTAGAGCCTTCAGCGACATTGAGACCCCGTTTGTGAACCCCGTATTGATAACCCTGGCCTTTTATTTTGCTTCCCCTTTTGGATTCCCGATTTGTAACGACGACCCGAGACGTGAGAGAGTATTCAGAGAGATATTCGACCAGGAAGCACAGGGGTTCAGTGCAGGTTGAAACCCATTTCCTGCAGCGGAGATATCCTGTTTCAGACGATACCAGTTCGCCTTTGGGTGGACGCCGGAGCAGTGGACCGCAGGAGCCAGGACAAACACAGCCAAGAGGTTGCTTGGACGAGGAACTTCTGCCAGTTTCCAGGAGAGGTAGGACTTGCACACTTACCCCTTGTTATCCATTCTTGCGACAGTCACGTAGCAGTGCCCTTCAGGCGTCCAATTTACATTGCATTCTGTCAGAAGTAACAGAGGGATTCTTCCGTTCTGTTGCAGAACTTCCTTCAGGTAGTTATTGCTACCCCGAGCTTTGGCTTAACGTGAACCCCTCTACCACGTGCAGGCGCACACATTGACCCCCGAATTGCACCCCTTTGGATCCGTGCACCGGACTCTGGTGACAACGTTACACAACAACATCCAACACAAGTCCTTGAATAGATTCCATTATAGTAAATTCGCCCCTTTGCATTATATCGAGTCCCGATACAAGATGGTGCGGGGCGGGGTCGTGAAAACATGTACCTCACACCCGGGTCAAGTGGTTTCCCCCTTTTTCTTGGTGGACAAAGCGTCAGGGGGAAAACGATTTATATTAAATTTACGACATTTAAATTTATTTATAGACGCCCCCCACTTTAAATTGGAGGATCACCACACCATGCGGGACCTCATTGAACCTGGGAGCTTTGGGGCGACAATCGATCTCATGGACGCATACTATATGGTGCCAATTGCAGAGCAATCTCGAATTTTTCTCAGATTCTGTTTCCAAGATCAATTGTACGAATTTACGTGTTTGCCCATGGGCATGTCGGTTTCGCCGTATGTTTTTCATAAGCTCATGCGCCCCATTGTTCAATGTCTTCGCTCGCAGGGCATAAAGTGTGTAAACTACTTGGATGATTTTGGTATCGTGGGGTCGTCTCAGATGGAATGTGCAAGGAATATTACCATTTTGTCGGACCTTTTACGACATTTGGGGTTTATCATTAATGACGCTAAGAGTAAATTTTCCCCTTCGCAACAGTTCGTGTTCTTGGGATTTTTGTTTGATACGGCAGACTTGACAATTTCGCTTCCGCAGGAAAAGCGCTTACGGATCAGGGAGTCGTTGTGTAAATTCCATAAACTACAAACCTGCTCAATTCGACATTTAGCGGGTCTGATAGGTACACTAGTGGCCGCGATACCAGCAATACATGGAAAACTGTACACAATGCATTTGGAAAGGGTTAAGGTTGAGGCCCTAAGGGCAAATAACCAGAATTTTGACGCAAAAATTCAGTTACCACTATCCATACGGTCAGATATTGAGTGGTGGAGTAGCAATATTATGACGTTGTCCAATCGGCTACATAATGACGACTATTCCCTCACAATTTCTACAGATGCGTCATTATCAGGCTGGGGGGCGGCCTCCGGAGAGGCCACAATCAACGGTTGGTGGTCAGTAACTGAAGCTGGTTGGCATATTAACGCGTTGGAATTGAGGGCAATTGAATTAGCCTTACCACATTTCGGTGACGTCGAGAGCGACCGCCGTATCCTCATTAGGGCAGATAATACGACGGCCATCAGCTGTATTAATAGGCAGGGGTCTATGTTGTCCCACCGCCTGTTTCAGCTATCTGAACGGATCTGGCGGTGGTGTGAGCAGAGGCGTATTGTCATTTTTGCATCCTACGTCGCCTCCAAGGATAATACAGTAGCCGATGAATGTTCTCGACGTCTCCCTGGGACAACAGAATGGTCATTAGGTGAGGAGGTTTTTCGGTCTATCATAAACGATTTGGGGTGTCCCGACATCGATATATTTGCCTCTGCAGCAAATGCGAAGTGCGACAGGTTTCTTTCCTGGCACCCGGACCCTAGGGCATGGGGGATTGACGCCTTCACCTTTTCTTGGAAGGGGTGGAATTTTTATGCGTTTCCGCCGTTTGCGCTGGTCCTCAAAGTGCTGCGCAAAATCATTGCGGAGGAATCAACGGGGATAGTTGTCGTACCGGAGTGGCCGGCACAGCCCTGGTACCCCACCTTTTTTGAATTACTGATCTCCGCGCCCTTATATTTTGGTCCTAACGATCGATTGTTACACTTGCCTTTCAGGGACCAGACCCACCCGCGGGCGGACACGCTACGATTGATAGCGGGGAGGTTGTCCGGCAAGCGTTCGAGAGGCGAGGGATTATCGCCCCGGCAGTGGACACTATGTTAGCCGCGTTATCGCCGGCGACATATGCCCAATACCAAGGATGCTTTCGGCGCTGGTGGAAATTTTGTAGGAAGCAAGGGCGGAGTCCCTGGGATCCCAAGCCTACTTTAGTGGTACACTTCCTTCAGACCATACTTCAGGGCACCTCGGTATCGTATGCTACCTTTAACACTTACAGATCGGCCTTGTCCCTTATTGCGGCGGAGCCTTTGGGTTCTGACCCCCTTATTTCCCGTTTCTTGAAGGGAGTGTCACATATTCGTCCGCCGGCGGCGCGGTATGACACAACTTGGGACCCACAGGGGGTGTTACTGTGGTTGGAAAGAACCGGTCAGGGATTTCCTTGGCTGTCCCACAAGTTAGTAACCCTGTTGTTGTTGGCAACAGGACAGAGGCTCCAGACTATTGCGTCAATAAAGTTATCGGAAGTGCAGATCTGTCCAGGTCAGGGGTTGGACATCCGTATCTCTAGCCGGTTGAAAACTTCAGCGCCTTATAAGCCGCAACCATGCCTCACTGTGCCGTTTTTTCCGCAACGGCCACTCCTCTGCGTGGCGTCCCTCATGGCAGAATACCTCCAGGCGTCGGCACCTTTGAGGTCCCCAACCACCGACGCGTTATTTGTTATCACCAGACTCCCATACACGGCGGCGTCCCGCCAAACGATTTCGGGTTGGGTGACGGGGGTGTTGAGGGAAGCGGGGGTTGCTGATTTTTTCACGCCGCATTCGACAAGACACGCGTCAGTGTCGGCCGCGAACAGAGCGGGAGCCTCCCTAGATACCATTTTTAAGGCGGCAGGGTGGACGAGGAACTCGGCGGTGTTCGCCAAGTTTTACAATAGACCTCTAGTGGCCGACGACTCACTCATCTCCCATGTGTTTGTTTCCACACCAGAGTCATAAGCTGTTTTCCTATCTTTTCAGATGAGGCGGAATAGACGGAGCGCCACCTCCTCAAAAGGTGGGGTGTGAACCACACATGGAGACTGCATCTGTTCTCCCCTTTTTTGGGTTTTTTGGTTTATTTTGTATGGTGGTCAGGCTGACACCCCTTGTTTATACATAAAAACAGTTACATTTACTTGTTTATATATACAGTTTATATATACAGTTGATATATCCAGATTAGCCGTGGTTTGTGTCCTTTCCTCTCCCTGGAGTAGAGTTTAAGAACACTAGTTGGGTGATATGTGGATTGGGGCCTCCCAGCCCCGACACTGGCAGGGACAAAAAAGGGGAGGGGGAGACGTTATATCGGGAGAAGACTGACTGAACCCAGGGAGGGAGCCCAAAGAGGGGTGAGTTTAGGTGCACCGGGTCTGGACTACACAGGTCTCAGAAACCGTTTTTCGACTTTCAGATTTTAGTCTTCTCTCTGTGTGTTTTTTTCCCTAGAGCAACTGCCTAACTTGGTTTGATTCTTTAAACAAACTACATGTAAACGTTCTCAAGTGTCCCACAGATATAATTGATGAATAAACGAACTTGTGAAGTTCATTCCTAATTATATCTAGTGGGACACTTGAGAACGTTTAGAACCCTCCACACCCTGCCCTATTGTCTTGGACATGGCTGGCAGTTGCTGATTTTCGTCTTTCAAAGAGTGATGAATCATCGGAGCGCCACCAGTGTTGCCGGCGCCGCGGTGCGGACGATGGCAGAGCGCTCCGCGGAGATGCAACCCTGCTTTTTTCGCCTTTGGCGGGAGATTCGAATTCTGAATTCGAATTTCTCTAAGAACAGGCTGTCGAAGGGTAGTTCGAGGAACTACTACATGTAAACGTTCTCAAGTGTCCCACTAGATATAATTAGGAATGAACTTCACAAGTTCGTTTATTCATCAATTTTACCCATAAAGCTGGGACCTGCCAAACAAGTGACAACACATCACACGATGGTTCACCACTACAAACTTGACAGACTGTATACTGAATTCTACAGACTTAAGGACAAATACAGTCAATTACTGACAAAAATACGTGTAAATAACGAACTTGTGAACGATACGGAAGGGTATTGCAAGTTGATAGAATATAGTATAGAATTAATACAAGAAAAAATTAATCATATTAACATGGGTAAAAGTAGAGTTAGAAGGGGTTTAATTAATGGGTTGGGTAGTGTAGTTAAATTCATAACGGGTAATTTAGACGCTGAAGACGGCCAGCGGTACTTGGAGCTGCTCAATCAAGTTCAGAACAATGAAGTAAGCATTCAAAGCCAGATGGATTCGCAGTTCTCTATTTCCTCTCAATTAATAGCGGACTTCAATGAAACCATCCAAGACATAAATTTCAACAATAATCGAATTAAGTTGAGGATGCAAGCGATATCAGATTTTATGAGATCAAACTCGATCAAAATCACGGTCGATTCGTTCAAAGACATTTTGACCCACCAACAATTGTTATTCGATTTGATACTGGGAGTATTCCAGGATATCGAAAACTCCGTTACCTTCTGTAAAATGGGAATCCTCCATCCTAGCATCATCAACACCCACCAATTATCTGTTGAACTAGGACGATTGTCGACCATGTATCGTAGTAAATTCATTGTTGAAGTAACGCCTGAAAATATGCTGGACATTGAGGCAACCGTTAAAGTAGCCTGTGCAATTCACCACAGTGAAATAGTATATTTCCTCGATATACCACTAGCTGATGAACAATCTTACGACTTGTACTACCTTCGGCCATTACCCACTCGTAGAGACGATACTTATGTTACTATATTTCCTAATGTTAATTTCTTGCTGAAACCAGTGGGCGCCAATACCACTCTTCCTTTAACATCTAATTGTGATCTAGGGAAGGTTTTCCAATGCCCAAGACTATTAATTTCCAATCAGAATGCTATTTGTGAAAAAGAGATTTTGATTTCAGGAACTACAACTCACTGTAAATATGTTAGGGTGGACTTTAGCGACAATTGGATTGAACCCATACCCGAATCTAACCAGTATTTAGCCATTTTCCCTACCAGTGATGAAATCACCATAAAAAATAGCAAGGGTACCGAAGTTCGACAAATGCAAGGTGTGTTCCTCATCTCGGAAGGCGATAGTGAAATTTTGTACCGTAACCTCCAACTCCATCTTGAGAGTGAATCGTTTGGCCAGCCAAATATTCTGACCAATGTCAATTTGGAAATTGCTGACCACCAAGTATCAGATTTTAGTGTGACCCTCAAAGACTTGAATTTTAAAGCTGTTAAACTTAATCATATTCGGCATGTGTCACCGCTAGATTTACGGCACTATGTTATCCCTAATTTATGGACTATGATATTGTATGTAATTGCGTTTTTATGTGTATTCTATTTCATTTATTATTGTAAAACTAGCATGAAATCTGTGCAGGTTCGATCTAGTTCGACTATTCCACCCCACGTCCCGCCAAATTTTTCCATTCATCTTCCAGATTCTGGAAAAATCTAAGGGGGGAGGAGTTATAACAATAAATCCCGCCAATTTAACTGTACTCTTCTTTGTTAACCACTAAAAGATTTCTCTTTCCGTCACTTCGTCTTCTGGTGAGTACCTATCTTATCAACAATCAATAAGTGATGTCATGAGTCAGTGTTATTCTCATGACTATGTAATTCCCACTAAGAATTTTTTTCCCTTTGTAGACAAGGAATATTTGCTAACGCCAAAGAAAAGGAAAACCACCAAAAAGAACATCGAACGCTTCTGTTTATCCGACACTGCCTACTAGATCCTGGAACAACTCCTCAGCTCCGATGACAGCTCTGAAGGAGAAGAAGATCCGCCGGCAGAAAGCAAGACAAACACGAATGACGCCAGTCAAGATGACATCGAGGTACCTTCAAATTCACATGAACCACTCCCTCATTCACTATCACAAGCAAATCCATGCAATGCAGCTGTACAAAGTACTCCTTCCATGGGCTTCTCTCATGAGAACTCACCTTCTTCCGCTGGTATAGTTAGATATTTCAGAGAACGTTTCTACTCAGGTGATTTCCACTATAGCTGAAACCTCTGCTACTATTCCTCCTCTCTCCCCATTCCAGCCACACTATTATGCACCATTCACAGATGAATCCTCCTTCACCTCAGCCTCTAATTCCTGATAGAACTTATCCGCTTCTGGAAAATTGGGATCAATCTTCACTTCCAGCCCCAAGAGCAGAACTTGTTTCTCCAGTATTTGACCAGCCAGAACCTCTTCCATCAGTTTCGCCTCCGCCTCAACCGCCAGTAATCATTACGCCTAGGAGTTTTTATACTTGGTCTGCCCATCCTCCTCCTCCACATCCTGATTTTGATTTTTCTGGAGACACTCAAATGAAGATATTACCCCAAGGGAGTCAGTCCTCAGATTTTTTCGATTTAATTTTCACTGATGAAATCTTTGAATTACTGGTTGAAGAAAGCAACCTTTTTGCCGAAGAAGTAATTCTTTGTAAAGGTGCAAAACCTCATGCCCGTATTGCGTCCTGGAAAAGCACATCAGTCGCTGAAATTAAGAAGTTTTTGGGGCTTACTCTTCACATGGGGGTTGTGAAGATGAGCAGAATAAATGAATATTGGAGCAAAAACGAGCTGTTCAACTTTCAGTTTTTCAAAACGCACATGAGTAGAGATAGGTATATCTTGTTGCAACAGTGCTTCCACTTGGCTCCCAACCCTGATGATAACGACCCAATCCCAGACGACCCTTTACATAAAATTCGGCCACTGTTGGAGTATTATCATGAAAGAATGATCGCAGTTATAGCTCTAGGCAAGAATATCTACGTGGACGAGTCTATGGCACCATGGAGGGGGCGACTCAAATTTCGCCAGTATATGCCGCTGACAGGACACAGCTATGGAGTGAAGCTTTACTTGCTGACAGAGCCGGATGGACTTGTTCACAGATGTTTGGTGCATACTGCGGCAGCAGACCGGGAGGTGGGAGGTGAGGGACACGCTCTAAAAGTAGTTATGAAGTTACTGGAGGGCATTCTTGAGGAGGGTCGATCTCTCTACATTGACAATTTTTACTCCAGCGTGGACCTCGCCACCACTCTTCTGAACCATCGAACATACATGACTGGGACGCTGCGTGCCAACAGGAAAAACATTCCCAAAGATGTCAAATTGGCAAAGTTGACAAAAAGGTGAGATGCTCCAGAGGTGGTCAGACGAGGGTGTGAATATCACCAAGAGGAAAGGCAAGAGGGAGGTCCTCATGATTACCACGGAATTTGGTGGAGATTTAGTTGAAGTTAGTAGTATGTAATCTGGGGGTACGAGCACAGTTGACCTCGATTGACCCCTTTTGCTTGTTTGAAAGAGTTGGTAAAGATAATATGCGTCTATCACGGACGGACAAATAAAAAACAAACCGTGGTGCTGAGTCTGGGATTCGAGAAATAAAAAGTTGTAGGTTGGCAGAGTTGGTAAAGGTAGGCGCCTGTCACGGACGGATATAATTACATAACATCGGTGAGCTCATGCGAGAAATTGCATATTCGATTATAGGGAGCCTGCACTGACTGATTAATGGTTGTTATTAAATGGGGATGGGGATGGGGGTTACCTACCTATCAGATCTTTGATACAGTGTATTGCAGCCCATTACGTTCGATAATTTAATCTTCTAGTCACGTCAAACCTCTCTCAGGTAAGTAATGCAAATTATTATTTTCTCATGTGCAATTTGCCGACATTGTAGTCTGGTGGTTGTAGGACCGTTCTACCTTCACGCATCCGTTCTTGCACGCATAAGGATGCAATTAAATTTAAAAACGATCAACTACGTAAGTCGAACGTCTATCTTCTCTCTTATATTCAAATCACTATTTTTTCGCAATGATGCAAGTTGGGAAAAGATCAAGGATTTAATACCGGTGACCTTAGTTCACTCTACCGATAGATGCAGTTTTTCCCTTCTCTCTCGAGCAATGTGGAGGGGAATGCTACAGTTTAAAAACTCCTCCAGGCGGAGGGTAAATTCACTCGACACGTTCTTCTCTTGCAGCAAGCATTCAGAGTAC
This sequence comes from Leptopterna dolabrata, assembly GCA_954871275.1. Taxonomy (NCBI): domain Eukaryota; kingdom Metazoa; phylum Arthropoda; class Insecta; order Hemiptera; family Miridae; genus Leptopterna; species Leptopterna dolabrata. Next base: position 12,125,232 of record OX940979.1, read on the forward strand.
CACGATTTTTATTTAAAAAACAAAAATGAACCACTCAGTAAATTTCGATCTATTGTACGTACCTATGCATTAAATTAAAATTCGTTAAAATCGATAATATGAAATATTGTCTTTCATGCGCTCGTGGTCGATTCAGTTTTCAAGAACGACCGGGAAAGTCATATTTTAAACACCTTTTAATTCCCCGAAACTCAATGGAAATTGGATTTGCAATTACCGATACGTGCTATAAATGCGATGAAAATCTTTTACACGTACCCCAGATCGCTTCTCGATGGGATTCTTGTTCAGAATCATTGAACAATGAATCCGATGAGGCGAGTAGGAACAAGTTCGCTGTCGAATTTGATCTGCAGCTTCACACTTTGAATCCTCTAAATTATGAAGAAGATTCCAAATAAAAATAGTTGGGGAATTTTATGTTACATACAAAACAATCATAGGTAGATATATGAATACTATTTGACCTGATTTTAAGTTATTTTTCAGGGGTTGTGCAGGCTAGCTACTAGATAGTTTACTTTGACTTTGTTCACCTTTTCAACATAAATAGTGAAACGTGAATTTCTTTACCAACCAAATCAAATTTGGAATCTGGAGTTAACTGTAAGCTCAAATATAAACTAGTCCTCCCGAATTCATTGCAAAGATGAAATATTAGGTTAAAAATGCATAATCCAGTATGTGTTACAGGAAAAATAACATGGATCAGCTGTTGAACCAAGTGAATGCGGTGGGAGGTTCCACCACTGCAGTGGAAACCATTATTTCTGTAGGGGAGCTCCCCCAGAACGAGGACTTTTGTGTGAGGGGACTGCGAAGAGCAAGAACCAGGTATCGAGAGGCGTTAGTGGCATCGCTTGAGTCCATGGTGACAGGCAGGAGAGTTTCCGTCTGGCTCCCCAAGCGATACGGGGTGATACTGCAGGACCGTGTAGATGATTAAAAGGTGAGTTTCATCAAAATTAAGGAAATAAAATAGTCGAAATATTTAGTCTATTATAAATAAGTAACAGGTAGAACTAGCTACCCATCAACTATACCAACACCTTCTAAGCTTAACTAACCACGATGACTAACACGTTATTTTTGTTGTTGTTACAGCTGGATCGCTAATCATGGAATACCGGGGGAAAAGCCTAAACGAACAGGCTTTTACTCTGCTGTTTAAGGCAGCCACCCCGGGACCTGCAGCAGACCCCCAAGCTACTACCACATCAGAGGTGAAACCAAAAAAAAAAAAAAAATCGAAAATATAATTTGCTCTATTTGTATAACCATACATTTTTGACTAGGTTAAGTTATTTAGGTCATAGTTGTTTAGGTGTAATATTTAATAGAAGAATGTCAACCAACGTTGACGGAGCTCAGCCATCAACGTCAACAATGTCTAATATACAGGGTCTAAAAAGGTTGCATGAAAACTCACAATCGGCCGCTCATAAATTAAAAAGATTGCACGCCGTACCATTAGAAGACGGTAGAGTTGTTGTAAAAGCTGATGACTGAGCAATTGATGTCTATTTCAAAAATGTAAACCGTTTCAATCTACCAGAAAGCTTTCTACTCAGTTCCAAGGATAAGTTGAAACCAGTTTTGAATAAATATTTAATTGAGTGGAAAAGCATTAATCAAATTTATTTTTAGAACGTACGTTTTATAAATTTAGAATTTCAAGTGGAGGGTATAAAGATCAAATAATAGATGAAGATGTGATCGATGCAAATTTCAAAACCAAAAACGAAGCGTTATTGGAAAGTACAGATATAGTACCTCGTAGTTAATGCGCTGTTTTGAACAAATTATAATGGAGATTGATTGTTTAGAATTAAAAGGATCTGGTTGGATGTTGAAATCTATTGATGGTATATTAATCAGAATAACAAAGTACACCCCTCTCGCGGGAAAATGTTTTTTCACTCTTCCACAGAAATTCAGGAAATCTAAAGCAATAATTAATGTTCAAAATAAAGACAACTTCTGTTTTAAATTCGCCATTTTGAGTTGGTACTTAAAAACCAGGAGTAATACTGTTCCTGAAAAGAATTTACAACGCGCACCAAAGTACATCAATTTGCCTCACCAATTCAACTTTGAGAGAGTAAACTTTCCTGCACCACTCAAAGACGTTGCATGGTTTGAAAGACACAATCATGTAAGTATCAATGTTTATGGGTTAGATGGTACAAAAAATGATGATGATATTGAAATTTACCCCCTTAGAATTTCCGCCAAAGTAAATCTTGGATTTCAAACTGTTGATTTACTTTATCTGGAGAACACCCCGCACTCTCATTATTGTTTTATTACAAACCTACCTTCTTTAGTAAATCCGCAGTTGTACAAAGCCCCCAAAAACTCGATTATAATGTGTAGGAATTGTTTTAAAGCATATCGCTCATCAGAAGTATATGTAAACTGTCAAACCGCGGAAGAGCGACTTGAAGAACATCAGGTGTTCTGTAACAAATTCAAACGGTGTAGATATGATTTTCCTAAGAAGAATTTTATTGAGTTCGATGACTATCAATCCATGACAAAGGTGGGTTTTGTTATCTACGCAGATTTGGAATGTATATTAGGTCCCTTAAATTCACAGTCTTCTAAAATTAATGACTCAGTTGAGGTGGTAAAAAATCAGGGTTGTATAAAACCCGAAACTATACGTGAATCGCAACACGAACCGATGTGTGTGGGATTTCATGTGAAGTCATATTATCCCAACTTGATGGGTGATCAAACAGTAATTTTTTCAAGGAAAAATTGAGTTTACAAATTTCTAGATGAAATTAAAAACCAAGTTTTGAAAATCGAGAGACATTATGAAACGGTAGTTAAATGTTCTATGACTAATGCTCAGAGAGTGAAGCACGCTGGGGCAACACATTGTGAGTTGTGTGGTATCAAGTTTGACAATGGAATCTTTAAAAAATGCGCTGATCACGATCATGGGAATGGGCTTTTTCGATTTACTTGTTGCTCTCGTTGCAACATGGAAAAATTGCGGAAGCCAAATTTTGTTCCTATTTTCTTTCATAATCTTTCAGGGTATGATTCACATTTTACTATTAAACAGTTGTGTTCATTTGACTTGGAAATTAAGGTTATCCCTCAGACGGAAGAGAAATACATTAGTTTTTCGATTCGGTTCAAGGGATGTAAATTGTGGTGTCGGTTCTTAGACTCATTTAGATTCTTGCCAGCATCCCTAGAGAAGTTGGTTGGAATTTGTAAGGAGTTTCCTGAAATGGAAAAAAAATTTCCCGATCCAAATTTGAGAAATTTATTATTGCGAAAGGGTGTGTACTGTTATGAATACGTCACCAATTTATGCGTTTTGAAAGAAACAAGATTGGAACCCTTGGCAGCACAGCCACTATCTACCAAGCAGAAACCCATGCTATAGAAATTTGTGCGCAAGAGGTTGCCAGGAAAAGACTCAAAGGCGCAAGGATCTACATCCTCTCTGACAGCCAGGCAGCTTTAGAGGCCATTTCGTCCTTTTCTATAACATCTAAGCTGACCTGGAGTTGCCTGACTTCCCTTAAGGGGGCTGCCCGTGGCAACAAACTTACGCTGCTATGGGTGCCCGGCCATGAGGGAATCGAGGGCAACGAGACCGCTGATCGCCTTGCTAAAAAGGCATCTGAGTCCATCCCATATGGTCCCGAACCACAGCTCGGGATCACCAGGAGCTTTATTGCTCTACAAGTGAAAAAATGGGAAGACGAACAAAGGGCCGCTCACTGGAGCAACACCCCTGGGCTGCGACAATCAAAGCGGCTGATAAGCTTCTCCAAAAAGCGGGCGCAAGCCCTCCATCAATGAGGCGCAAAGACCTTCGTACCATCGTCGGTCTACTCACTGGCCACTGCCCTCTGAGGTACCACCTTGAAAACATCGGCAAAGCCAGTACTGATATCTGCCGCCTCTGTACTGAGGCAGTGGAAACAGCAGAGCACATCCTATGTGAGTGCCCTGCTGTAGCATCAACACGATTCCGGCACTTCGGGAAGGGGTTCATTAACACCACCGATGTTGCCGGAGAATCACCCGTAAGCCTCCTCCACTTTGTGAGAGAAGAGGCCATCAACCGGGTTCTTAAATGAAAATAGGGACAGATGTCAAAATAGATCTTTTAGGTCTCATTGACAAGGGGCTCGGTACCCGTCCCATTAAAAAAAATAAAATTAAAAAAACATGGAAAAATTGCGGAAGCCAAATTTTGTTCCTATTTTCTTTCATAATCTTTCAGGGTATGATTCACATTTTACTATTAAACAGTTGTGTTCATTTGACTTGGAAATTAAGGTTATCCCTCAGACGGAAGAGAAATACATTAGTTTTTCGATTCGGTTCAAGGGATGTAAATTGTGGTGTCGGTTCTTAGACTCATTTCTGTGGCTATTTGCCAAAAGCTGATAGGTATGTCGAAAAATGGGATTTTGGGGTTATTCGTGATATGTCTAGAGACAAGTTATTGTGGTTCTCAGCCAGAACATGACAAGTCAATCCTAATGGGAAAACCTCTTTTTTTGCCTTCAAATATATTGACATGTCAGTCAACACTGACTTACTATCAGCCAGAAGCTGATAGAGTTGGTTGATAAGTGAAGAAGTTGGTTGGACTCTCAGCCAAAAACTGACAAGCTGAAGACGCAGTATTGTCAACATAACAATCCCAAATGTAGCCAGGTTGTCCTCCAGCCAGAAGCTGACATGATGACGTGTCATGTTATGGCTAACTTGAAACGTCTTCTTCATCTTTGTTATCAAGTGATAAGTTGTCTTGTCATCTTTTGGCTAATAAATGACCCATCTGTACAGTTTGATATGAATGTTTATCATGTTCGGGCAAAGTGATAAGAGGTTGATTATGAGAAAAATAGATCCATGATACCTAGTTCCACTTCAAGCTTTCTCTCTATTTTATGTTCTTAATATTTTCCTTTGGATTGTGTTAATAGAATTGTGTTTCTACGTGAATTTAGTGATTGATTATCAATCGGAAATGAACGAGCCTCCACGAAAAAGAGGGATGGTTCCAGAAACCAGGGCAGAAAACAGTTCGCTATTTGTTTTACATTTTTAGTAATAATAACTAATATAAGTTAGTATTTTATTTGCTATTTTAATATTATTTTACTTTGGAAAGCTCCATGTTTTTTAAGCTGCTTCCATATTCATATACTATTCTACCTTCGTGGAAAGCTCAGCTATGCGGTATGATAGTGTGAAGGCTTGTTTACAAGCTCTTGTTATAAACTTTCCTCGGATCTGCCTTAGAACTTTCCATTGCCTGGCAATTCACTGATTCACTCTTAAATTTCAGTCTATCGACTTACTTAGACGTTCGTCCTCAGCGCGAGGTCCTTAGATTTTCACATGGTATTTTTAAAGATCATTACTTTTTTTTTAGCACCCTCTTACTCTGAGAAAGAAGAGAAAAACATCCCGACTAATCGTGTCACTTCAACTTACAGGACTCCATTTCTCCTAGAGGCTTCATCCTCTGGTGAGTAGGCAAAATAAGCAACATCAATGAACCTCCTTACAACCGATATTTCTTATGCCTTTTTTGTTGATCATAATCATGAGTTTATCGGTTGCACTACATTACCCGTGTCTTCATTGAAGAGAAATTTTTTCTTTATGTTGACAGATGAGCTTCCCCTCAGTGAAAACATGAATTTGGAAGAGCCTTCTGTTCCAACAAACATGCAAATGCAAAGAATCGAAGAAGAAGGAGATCAGCTATTGCCACTCGCATACGAGCACCCTTTATTGTTATAAGAAGAAACACTGGGCGAACCGTCTTCTGTATTGGATGAAGTGATAATAGAAGAATCAGCTAGCCATGAAGAACTAGGCGAACCTACTTTCGTATGGAATGAAAATATAATAGGAGAATCAGCTAGCCTTGAAGATCAGGCTAATGAAGGAGTTGGGTAAATCCACGAAAAACGTCAAATTCTTGTCCCAAGCAGGTTTTGGGCCTTCCACATGGTATAATTGGAAGGGGGAAAATACATTTGGACTGTCCTCTCGCTGGCATATCTCTCTCAGTGTCAAAAAGAATTGTTTTCTCAATCAGTGATCAGTAATCAGTAATCAAATATCAAAAACCTCTCTTCCCTGGCTGCCCCACTCCATGATGTTACCACTGCACAGATGTATATATGTGTTTTTCTTGTGGTTTCAAGCTAGGAACAAAAATTTATTTGTTTCAAATCTCATCAAGTTTCACTCCTCCAGGTTCTTTTTTTTAAAAAGATTGCCTGGTTGGGAGTTACAGCACAATACATCAATGTCCCACAGGTCTAACCTCTCTACCTTGTCATTTTTCAAATCTCCCGCCAAAACACTGAAAAAGGGGAAATTTTTGTTTCCAACCGGTCTGGCAACACTGCAAGAGGCTTCCGAATGAGCTGACTAACCTTGACTAGTGAAACCTCAGTTTAGTCCTCATGTTGAAGTTGAGATGGTGACAAGTGATTTCTGGGTTTATTCAACCTCTCTTCCTTGGTATTCACCTTTGAACTGTGGTAAGTCTTATCATATAACTTTTTCTAGCATGCTGAAGCTGTATAAGATTGCAATAGAATCCCCAACCGCCATGTTTTTTTCAACTTGTTGTTAGGAGGTCAATCAAGTTTTTGCTTTAATTTCTCTCTACCCTGGTTCTCTCTACCCTGGCCTCTCCTGAAAGTTGAGAGACCAGGAGAGAGAGCATTTAAATTCATTATTGGTTTCTCTCATCTTCTTGGCATATTTATAGAGATTAATTCATAACCATAAGACGTCCTAGTAAGTATATCATCTAGCAAGTATATTATCTAGAAATTATAGTATCTTGCGTACACTTAGATGTGCAAGTAGGTACATTATGTACATTGCAAATTCGGTAAAAGAGAGAGAGATAGTTTCAATAGAACGATTCCTTCTTTTTTTCAGGTTGGACGAAATATATGATGGCGAAAACGAAGCAAAGTCGAGAAGAAAAGTTGAGGAAGAAGAGAGTAGCTGAACGTTTGAGACTTGAGAAGATAAGAAGTGATCCTGTGCTGAGAGCAATTCAAAAAGAAAAGGACAGGGAGAAATACCAGAAGAAGTTAGAAAAGAAACAAATCAAAAAAGTATGTGACATGAGTAAACGAGAGAAGAGGTCTTTCAGAAAGATATGGCGAGAAAAGGCAGAGAATGCCTACAAAAAGAAGAAGATAAGGGAAAAAACATGTTCACAAGGATGCAGCCCAAACATTGGTGATTCAGGCTCAGTGTTCATCCCATCCACACCAACAGGCCCACCAGGTCCAAGCTCACAGCCCTCAACATTGTCCATCGAACGGAAAAAATCTGGAAGGCGTAAAGTTAAGAGAGACAGATCAAAGTTAATGTATGCAAATGAAAAAATGAGACGAGAGAACCAATGCCTGAAGCGAAGAAACGAAAAACTAAGGAAACGATTATACAGAAAAAAGATTGCAGGGCTGGCGGAGTCTCCTCGATCAAAAGTTTGTAAAATCATGAAGAAGAATGACCAAAAAGAAATCGCTAAACGCTTAATATTCGGTGAAACTCTTGGCAGCATCGTTGAAAACAAGTTACAGCGACTTATCTTCCCGCAACCTCAAGCTGCAGTTTAAGAAGACGCTAACGTCAAACCTTTTATTTCTTCGAAAGTACGAGTTGGTTTCAAAACTTCGAGTCATTTCACCACGTCTCTTTACAAAAAACAGTGGTGCCTTGGTTCACGGTACTCTTCGCAGACAAACAAGAAAAATCACTGAAGCTATAAAGGATGACGTAAGAAAATTTCTGGAGGAGGATGATAGTAGCCGGATGTGCCCTGGTAAAAAGGATTTCATCACCAGGAATAAAATAAAAAAGCAGAAAAGGTTCCTGTGTGACTCCATGAAGAACCTGCACCTCAAATTTTGTAACATGAGTTCCTACAAGTTGAGTTATAGTTCCTTTTGTGGCCTTAAACCATTCTGGATTAAGAAACCAAGTGTAAAAGACAGGGACACATGTATGTGTAAAGTACATGTGAATATGGACTACCTCGTAATTTCACTGCACAATGCTGGAGTAGTAGACAGAAAGACACCACAAGCTCTGGCAAATTACATATGTTGGGATATAAAAAATGTGCCTTGCCTGAAAAGGCAGTGCGCTGTTTGTAAAGACCTTACAGTTCCATACTTTCTGATGGAAGATAAAGAAATTCGCTATTTTCAATGGAGGAATAAAAACGAAATAATTAAAAGCAAGGACGGCATTGCCAAAACTGTGAAATTTGTAGCGAAGGAGATGGTTGTTTCTACTGTTATGGAAACAGTAGACTTGTTCGAGAGTGAATTTAAAAAATATCTCAGCCATGAAGCGCTCACCATTCATCAATTCCGAGCTGTAAAGTTGTTGAAGAGCAGACTAACAGAACGAGAAATTGTGATTCATTGTGATTTTAGTGAAAACTATAATATGAAATATGGGACCGAAATTCAATCCTTCCATTTCGGTGGGAGCAGGAAGCAGTATACTCTCCATACTGTACAAATGTACTATCGAAAGAACGCATACATTGAAGTTTCTACGACCTCATTTTGCACAATTTCAGAGTGATCATGGACCTATTGCAGTCTGGGCGCACCTAAAACCTGTGTTCGAATTTTTAAAAGGTGTTGTACCTCAAGCTGATATAATTCACTTTTTATCAGACAGCCCTGCAACACAGTACAGAAATAAAACCCTCTTCTATCTTCTAAGTCATGCGCTTGAGCCATGTTTCTCAGTTAAAATGGCCACCTGGAACTACTTCGCTCCAGGTCATGAGAAAGGAGCCCCTGACGGCATAGGAGGTTGTCTGAAGAGGATAGCAGATGAGGTTGTGGCTCAAGGAAACGACATTGACAGTTTCAGGTCGTTTGTGACTGCTTTACAAAATAATACGAGGAAAATAATACTGGAAATCGTTCATGAAGAAGATGTTCTGTCGCTAGCAGAAATGCTCCCTTCTTCGATCCCATCATTCAAAGGAACTATGAAAGTCCACCAGGTGGTGTTCTCTCGTGCAATCCCGACACATCTGAAGATGAATAGTCTCAGCTGCTTTACTTGTTATGATTGTGACAAATTTAATATAGGAATCCATGAATTTCCTGGGGATATTGAAACTTCACGTGATGATATGCCCCTGCACCATTGTACAGTTGAAAATTCAGATTTGATGGAAGACGCTCAACATCAGCAGGATACACCGCCAACTGTGATAGTTCCTGGAACTTATCTTTTGGTTAAATTCTACGGTTTTGCTAAACGAAATCTTGTTCATACCTTCAGATACGTGTGCTGCGTGGAAAGACTTCTTGAAGATGACAATTTCTTGGTGCAAGGATTCAAAAGTTATGGATCTACGAAGGAGTTTGTGAAAGTGGAGAATGATGTAAGTGAAATTAGTAAAAGCAGTATAGTACAAATACTACCTAATCCTTTCCATGTGATAAAGCATCGGAAAAATATTTTAGTCTTCCCCGAGTTTGTCGATAAGAGCGACCATAACTTGCTCAGCTCAAACGTATTATTCATTTAAGAAAAAAAAATTTTAATCTTTTTTATAGTAAACAAGCGCCAACAGATGTATTTTTGTATGCTTACCTAAGGTTCTGAATTGTCCAAACTAGTCTTTCTCTAGTGAGCCAACAGGGACTCTCGTTTTAAACGAATTTTCTGGCGAAAAAATAATGTGCCTTTTGAATTTCAAGTTTAATGTTTTTGTATCACTTTTCACTCATGTTTCTTCTGTTTGAACAGGGAGTTATGGCTGTTTACATAACATTCCTATTAATGTGATAATGATATAACTGTGATGATATATTGAGGCTGAATATGTTTGCACGAAAATACAAAGAGGAATTTTTACTGAAAACTACGACATTCTCTCTTCCTTGGACAAAACCTCTCTCCCCTGGAATCATGTTTTACCAAAACATGAATATATGACAAAGTATTCATAACTGTGTGTGGCCACTTTACACACATCATTAGGAGGGCAATATTATGACAATAAGAGAGAAAACAATGAGAAAAATCTATTAAAAAACTTTGTTGGAAGGGCCAGGTCAAATTTGACGTTTTTCGTTGATTGACCCACAAAACAATAATTGGTTAAGACTAGTTGATTTCAAAACTTGCAGAAAACACATTGAACCTTTGATTTTTAATTTGCTCTTCATTTCATAACACAGTGGGATGAGCCGCAGAAGCCAGACAATGCACCATTGCCCGAATCCCCAAGTGCTGAAGATGCACCTAGCTGCAGTGCTACCTACTTCACTATTGAGCACGTAAGTTCCTAACGTTTGAAACTATTGTGGTCATCAGAAATTTGATAACTGTTGATGGAAGTCAAATTTCATTACCAACATTACATATAAGTTTCTTCGTATTTCCTTATCAATGTTTCTCAATCTTTTTCAGGAGGTTCCGGCAGGTGAACTAATAGTTGACGTTGTGATGGATCCAGCTCTTCCATTAGTAGAACCTCCAACTCCCCAAAACCCTCTGTCACCTTCACCAGAGCTTGCAGCACCTCCAGCTGAGGAATCAACTTCGCCTGCCAGGGGAAAATTTATAAATTCGCCAAACGTTGCTGGAGGTCCCATCAAACGAAGACGGACAGGGGTAGTAGCCCGGTCGATAACCGAGTACATGAAAGGTAAACGTGTCACAGAACGAGAGATAAAATTGAAGGAATTAGAGGTGGAGCTTCTAAAAGAGCAGAACGAAAGTAGGAGAATTACTATACAAGAGCAACAAATGAATGCCGTACATACTCTCTTGCCTCAACCGTACTGCTGAGGTTTTACACCAATTCCTAGCTGAAAGGAAGTGAGAAATAACCGAATATACTCCGTTTAGGTTCACTTTTTTACATTTTTCGATTTCGTTTCCTCACCAGTTCAACGTTTTCAATAGATTTTTAATTAGAGTTTTTTAACATATTTGTTCATCTTCACAAACGTTAACAGCACATTTAAATTATCCCATAATCGCACTTTTCTCAAAATGTAAATGTTACCTTATTAGTGTTAACAACTTAGAATCTTTAGGAGTACATCCAGTCCATGTGCAGATTCTAGTTAGTACCTACTTGAGATTTTTTTAGTAGGTAAGCAATTTTTGTAAGTAGGTATATGTTTATAGTTTTTTCTTCAGTTTGTCTAGTTTTATATCTCCTACTTAATATAATAATGGAAGGTGTCTCAACTACATTTTACGTTACCATTTTGTACCCGTTACGTTACCAATATGGTGTTTCACTCTTGTGTATGTCAACCTATTTCCTTTTGTAATAAACCTATTTTATATTTAATTTATTTTTTGTGATAAACCTATTTTATCTCTTGTGATGAGTTCCGATGAAAAGTCTGACGCACAAGTATATAAAATACAACCAGTCCCAGAAAGGGAGCAGGAGAGAATGCTCGTCGAAATAAAAATTAAACAAGAATTAGAAATGTTCGAATTTAAAAAAAACGCACGAAATTGAATTGTTTGAGATGGAGAAAAAAAAGAAGTTGCTAGAAATTAGAAAGTTGGAGGAAGAAAAACAAAAAGAAAGTTAGAAAAGTAGAAATTTAGTTAAAAGAAAAGAAGAAAAGAAATTTACTTAGAAAATTTGTTTGTGTTTAAGAAAAGAAGTAGTAGTAAAGTAATAGTTTAATTTAAAATTAGTAAAGTAAAAATTAGTTTGTACATACGTTACATTGTCAATTTTAAAAAAATTTCAGTATTGCTACCTCAATCTTCCTATTTTTTTTTATACCTACGTGTTTTTTTACATTATACCTTCTTCAAATACTAATGAATTCTTCATATTTTTTCACCTTCCGTTGTAATGTGGCATTCCTGAAGGGAACCCTCAACTCCATTCCTATTTTGAAGGGAAAAGGGAGTAATCATGAAAAACCAATACCTGAAATTTAAATACGTTTTAATTATTAAAATAACGAGCTATGAATGCGTTCCTAATTCCGTTGCCAGTGGTATTATCAGCGTCGTTGACCATGTGATTTGGTACTTCAACGATCTGCAAGGGATCTTCTGCGTCATCGTCCCACAAATCGTGAACTCGCAGGCCGATGTTGTATAAAATCGCACAGGCAGGAATGATTCTCAGCGTAGAAGAATGTCCCAGTGGGTTTTCTTGTTCCTTGGGGCCTCTAGTTCCGACAAATACCGCTAGATCGGAGTTGCATTCAGGAATTTCTTATCGGTTTTGTGATTAGAGAGTTTTTGCAACACACTCGTGACGAAACGAAACGGAAAACGACACCGAAACGGAAATGGCGGATAGGGCGACCGAAGTCAGATGCTAACCTTTTTCGGTTCAGTTTTCGTTCAGCTTTGGCGTCTACCGGCTGGTGGAGTCACGCTAACGTTATGTCAACCTCTCTTTCATCCATTTTACTCCATGGTTAATACAAATCTATGTCCACATATGGCGTCAAGTCTGCCAAGACGCCAAGAAGCAGCTGTGAATACGACGCTCAACATTTTTATTTTCCAAGGAAAACAGAAGAAGGTAGGTAGCGTTATACAGATGTAAGGTTAAATTACGTTTCGTCATATCAACACGACGAAAGCTGACACCGCGAGATCCCGGTATTTTTCGTCGTCACGGTTCGTCAAACTTTTCGGTGTCTTAAGTGCGCATGCGCAGCACTGCTTTCGTTTCGTTCGTTTCGTCGTGAGTGTGTTGCAAAAACTCTCTAATGTGCCATTTCAAAGACGTGAATCATACGACTCCATTTCTAGTGCTGATACGACCTTCGGAAAAAATCTGGCCGTGCTGTTGACGATTATTTCTTGTTCCTAGCAACCTAGTGAGTCAAAACAATTTGTTTTATCACAATCGTATGTGACAAATCGAAAATATTTCGCATTATTGATGCTTGAGTCATTTCTAGTGCTGATACGACCTTCGGAAAAAATCTGGCCGTGCTGTTGACGATTTCTTCTAGTACCTAGCAACCTAGTGAGTCAAAACAGTTTGTTTTATCACAATCGTATGTGACAAATCGAAAATATTTCGCATTATTGATGCTTGAGTCACTCATTTTTACAGATTCTGTTCAGTACGTTTCGTTGTCATGAGTTTATGTTTGCTTGTCATTTATTTCAGAAATATGAGTAGAAAAAGGGTTCTAACTGACGAAGAGGTGCTTGCAGCGCTTGATTCAGAAGAAGACCTTTCAGAATACGTCCCTTCTGACGAATCAGGTGACGAGGACTCGTTATTTGCTAGTTCCAGTGAGAGTGATGACGATTCCGACGATCACCTCGGCGATGTTCTTCATGATGTCGTCAGCGTTGCTACCGGCGATGTTGGAAACGATAATGCCGACGTCGTCAACAACACAGGTACTGTTCCTCGTACTGTTGGTGGTAACGTGATATGGACGACCCCGGATGGTACATTTGAGCCTCGACTAAAAACGACTCAGCCTCGGCAGCCTCGCGTTCTATTGACAATACCTGCTGATAGTGATGAACTAAAATGCTTTTTGGCTGTTTTCCCACCCAGTCTGTTCATGAATATAGCACATTGCACCAACAAGCGCCTTGATATTCTTCGACAAGCGAAAGAAAGAAGACACAGGGAATCTCGTAAGCCAAAACAGCCAAAAAACCCTCCAACTATTGTTGAAACAGAGAGAAATGAGATAATGTTGTTGGTTGGATGCATGTTAGTTATGTCGTACAATAAGGTACCTAACTTTTCTGACTACTGGTCAAATAATAGATCCCTCGGGAATGAGATCATAAAAAGTGCTATGTCCAGGAACAGATGCCAGCTCCTTATCTCTAAGCTTTATTTCAATGATCCCGAGCAACCTGAGGGTTCTGGAAAGGGGTATTACATTGAAAGGTTGTTGGAGTGCCTGAAACACACATTTCTAAGTGCCAGGGAAGAGTCCCCATTTCAAAGCATTGATGAGTCCATGACTAAATTCAAGGGCAGATCAGTTCTCTAGCAGTTTATGCCTCTAAAACCCATCAAAAGGGGCATAAAAATGTGGGAACGATGCGATTCCGAAATGGGTTACACATATGATATAAACATCTACCTTGGGAAAGAAGACACTGTACCAGCTGATCAGTCACACCTAACTCTTGGTGAAAGAGTAGTTCTAAAGCTTGTGAACACTCTCAGGAATCCCGATGTAACCCTGGTTTTTGACCGTTTTTTTACCAGATTCAATCTTTTGCAGATATTGACACAACCTGCAGTTGGTACATTGATTTCCAATCGTAAAAATCTACCCAAGTTCACCGGAAAATTAAAAAAAAGGAGAGAGTCAAATAAAGGCTTCAGCAGATGGGGTTTTAGTAACCAGGTGGCAGGACAGTAAGGATTTTTTGGTGGGAAGCAACTGTAAAAACGCTACCACAACGTCTGTAACCAGAAAACAAAAAGATGGGAGACGTTTGGAGGTGTCCTGAGCAAGTCAAGTTCTACAACCGGTACATGGGTGGAGTGGATCTATCCGACCAAAAGGTTTCTTGCTACGATTTTGGCAGGAAGTCCCTCAAGTGGTGGAAAAAAGTGTTTTATAGACTTCTCATGGTGGCCGTAGTCAACGCATGGATCATACACCAACAATTGCACGACAAAAAAACTAAATTGTTGACGTTCCTCGTTCCGTTGGCTGAAGTGAAGCACTGATCACACATGGAAAAAAACATTCAAAAGTCAAGCGCCGGTCCAATCGTGGAAGACCATCAAAACGCACTAGACAAATGGGACACGTCGGCGGGCATCTCCCAGTTGAAGGGCAAACGCGACAAAGATGTGCACTGTGCGCCAAAAAAGGATTGGAGAAAAGAACAAAATTATCATGCAAAGAGTGCAATCTTCCTTTGTGTGCTACATGTTTTGAACCATACCACATGTCATGAAACATCCATTTTCCAGATTTTTGTGTGATTTCGATTCATTTTTTATCCTGGTTTGTATTTCAATAAAATGTACGTTTTCTTTACAATGTATCTTCTTTATTATTAGGGACCAAAAATACCACTGGGACAAAAAATACCATCTTGAAAACACCATTGGGACATTCGGACCTGGCCATGAAGTACCATTGGGACATTCGGACCTGGCCATGAGGTACCATTGGGACATATATGTCCCAGCTGTTTTACCCCCTCCCCTTTATCAGAAAATTATGTCCGTCCGTTTTTATGCTCACTAGGATGCACTTAAACAGAAAGAGAAGCTGTTTTTTTTTTATTTCAAAAATTTCATAATTGGTAGTCAAGGGGTGAACAATGCAGTGTTCGGTAAAACTATGGAATCTGTCAGAAATAGAATAAATCTAAAATTGGTAACTTCTGAACAAGAACTCGTTGCGTTGGCGAGGAAGCCTAATTTCCAGGATCGAACAATTTATGATGAAAATCTTATAGCAGTACGATTGGCCCATGAAAAATTGTTATTCAACAAACCGATCTATGTAGGGTTTGCAATTTTGGAATTATCAAAAACTATCATGTATGATATTCATTACAACCATATTTGGTGAAGACTCCCTTAAAATCTGTTACCAAGATACGGATTCCTTTGTGTGGGAGATCTGCTCACCCGATCTATATATGGTTTAAAATCGTTCCACCTTTCCATAAAATCGTTCTTTCTATTCCATCAGAAATAGAAAAGTGATAGGGAAACTAAAAGTTGAAACCCTATCAGTTCCCATAAAAGAATTCATAGGGTTAAGACCAAAATTGTACACGATCAAGTTTGGAGATAGTGTGGTGAAAAGAGCCAAAGGAGTCAACAAAACAGCAGTTGGAGCATTAACATTTGACGACTATCTACATTGCCTCAATAAACAAATGGATATTATACTAGGTCGAGAAAAATAGAATCAAAATCACATAATGTTTTCACCTCTACGAAGAAAATCTGTAAGAAATCTTTATCATTTGAGGATGACAAAAGGGTGATTATGGAAAATGGAGTTGATACAAGACCCTATGGTTATTGCTCCACCGTTGCAATTCAGAAATAACTTTTCGCCATATGGACAACTATTTTCGAACACGATCTGGGAGTTTGGAACACGATCTGGGCCCCTGCCGCTGACAGCCGAATCCTGGAAGATTTACCACCCACCTTGTGTTAACGTGAAATACATTGGGTGAGTAGCTCGCGACAATGGACACAGTGGGCCGTGCGGCCTCTGTGGTAGCTGAGCTCTCTACAAACTTTACCTATGGCATCAGCAAACAACGATGGCGACAGGATGGTGCACTGACTGCTGCATGGACCCTTGGGGGAGGTGGCCTCTTTCCAGGGAAAAACAAACTTGCCATGAACGACATTTATGGTGGGTGTGTCGAGGCGAAGAACGATGATGGCAGGAGTCGGATTGTTGGGTTCAACTTCGGTTACGTTTCGGCTTGGCAAACATACACCCAGACGGTCATAACAACCAAGACCACATTGGTCGAGATGACAGACAACGGCAATCCTGTGGAGGTTGAAGTGTGTTGGGACGAAGACTGCGCTGTCAGTTACTCACCACATTATCTTATCCGGACAAGTACAAGCTTCTTCAGGCTGGCCATCGTCTTCGGGTTGATTGAGACAACCCACTATACTTTGTCGTGCTTTAAGGCTCCGGGTTAGGGAACAGCAAGACCCCTGCAGTTTGGGGGTGGACCCTAACCAACCAAGGAATGATACCCACTACCACCACCAAAAACGCAGCCCCAGATGCCCTGTTACAAATACTTGCTTGCAAGTGCGTCAAAGGCTGCAGCACTGCAGTTTGCAGTTGTAAGAAAGCAGGTCTACGGTGTTCATTGGTGTGCAAGCATTGCTCCGGTCACGCCTGCGAGAATTCCTGCGAGCCTGATCTCAATGAAGACGATGAAGAGGAGGACATCGATCAAGAGGACCTCCTTGATGAGCTCATCGCCCAGGACGAGTATGAAGAGGAGGACGAGAACACCGAACCTCAGCCAAAGAGATCTCGGTTCACTCGTTGCTGATAAATTGTATGTAACTCCATTCATTATCATTCATTGACGTTCATGGTTTTTACATCGAGTATTATTTCATTTCTGTCTATTTTTCCACAGAGCATAATGAGACTGAACACATGAGGCTACAGGGGACCTTTTTCGTATGTCGACATATACAACTAACGCCATGTATTATATCCGCCTTTATAACTATTGTTTTATCTTATTATTATAATTATCTTATTTCGAGTACATTGTGTCTTTGAGTATATAATTATTTTAATGATAAGTTTCTTTTAATACATTAATTCTGATAGCTATTACATTTAGTAGGTACCTTTTTCGTAAGACCTTGTTCTCCGTATACATACCTACCTAGGTACACATTACATAATAGGTAAACCCCTATTCATATTTATACAGGTAAACCCTTACCACGTCCCTAGGTATTTGTGTAATGGACCCGGAATGGTATCATAGGCGATTATGGTGGTTAAACCCCGGGAAAGAGAGTAGAACCAACTGGGAGGCATTTTTGGGAAAAACCAATTTTGGAAAAATAGCTTCCAAAATTTGAAAAATGGGCCAATTTCAAATTTGTTGAGTTTTTTGAACTCTCCAATTGATGCTCAACAACTTTTAGGAGGGGGGGTAGGCGATTGGGAATGATGTTGTAAAGCTACATCACTTTGAAAATGGGATCAAGGCAGTTTTCACCAAAATCTGAAAAAAAATGCCAATTTTTGATCGACCGTAGCAACTTCCCTATTGAGCCGATTTCGATTTTTTTTTTTTTTTTGGTTTACGGGGAATCTTGTCTCCTTTAATCAAGTATATAGTACCTTTTAAGGTAGGATTGGCCGTTTTCGATGTAATAGGCAAAAACTGAAACAAGTCCGAAAATTTCGAGGTTTTTCGACCGCCAAAAAAATTCCACAAGCTCTTCGAGGTCGAAAACTTAGGTTTACCATCACTAATAATGTACAAACAACACCCCAAAGTTTCGACGACTACGCAGTTTTTCCGCGGTTCTAGTAGGTACCTGCCGACTGGACTATCATGCTCATTGCAGAGCTGCAGAGGAGGTGTTGGAAGCAGTTAAAACCCATATTGGGGATTTCAAAGGGCGTTCAAGTCATTACAGTGTGGGAAAATCAAAGGTACTGTACCTTCCTGAGACTCTGAACATAAAAAAAATGTACGAATTGTACAAAGAAGCAAATAATCCTGCGGTGTCGTACGAATTTTACCGGAAAACATTCAACGAGAATTTTATTATAAAGTTTGGATACCCGAGGACTGACACATGCAGCTCTTGTGATAACTTTCAGGCAGAACTCAAATGCCTGGAACTGAAGAGAAAAACTGACACCGCCGAAAGTGCCTCTAACTCCATTGATGCTGAGATAAAGAGACTGCCGATTGCGAATGAACTTCACAAGAGACAGGCGACAACTTTTTACGATAGAAAAAGGAAAGCTAGGTTTTTGGCCCAGACGTCTGATCAACATGAAGCGATAGCTCTCGATTTTCAGAAAAATTTGAACTTGCCCAATATCGCGACTAATGATGTTTATTATAGAAGACAGCTTTCTTTCTATTCTTTTAACATCCATGTTTTGTCAACCGGGGAATCGTATTTCTACTGCTATCCAGAGACCGTTGGGAAGAAAGGCGCCGACGAAGTTGCCTCAATGCTTCATGACTTCATCTTTACCAAACTGGACACTGCTGTGAAGACATTGGAAATTTTCTGCGACTCATGTGGAGGTCAGAACAAGAATTTTACCATATTCAGGTTTCTACACTACGTCACATCAGTAACCAGACGCTTGGACTCCATTAAAGTAACGTACCCAATGAGGGGACATTCTTACATGGAATGTGACCGAAACATGGCCCTCATCAATCAACGCACTACTGCGGAAGTCCCTGCTGACTGGATTGCTGCTTTCGAAAACGCGCGAAAGAAACCATCGCCGTTTATCGTGACTGAGGTTGACATACACTTGCTCAGGGCTTGGGCCACTTTTTTGACACCGCTTTTCGTCAATAAGTGCCCATTCAAAACTCGTCCAATTCGAGAGATCAAGTTTGATAGCACCCATTCCAGACTGGTGAGCTACAGGTTGACATACAACGGGGCTTGGGCCACAGGAGTTCTCCGAAAACCCGCGACAAAAATTAATTTAGTCGGCGAAATGCAGAAAAGTGGGGAATTTTTTTTGCCACCTCAAAAGTTCAAGCGCTCAATCCCGATTACCAAGGAGAAACATGACGATCTTCAGCACCTCCAGCAGTTTTGTGGACCAGCAGGCAGAGAGTTTATTGGTAAGCTTCGCCACAGAATCAACCCCAAATCAAAACCCAAGAAGTCATCTAAACAGCCGTTGAAGAAGGTCTCCAAGAAGGCTAAAGGCACCTTAAAGAAAGCCAAGGAGGCATGAGGGAAGCTCATAAATGTACCTAGTTACCGTTTAATTTAAGAGAAAAATGTAAGATTGTTTGATTTCTGGGTTGCTCATTTTCTTTAATTCAATTTTTTTTAAATCGTGTTTCATTGAAAAAAAAGAAAAAAAAAATTAACAATAAAGTACCTAGTATTATTTTCCTCTCATGAACATCTTCTATTTTTATTATTCACAACCCATGTACTAAACAGCCTTTTTTTCGCTAGGGTTTTGGTTACTCATCCTTCTTGCACGGTATTGGGTGACATTCATCTTTTTTGCACCTTTCTGAAGTGGTTTTTGATAGTTTATCCACAGTTACCGCTCTAGGAAATTTTCTTCATTCAAAAAACCAAGTCGGATAGTATCTTTGGGAGTGGGAGAAAATTTAGCGCTAAACAGTTTTGCCAATATAATTTGTTGGGTAGTCAGTGTAAGTCTTGAAACTTTCAAAGCTGATTTTCTCGAAATTCGGAAAAGACGACCTTCATCTTTCTTGTAGAGGGGTCTTATATATATATATATATATATATATATATATATATATATATATATATCGGGATTGATACCTACTTATTGCGACACACACCGGAGGTTGCACACCTTACCTACGACACCCATGATTGACGAGAAACTGGAGGGCTTTAGGGGTAGATGCAACTTCGTTCAATACATTCCCTCTAAGCCTGCAAAATACGGCATCAAAATTTTTGCAGCTGTAGATTCTGGCGTTTTTTACACGTGTAACATGGAGATCTACGCAGGGAAGCAACCTGAGGGCCCTTTCCAAGTCAGCAATAAACCTGTGGATGTCGTTCACAACGCATGGTTACCCCCCTCCGTAACTCAGGTCGTAATATCACTGCCGACAATTGGTACACTACTCTCCTTGACACTCTGTCAAGAAATTATGGGCTTTAGTACGTGGGGACTCTCAAAAAGAACAAAAATGGCAAATCCCAAAAGAGATGAAAGATTTGAAAAATAGAGAAGCATACTCAAGTATTTTTGCATTCAGTAAAAATGGAACTATGGTTTCATATGTACCTCAAAATAAGAAAAAGAAAAAGAATGTGCTTTTGATATCTAGCATGCATACGGATGGAGCAATCGACGAAGAAAGTGGAGAGAAAAGAAAACCTGAAATGATTACGTATTATAATCACCATAAAATTGGTGTGGACATGGTGGATAAAATGTCCGGTGCCTACAATGTCCAAAGAGGTACAAGAAGGTGGCCAATGGTGGTATTTTACGCAATTTTAAATGTGGCTGGTATCAACAGCCAAGTCATCAGTCTGGGGAACGGACAAAACGTGCCAACTCGCCGACTTTTCCTTCGTGAACTGGGGAATGAACTCATCAGAGATCAGTTGATTATGCGAGTGCAGCTCAGCAATTTGCCACGCACCATGACCTCACGTCTTCGCGAAATCCTTCCCAATGATCAAATACCACCACGAGCTTCAAGCAACTCAGCAGCTACTGATGCTGGTGGACGCCAGCGCTGCGGATTTTGCTTGGAAAATAAAACAAAACGATACACCAAATATTCTTGCAAGGAATGTGGCCAATATTTATGTCTGCAACACTGTGCCTTTTCTTGTGCTGATGGATGTAACGTGGGTGTGGGTAATGAAAGTGATTCAGAGTGAAATTTTTAAAAGCAAAGGGTTCTTGGTTTTTTTAGTATTTTTTTTTATTGGTCATTTCCATTTGTTTGAGTAACTTTCCAAGTTCTAGAAATGACGCTCAATTGTCAATGTGTTCATACATTTTACATTATTTTTCAAATACAAATTTATGAACATTTATGAACTTTTTCATTTATCTATGCACCATTATTCCTGCAAAATTGCGAAAAAAACAATTATATTATTCATTTTTGGCAAATAAGTGAACAGTCATCTGACAGATGACATGCGTGTATTTATGTCTCACTAGGGGGCGCGTGTATTGGAGTGTTAACGCCAGCTCGACAAATATTGAGGAGGACCTTTGTGAGGACGTTTGGCCAATCCCATGTAAACAAGCTGTGATATCTTCAAATTGAATCTATTAGTGCTACGGAGGGTCCGCTAGTGAATCCTCCGATTTTACAGGGTTCGATTGGTAATGAGAGCGAAACTTTTGACCCTTTACACAAAAAATTAGATACCGACCTTGAAAAACCCGATGATCTAAATAAACTTCGCTCAATTTTAAATAAGTATACTGAAAATTTTACTAGAGGATTACCTCGACGTACCGTTACAACCGCCAAATTCAATGTTAGACTCCAAGACCAACATAAAATCGATCGTCGTCCTTATAGATTGCACCCTCGAGATCGCGAAGCTGTCCGTAAATACATTAAAGAGATGTTAGATGCGGGTATAATTGAACAGTCAACCAGCCCGTGGTCCAGTCCTTGCCTTCTCGTTCCAAAGAAGAATGGAAAACTTCGTTTGTGCACTGATTTTCGCGCACTAAACGCAAATACGATTCCCGAGAGATTCCCTATACATCTAATACAAGATCAGGTGGCCAGATTATCCGGCCAAAAATTTTATACTAGTTTAGATTGTGCCTCTGGGTTTTATGGGATAGCTGCGGATGAGAGTACGCGCGAAATCCTCGCATTTTCGACCCCAGACGGACATTTTCAATACAAAAGAATGCCTTTTGGTGTACGAAACGCACCATGTTTCTATCAGCGCGCTATCACGAATGCATTAGGAGAATTGGCGGAGAGTTATTGTTTAGCATACCTTGATGATCTCTTGATAGTTAGTTCTACAATAGAAGAAGGTTTTAGCCGTTTGGAAGGAGTACTTAAAAAATTATCTCAGGCGGGTTTCACATTGAATCCTGATAAATGTTCTTACTTGAGGACATACACTGTGTATCTTGGTTATCTTGTCCAGAATGGGGAGGTTCGGCCACACAACGATCGAATCAAGGCTCTTGTTAATTTACCTCCACCTAAGGATCGTACATCATTAAAATCATTTTTAGGTTTTTGCTCCTATTTTCGGAATTTTGTTCAGAACTTCTCTCAAATTTGCGCACCTTTATATCAACTAACCTCAGTTAAATCTGAATTTAAATGGACACCTTATCACGAGGAAATTAGGCAGAAATTAATTTATTGCCATTTTTACAGGTGAACCAGTACTCACCATTTTCAATCCGCAAGCACCGATAGAAGTCTGGTGTGATGCCAGCTCAATCGGATTCGGATCTATTTTATTTAATATGGTTGATGGCCAAAGGAAGGTTATTGGTTATTTCAGCCGCCGTACCAGCCCTGCTGAAGCAAAGTACCACTCGTACGAGCTTGAAACCCTTTGTGCTGTTAAGGCCTTCAAAAACTGGGAGCATTTTCTTTTATATAATAATTTTACACTTGTTACCGATTGTTCAAGTTTTCAGGCTTCTTACGTCAAGCAGGACCTCATCACGAAGGTACACAGATGGTGGGCGTACCTCCAGACTTTGATTTCAAAATTGTTTATAAACCAGGATCTAAATTACGTACGGTCGACTTCTTTTCACGGTATCCTGTGGATGAACCCATAGAGGTTGATATTTTTGAAACCAACGTTCATGATTACCCACTTGTACACACTTCCGAAGATTATCATGTCGTGAAATCACTTGTACAAAAACACTATCCCGACACTCGCCACACTCAGGAGGTAGAGAAGGCGGTAAATTTAGTAGAACTCACCGGAGAATGGTTGCAGATAGCCCAATTACAGGACAGTGAAATACAGCTCATTTTAAAACAGTTGGAAGAAAGTACAATGAAACCAGATTTAGCTAACACCTACGAACTCAGGGATGGGGTACTTTGTAGAAAATTTCAGTTTAAAAGGAAAACTCACACAGCTCCGATAGTGCCTAAAGCTTATCGATGGGTTGTAACGAATGCCATTCACGAATCGATACTCCACATGGGGTTACCTAAAACGATGGATGCAATTCTCGTCAAATTTTGGTTTCCGGGGATGAATAAATTTGTAAAAAGATTTATCGAAAATTGCATCACATGTAAACTCGCCAAGTCCCCGTCCGGTAAGCAGCAGATGGAACTATATCCTATACCTATATTGAGGAAGTCAAAAATAAATCCTCGTCTCACCAGCTTCGACTTGCAGAGAGATCTTGCTCAAAGTGATATCCATGTGCATGATTCAACCGTTCGGAGACGTCTTCTTGAGGGTGGTCGGAAAGCAGTTCGGCCTCAGAAGAAGCAACTTCTGACTGTTCCGATGATGATAAAAATACTTGAATGGGGTAAGAAGTATTCAGCATGGACAGAAGAGGACTGGGAGAGAGTTGTCTTCTCAGATGAAACTCATTTTGTTGTCCAGGGTGCAAGATCCCGCTTCATCAGAAAGTCACCCGATGAAAAGCTGTCACCTAAACACATTAATCAGTACGTCAAACACCCAGACAAAAAGATGTTCTGGGGTTGTTTCACTGTTCACGGCCCTGGGAACATTCAACCAGTGTCAGGAATGATGAACTCCGACAAATATATCGAAGTTTTGAAGGCGAGAGTTGTTCCATTCGTAAAAAACCAGTGGCCCCAAGGAAATGGCGTGTTCCAGCAAGATTCAGCACCGTGTCATAAATCCAAAAAAGTGATGGATTTCTTCCGGAATAATCAAGTTAACGTGCTGGAATGGCCTGGGAACTCCCCAGATTTAAATCCAATTGAGAATCTTTGGGCAATCATGAAGGGGAGGCTCCAGAAAATGGACAATTGTACAAAGGACCTCATGATTTCAAACGTCATCAAGATATGGTTCCACGACGACGAAGTAAAAATTATGTGCCAAAAACTCGTTAGATCGATGCCAAAACGTGTGGAAGAACTAATTAAGGCTAAAGAAGGACACATTTCTTATTAACTTTGTGTGAAATTGAAAAAAAAAAAGAGTTACCAATAAAAACCATATGATTTCAATCGTGTTCAGATTAATTTGCACAGTACCTACTGTATGTGCTTTTACAAAATTCATCCTTTTACATCATACCAAAAATCTTACTGCAAAGTCCGCTATCAATGCTGTTAGTGAATTAATTTCATTATTCGGAGTTCCGTCTCGCCTTATCTATGATCAAGGTGGCAGCTTCACCGCTGCTTCGTTTGTCGAATTTTGCACCAAAAATGGAATAAAAATGCACCCGATTGCCACAGGTTCAAGTAGAGCGAACTCTCAAGTCGAGAGATACATGACAAATATCACCAATTTGGTAACGGTTGCACAACACACAAAAAGACAGTCCATTAGACAGCTGGCGCCTCAAATTCAACTTGTGTTAAATTCTACCACTAACCGTGTCACTACCTTGTCACCTATTGAACTTTTAACGGGTCGGAAATCTGAAATCCCTGGTACATTGTTCCTTGATGAGGAAATCCTCCAGTACGCTCAAATTTAAATGAAATCAGGGCCGACGCTAAAGCTAATATTGACCGATCCCAGGCCTATGATCTCCAACGACTTGTGGCGAAGAAGGCGCCAGTCACCCCTTTTGAACTCGATGATTTGTGTGTTCGCGAGGTTGAGCCAAGGAGTAGGGAAAAGACAGCCTTGAAATTTAGAGGTACTTATCGAGTGATCGAAATTCTTCCGAATGACCGTTATATTTTGCAGAATATAAATTCGGGTCATACAATCAAATATGCGCATGATCGCCTTCGCAAGATTTCGAAGGATACCAGCTTCTTGCCTCAGTTGTTGAATGAGAGCGATTCTGATATTGAACTAGAACCTGAATTACGTAATTGACTAATTAACAATTGATAATAAATTTCTATTTTGATCTTCAACTCCCATATCTATTCTCACATATCTATTATTTAATAGATATTTTGTTCAAACGGACATTGGTAAAGTCAATTATTTTCTCTCGCTTGTGCGCTTGTTTTTGGACCACTCTGACTATTGATCGGTATTGAATGGCGCCTCAATATCGGTCCTTTCGTCACATATAAGGTTTCTATGCGCATCATTTTCATGATTGTTGCTCTTGGAACCCTGGATGATGGCATGGTATACACCTGTTGATGAATGAGTCATCCCTGGTATCGATGTGTGAGCCGGCAGCACGTTGGTAACCAAACCGTTACCGGGAAGGAAACTTCCCCTTACGGAGGCAATCAGGCAATATAATGTGGCTAATGCTGGGACGACAGTCAGACAGAGTCCCCGACACTGTCTTGACAGTAGGGTCGGCGCCAGTGGGTTCACATTTGAAGCCGATTCAAGGCTACGAGATGATTTTCTCAACCGAGCCTAAAGGTCAAACCACGAGATGATTTTTTCAACCGGGTTTGACGGACCACGAGATGATTTTTTCAACCGGGTCCTTAAAGTGAGCGCTCACGACTATAATACAGGTTTATATGGACTTTCCATGTATGCCTTGGCCTTGGCCATATCAATCAACCCCCTGTGGACGAACAAGCGTATCATAGCGGCAAATTTTGAATTTCACGGTGATGACATGATTATTTCAAGCACACCGAACTTACGCATTCTCAGCAATAGCTTTTTCATGCATGCTGATGTTTTGCATTCACAGCGACGAGATGATTTTTCGGCCGCGCTCAATGCGCGCAAATCTCAATGAGACCATCATTAGGGTGAATCTACGAAAAGTGACATTTTCTTGTCCCGGCACAGTATCTCAGCTTCTAGATGTGATAGAAAATTTTTAAAAAATTCTACGTGTCTGTGGGTACGGGCTCCACTTGTTCCATATTGTTTGGTGTTTTTCAGTTCAATATTTCATGGATAAAATTTGGCTTGAATGGTCAATTTTTCATTCATCTGGCCTGTCCCCAGCATGAGTTAGTCAACTTTCAGCTTGTACCACATCTCAACGTGAGAAGGCAAAAATCAGCCATTATTTTTGCTAGTGCCTATAAGCCTATAGATCACGAAAATCTTCCTTTTGGATGTTGAATTAATGAAGGCTAGCAACTACAGTTGCTAATCGTCCTGTCCCGGAATTTGCATTCATTCATCTGGCTCCTGGAGTTCATGCTTGGTGAGGGGAAACAACAACATGAGGAAACATTCTTGAGCAACGATTGGCACCACTGAAGCCTGGTGCTTCGATCCCCCCCATGAGATTCCTTCAGTAGCCATCTTGGAGGCATCCAGGCCACAACTCCACGAAAAAACAGGTGCGTGACTTTTTAGTGATTCATTCTTCTGGTCATGGTTTTGGGTGTTCTAGTAGATCAATGAAAAGGCTTAATGTCCATTCTTGTAGAAGCGCCTGCATAGATTAAGATGAGATTTTTGTTTTTTTTCTCTTTGACCTTTTTTGCTAGTACAGGTGATTTATTGTAGAAAATCTCATTCATCTGGTCTTCATTCATCTGGCCAACACACATTTATCATGACCAGATGAATGAATGGCGACCAGATGAATGAATATCAATGCATAAGAAACACAACAAATGACAATGATGGCCTTTTTCTCTATTTTCAGAATGAACCATGGCCCCAAAGAAAGCTATGTCAAAGGAGGAACGACTGAGGAGGAAAAGACTCGCAGAAAGAAAGAGGTATGAAAAATTAAAAAATGATCCAGAACGATGGAATCACCGACAAGAATCTCTTGCTGAGAACTACATCCAGAGGAAGGCTGCAGGGAAGGTAAAAATGGTTGCACAAATGACGGGGAGAGAGTTGAGAGCAAAAAGGAAGCAGTGGAGGGACAACGCCCGGGCCTCCAAAACGAAGAAAGAACTGATAAGGAAGGGGGAGATCTTTGCTCAACAAAATTCACCAGCCCCAAGTGATGTAGGTAATGCAGAAGCTTTGCCACAGCCAACTGCCAATGGATCAAAACTTTCTTCAGGGAGGAAGAGAAAGAGGCGTGACAGAGCCAAAGTTGTAAGGGAAAATGTGAAATTGAGAACAGCCGTCCAGCAATTGACCAAGGACGTCGAGAAGTACAAGAAGCGTTTGCAAAGGTTGAAGAAAGCAAGCTCAAGTAATACTGAATCCCCGAACAAGAAGGTTAAGAAAATAATGGCATCTGGAGTTGAAGCTGTCCGACGAAGGTTGATTTTGGCTGAAACATTGACTCACAACATAACACAAGAGTACAACGCCATAAGATGCCGCAAAGAGAAGCTATTATTCCGGACGTTTGTTGCTGGCGATAAGACTTACTTGTGGAAGTATAAACTGATGAATGAATTCAGACAAATAAATGAAGGTCTATTCACAACCAGGAGAAAACTGCGAAACAAGAACTCACTGGTGGAATCAAAGGGCAGAACTCTTGCTAAACATCTGTGCCGTTCTGGCAAAACATGACAAGTCGATTTTTTTCGATTTTTTTTTCTTCCATCAATGAGTCCATATTAGTGAGTTCTTTGGTCTGGCAAAAGATGAAAACGTTGATTTAGCTGGAAATATGAAAAAAAGCCACTGGCAATAAGTGACAAGTCTAAAACGGAGGACTCTGGGGTCTGGCAAAAGTTGATAAGTAACTTAGCAGTGTTGGTCTGCCAGAACATGATAAGTCAGATATCGTGTTTCGCCAGACCCAATTTATTTGGCAACACTGACTTGTCAGGGATAACCAAGCATTGTAAGGTTGCTACCTTCCTCATTTCCAACCGGCATCACATGGTTTTTAGTTGTATTTTGACTACTTTCTTAATCTACCTACTTGAAGTTTTACTTGCTTGATGCATTTTTGGTGTTCGTTAAAATGAACAAACGAAAGGAAACAAGATGGACTTCTAGAGCACAGCTGATCCTCTCAAAGGTAAGTTATTTTGGATTCATTAAAAAGTAAAGATCGAACGTTTTTTTCAAATTGAAGAGAGGTTAAACCTAACAAACATTATGGATGCTTCTCTCTTTCTCGCTACCAGTACTGGAAGAGAGGTTAACCATAACATTGTGCTCTTTTTCTTTGTGTTGAAAAATAGGTAGGTAGGTAAATAAAGTGTAGGTACATAAATAATTTTTTTTTTCGTTTTTCAGATAGCTCCTCCTGACACTAATGCCCTCATTCATAATAATAATAATGGGATGGAAACTGATGAAGCCTCTAAAGGCATCGTCGGTGTTGATGAACATGGGAGTGAAATGGAGGTTGACAGTGGGATTCCAATCATGGATCTTGTTGAACAAGCCGTGTGGGCTTCCAGTGATGGTGAAGGGTGTGTTCCCAATCATGCAAACGACAGCGAAGTGGGTGAGCAGGTAATACATTCAATAAGCATACCCAAATAAGCAACGTAAAAAAGTAAACAAAGAACATTAACCCTTTTTTAACTCTTTTCAGGCAGCCCAAATAATAACCCTCGTCAATGACCTCCTCGAAAATAATATTAATGGCGTGGAAAGTTATGAAGCCTCCAATGGTACCTTCGGTACTGATGAAAATGGGAATGAAATCGAGGTTGGCAATGGGATTCCAGCCATGAGCCTTAGTGAGCAAGCAGTGTGCGCTCCCAGTGATGGTGAGGGGTTTGTTCCCAATCATGAAAACAACAGGGGTGAGGAAGAGGAGGTAAGACATTCGTCGGTAAGCATAACACACACAAAAAAACCGTAGATGTCGAAGTATTCAAGAGGTTAATAGGTTACTCTTCTTGGTAGATGGAGTTAAATGGGATAGAAGACGACACTGGAGACCCAGACTATGTTGAAGATGAAACAGATGAAGAAGGAGACTATAATGACCCAGATTCACGTGAGGTAAAGTTTAAGAGATAGTATAAAAGTAGGTATTATAGGTAATTGAACTTCCTTCATGTTTACAGCATACTATTTTTGTATCTAATATTATTCATTTTGCCAGGTTTCTGATCTAGAGGATGTCATTTCTGGAGAAAATTCAATAGTTGCTGCTGTTGTCACTTCACAAGAAAATGCCACGCTACGCCCAGAAGGGAACAGAAAGTACCACCAGGAACGAAAACACCAAGGGCTCAGCTACAAAACGAGAAGAGGTAAAATCGTCACAGAAAAGGAGTGTCATCCCCTAACTGCGTGCTGCCCACGTAAGTGCGTTGCGACTGTTACTCCAGACATTCAACGAGCCATATTCAAGTCCTATCATAATTTAACCCCGGACGCTCAGCACCAACTGGTGTGTGATGGTATAAGTATTTTGCCGAAAAAAGTAGAAAAAAAAAGTCCCACCACAAAAACAGGCAAAACTCTCAACAGGCAATATACGGGCTCTTACCATCTGAAAGTAAATGGAAAGCAAGAAATTGTGTGCAAGAAGATGTACCAGGCTGTTTACGGCTTAGGTAGGGGAAAATTAAATTGTATTTTTGAGAAACTGAAGTCAGTCAAAAATGATGTTGTGCCACCTAGAGACCGGCGAGGCCACTTCACTCCACATAATAAACGGGATGATACTCGAAAAGCAATGCTTTCACATATAGAAAAATATCCAAAATATCAGAGTCACTATTCCAGGCGAGATAGCAGCTCCACATTTTTGCCGAGCCGTTTAAACATATCCAAAATGTATGATGAATATGTGAACGAAGCTGGATCCAACCCAGGTTCCTATTCGATGTTCAAGAGAATTTTCAATTCAACCGGCTATAAATTTAAACCACCAAAAGTTGACACATGCAAAACTTGTGATACCCTGAAAATGAAGATGCAACAAGAGACAAACGCTGAAAAGAAAGCCTCACTTCAAGAAAATTACCAGGCTCACTTGATGGAGGGAGATGAGGGCTACAAACAGAAAAAGGAGGACAAGGAAACTGCAAATCAAAACCCCAGAAAGCGAGTTCTTGTTTTCGATTTACAAAAAGTTCTCGACAGTCCATCCCTGACTACAGGCATCGTTTACTACAAGAGACTTCTATCTACATATAATTTGACAGTTCGGGACTGTAGTGATGGGAGCACTACATGCTACATGTGGCACGAGGCGGTGGGTGGTCGAGGTTCTGATGAAATAGCGTCCTGCGTTTTCAAAAGTCTTTCCTCTCTTCCCTTGGATGTTGTCCACGTCATTACCTATTCTGATACTTGTGGGGGTCAAAATAGGAATATGAACATAGCTGCTATGTTCAGCTTTTTCGCGGACAAGCATCAAAACCCTGATTTCATTATTGACCAAAAATTTTTGCTTCCGGGCCATACTCACTTAGAATGTGATGCCGATCACAGCCGCATTGAAAAAGCAAAAAAGTCTGCTGACATCGATATTGTAATACCAAGGGACTGGTAT
This sequence comes from Leptopterna dolabrata, assembly GCA_954871275.1. NCBI lineage: Eukaryota > Metazoa > Arthropoda > Insecta > Hemiptera > Miridae > Leptopterna > Leptopterna dolabrata. The sequence goes on from OX940979.1 coordinate 12,155,957, forward strand.
CAGTTCGTCCGCACGGTGAGGGGCAAAAAACCTTTTAAAGTCGTGGAGATGACCACAGAATCTTTTTTGGCATTTTCTTCCTTCTACCCTGTTACATTGAAGAAAAAATTGGTTGATGATGGGGGAGAAAAAATAAACTGGTTGAACATGAGATGGCTACGATACCAGAAACCATTTGGAGTCATGAGGTTCAAATACAATTTGGACAAGGAATCAACCTTCAGAACAGTTGACTTCAGAGGGCGTTGCAGACGTGGGGAAACACTCACTTGCGACGCAGTGCCTCAAAAATTCAGAGGTCCTTTGCCTATTAATATAAAGAAAAAACAGGACTTGCTGTCGTTGTGTGCTGTTCCTTTGATTGCAGAGGAGTTCCACTCCTTTTATAAAACTCTGAAAACATCTTCTATTCGTCAAACTCACGAATGCGACGAAGAGACTGACAGCGAAAGTGACGAGTAATGTGATACCGTGACTATTATTATTTCAACTTTATTACTTTTCAATTTTGTACTGAACTCCCTAGTCTTCCTTGAAGTTCCTTGTACCTCTATGGTCATCTGCTTGGTTTCTTGACTGATTTTGTACCATTGTGCCAAGTAGTGTTAAGAATAATGTAAAGGTTATCATTCAGTGTTCCTATTTTATTGCAAAAATTTTACTGAATCTGTCGTCTTTGGATTTTATTCATAATAAACCATTTTTTTGCCTTCATGTATGTCCAAACAACACCCTATCCAGAAGCTGGCAAACAATGATATCTCCGAACAAATGGTCTTTTTTTGACGAGAAACCGGCCAATACATAATATTTGAGGCATCCAAGGATTAAATCACATTAAGTACATATTGCTGAATGAGGGAAAAATTGGTTCGATGTAATATCTCATTTTCCTGATTCTTCATTTGCCTCTCTAGATCTACAAAAATTTTGAAACGCTCCCCTTGAAAATCAGCTGAAATGGACTTGTCATGTTTTGCCAGAACGGCACGGACATGTCCAGCGCAATGTCATTCAATTCTACGAACAGGACGATGTGAGCCGCATTTCCCCTGGCAAAAAAGATTACGTTGTTCGGAAAAAAATGAAAAAACAGAAACGACTAGGTACTTTCAGCTTCTCTGCATGAGCTACACAAGAGGTTTTGTGATACCCATCCTTACAAGATCAGCTATGCTCTGTTCTGTAAATTAAGACCATTCTGGGTCTTAATCCCAAAAGCTGCAGACAGAGAAACGTGCAGGTGCATTATTCATGAAAATATTGCTTTGATTTTGGATGCTCTTCACACAGCCAAGGTGACCCCCCATTCTAGTGCCAACAGTCTCCTCCAACAGCTGTGTTGCAACGATTTCAATGCTGTTTGTTTGTTGAGAAAGTGCTCACGTTGTCTTGACAGGATCCTCCAGTACAATGAGTTCGACGGCCAAACAGGAGTTTCATATTACCAGTGGCTTAACAAAACTGTATCGTTCACTGACAAGAGATCCGGCAAAGAGAGGTCTGTGAAAAGAGTAGCAAAAGAAAAACTTCAAGCAACCAATTATGAGTTGGTGCAGCTGCAGGAGTCAAAGCTCGACTCTTTCTTGATTCATGAGGGGAACATGAAACACCAATATCTGCAAATCAGGCAACTTAAAATTAATCTCAGCCCAGACGAAGTTCTCATTCACGTTGACTTCAGCGAAAATTACTGTTGTAAATATGGAACAGAAATCCAATCATTCCATGTAATTACATTGCACTAACGGCGACGGGATGATTTTTCAACAGCGCTGGATGCTCAAATATTTATCAGGCCAACAAAACATTACATGAACTATACAGTTCCCTTGGATTCATTTCCCATTTCTAACAGGAGGCTTTCATTCGGGATCTTGACGATAGTGCGCAGATTTTCGGGAAAGGGTGTTTTCTAGCACTCCACTATAGTCCAGTCGGCAGGTCGTTGAAAAGGGGTGAACCGCGGAAAAACTGCGTAGTCGTCGAAACTTTGGGGTGTTGTTTGTACATGATTAGTGATGGTAAACCTAAGTTTTCGACCTCGAGGAGCTTGTGGAATTTTTTTGGCGGTCGAAAAACCTCGAAATTTTCGGACTTGTTTCAGTTTTTGCCTATTACATCGAAAACGGCCAACCCTACCTTAAAAGGTACTGTATACTTGATTAAAGGAGACAAGATTCCCCGTAAACCAACAAAAAAAAATCGAAATCGGCTCAATAGGGAAGTTGCTACGGTCGATCAAAAATTGGCATTTTTTTCAGATTTTGTGAAAACTGCCTTGACCCCATTTTCAAAGTGATGTAGCTTTACAACATCATTCCCAATCGCCTACCCCCCCTCCTAAAAGTTGTTGAGCATCAATTGGAGAGTTCAAAAAACTCAACAAATTTGAAATTGGCCCATTTTTCAAATTTTGGGAGCTATTTTTCCAAAATTGGTTTTTCTCAAAAATGCCTCCCAGTTGGTTCTACTCTCTTTCCGGGGGTTTAACCACCATAATCGCCTATGATACCAGTTCGTGTCCATTAAACAAATACCTAGAGACGTGAAAAGGGTTTACGTCTATATAAATATGTAGGTAAATACGTGCAGATATGTGTAGGTTTACATCAATAACTGTCCAATATAATATCCTTACATAGGTGAAGCTATACTCCAACTTCGTCCCCTACCCCCATCCCCAGTGGGCAGTCTTTCTCGAAGGTTTTGAAAAGAAGAATGGAGTCCCTATTAGCACTCTCGATGACCTTGGGGACCAACGCCGTCAACTCCCTTCCCTTCCGAGGGTCGTAATGGGATCCCCTGGCCCCCACAAAAGGGCAGACCCCTCTGAAAGAAATTTTCAACAGTTCTGTACGAGTTGTCCAAGGTGCAGTGTGATTTTCGTAACCTATCGCGTGTAGTTTCGTGTTTTTTGAGATATGCGCGTAGTTTCGTAGTTTTCGTGTGTGTCAAGTGATGAAAAAATGGCCTCAACTTCGTCATCCTCCTATACAGAGGACTGTTTCATATGCAGGTCACCATTGTCAGAAGGTGTGATTGTTGTAAAGGCAAGAGGTGTCACCAAACTTCTTGAGTGCAGTATCAAGAGGAAAAATCGTGATGACCAACGATTCCTAGAGGGGCTTCGGTTTCAGGAAGTAAGAGTGCACACTGCATGCCAAAAAAGTTACACAAATGAAAAATTGATTGAGGCATTCTTACGTCGTCAATGTAATGAACCTCCACCAGCACCACTCCCCCTGACACGAGCACAAGTGGTACCATTTGATTTCAACAATACATGTTTTTTTTGCGAAAGTCACTTCACACCAGAGTACAGGCAAGCCCAGTCGAGGCTGAATGTTGACTGTCGTAACAACCCAGTCAAAGTTACTCTTCCTGGGTTGGGAAACAAACTTTTGGCTGAAGCTGAAAAGCGAGGTGATGCAATGGGACGCAAAATATATGATCATATGAGCCAACTCGCCAACATGAACACAGATTTAGTTGCAGTCAATGCTGAGTACCATCAACAATGTATGAAGGATTTCTATAAACCAATTAGAAAGAGAGGATCAGGGGGAAGACCTCCATCTTCACATGTGGATGAGGCCCTTAATGTCATTTTCAACTATATTGACGAGAACTCTGCTGAATGCCAGTTTTCTATTCAGCAGTTAGAGGAGCTCATTGATGTCAACAGTCGCCCAGATAGGAAAACTGTGAAAGCCCGTCTGGCTAAACACTATGGGGAGAATGTGATATTCACCGAGACAACCAAGGGGACAATCTTATGCTTGAAGAGCACAGGCCAAAAAATCCTTTCTGACAACTGGTACACAGAAAAAAACACAGATGAAAGGGCTGAGAGGCTTCGAGTTGTGGAGGCTGCTGGCAAAATCATTGCTGAAGATATTCGCTCCAAAGTTTTCAACACAGTGGATTACCCTCCAATGGAGAATTTTTTGAGTAACGCTCAAACTGTTGTCCCTGAAACCCTACTTCTCTTACTCCACACCATAATTTTGACAAACAAACGAGGCTGTTTAGATGGATGGAAGAGAAAGTGTCTTCTCTGGCTCACGCCATTATGATAGCAACGAGACCCAAATCGTTTCTATCTTCAATCATGATAGCAGTGGCAGTGTACATCTACAAGAAGTTTGGTTCCAGGCATTTACTCAATCTCCTAGCAGCTTTAGGATTGTCTGCCACTTATGAGGAAGCTTCTAGACTGGAGGGATCCTATGTGCTGCAGTCAGAGAAGGTGAAAATTAGACAGTCAGCCAGGCCATTCTGCCAGTGTGTATTTGATAACGCCGATTTCAACGTAAATACGTTGGATGGACATGACACTTTCCATGCCATGGGAGGGATAATGGCAGTGACCCCGCAAGAAGCAGTTGTTTGCGAAGCCACAGTATCCCGCTTGCAAATGAGTGCATCATCTAAATTGATTGGTGAGGTAGGAAGTGTACATGTTATCACTTACCATCGACCAGTGAATGGTGGTTTGAAAACTGTTAAAGTTGTTGATATTAACATTGACCCTGCTCACAACATTGTGCCATCTGGTGACGATATTGCTTGGCTATATGGGAAGAACTCTGAATTTTCACCAGCATTTCCCGGTTGGAATGGATTCATGGAGCTGGGAACCCGTGACGAGAAGTATGAATGCTCAAAAATTGTATGTCTCCCATTCATCAATGCCCCTCCCGGTGACTACAGCACACTCTACACATCCCTGCTTGCTGCAGTTGAGCAGTCTAAAGCAGCTGGCCAGAAAACGTGCATAGTAACATTTGACCAGCCACTGTTCTGGAAAGCCCGTGATGTGGTCGCCAATCAGTCTATTCCAGAACTGAGGAATGTTATTGTGAGAATGGGAGGGTTTCATCTCCTGATGTTATTCATGGGAGCTATGGGATCAATCATGGAACAGAGTGGGCTGAGAGAGCTGTTCAGCACAATCTATGCTGGGAACAGCGTTGAAAATATTATGTCTGGTCACGCCTATGCAAGAGCTGTCCGCGCTCACATACTTTCTCATGTGGCGTTGGGTGGATTAATATTTGAGCGCCTGAACTTGGATACTCAAGATTTGGCTGCTCTGGATAATGTGGTTAATTTCCCAGACAGATCAATAATTTTGAGAGCAAATGATAACGAAGCCTTCTGCATAGTGACCTCCAAATTTGCAGAAATGCTAACAACGATAGAAAGTCAAGGGCCAACAGCTGCTCTGTGGGTTCAATATTTCCGCATGTGCACGCTGATGAAAAACTTCATCAAAGCAGAACGAATGGGTGACTGGAATCTCCATCTTGAAAGTGTCAAAGAAATGATACCCTACTTTCATGCTGCAGGTCATTTAAACTATGCCAAGAGCTCGCATCTCTACTACCAAGACATGATGAAACTGAATGAAAAAATGGATCCACAGGAGTTAGAAAGGTTTACAACTGACGGCTGTTTCACCATTCGCCGAACCGATAAATTTTGGTCAGGCATTTGGTCAGACATGGGTATTGAGCAGGTCCTCATGAGGGCCATGAAGACCTATGGAGGACTGACGAGAGGTCGAGGAGTAAGTGACAGCGTGCTTGCTCGGTGGACATTGGGAATGCTCTGTCTTCAAGAAGTGTGTGAACAAATTGAGATATTTACCGAAGTTCAAACAGGAACCTCTGAACAACATGTGGACATGAGGCCCACTCGGGTGAAGAGAGACAATCTTGATATACAGAAACTGGCGGGATGGCTTTCAGAACACCCACCTTTTCTAGATACACAGGAAATAGTATCGCTGAGCACTGGAGCAATTGGACATGATGCAGTAAACTGCCATTTAGCGCGAGACGTAGGAATTACCTGCTTGTATAAGATGGTGGAACATGGAGGAAATTACGAAGATTTGAAGGTTAAAAGGAAGGACAAGGTGACCACTCTTGCTTCGGTTTCCTGCACACTGAAAATTGCCAAGAAAAAAATTGCCATTGACCCGCTGACTCTCTTTCAACGGGTGTGTATCACAAAGAGGTCTGAGGTTGACCTCAAAGACTTGTTCGCGTACGAGCTTGCGCCATTTCCAATGTCCCTGTTTACAGAAGAAGGCCTAAGGAAAGGCACCAAATCTTCCTTATACGGCATTTTTACACCTCAACAGGAAGTTGACCTCGGCAAAAGGCTAAGTGCAGTTGTAGATGGGGGTTACCTACTGCACAAAGTGGTTTGGCCCAAAACACCTACTACCACATTTAGCATGTTGTGCAGGAACTACGTGGACTTCGTCCTGAACCACTTTGGTATTACTACCACTGTAGTATTTGATGGGTACCCCACTGAACGAAGTTACCAAAGCACGAAAGCTGCTGAACGGTATCGTAGAGCTGTTCTGCAGCAGTCCTCCAAATTCGCCTTCACTACTTCCACGGTTGTAACCATGGCTCAAGAGAAATTCTTGTCCAATGATTTTAACAAGAAGAACTTGATTGCCATGGTTATGACAGAGTTGGAGGCAAACGGCATTGAGGCTCGCCAAGCTGTAGAAGATGCAGATGTCCTCATTGTGACCACGGCCATTGAAAAATCCCCTCAATATGATACAGTGGTGATCACAGCTGAAGACATTGACGTCCTGGTTTTGCTGAGAGGTTTAGGGTCCACAGTGAACAACGTCTGGTTTCAGAAGAGTGGTAGAGGAAATGTCCCCAGCGTTATGTACACCTCACAATCCTGCCAATACCAGCCAGAGGAAATTCTTTTCCTCCACGCAGTAAGTGGGTGTGACACAACCTCCGCACCTTATGGTTTGGGGAAGAAGAAGGTGTGCAGAATGTACCAGAAGAATCCCTCCCTCAAGGCAAACGTGCAGTTTTTCAGCAAACCAGATGCCACTGCAGCAGAAATTTGTGAAGCAGGTGAAAAGTTTCTGGTAGCGATGTATGGAGGGGACATACAACACGATAACCTGGATGAGCTGCGGTTCAAGCTTTTTACAAAGTCGGTTGCAAAAGCCAAATTCCAGCTTGCCAGGCTTCCACCGACATCTGATGCAGCTAAGTATCACTCCTTCCGTACTTACCAGCAGGTACAAACTTGGTTAGGGAACAGCAAGACCCCTGCAGTTTGGGGGTGGACCCTAACCAACCAAGGAATGATACCCACTACCACCACCAAAAACGCAGCCCCAGATGCCCTGTTACAAATACTTGCTTGCAAGTGCGTCAAAGGCTGCAGCACTGCAGTTTGCAGTTGTAAGAAAGCAGGTCTACGGTGTTCATTGGTGTGCAAGCATTGCTCCGGTCACGCCTGCGAGAATTCCTGCGAGCCTGATCTCAATGAAGACGATGAAGAGGAGGACATCGATCAAGAGGACCTCCTTGATGAGCTCATCGCCCAGGACGAGTATGAAGAGGAGGACGAGACCACCGAACCTCAACCAAAGAGATCTCGGTTCACTCGTTGCTGATAAATTGTATGTAACTCCATTCATTATCATTCATTGACGTTCATGGTTTTTACATCGAGTATTATTTCATTTCTGTCTATTTTTCCACAGAGCATAATGAGACTGAACACATGAGGCTACAGGGGACCTTTTTCGTATGTCGACATATACAACTAACGCCATGTATTATATCCGCCTTCATAACTATTGTTTTATCTTATTATTATAATTATCTTATTTCGAGTACATTGTGTCTTTGAGTATATAATTATTTTAATGATAAGTTTCTTTTAATACATCAATTCTGATAGCTATTACATTTAGTAGGTACCTTTTTCGTAAGACCTTGTTCTCCGTATACATACCTACCTAGGTACACATTACATAATAGGTAAACCCCTATTCATATTTATACAGGTAAACCCTTACCACGTCCCTAGGTATTTGTGTAATGGACCCGGAATGGTATCATAGGCGATTATGGTGGTTAAACCCCGGGAAAGAGAGTAGAACCAACTGGGAGGCATTTTTGGGAAAAACCAATTTTGGAAAAATAGCTCCCAAAATTTGAAAAAATGGGCCAATTTCAAATTTGTTGAGTTTTTTGAACTCTCCAATTGATGCTCAACAACTTTTAGGAGGGGGGGTAGGCGATTGGGAATGATGTTGTAAAGCTACATCACTTTGAAAATGGGGTCAAGGCAGTTTTCACCAAAATCTGAAAAAAATGCCAATTTTTGATCGACCGTAGCAACTTCCCTATTGAGCCGATTTCGATTTTTTTTTTGGTTTACGGGGAATCTTGTCTCCTTTAATCAAGTATATAGTACCTTTTAAGGTAGGATTGGCCGTTTTCGATGTAATAGGCAAAAACTGAAACAAGTCCGAAAATTTCGAGGTTTTTCGACCGCCAAAAAAATTCCACAAGCTCTTCGAGGTCGAAAACTTAGGTTTACCATCACTAATAATGTACAAACAACACCCCAAAGTTTCGACGACTACGCAGTTTTTCCGCGGTTCTAGTACCTGCCGACTGGACTACTACCTGTCATCTACCCTTTAACGGGGCCCCTTTGCGGCCTTGGCTCTCCCCTAGCACTCCACTACCTGTCATCTACCCTTTAGAGGGCCCCTTTGCAGCCTTGGCTCTCCCTTCGACAATATTTTCAACTCCAACATAATATAATATGACGAAGGTCAGGATGCCCGAATGGTTTTCTGACTTGTTCTAAATACTAGAACCAGCATTTCGTTGAATAATGTTTATTTCTCAGATAGACGTTTCGGAGTTTAATTGTCACGTTTTACATTTTTCCAATTTATGTGACATTATTTTACAATTTTCTTTTGTTTGCCCTACAGCCAACAAGGAGAGCCCTCATTAGACGCCGTCTTTTACAATGGATTTATTACTTTGATTAATTCTTTATTATGGATTTATTACTTTTAGGATTTTATTTTACAGGAAGCTTGCTTTAATCTCAAAGAATTTATTACATTAAATGTATGATAATTACAGTACAGTATTCTCAACAATATTGTATCATCCTATTGTATGTTATTATTGTATGATAAATTGCATCATCCTAATTTTTGTTCGTATACTGTTAACGAACTCATAACATTTTTATTTACCAGGACTAGGCTCATCCGACTAATTTTTGTTCGTATACTGTTAACGAACTCATAACATTTTTATTTACCAGGACCAGGCTCATCCGACTAATTTTTGCATATTTCATGTATAGCAAGGTTTTGTTTGTTTGGCTCTAGTCTCTCATAATTCTGCTGAAATTTCAAAAGTTCTGCTTCAGAAATTGAAAGTGGAACTCATGATTGACTAGATCCAATACTTTTTTTGCCTTCGCTCAATATTCACAACAACCGCGTGCACATTGCTGTTATCTGTATTTTAGGGAACGAGCCTAAATTGTGTAAGTAGGTTGTTTAGGTCGGTCAACAACAAATATTGTGAATTTTCTCTCTTTTCCTGAATCTTCGTATGGGACTACGAAGTTGTCAGGATTGGCCGTGTCGGGATTGATACCTACCTACTTATTGCGACACACACCTTACCTATGACACCCCTGATGACTCATCCCTTCTACGTCACAACAAGGGTTTTTCCATCACCCCCCACTCCCTTCTCGTCAGAGAACCTTTTTCTGAGGCTCGAGGTCCTGGTCACTTAGTATCAGTCTATGTACAACTATCGACGAATAACGCTCGCTCCTAATAAATAGTTTTCCTTTGGCGACATCCTCCAATCACGTCTTTCTTTTAACCCTATTTCTGATATTCCGACATACATATAATTTTTGGTGTCTTTCGGCAGTGAATTCAGGATGGTCTGAAACGGATTTTGGTATAACAATCTTTCGGAAATTCGAGTTTTAAAAATTTTGGACCGAGAACAATAGCTTCTTTTTCGATTTTCTTCGAAAATTCGCTAAAATGATCAAGACAAAAAATAGGTACAACAAAGAACACCCAGCTGGAACCACGTATGGGTGGAATCCCACCCATGCTGTGATTGGTTGAAGCTGCGCATGCGCCAATATTTCTTATCACCTTTTCCATTTCAGTATCAGTACCCTCGTAGTCAGTCTTGCTCCAGCCTATGAAGTTGAAGGTATGTTGTTTTTTTTCTACATTTCTCGCTTTCATCTCCCTGGGTGAGAAACCACCCAGCGTGGTTGTTTGTGTTTTATCTTACTGGGTGGGAACCCACCCAACGTTGTTGTTCATGTTCTGAACATTGTGAATGAGTAAAGGCATTTTTCATTTTTTTCTCTTTGCATAATTGATGCTATGTGGGGTGAAAAGGAGAAAAGGAGCTGAGGAATCAGTTACAACACTGTTGGAATGCGTTCCTACCCACATTCTTACCTATACACCTTATCTTTTCTCTTTGATCTGACTCAAGTACATAGGTTTTCGTTGGTTTGCCTATAGTGCGCGAGATATAAATTTGGCCCTGGAGTTCCTCCCTCCCTTCCTACCAGCCTGATGGGTCGACGCCCCTCAGTGTTCCCAACTCTACCTCAGCTATTTCCCTCGGGTCACCAACCCCTTCACTCTGCCGCTGAATGCTGTCTTTTTAACTTCGTGTGTTACCTCGGTTCTGTACCTACCTACTTTTAAACGTTTGTTATAAACGCAATTGTCGTATTCGTTTTGATTTTGGTTTGTTTAATGGACTACCTACTCATCGGATTTTGATTGGATTTGTTAACTGGATTTGATTGGTTGGTGCAGTTCGCGCATCGGAAGTAGGAACAGTGAAATGGAGAATTCAACGGAGGGATCTACTGATGTGCAATCAGCCCTGAAAAAAGGTAAGCACTTGAAATCCCAAAGTCGTTGCCTTGTTTTTCGTTTGTGGCAGTACTTCCAACGAGAGAAAGAAAACAAAGGCCCTTTGAAAAGCGTAAGCAAAGTTGTAGAGAGAACTGCTGATGCTGTGGGCATCCACAGGCATACGGTGTCCAGCATTCTCAAACAAGGGAAAAGTGGTGAGGCTCAATTGAGAACTCCAGGAAAGAAGAGGGAGAGAAAGTGTGCGAAAACGGGCAGATTCTTTCGACGAGTCAGCTATACGAAATCATATCTACGGATACTATCAACGGAAGGAACTACCAACAATCCCAAAGTTATTACTGTCTTTACGAAATGCGGATCTCTTTGAAGGTTCAGAATTTTCACTGAGAAAAATTCTTAATATCATTGGATTCAAGTGGAAAAAAATTAATAACAGACTTTTCCTCAAGGAGCGAAACGAGATTGTGGCTCTGAGATGTGAATTTTTAAGAAAAATGAAGGCCATAGACATCAATCGAGCCATTTTCCTGGATGAAACCTGGGTGAATACTGGGCACACCGTATCCCAGTCTTGGGCTGATGGAACAGGTGGCCGCTTGATTATTACACACGCTGGCAACTCACAGGGATTCATTCCTCAATGCTTTTCCATGTTCCGATCACGGAAAACGGGTGATTATCATGAAGACATGAATGGCGATGTATTCAAAACAGGCGCGGATCCAAGGGGGAGGGTCACAGGGGTCATGACCCCCCCCCCCCCCCCCCCCAGAATCAGCCTGCATTTCAAAAAGCAGAGCTGAACGAATTGTTCACAAACCCGAAAACAAAAAAAACCAAACGAAAACGAACCCAGTTATTGTGAAATCAAAAACCAGAAACAAACCAAACGACCAAATGGGCACATGGTCTTCTCAATTTTGCTTCATAAATTATCCTTCATCATCATTAATCATTCATTCTTGTGTAAATATTTACCATAAAACATCCGTCAAATTGAAATTCCGATGTCCTCGCCACTAATTACTGTAATTTCTAATTACAAAAACGGTAGAGAGTGTTAAAAAAACTGAAAACAAAAAAGAACTATAAAAAATCTAAAAAGATTCGATCAAAAATGTCAAAATTATTCGAATATAATCGTACACTTGGTCCTGCCAATGTTACTTTATATACAATTATGTCAATAACTTTACCTTGGTGTATCCGTCAAATTACACCTTGTTTATTTCTTCTTATTTTTGTTAATTATTATCTTGTTTTTGTTTCGTTCTCGTTTTCTTTCCTGCCAAATTCAGTAAAAACGATACTGAACTCACTGAGATCAACAATAGATTGGTGTGGTTTCAATGTTTTGATTTGCAAACTCTGAAGTTAGCTACGCTGCCATAAAATGCGCCAATTTGTTTGAAAACACATTAGGACACTTTTTTAGAAGAAAATTGAAAATGAATACATTTATCAGTTAAATAATTAATAGATATTGAAAAATATTTTTTACATAAACAATGAATTTTATAAATAAATACAATTGATTTTGTAAGTAGACAAATTGGACGAGTTTAGGCATAAGGTTGAAAATTCGGTTTGTATTGTTCGTTTGGTTATTTTGTTATTTTTTATATTGTTCTACCCTGTGACCCCCTCCGGAAAAAAATTCTGGATCTGCCCCTGATTCAAAAAGTGGTTTTTGGCCCTTCTGGATCAGATTCCGCCCTCTTCGGTAATTGTGATGGACAACGCACCGAACCACAGTGTACAAACGGAGAAAGCGCCGACGTCGAGTTGGAAGAAACAGGATAATATAAGGATGGTTGATCGCGAAGGAAATATCCTATCCCCCATCAGCACTCAAGGGCGAACTTCTCAGCATCGTCAAAATTCATAAGCCAAGGTTAAAGAAGTACGAACTGGACGAAAGCCGTGGTCACACAGTCCTACGATTGCCACCCTACCATTGTGAGTACAACCCGATAGAGCTAATTTGGGCGCAAATAAAAAACGAAGTTGCAAGGCGAAACAAGGATTTCAATCTGACAGCAGTAGAGCAACTGACGAAGGAAGCAGTAGAGGCGGTGACGCCGACTAACTGGTACAACATACCAAAAAAGTCATTGAAGATGCGTGGGAGAAAGAGATTGGTGTTGAGGAAAATGTCGAGCGCCTGATCATCCATTTGGAAGAAAATGATTTTGAATCTGAATCTGAAGATGGAGAAATGATTTTATCTGACGACGAAACTTCCTTCACGCTTGAAGGAGTGTACGAGCTACCACTAGATGATTATTGAAAAAGTAAAGTGAAACCTAACGACGTGTTCCATGTATGTACATTCCTACCTACCCAATTTTTGATGAACGCGATAATAAGAGTTGTAGGTAATAAACGCTGCAAATTTTGACACAACGGTTTATTATTTCTGTATAGATCCTTATTCTTTACCGATCAAGTGGGTGTGGCATATCACCTTCCTCGTATCCATCATAATATTGAACAGATAGTACAATATTCTATCGGTAGGACAATCTATAGGTCAGCAGGTACCCAACTATATAAATAACCTGAGGAGGTAACTCCTCAAGGATTTCTGAGGAATTTACACTCGATAGAGTTCGACGACTGTTTCACTCAGAAAGCTAGAACAGAAGTGAAGACAAGTTGTACCTCCTATAGTTCTGTAGGTACAAGGCAGAGGGGGATAGGGCTATTTTAAGAGGTTTCTGTCAGGTCAACTTGATGAAGTGAAAGGTGGTAAGTAAGCGAGATAAGTAGGATGGATTATTGTTCTATGAATAGTGGAGTGATTGACAGTTAACTGTCCAAATTTGAGCGAAATCGGACTCGGTTCCCTTTCGTAACTGAAAATCAATTCAAAATCGTGTTTCTAATCTTTATTCCGTTCAACCCTTAATTCCTTATGGGGAGCGAACGGTTGGTCCTACAGGGCTCCGGGTTGTCTCATTCGATCCTAAAAATCGTAAGCTATTTAAAACCGTAAGAAAAACCATACCATTCCATTTGAATTTTTTGAGCTAGGGCGTTTTGAAAATTTCATCCCCTATTTTTCACCCCTTAGAAGTGACTGACAGTAACGCAAAGTTTCGGTGCACCACTAGACCCCAGATGGGACCTGATTGCCGAATTTCGTTAATTTTGGTCCAGTAGTTTCGGAGATATGCGACGGACGGCGGACGGACGGATTTTTTTTAATTCGATTTTTGGATTGTACGTACCTTGAAACGTAAAACCTCAAATTTTGAGGGGGTGTTATAAAATTTTTTTTCATGCTCGATTCCAAAGGTTCATTATTGAAAATAATAAACCAAAAGTGAGATGCTGCAATGAAAACGCTTATTCTTTAATCTCCTTGTCATTCCACGCTTCTTTTTTTTCAAGCCAACCATCTCATTTTGTAGGTACCTATCGTATTTTAATTTGGAATCATCAATCGGAAATCAATTTATAGTATTTATAGTCAGGAGTGAGTCTGAAAAAATGAAGCACGAACACGGAGGTGAACTAGACACGGAAAGAGAAATTTCCGTTACGCATACGATAAATTCCCTAAGCTTGGTAAAGCAAGGTTCACATCCATCCGGAGCCGTCCGGAAATACGGATAGGGGAAGCTAGTGAAAAGCAGTGGAAGGGATGGAGGGGAATCGCGGAAGTTGGGAAGGCGTTCATAACCATCCGGAATTTTGGCTGACAACTCGTTTCCCGCGCTTCCTCCCACAGCTGTTTCGGTTGCCGACGCCATTCTGTATGCGCAGTAGTGAACTGCGCAGATGCGGATCGGAAAATATCTGAAAAATCAGATGCGTACAGTTCGCTTCAAAAGTGCTTCTCCGGAAAGAATATTCCCCCCTCCCCAGCTGATGTCCAACCAATCAGCTGCTCGTACGCACGTTCCGGATAGCTTTCCGGATGGATGTGAACCCTGCTTAACAGTGGCAATCGTCTACAGAGAGGGGGCGCGAAAACGAGGAGTGGTGCTAGGAGGAGGAGAGGGGACCCACTTTCACCCAGGGCGAACTTTATATCTCCTGCACTATAGGCACGTACCTATTCGAGATGACGTCCTCTCCACGTTTTCGAACACCTGAAGAGATTGCATCAGAACTAAATAGGCAGCTGGTAGAAGAAGAGAGTGATGGCGAGTGTGATGATTCGTGCTCAGAAGATGAGGATGAGTTGTTGGTGAATGACGATGATGTGGATGATGAGTTTGATGCTGAAGAACCAAGTCATGAGAATCAAATGGAGGTAGATTCTGACGATAGAGAGTTTGTTATTGGAAAGGATGGCGAGAGCATTTGGACGAATAAGACTCTAGCATCGCGATTCGGAAGGACACCAGCAAAAAACATAGTGACACATCTTCCAGGTGGCAAAGGAATAGCGAGAGGTCTGAAGAAAGAGGATGATTTATTTTTTTTGTTTGTCACTGAAGAAATGATAAATAATTTGGTACCTACCTTATACAAATGAGGAAATGAGGAGAAAATGCTTGAAACATGAGTGGTTAGCCAAAGAAAGGTATACATACCCTACCACCGCATTAGAGATAAAGGCTCTGATAGGACTTTTGCTTATGGCTGGACAGTTGAGAAATTCTGGACTGAATCTTCATGACCTGTTTTCACCAATTTATGGACCACCGATTTTTCGCTACGGAATGTCAAAAAACCGTTTTCAGTTCCTTCTTCTTACTCTTCGCTTTGATGATAAAAAAAGTCGGGCTGAGAGAAAAGCCAATGATAAATTCGCTGCTTTCAGAGATTTTTGGAATCTGTTTTTGAGAAATTGCGGAGCTTACTACACACCATCGGAATTCGTCACTGTCGACGAGACTTTACTTAGTTTTAGAGGACGCTGCTCATTTCGGATGTATATGAAAAATAAACCAGATAAATACGGTCTAAAAATAGTTTCCATTTGTGATGCTAAAACTTATTATTTCTTTGGAGGTATCCCATATCTCGGGAAAGAGAGTAGAGTTAGAGGTAATTTTTTAACACCTACCAGGTATGTGTTAACTCTGGTTGATTCTCTAAAAAATAGCAATAGGAACGTGACCACAGATAACTGGTTCACGTCTTGTGAGTTGGCAGACGAACTGATACGCAATAAACTTACACTGGTTGGAACATTGAGGAAAAACAAAAAAGAGTTTCCACCCGAATTTGTGGAAACAAAGGGCACTCCAGTAATGTCATCAAGATTCCTATATGACCCTGAAAAGATGATGGTTTCTTTCACCCCAAAGAAAAACAAGAATGTCATTCTTCTTTCTTCAATGCATAGTGATGGTGTGGTGGATGAAGAAACCAAAAAGCCGGAGATAATTGAATTCTACAACAAGACAAAGGGGGGAGTTGATGTTTTTGATCGCCTTTGCCATGAAAAAACTACGAAACGCAAAACCAATCGTTGGCCTATGCGTTATTTTTATGGAGTTCTGGACTTTGCAGGCGTGAATGCTTACGTTCTTTATAAATTGAACAATGTTCAAGACACCTACTCTTCCCGCGCCAGGGGAACTTTTGTGAAAACCTTGGCCAATGATTTGGTGGAACCTTTAATGAAAGTGAGAGCTCAAAATGCCAGACTTCCCAAAATGCTCCGCTTGTCGATCCAGCATTATGTAGGTGAAGAGCAGCCCCAACAGCCAGTTCGACAACAGGGAACAAACAGACCAAGAAGATGTGAGGTCTGTAATGAAGGAAGCAAAACAAAGGACAGGAAAGGCTATTCATTTTGCGACAAATGTGGTAAATGCTTATGTGGTGAGCATAAAAAAGTGATCTGCTCTGCCTGCTTGAATAATGATGATGGTTCTGAATAATTATGATGAGAAACCATGTACCTACCCATTTTCACCCCTCCCCATTTTTCCCCTTACAATTTATTGGGAATTTTCAAATGTATTTATTTTATATTAGTAAGAGATTTTCTTTCAAGTATTATGCGTTAGCATTATTATTGTGAATTTGTCCTGTGGTAGTCCTAGTCTGTTTTCAATTTTAGTTCCTTCAAGTTTTTCATTTTGTGAATTTGTTCAAAGTATTTTGATTTCCTAGCCTCTCAATGATGTGAATTTGCGAAATAAAGATTAGCTGTTTCGTTTTACTGTTACCAATTCTATTTTTTCAAGAAGAAAAATGCTACGTAGTAGGCACTTGTGTTTACTACTTTTTTTTCATATATTTGTATTTAATAAAAATTTTATTGACTGAAATTGATGATTTATTGCTTTTCTATGAATTAGCTATCGTTAGATCCTTCAAAGTTTCGAATTTAACTACAAAAGTCATGAAATATTGCGCTGGGTTGGATTCCACCCAACGTGGGTAGTCGAGTCCTGGAAGTTCACGTGGTCCACGTGGAAGAAATAGACCCAAAAAGGAAAACTGGAAAAATTGCCCCACGTCACCATAACACTGGGGAAAAGATCCACTTGTCAAAAATGTTAAAAGACCCAGAGAAACAGAACATTCCCCGGAACCAGTGGTGTCAGATTCCCCGTTATCTAATCAGGATATTTCTAGTAATGGCCACCACCCATTACCCGATCAAAATATTTCCAGTAACGATCATGACAATTGGCCGATAGGATGGCCTCGAAAGTAAAAACATTCCCATTGCTCTCCCTTCACTTGCGGGCTCCTGTCGATATCAATCGCTCTATCAATGCCAAGTTATTATCCTTGCCTGCATAAAACGGTACTAGTGTCTTCTACCTACCGCTCGGCGGTTTCAAACCTACACATTCTCCACTGTTGAGCGATAGGTTGTTTTTGTTGTTGTGTTGTCGCCGCCAGGATGGCATTTTAGAACGACGATTTTTCATAGTTCAAAAGCGAGATCAAGCCACTTTGCTCCCAATAATAAAAGAGGAAATTGAAGTCGGGACGACGATTTTATCGGACAAATGGAAAGCTTACGCTACCCTGAGTAACCACGGTTATATTCACCACACCGTTAACCATTCAGAACATTTTATTGATCCTGACACTGGAGCCCAAACACAAACGATCGAATGCCTATGGAGACACGTTAAGACAAGATATAATATAAAGCAGAGAGGAGCTGGAAATTTATTAGAACGACAACTAATCGAAGAATGGTGGAGATCGGTTGATCCGACCAACGTGTTTGAGGCTTTTTTCAACGATTTGAGGACTACCACGGATTGACGACCACGGCTCAAGGTGATGACGATCATCTAATGAAGAGAATCTAATTTAAGGTAAGATTCCACAATTGTGTGTTTTAACGATTTCAGTTTGTAGGTAGCATATGACACGGTCGAATGGGACTCGTAGGTAGCGGGATTTTTGGTAGGTAGCATACGACACGATGAAAGTGACGGTAGGTAGCATATGACACTAGTACCCATAAAACCATTAGATGGTAGGTATAAGAAGCTCGGCATACATTATATTTCATGTACTATTATCCAATGTACTATTGACAGTTATTTTCATACCAATATTGCCCAATATTTCTTCAGTTGGAAGTAATCAAAAGCCTACTACCCCCACCACCCCTTCCACCAACCATAGGACCCAACTTTCGCGTACATCTTCCATCACAAATTGACAAACTCGAAGGAAAACGTATTAGGCGCAGGAAATGTTATCAATGCTATAAGAATAAAGTGAGGAAGGACACTACTTTTTACTGACCAGATTATCCAGTCAGTCAGTCACTATTTCTATCTTGCTTCAGGGAGTTTCATTCGTACTAATTCAGTACATACTTTTGTGATTCTTACGAAATTTTTTTCAGGTAGGTACATTTATTTTTCGATTTGTATATTATATGTTCTTGTATATCGCCACGTCAGTGAAACAATGACGTAACTGCAATCGGCATCAAAATGGCCAATATGATCAGAAAGAGGTAGCGCACCCAATAAAAATATGAGCCCATTGAAATTCGACACCATGTGACCGGAGGGAGATGCGTCATTGATTATCATCTGTTTACTTGCTGTTTTCGGAGAGACAACGTCTCATCTGTTAGTAGTGCAGCTGATTTCAACGTCTGATCTTACCTCTTTGGAAGAACATCGTCGCAACTGCAAAACGTGCCATTTTAGTTCCTCTCATCAGGGATAAAATGGAGGAACACTGCCGTAAGTGTACTTTTGGTCATTGTTCTGTAAATAATTGTTTTTAAAATGCAGCGAAATCTTGGAATAACAATGACGTAAGTGTATGTTGTGTCGTTTTTGAAAGAAGCTTTCAATAATGCATCAAAACTATGGAGGTACAACGTCGTTAGTGCACTTTACGTCATTATTCATTCAAAGATAGTTTTAATAATACAGTAGAATTACGGATGAACAGCGACGTTATTGTACATTGATACATTGTTCATCTAGAAGTTTCAGATATTTTAAGACTAAACTGCTCGTTGTGGCATTGTTAAACCAGATTATGGCATCGACAGTTGTGTCATAAGTTATGACGAAACTTCACGCAGTACTCGACCGTAATCCCGATTGGCCCCGCATAAAAGCTATCGAGGCACGTCTGCGAGGTGAAGAGGAAGGTGAGCTCCCTGAAGAATCGAAGGTTCAAGATGCATTTGCCATGAAATTTGCACCTATTACTTCCGTGGATGTGGAGAGGGCATTTTCCAAACTGAAACATCCTGTCTGACAAGAGAACCCGTTTAACCGCGGACAATCTGGGCAAACAGCTCATGTTGTTTTACAACCAGGATGAAGACACAGACAGTGAATCGAACGATGACGACGCCGACGTAGTAATTGAATAGTAAATAGTAAATATTGTATAATATACATATTGTAGGATGTAAATATTGTATACATATTATGTAAAATGTAGAAATCCTAAAATAATAATAAAACAGTGCAAAAAATTATACTTATTGTGGTTTTTGTGAGTACAGCCGAATCATACACTATATATTTTGAGATTTCATGACATATTTCGGCCGAATCAATGACATAAATTACATATAATTTTTGACATATTTTGCCAAATGAAATGACATTATTTTTCCCATCTCTAGTCATAACTGTAGGTATCACTTACTTTACGCCATTGTAGTAAATAGGCGAAAATGGCCAGCAGTTAAGTTAGAATTCTTGGAATTTTACCTTTTTCTTCAAGTTACCTTAGTTTTATCTTTATTTTATTTATTTATTTATTTATTTATTTTCATTATTTTTTTTTTAATTCTACAGAACGTAAAGCGGTTGGACGATCAGAGAAGATGATGCACCTTGCTCAAAAAGGTTTGACCGAGGAGAATGGGAAAATACGTGCTAATAGTTCCCCAACTTCAGGGCCTGCTGGCTTTTTGGGCAAGAAGAACCCAATATTGAATTCAGTATTGAATACTTACGCGCAAGTAAGTGTCGTAGTTGGCGGGTTTTAGATTAGCAGAAAGCCTGTCTTCTGAATAATCCGTGTGCATTTGTGAGACAGTTAGGCCGCCATCTATGAATTCTCTAGTGGTATCACGTCGTACGTAATGACTCAATCCTAGGAATAGATTGTCATAATTTCAGGGTCATTCTTCCGGTGGTGGCCTTGCTTCCCTCTGCCACCTGAAGGGGCAATCCCTGTTTCACTCATTTTGCCGGTGATGACAGTGCGGATAGCTCAGATATACCCAAAGTATTCATCAAAAATGTTTTGCACACCCGAATTTTCCGTTCACTGTTTGTAATGTAGAAACCACAGTTCGGCTTTCTTGGTTTTTGAATCCCGTTGTCGTTGTAATGAGTTCATGGCCCAGTAGTTTTTGAAAAGTGAACATCTCAAGTCGTCCGATAGTTTTTCAAAGCACTTCAATTTACATTTCTTACTACACGGAGGGCCCATTTTTCGAGCCTCAACCACCTTTCCCGTTCTTGATAGATAACACTCCCCAGAATTTTTCAGTTTTTTGGCCTTTACTCTTTTCCATTCATCACATTTGCGAAGTCTTTTCTTCGGTCGTCTAGCTGGTGATATAGGTACAGATATCGGTACGTCGGCGCTATCTCCGTCATCTTGAGGGGCGGTTGTATAGAGACTATGGCTGCTTGGTGGCTCGGCAGGCTGGACTTGAGGAACCTCCGATTCATCAGAAGATTCACTTGAATCATCTGAGTTGGAAGGCTCGTAGCCGTCGCTTGACTCACCAGCACTACCGTACGAATCTGAACTATTCTCCGATTCAGAAATACGCCTGTTTATCGCGGGTTTCGGCGCAGGAATTCTTAACAATTTCGTCTTCATCGAGCCAGTCGTTTGTACAACATAAAAATTAATACCTTGGGCGACGACCTCAGGTTGTGAAGCTCCAGTTCCACTTTGACTACTGGCCAGTGTTTCTCATGGCTTACCGTTGTTGACTGTTACTGGTACTGGTGCCAAGCAGTGTTGAGCAGAGATTTCCCCATATCACCACGCCCAGACCTACTCTCCATAGACGTCAAGCAATGGCGCAGTTTCCAGATCGCATAGAGACAACTGATGAGAATACACCTCCTGTCTACGTACCTTCACCTACAGTGATTATGGAGACACAAGCATCGGACCATGTGCCCGTCACGAGTGAGTACGAACCTCCACCATACAGACCTACACCCAAGTCATTATTGGAGAAGCTCCATAAGCTCCAGAAGCAACCTCGGACGTCTAAACGCAGACCAAATAAGAAGAAACACCGGGGACTAAGCAAGAAGAAGCTGGCCAAGCTTCTCAGAATCAATGTTAACACTCAATGTTCTACTTAGTACGTGTGTATTACTTATTGAATGGGGGAAGTATGTTGTGGGGGCTTGGCACAAGGTAGTTGCCTTCTAGCCGTCTTGGCGGGTTTGGCACCCAACTAGTGTGACGTCTCCCTCAAAGAGGCCGGTCTACTGGTCAAGTTGACGCCCTTTCAGGGCCCGGCTGGGCAACTGGGGATGCCGTCTAGTACTCTAGGCATGGCAGAATCTTCCTGGAGGTCCACCTGACCAAGTGCCACGAAAGTAATGTGAAGAAGGAGGAGAGGGAAGAAGAATAGGTAAAAGTCAGGACAGAAGGATAAAGGGAGTTTTTGGAGTCAGAACACTTGGGATTAGGGGAGGACGTCTTTATTTTAATGAAAAACAGTAGTTATCTGATCTTTCTGTCGATTTCAGATGCCTCGCAGCAAGGAGGGAATAAAACGACCCAACCCTGAAAAAGACAGAGTTGTTTCGGCGCTAAATGATGTTATTAGAGAGTTTTTCCTTACTACGGTGTCAAGACACAGTGGTAAGGAATCTAGGGGAACGCATCATGGATGCTAACTTTTTCAGGATCTCACGTGGTCTTAGTACGGTGTCCGTCGATAAAACGCACGGTGTCTTATCATAACCTGACGCCCAATTGTTTTGAAGCATGATGGCGGATTCTACTGCAGTGTTCCGTTGTGTTGAGTGATCATCCGTAGTGATCTTTTTAAGGATTCAAAAGATTTGTAGGTAAGTAAAATTCACTCATGTGTTTTGATTAGTTGGAAATCGTGAAAGAGTGAGTTGTGAATTAAAATTTGCTTTCGTATCTTGTTGTTTTGATAGTTTCAACTGACGTCTTGCTGCTTCAATTAGAAACGTAGCTCAAGTTTCGAGAGGAAAACAACTCGCAATTTTTGTGTAAACAAAAAATTAAAAAAATGACCAAAAATTAACCAATCACCAAAAATTACCGAAAATTACGAAAAATTGTTATAAAATGGCGAGGACAAAAATGTACCCTCCTCCCCTCTGCCGAAAAAATGCAAAAAATTACATACAAATACCAAAAAAAATAGTCCAAAAATTATGAGAAATTACAAAAAATGTCAAAATCACAAACAATTTCAAAAAAATTATAAAAAATTGACAAGTTATAAAAAAATTACGAAAATTAATTAAAAATTACCGAAAATGTACAAAAAAACGCGAGTTGTTTCCCCCTTGTTAAATGTGCAGGAAAAAAAAAATGTCTTGACAATTGAAAGGTTCAGTTCGTGGAGGGAAAAACGGAGAAACGCGTTTTATATTTATTTTCCCTTGATTACCCATATTTGAACACGCCTAAAAATACGATTTTTTCACGCAAAATAACGTCGTCGCCGTCAATCAAATTGTTGGAATACAGATCGATAAAACCGTTCAATTCGTCTTCCATAGTAAAGTAATAAATAAATAATAATAAATAATAAATGAAGTAATAAGTAATAAATAATAAACAAATAAAAACTACTGCTAAAAAGCTAGGTCGATTGATATGTTGTCTTGATGAAGAAAAAATAGGATTGAGTCAGCTTTAACCAGCTGTTATCAGTGAAACTTCCAGGGATTACACGGAGAAAAGTTGTTCGTACGGCCGTACGAGAAGGGGTTCGTACGGCCCGGGTGAAGCTCTGCTGCCACGGTGAAGCAGAGCTTCGTACATCCCGTGTTAGCTAGTTCATGCGTTCTCCGCCTGGTTCGCGGTAATCGCACGGTGTTGTGCTAAGGCCGACCGTGGTAAGGAAAAACTCTCTAATAATGGAGCATCGATTAATGAAGCCGCGAAGTCCCACAACATTGGAAGAAGCACTCTTCAACAACAGTTTAAAACCTACAAATCCACAGGAGACGTCAATTACGTTAATAATCTCGACAACCGAAAAATCTTCAGTGAAAATGAAGAGAATGACTTGG
Source organism: Leptopterna dolabrata (assembly GCA_954871275.1). Taxonomy (NCBI): domain Eukaryota; kingdom Metazoa; phylum Arthropoda; class Insecta; order Hemiptera; family Miridae; genus Leptopterna; species Leptopterna dolabrata. The sequence continues at coordinate 12,179,402 of OX940979.1, forward strand.
TCGAAGACTTGAAGACTAGCAGCCGTTTGCTACATGGTTTGACACTCAAGACCCTTGCTGAATTTGCCTACAACTTTGCTCTTGCAAATGAGAAATAGATCCCAATCAGTTGGGTGATAAAAAGTCGAGCTGGCATTCGTTGGGTGAGGAATTTTATGCAACGACACCAAGCCTTATCCCTTCGCAAACCCCAGGCCACTAGCTTGGGCCGAGCCATGTGCTTCAATAAACAAGTCGTCACGACCTTTTTTGAGTTGTCCACTGTTCAAAACCCACCTAAAGTTATTGCAGAAAAGGGAGTGCGGGCTGTGGAGGCGATATCCTCTGCTGAGCGAGGAACTAATGTAACCTTGATATGTTGCATAAGTGCAGTGGGTAATTCAGTTCCTCCTCTCTTTGTTTTCCCGAGAGTGCGTTTTGTCGACCGTATGATGTTTCGTGCTCCTCCTGGTGCAGTGGGTGTCGCCAACTCCTCTGGGTGGTCTAACTCCGACATCTTTCTGTTCATGACGCATTTTATTGCCAACATCAGGCCCAGCAAAGAGAAACCATGTTTGTTAATCCTAGACAACCACGAGAGCCATCTCAGAATGGCGTTGTAATGTTTACGTTTCCTCCACGCACAACTCACCGTTTGCAGCCACTGGATAGGGGAGTTTTTGGCCCGTTTAAGAAATATTACAATGAGGAATGCAGACTTCATTTGCTGAACAACCCAAACCGCCCAATCAGTATCCTATGATATAGCATCCATCACAGGGAAAGCATACCCCCGAGCATTCATCCCCTCCAACATTCAAGGTGGATTCAAAGGATGTGGGATCTACCCTCTCAACCCTAATATTTTCTCAGATAGTGACTTCGCTCCCTCGTTCCCATCGGACCGTCCTATGGAACCAGCGCTTCCAGTTGAGCCAGGTCCTCCATTGGATCCAGCATTATCTCAAGAACACGCTAATCCGCCATAACCAACCCAAAAAGTGGTGAGATTCGTATCTCCATCTCCTCATTTGCCAGGACCAAGTCAACCTTCAACCCATGGCATTCCTTACGTTAGCCCTTCCGAGCTAGGAAATTCGAACCCAAGCACTTCTACATGGGGGTAAGCAAAGAATCCGACGGCTAGGACGTTCAAGGGTTCTGACAGACACCCCTGAAAAACTTGCAGTGGAGGCCGCAGCTGAAGAGAAGGCAAAGAAAAAGAAGCCAAATCGAAAACTCTCATTCGGGAAAGGTAAAAAGATACAAAAGAAACCAGACCTTGTTAGCAGTTCCTCTGAACCAGACGTCGATGAAGACCTTGCTGCTGTGCTCGAAGAAAGTGATAGTGATACCGATGCTCAACAACTCGAGAATGCGAACGATGGAGACCTTCTGTCATGGGATCCTGACAATAATAACAACCTCGACAAATGGGTGCAGTTTCCTTGCTCCAATGGAACTAAGTTTTATATTGGGCAGGTGAAAAGTGTCAACGAAGAGTCTGAACAAGCAACTATCTCGTTTACAAGGAAGAAAAAGGAGTTCTTTGTATGGCCGCAGGTAGAGGACATTTTCTCTGTTCAATTCACAGACATCAGCAAGGTCCTTCCAAATCCGGTAATAGAACGAAGGGGCCAAATAAAATTTCCGTTAACTTTCAGTGGGATTAACCTCTTTTAATTGCTCAGCTTTTTACTGTCACACATTACTTTTGCCAACTTTTTACTGTTTGTTTCATTTTAAAATTTCAAAATGTCATGCTTCCGAGTCTACCAAAGCTAGCGGAAGCATTGTTTTTAATGTTTTCAAAAAACTTACAGTTGCAGTTTTATACTTCTTTAAGTTTTGGTTTAATTAGTAATTTTGAAAGTTTAATAATATGTCTTCACTGAAATGACATTCTTAACAACATGGCGCCACAGCAAAAAATAGGTAGGTATTTTTTTCATCGCTGTTAAACTTGTTCGCCTTACGTTTCAAGGTGTGTAGAATCCAAATCTGCAATTTTTTACCGTTTGATCTCTTATTCTCTAATTTTTAATTTGGCTATGCCATGAAACCCTTGTTATTATTATTTATATTGACTGATTCGTTGGAAAATATAGGAAATTAGGTTAAGTGGTTCGAAGTTCCTCTAATTCCGGTCTTTCTCTAGTAGTATTATAGGAAAAGGGATCAATTCTGCAATCATTGATGGTGATATTTTCTGACGGATGCACATACCAAAATAGGAATAGGAATAGGAATTATTTTCTGACGGATGCACGTACCAAAATAGGAATTCGATACTTTCGAATGCAATCCTACATTTCAGGATTTCAGGAGTAACGATCATCCAAAAATTCCTCGAGGTTGGCCACACCTATACTGAAGGTGACTCAGTCCATAGTCACATTGAGGCTGTCTTTGAGAACCTTGATGTTCATCTGCCAAGTCAATTGGTTTCAATAAGTAAAGCAGCGCGACAAAACCCTTTCCCATATCGAGCTCAACAAATGGGACATGAGTTTTTTAAAGACTTCGGTTCGTCAATGATATACCCAATCCGTCCAGGGAGAAAAAGTGGAGACCCAACAGAGATGGATTTAAGGATTATTCAGCACAATCCTGATGGAACTATTCAGTATAAACTTAAATTTTCTGACGAGCTCGCCAACTTGCCCCTCCGTCCTCAAAAACAGATTCCGGTCACTTCATTCCCAAGTGCATTTAAGAAACCGCTCAACATCACCCTGGACAAATGGAAGGATCTCCAATGTTTAAAGCCGATGATTTTACGATGCGCTGATGATGATATAAGCCAAAGAGAAACTAAGAGAAAAATGAAGAAAGAAGAAGAAGCAATAATTATTCCTAAGAAGAAGATGAAAAATAATCAAGCTCGTTAAGGAAATCCGAAGATTGATGTGGGTATCGGTACATTTTATCTAAAATGACGATGACTTTTAAGTACCTATCTGACTATGATTTTTCTCAAGTTAACTAGTCAAAGTTCGACGAATTTTATATTTTCCTTTTTAACAGTTTTGTGCCTATCGAACTAATTTATTTACCTATTTCTAATACTGGCTACAAAGTACCTACCTATGTGTATCTACTTGTGATATTACATTCATGAAGACTGATTACTAATTATAGTTTACAAGCAGTAAGTAGGCATTTTTGATTAATATGTAATTGGCATGACGACTTCGTATTTTATTTTAATTATAATTCACAAACAGTACCTATTAATAATAATATTATCAACTATTACGACTTTGTAATGTGATACTAACTGATTATAACAAAGTGCAAATTAAGTATTTTGTGATACCAAATTATCAGTCAGATGATTGGTGCTAAGAATTTCAATAAACAATGTTTTAGATCAAAATCATGGTGTCTTTTTGGAGGGGGGGGGGGGGGGGACTGAATCCTATTTACCTACTTTAATGATGCAAAATAATCACTCTTTTACAACACTTTGTTGAATTGAATATTTTTGTGTCAAAAATCGAAGTGCTAAGCTATTTCTAGTGGTGGTTTGGTTGATAGAATTATGAAACAAAGGTTCATGAAGGTTCCTGGAATGAGCTGGTAGCCAAAAGTGGCGTAGAATAGGAGGATTTGCTGAAGAAATTTTAATAACAACGTTAACATTTAACAGAACAGTAATATTGGATGGCGAGGATTCTTCAATATTCAAGGGGACAACCAGGAAGGGGCAGACAACACACCCTATTGTCACGTTTTTTCTTGAAAAACTATATTTTGTGAAAACTCAATCATTTATACTTCGAGAACTGTATTCTGAATGTAATACAATGAAAAAATGTTAGAAAAGGATTCTAGGTAGCGAGAAAATCATTGAAAAGTAGAGTTTTGGCTCTCCTGAAAAGTTGCAAAAATGACGATAGGGGATGTTACTGTGGCACCCACGATATACCATCAAAACCCAATAAAGACGGCTTGAAGACTTATGCCTTGGTTGGTAGTAAATTTTTTTTATGCATACAGTTTGGAAGTATACGTGGGTACTCAACCCTCAAGTGAGTAATAAACCAGTTGATGTGGTCAAAAGATTGTGTGATCCCATTCTAAATACTGGCCGTAATTGCACTATGGACAACTGGTTCACATGCGTTGAACTGGTTGAGGAACTGGCTGATAAACGGTTGAGTATTGTGGGCACACTGAGAAAAAATAAGTCAAGCCGGTCAATAACCGAGAGGCAAATCAAGTGTGTTTGGGTTTCGCCCTAAAGCGACACTTGTTTCTTACGTGCCAAAGCCAAAAAAGAATGTCATCTTGATATCATCCATGCACAACACTGGGGAAATTGATGTATCAATGGGAGATAAAGCCAAACCAGAGATTATCTCTTATTATAATCAAACCAAAGGTGGTGTCGATACAAACGACCAGATTTGTGAGATCTTCAGCGTAAAGCGCAGAACCCGGCGATGGCCAATGGTAATTTTTTCCCCTACTGAATTCATCAGGGATTGAACTGAGAGAGATGGCTCTTATTCCTCCACCATCTGAGAAGGAACGCAAACGCTGTGAGCCTTGCTTGGCCATGAAAAAGACTCGCCTGACCCAATATGCATGCAAAATCTGTGACAAAAAGTTGTGCTTGCAACACACTAACTATTTATGCGATGTTTTTTAACCAAAACGATTCTAGTGAATGAGAGAGCAGGTAACTCCTCAGAAGAACTTCCTCAGAGAATGAGTTTCCTATTATGTATTTCATCATATTAGTTTTTCATTACCTCTTTTGTTTCTGTTTTTGGTACTGACCTCTTATTCGTTCATTTTATTGCCAATTTATTCTGTAATTTATTGCTGTGAACATATGAAATGCTCCAAATGATTTTTGTATGAGAAAGCATTTTTTCCTATTTGATCCAGTTTACGAAGACTGATATTATTCTTTTTCGAAAAACATATTATATTTGTTCTAAGAAAACTATTTTGGTGGATGAGTACCTTTTTAATGGCCTTATTACCATGTTTTATCTCCGAGATACAGCGCGCGCTTCCGTGTTCGGGGAAGAGTGCGCCTTCCCGAGGGAAGTGCAGTATCCTGACTCAATAACACAAAATCCGGTCAGCGATTTCAAGAAAGATCAGGAAATCGGAAATGAGGTTAGAGAAATTCCCACTGAATCAGGGAGAAAAAATAGGTCACCATCCGGCAGAAACAAAGATTGTACTAGTCTTGTTTGTGAAGTCACCAATGCTCTCCCAGCACTACTCAGGTGGACAGAGCAGTATCGTTCCCTACAAATGACAGTCAGTGTAGCCATCCAGCTCTGTACAATTGCCGGAACGGCTAAAAACTGGGTTGTAACAAAGCAACCCACTTTAGCTGGCCTCATTGCCCCCATTCATAGTGGAGTATGGTCAAAATGGCTACAAGCAGACCTCCATTGGGGACCTTTATTTATTCTCCGTTCACATGACCTAAAAGTAAGTGCATCTCAGGCTTTACCACCACACCTAGAAGTTAAGAAATCTTTAGTGCTTGAACAAATGCAGCCCAAACACATTCTCATGTCCAACTAAGAGCAACAGGTGTTAACGCATTCAAACTTGTCGACCACACTTTTGATATCACAGCTTTCTCTGCTGGTGATATTCCTAGAGGTAACACGCTTGCACCAACCTCGGAATCCCACTTATAGGCCTAAAATAAAATAAATTACCAAGTACTGATTAGCGAAACACATGGGGCCGTGACGTAGGAGAGGGGTCAACGAACTGGACATCCGGAGGTGCCTCATTGCTTGGCAGTCGTCTTCCCCGAGCTCTCTGATAGTTAGGTTACAGTGTGGTTGGTTTATATAAAGGAGTGAAAAATAAAAGAGTGAACTAAATTCTTATGTATCCTGAGTGCTAATTCACCCTACGAAGTATCCGTAACACAACCATTACTGGACAAAGGCAGAGCATTGTACACCGATAATTTTTATATGTCTGTATAGCTTGGGGAACAACTATTGAGCACATGATAATAAAAGGCTACCCTTGAATTCAATCTTTAGATAAGAAACATTTATTTCACGCCTAAAATATTTTCCAGTTACTGGAAATTGCGAGTACTGATAGGTACAAAAATATATCGTGTACCGTCAGGTAGCTAAATCTGTGATGCCTTGAGAAGTTTGTCCATTTTTCCACTTGAGAATTTAGCACAAAAATGAAATACTGTAAATAAATGTAATTTTACTGTTGAACTAGGTTTGATTCAAAATGTATTGTTCTTTCTTTCTCGGAAACGTATACCTCAGAACTTTCTTTAATGGGTTCATCCCTTCTTATCTCTCTAAGCAGATAACCTCAGTCCTGCTTCGAGTGTTAGCATCAGTATCTGCTCGTTCAATCACAGAGATTACATTCACGATATCAGTGTGCCAAAAAGGTTGCGAGTTAACAAGTTAGACTCAGTAGAAAGAAGAAAACAATTCTATGATGAAATCACATAATTCAGAGCTATTAATCCAACAAAAGGCTGGACTCTCCACAGGATTATTGAAAATCCTCCACAAAGTTGAATAAATCAACGAAATCAAAATTTTGCAGGGTTCAGAGTCGTGGCTGTGATTCTCTCTTGACAAACATAATTACCAATGATGTACATTCCCCAATTTACAATCAAATTAACCAAGTCAATTTTAAATAAATAAACATACAGACCAGAAGTGGGAACAGTGTTCCAATATTTACATCTAACCCCTTCCTATTTCAAATCATGAAAGAGGACTACCTAAGACTACTGGACATCCATATCTACGTATATCCTCTGTAAAAACAACGAGGTAACAAAATTACCTTATATTGGGACATGATTGGAATCAAGTACTGCAGGTCAATCGCTGTCGTCCCCTCCACGTCTCCTGATGTTCCCTCTGAATCCGAGTTTTCTTTTCTTGAACGTTGTGGGTACATCATCAGCATCCAAAGACTCCAGCTTTTTCTCCTTCAAGCCAACTCGTGATTCCCGAACGGCTGGTATGTAGATTGGCATTTCCTCCATCTTGGGAAGTTGAAGGTCAACCTTTTGGGGTTCCCTGAAAGGTGAGAAAATCCCATTTAGTTTTGACAATGCTGACACGAATATTAATGGGCAAACTCTGCACAAATTACTCTTTAGAGGTCTGATTCAGTACAGGCCCTCCAAACTGGTTGTGTCGACTCAGGACGACTTCTCATTACCTGCTGACAGTGTACCAGTTCCTAGACAACTTAACACTTTTATTCATTTTTCACTACCAACCACCTTAATTTTCGACACAGCAAGGAAAACGCGGGAACACAGGGGAGCAATACGTCGGTCATGACACATATTCCTAGCATGTTGCTCAGCCTAACAGTCATCAGACTGGTGTGCTATTCCTGACCAATGTGCGTTACGGGCTCAGGTTCTTCTTGTGGCTTTGATTTCATTGAACTGCTTATAACTATGACACCAAAATTACCTATTTGCTTCTTTTGAGGAATTGTGGTTGCATCACTTCACTTCCATTTTCCGAACGAATTTTCCTCTTCTAAAACCTTGAGGAACTGTTCATGTTCACTCACAAGAAACCTAATAGTCACAGGTACATAGCTTGTTACTTAACCAACTGTTCTGTTGTAAGGTCAGTTGAAGGTTAAATAACACCTTCAACACTGCGTCAAGTCGACCCTGTTCTTGACACTGTCCTGCACTTTATCGATCCGTCTCCTAATCTGCTTTTAGTGTTGTTTTGTTCGTCTTATAACCGTGAATTCGTCCTCTTCAGGTATAACCCAGGGGATGTGTTTTAGTTTAATGCTAAGGTGCTACTAATTTGTTATTCAAGCTTTAGTCCCTGTAGGCTTTATTTATTTATTTAGAAATATACGGGCAAAGCCCAATTACAAAGAGAAAACAGAATAAAAAACACAGCCTCGTACAGAGTACACAAAAAGGAAATAAAAAAGAGAAGTAATCAAAAAAATATACAAAATAAATATATGCGTTACTAAATTAAATGCTATTCCGAATTAATCCTTTCAGATGACCAATAGAGTCGCAAAACAAATCAAAACCGTCATCCGCTACCAAACGGTTTAGGGTTCGCTGTGCTCTGAGAATGGGATTATTAAATAAATAATTAGTGGTACAGGACGGGACATAAAATAAATCGTTACTTCTAGTATGGTGCAGGGGGGCATGAATATTACTCATTTGCAGCAGGTGGGGGCAGTCAATCTTATTATGAAACAAATTGAAGATGAACACGCAGTCCGCGATCTGGCGACGCCGATCAAGAGTGTCAATGGCACAAAGCCGAAGGACACTTCTGTAATCAAAGCCAAGCCAATCGATACGCTGCTTAAAGTCAACGTACCGCGCAAAACCACGCTGAACACGCTCAATCCGCTCGCTCGCATTCGCATAGAAAGGGGACCAGATGATCGAGCCATACTCAGCACAGAACGCACAAGTGCGTTTTACAGAGCGACCAGAGCCTTGACATCGGTAAAATCTTTAGTGTGACGTTTCAAAAACCCCGAGGACCTTATCGCCCTCATACAAACATTGTCAATATGAGAAACGAATGTCAACCGCGTGTCGAAGATTATACCAAGGTCTTTAATTTCATTTACTCGGTTTAAACTCACACTATTAAAAGTGTAGTCGAACAACAATTGGTTGGCGGATCGACCGAAGGTTATGACCGCACACTTATCAACATTCATAAATAAATTATTGTTTACACACCATACCGACAATGAATCGAGAGCGCTCTGAATATTCAAACAATCAGACCCTGACCCCACCATAGAATAAATTTTTAAATCATCAGCAAAAAGAGAAATAGGTAGGCTTCACATTATTCCATCAGAGATGAACAGCTAACTGCTGGTTGGGTAAGCACATGCAAGCTTTTCAAAGCTTGTAGAGGTGCCCGCCCAACACAAGAACCAGAGTCGCCACGAACTTTTATCCCAAATGGGGATATAAATACAGGTTACTCTAGCCCACTCGGACACCCACGCCTCCAAGCTTCTTGCACTGTTGCACTGAAAATTGGCACATCTCCCAGGATTCAACAATTTATGGTTCTGCAGTTGGAAAGAAAAGAAAAAAGAAAAAGATTATTAATATCGGAAATTTATGGAGAACAGACGAGTATGAATTTTTATGATGCATGTACACTTTTCAAATTTGAGAAACCAAACAGAGAAGACCACATGGATGAAGTCTACAGAGATGAATTAGATGTCAACGGAGGATTTTAGTTTGGCGTAATTCCATGCTTTTAGGCCAACGAAAATACTTACTCTCTAATGACAGTGGTCCAACCACCATAGGGATCAGGCTTTGGAGCAGGTCCCATAACAGGAACCCTAGCATCCACATTATCTTCCACTTTCTCCACATTGGCCACCAACTTCTTCATCTCCTCCCGAGCCTTGAAGGCTCGCAATTCTTCCTTCATGCCATCAGCTTTGGCTTGTGCCGCTTTCAATTCAGACTGATAATCTGCCATCGATTTGCAGCCTTCTGCAGGAACCTCCCAAGATGATTCTGTAAATTTAGGAAAATTAATAATTTATTATCGTAACATGGCTAACACCTCATTACATAAATTATAAACCACTCATGTAACCTGGCTTATTACGTCATTGATTACGACTGATAAAAAAGCCTAATTATCTAGCACGGTGCGTTATTATTTATTAATTAATTTACCGGTTTCCACAAAACACAATTAGGATGCTACTCTTTTGGCTATGGCTGATGGCTAATGCCATTTGAAGGGGAAACAAAGTTTCCCTAAGTAAGTCTTTCAATGGTTACCTACCATTTGTGTCAGTATTCCAGTAATATGTGTGGCCCTCATCCGACGTCGATTGGACCCAAGGTGTTCGCTTTTCTTTTCCAGATGAAGCCGAATCGGTGCCATCCGCCTTCGGACCTTTATTTCGAGGTTTCGGTTTCTTTTCTGCGGCAGGCGGCGGCGATTTCTTCTTATCTTCAATCTCTTCCAAACGATGCAGCTCTCCGCGCTCTTCCAACGTCTGGATGATTTGCTGAGAAGTGAAGTCCGGATTGGACTTCATGTCGTTGAGATAGGCCTTCATCGCTGCCTGAAACCCATAATAGCATTATGATCTATGTAGACAACTGGGGAATGGTGAGACATGAGTTGATATATTCAACAACTAAATGACAACGTAGGTACGTCGAATTATATAGGCAACGTGATGAACTGACCCTACTAAGCCTACCTGTTCCATTTTTTTCATGTCCTTGTCAATTTCGAGGCTTTCTTTGTGCAGCTGAACGCTCTTTTTCGACATTGCCGAAAGTTTCTTCGCCACATTCTCTTTGTGCCTTTTTCCATTTTCATGGGACTGAATGCTCTGTGAAATGACAATTTTAAAAAATCGATCATTCTAAACCACCTACTACTTTCAATACTTCCAGCTATTAAACAAACAGGTTTCATATTTTTGACTATCATACTGACTATAATATTACTGACTATCACTTGAATATCATTATTAAACAAACAAAAATGTATCACTTTTGAACAGAGAAGCTATATATAGACAGGGGTACATACTGGCTTGTTGTCAGCAATCCAACATTGGCAGAAGTCGCAGAACTTTCTGTCTTGGGATTTCCAATACTCAGTCCTGTACAAAGAGAGAGACACTGTATCAAACGTTATGAACGGATTATTATAAATTAATCGAATAACCCAATACACAAGTAATAAATTTAGTTAGCGTGCTGAACACAGTTAATCTGTGCCCCCAAATTTTACCAATCAAACGTGATGAAGCGGTTCCAGTACATTAGAGACGCCAACAGCATAACTGAGCTGACGGACAGAAATTTGTTTATTCCATTTTTGGATTCTACGTAGGTACCTTGAAACGCATTACAAAATTTTTTTTCCACGATAGATTCCAAAAAGATTTATTATTGAAATTTTAGCAAATTTCATCTTGTATTAATTCTATGAAGAAAATTTTCCTCCACAAAAAAGATATGAAGGAAGAACCAGTTTGTGTTTTTCAAAATTTTCTCAACTTTGGCGGACCACAGTGCCGCCGGAGCCAATGGTCACAGAACTTCATTGTCACAGCTGTAGTAAATTTTATCCTCTGCAAGTTTTATATGGGACGTTTCAACTCAAAATGTACAAATACGAATTAATGCGCGAAAATCTGGAGGGTCAAGATTTTTGAGGTTTTTTGTGCACAGGAGAGCGGAAGCCGAAAACCTGGGTTTCAACTATGAACCCGATATAACTATACAGCATATCAAAAAACAGAACTATCCGACATTTTGACCTTTTTAGAACACTTTGTCTGTTGGCTCCGGGCAGTCGTCGGAATCAGCACTCACACAAGGTATTAGGTATAGCTTGCAAGTCCGCAGAAACTCACCAACTTAATAAATGCAAGCCCAGTAAAATTGCAATAAAAAGACTGCGCGTTAATACTTCGGGGCAGGTGGTTGGCGACAATTTTGAGCGTAAATCGGCATAAACGGTTATACAATAATTGCAGAAGGCAGAAAGGTATAGTTCGGTTGAGCAGAAGACGACGACGAAATAAATTGGTGAGAACTGAGAAGGTAAGGTGGGATCTGGAGATAGTGGGACAGGGTGGGGGGGCTCATGTCAATTCTCGAAGGCGAGCATTTTTGCCCAATCAATGTAAACATCCTTGAACCAATTCGAACCTAAGGAGGATAATTATCTGCTCTTTTTTAGAGCAGGACCCGTTCGACCCACTGGAGTCGACTTAATGTATCTAAATACTACCAAAAATCTGTGTGGTGAGCGCTAGGTAAGGTAGGCTTGGGTAGGTCTCAGGAGAGAGGAGGATGTGCCCCTTGGGAGTCTTTTATGGATAGCAAACACCCCGCTGTTATCACCACAGCGATTGTTAGAGGAAGAGGCGTCCCGCGGTTACCACCACAGCAGACGCTAACACCCCGCGGTTATCACCACAGGGAGCGTTAGAAGATGAAGCATCCCGCGGTTACCACCACAGCAGACGCTAAGGGAGATGGATGCTAACACCCCGCGGTTATCACCACAGCGAGTGTTAGAGGGTGAATCACCCTGTGATTACCATGTCTCCAGCATGCACGTTGCGTTGCGGAGTAATCCACTTTTCTCGTGGAATGAGTGTTACTAGGTAGTCTTTAGACCACCTCTTCCAGAAGCACTGTGCTGCCTTTTGCAAAATTTCATAGCAATCACGAAGGTTTTCGATAGGATGCTCTATTTCAATTTCAGGTGGAGCCAATAGTGGAGTTCCTATTAAAAAATGACCTGGGCTGAGATAGTCGGTGTCATCATTTGGGTCGCTGGACACAGCACCCAAGGGCCTACTATTCAACAAGGCCTCAATGCGGGTGAGTAGAGTGCACATTTCCTCAAAGGTGAGTACCTACCTTGATGGGGTGCAGATGGGCTGTTGAAATTCCATTTTATGGAGCGTGCAGACAGATGATTGGCCACGTCTGATTCGTTCGATCGTAAAAAACGTTGCACTTCTTGAAAGTGAGCGGCTGCACCCTTGAAATTCGTGCCACAATCCCTGAATATTTGCGCACACAAACCTCTACGAGACACAAAGCGATCCAATGCGGCGAGAAAACAGGGAGTTGAGAGCGAAGAGGCAAATTCCAAATGGATGGCTTTCGTTGACATACATATAAACAAAACTATGTATCCTATCATTCGTGGTGATTTCCTGCGGTGACTTTCTTTGATGACCAGAGGGCCAGCGAATCAATACCCGTGTTCAAGAAGGGTCTACATTCCTGAATGCGCACCGAGGGTAAGTCAGCCATGACCGGTTCCATAGGTTTTGCTTTCATTTTATAACATATTAAACACCTTCTTAAGCGTTGCCTCAAGAATTGACGTAGGGATAAAATACAAAATCTGCGTTGCAAGAGAGCTTGCGTCAACCTTGGACCCCCACGTAGAGTTATTTTGTGAAAATAATCGCAAAGTAAAGAGGCTAAATGAGATTCACGGGGCAATATGAGCGGGTGCTTAGTGGCATAGGGGAGGGAGGATCGTTTCAATCAACCGTCGGATCGTTCAAGTCCAACTCGTCGAGAAAAGGTTCTAGTTTCATCAAATTTGGCGAAACATTTAAATTTCTTTCAAGTTTGTCAATTTCTTGACCATAGTGAAAGTGCTGGGTAGCCTTTACACAGGCATCGCCAAGGCGTCTTTTAATTCAGAAGGAGTTAGAGGTCCAATTACGACGTTTTGTGCAGATTTGCGCGCCTTGAAATTTCGGAGAGCACGCAAGACGAGTGCAATAGTGCGCTGCAAACCATTCAAACTTGAGAATCGCTCGATAAGCACAATGAAATCAGGCTTTTTGGGAGTGGAAGCATAAAAGCGTTTGTTTGACAAATTTTTTATGTTCAGAAATCGCCTCTTCTTCAAAAAATGGTTAGGACCATGAATCGATAGGATCATAAGCAAAGCGTGGTCCTCTCCACCACAGTTCGCAATCAACAAAGCAGTCGGTGTAACTCCGCGACTTCCACAGTCGCATGGGTTCTGCTTAGACGGAACATGTGCCCATTGACGTGGGTGCGTGTGATCCAAGACTTGCACAACACGATTTGCCACGTAGGTCTTCAGTTTGTGCGGAGGTGTCCTAATCCATGACAGAACTACAGAAGAGTCCGTGAAGAGATGAATGGAAGGATAGTTCATCCTCTGACGCAGACTTTTCAGGGAGTGCAAAAGTCGAGTGAGCAAAACTGCTCCACACAGCTCCAGGCTCTTACCTGTTAGTGAGTATACCTTCACGTTCTGGGGCGTTTCAACACGTGCGTAAATCACTGCAGCGTATCCTAGCGTGCTAGCGTCACTGAAACCGACTAACTGGCGTGCGGAGTGGGCAACATCTAGCGGTATGAGGGATTTTGATTTGGGAAAGCAAATGAAGTTGACCATGAAATTGCTGCCATTGACGATCTATGTCGGACGGGAGTGGGTCATCCCATTCAATACCCTTCTGCCAGGTATGTTGCAGCAAAGTTTCAACTGTGAATACAACGGGCGTCAACCAACCAAGAGGATCATAAATTCTTGCCAGTTGTGACGATAAACCTCTTTTGGTAGAAGCGGAGTTAGTGAGAGAAACAACGTAGGAGAAGGGGTCCCCAGCTGGTTCATATTGAAGGCCTAAGATCTTGATGCATTCATCATCATCGCTATCTCGAACGACCAAAGCGTGCTCCCGATGGTCAACAGGTACCATACCAAGAATTTCTTGACGATTACTCGCCCATTTTCGGAGTGAAAAACCTCCTAAACTAAACAGATCAGTTAATTCTTTCTGTAAAGTAGCGGCGAGTTCCACTGAGATGACACTCTGACAAACATTATCAACGAAGGTTTGATTAATAATGGCGTCAGAAGCTAACGGAAAGCGATCCCCTTCATCCTGAACCAACTGGACTAGCGTGCGTTGTGCCAAAAATGCGCTCGGTTTGACACCGAAGACCAACGTGTTGAGTTAATACTCAACCATTTCACCCTCAAGCTACGGGCGGCAGAACAGGTGCTGATCTTTACGTTCATTGGGATGCACATTTATATGTCTGTACATTTGGCGAAGATCACAGCATACAACAATGAACCAAGGCGGAAATTAGTGAGAATCTCACAAATATCCTTTTGTAATTTCGGACCCCGTAGTAGGACGTCATTCAGACTAGTTGAGGCGGAATCAGGGCGAAAGGAAGCGTTAAAAACCGTGCGCACTTTGGTAGTAGCGCTACTGTATTTCAAAACACAGTGGTGCGGGATTGCATAGCGGGTTCTCGCGCGGGAATCATATGCCCCAACTGAATAAACTCATCCATGTAGCGTCGATATTCGTTGAAAATGGCAGACTTACGTTTCAATCGTCGTTCGAGACTATTTAAACACTTCTCCGCGTAAAGTCGTGTGCTGGGAAGGGAGACCGGACCTTTTTTGAAAGGCAAATTAACAGTATAGCGTCCTGACTCGTCGCGGGTATGAGTTTCTAGAAAATGTTTTTCACAAAAAACATCATCAGGATCTTCCTTCAGGGCTGGACGTACAAACTTCTTCTATTTCCCAAAATTTTTGGATTGAAAAATCCAATTTCTCCCAGCATGTAAGCAATGAGCAAGGGGTTTCGGCGATGGCGTCATCACCAGAAGGAATGGGTCCGCCTATGACCCAGCCAAATATGGTGTTGATGGCAGCGGGTTCACTCTTGATAATATCGAAGGGTTCTACCAGAATACTGGTATAAAGGTCGGCTCCCAGCAAGAATTCCACAGCTGACCTCTTGTGGAACGCTGGATCGGCAAGCTTGAGATATTTGAATTTTCGGAAAATGTTTTCATCTACAGAAAAATTGGGTTGAGGTGCGGAGATGTGTGCCAAAATTTGAGCTTTGGTAAACAGCAGACCTTTCGGCGAGCGGGTGGGCAATATTGAGCAAGTCACAGTGCCCCTGTCAGAGAGTGGTTGACAATTTGCAACACCAACCACACAGTGTACCCTGGGTAACGCTAACCGCTGCACACACGATTCCGATATCAAACTCAATTGGGACCCACTGTCAAGAATTGCTTTCACTGGGCGTGGCGTACCAGTTTTATCCTTGATGTGTATTATTTCCGTACATAGTAATACACCTTTGCGACTATTGGGCGCATCCACACTACAAGTAAGTGAGGAGCGCGTAGCACGAGCGTTACAAGACGATTCGATAGGTTGGAGTGGACTGTATTGAGCGTCTGGACTATTATTTTGGACATGATCATGCGATCGAGGCGGAAAATGCAATACGGTGTGATGAGCACTAGCTTTACACTCAGTGCATGAAGCGGCAGATCGGCATTCGGACCTCTTGTGAAATCCCAAACACCCATAACATAAATTATTTTGCTTGAAAAAGGCAAAGCGTTCAGAAACATTCAATTTTTTAAATTCCATGCAAGCGTACTATTTGTGATGTTCATTGCATCTTGGACATTTAGAAGAATCCATTTTATTTTTTGCGTCGGTTGTTGTCATCAAACTTGTTTTAGATTGGTATGTTTTAAGCGGTTTTTTAGATTGTTTATTTTTATTGTATTCTTCCGAAGTCTTATGAAGCGCATCGGGGGCTAATTCTGTAATTCGTATCTGATCTTAAACATATCTTACAAGATCGCCAAATTTGGGCGTGACGGTAGAAGAGTACCTATTTTCAAACTTGAGGCGCATAACCTCAGGTAGAACTCCTATCCCGATCTGCATAACGAAGAAATCGAAGAGATCGAGTACTTCCAATCCTTTTAGTGCACTAGTACTGGTACTGAAAACATCAATAAATTTACACAAGGCGGCATGTGAATTTGTGGACATTGGTTTGAATGACAATATTTTGTTGATGGCGTTGGCACCTAAGAGTCTAACATTCTGAAATCGAGTAGTTAGCGTATGCGATTAAATAATTGTTATTGGTGACTGGTAGTTTCAACCAACGATAAAGCGTGCGATCTCAGTAAACTTCTGAGGTGCGTGAATTTTTCAATTTTTGAGTACGATTTATTGTTATGTACCAACGTAGAGTACAAGGCGAAAAAGTGAGATTTTTCAATATTTCCATCGAAGGGTTCGATCTCAATCTTCGGAAGGCGGCATTGCACAATCGAGGATTCTATAGGGCTTGTAGCGGTGACAGCATGCGAAGTAGTTTCGGTGTTTGATGAGTGTTGAGGGTGCGTGAACAACATAGAACGTGCGGTAGATTGCACAGTGAAATACATGTTTTCATAATGCGTGTAAGGACTGATTACATCCATCCGTTTATCAGCGGGTAAATTAACGTTCAGATCGCCTATCTCATAACTTGATTCATCAAATAATTTTAAATCATTCTCCAAGAGCTTGTAGCGCGATGTGAATGCTTCAACATCTGCCGTAAGGGCTTTCTTAGAAATTGCTTCCTTACACCTTTTAGCAATATCGTGAAGTGCTGTAAGACGTAATATGTATTTTTGGCGTCTGCGTCCAAGAGAATCTATTCTGAGTTTGGTGTTTTCCATCGTGAGGGATAAAGGTGATTTGAATGGACAATAAGGGATGGGAAAAGTACGCAAACTACAAACCTAGCTATGATATAATGAACACACCGACGGGTCAGCGAACAAAGTTTGTTTGGATACCTAAGACCTACTTCGAAATTTTTCAAATTTAATCTATCAGCTGCTCGCAAGGACCAAGTGTTGGGAGGCGGGAATGACAGCATATAATTAATGAAGTAACTAAATTGGCTCGGACTTGCAGAAACTTTGAGATTCCTACCTGTTGGTCGATGGTGCCTCGAGCTGGGGGCCCCCCGTAGCGGCAGCGTCCGATGTTCTTCTCGGAAAAAGGGCGATGATTCGGAGGAAAGAATCGCGGGAGGGAAAAGCCTGAGCCAATTATACTATATGTTATGAATGTTACCAAAGAAAGCGGGGTACCGAATAGGTAATTAAATGCGCCAACGACTGAATAAAAGCGAACGGTTTTCGGGCGGCGTACATAAGTTGACAACAGCGGTGATGGGCGAATACTAAACTCTATCGTCTAAACTCTATCTAAGCTGATAAAGCGAATAGTGCGAATGTGAACCATCGCTCTATCTAGTGGCATTTTCCCGAATTTTTCAGGCAGAAGGCAGAATGAAGAGTTTCCTCCAAAACTATTTCTGCGCAATCGCTCCGTGCAGGCCTTTGCTGGCTGTGAAGCGTTCCAGCAAGGTCAGTTCATGTAATGATACACACTCCGAGTTCCAGCGCCAGCGCCCCGAGTTCTTGAACCGGCAGACGAACTTCTTGCTCCAAACGGAAGGCAGGGTTGTGAATTGAAAACTCAGCTGATGAACTGATAACCTCACTCATGTGTATAACCTCCCCAAAATTTGCATGTACCTACCTGATCTTCTCACGTTGCTTGCATTTTGTTATAGTCGTTTATTAGGAAGGCGTCTGGTTCAGGCGTTCAGTTCGTAAACAGAAAAATGCAAGAACTCATCCCCACACGTTTTTCTGATATTTTTCAATTTTGGCGCCTACCAGCTGTACCTACTGGCGATCCCTCGCATTTTCACTGTCGGAGGGGGCTGGCGAAAGCAAAGGAGAGGTTTCTATTACAATAAGATAACCACGTTTCGAGGGCTACACACTTGGAACGCGCTCAGGTGCGTCTACCATGGCATTCACACCAGACCTAAAGTAGTTGTTAATGAAAGCAAATATTTTCGTTTTCTCTTGGGGGCAAAACCCCGGTTTCATTGAACCTCCTCACTCCTGATTAATCGACATAAATACAATTTATTATTACAATTCTGCGCTTAATTGTAGGGGCTTCTCGGCCAAGAGACTAAAATATTACTTAAGTTAGCCGACGTTTATTTTCTTGACAATGGTACCTAGTCTATAGCGCTGTTTTCTGCTTGTTACAGCTTATAATATAGTCGTGTCATGCCACACGTTTGCACAGATTCTGGTAAGGTTCATATATAATATGAATCTTATATATGGCAGCTATTACACGGTAAGGAATAAAGTAAGTATTATGGTGGGCAAGTTTTTAGTTTATGGTCCAACTTCTAACCTAATATTCTCTTAACTTTAGTTTCCCATTTTCTATGGTAGGGTAGTGAGATATACCTAATTTGGTTTGAAAAGGGTAATGTGAATGATACGAAATTTTATCCTTTCGACTACCATATCCCCTTAATGTATAAAACGCGAAAAAGGTTTTTTTAATATTTGAAAATACCATTTTATCTATTCCTCAAAAGGTGGTGGTGTTTTAAGTTTTTTTCCAACCTTTGTGGGAGAGGACTGCAACGAGGTATTCAACTAGGTATGCAACTAGTTCCATATAAAGCAAAGAACGCAAAAACGAGTTGACTAGGATACTTGGAATGGAGAAAAACTTGTGATCAAACACGAAACTTCGTTTCAAACACCTGCTGATGAAGATCGGATTGGGATAGTAGGACAAGCAAAAACACCTAACTGATGTACACTTTATAATCTCTTTCAAAATTTGTTAACAATAACAGGACAAGAACAAAGTGGGGATCTGTGTCTCCATACAATACACACACACACTTGAGTAAAATAGTTTCGGCTTCACATCTAAAAATATCCCATTAGATCTATAAAGGGAACAAGAGTGAGAAATCGCGAAGCTCATGTCAAGACTAAAATTGACTGATCAAAATTTTTAGAGTTATCTTAATTTACAAAGCTGAGATTGAGTGAATTTGGGTAGCGAGCTGTCAGACCCATTGGAATAAGAAAAGAGTAGAGGGAGTAGGGAGGACCCGGTAGATAGGTAAGTGAACACTACTGAGTAATATGACAACGACTAGAAGACGTATAACTTCTTATCATAATCATCAAAACTATATCTGATCCTTCAGTATTAGTAATCAGTCAGGGTCCAAAGCCTATTGGAAAGAAGCGTCTAGGAGCCACAATAAATGAAAGGTACCATTCTACCCTCCTCCCCGTCAAGCTCCCTCTAACCAATCTTTATTTCAATGGAATCATCATGAACTTGGGGGTTCAGAAAATTAATCGATCACAAAGTGTTTCAGAAAGTGACGCAAAATTATACTGGGGCAAGTAGGTAAAATTGTTATTTATTTTTTTTTTTTTTCAAGTAGATCAGAGGTACGAGCATGAATTACCTAACTAAATACGTACCTACCTTATAAACCATAATCAATTGTCAGCAATGCGTTGGTATCTAAAACAAAATGTAGATAAAATATAATAATCAATTTCTCCCTAGTTTTTCAGAGTGGCACCCCAGAATACTGAGAATTTACCGAACGAAACAAGAAAGTCTCTCAATCATTATTCAACAGTATAAAATAATGAACATTCCGCGACAATAGTCGGCATGAGAGATGGAATCACATAATATTAATGATTAATTCACGCTACGATATGGACGGGTAAATTAGTGCTTAATCTCGCACCTACTTAAAAATATATGTACTGACAATCCAAACTCACCCCCCCCCCCCCACCGGTGAGAATTTATTTAGAAACACCCCTTTGTTGAAGTAGGTAAACATAAAATAAACAAACATAAGTGCAAGCAAACATACTCGTACAAGTAATTAACACCTACCTATATGCTCCATGTCGAGCTGAAACATGATATGGGCTGACACACTCCGAAAAACGAGTTTTAATCAATGGAAGAGTTACAAAGTGCAATAAACAATAATAGAATGTCGCTAAGAAGAATTATTCATGAATTGATTTTTTTGTTTCAACAACACATAGCCTACCCCATCCGTACCTAAATAAATATGATGAAATAAGAAAATGACTTCACACATTTAGGGAAAAAGCAAGATAAACTATAACAGACACAACTATAAGAAATGCCAGGGTGGCGATTTTCAGCTCGAACTCCCATTATATTGTCAGGTATGGTCCAGCCATCAGAACTGGTTTTTAAACGTTTCAAAACCAGAATCTAAGTTTTTGTGAAGGGTGGGGAAGAGTTTTAGACGAGTTTCAGTTCGAAGTTACGAAACTCAGTTCCCAGATCTGTCGCGGTTGGAACACTTTTTCTATAAAGCCTATAACAGTGCTTGGAACACAGTTTTTGTGTGCAGAACTCATACAAAACTCGCGTCGGCTGGAACAATACAGTTTAGCCATAAAATGAGCAGAAATATCATTCAAGTGGGCTAAACGCATGGGAACACGGAACCAAGTTCCCCGTTATTTGCCTGTGTGTGGAGTTTGCCAAACCAAGTTGTGAAGAACTTGGTCTTCCATCGAGATGGAAAACATTTGTTCGGTTCCCCGACAGAGCAGGGCGTTCGCCTGTGTGTAGAGGACACGAACCATTAGGTATGTTTCAGCCACCAGAACTGGTTATAAAAAGTTTCAAAACCCCAAGTTCTTCTGAAGGGTGGGGATGAGTTTTAGAACTTCTTCAGTTCGAGAACTCATCGGTTGGAACACCTTGGACACGCGCCAAACAACTGCGATGACTTTAGGGCCGAAAAATTGCTGAGCAGGTACCACAGAGACGAAAGATCCGTTCAACGTGAGGGTTGGAGGGAAATGATATTTTGGGAAGGTTCCAGCGGGGCTATCTTCAGTTCTATTGGAAAAACCCCATCCCCGATCGGGTGGAAAAAGTTACGAAACTCTGAGTAGTTAGGTGGGATACTCCACTGAATTACTGTCAGCGGGATAAGAATAGGGCAAGATGTTGGTGGCACAGGCCCGCCTAGCACTGCTATAATATGGATCTGTATCTCAATAAATTAACTACATGGAATAAATTGGTTATACGAAAGAAACACCTCAAATGAATACAATGCCACCCTCCTGTGTTTCTCGAGACCCACTCAAATCTCAAACCTGTGCAGCACTTTCCACTCAGAGCCTTTGTCAACAGCTGAGTTCAGATCGGGCCAAATACTGGTAAGTACACTGGCTTACATCTGTAATGTTCCTCGGCTCTCCCATCCACAGCACCCTCTCTGTCCTATTCTTATCTCAATGAATAATTAGTGATTTGTATTCAAGAATTTGACTTAATTTTTGAGATGGAAAAAGCACTGTTTTTGAACCCCAAGATGAGGTTAATGGTTAATCAAGGTTAATCAAGGAAAACAGTTTTTTTAGAGATAGTAAACGTTACATTTTGAATAAAAATATGAACTTAGTCAACACTGATGGGGATGATGCGGCATTTGGATAAAAATTTCTGTGTAAAGGCCATATCACACTGAGCAGTTTTTCTGCATTTTTTTCTCCAAATTTTCGAACTCGAAACTAGCAACAGAGAAGAATAAAGAACGTGAATGCTGTAGAGGAATACAATTCTGACATATCAAATACAACGCATTCTGGTGTCAGGTTAGGGTTTGAAATATTGAAGTAACGTTAGCGTAAAAAAATATAAAATTCTGACATATCAAATACAACGCATAATGGTGTCAGGTTAGGGCTTGAAATATTGAAGCAACGTTAGCGTATAGCAATATCACAGAGTAACAGAAGGAAAAATAAACAGAAACTAGTCTCACACAATAACAGGATATCTATTAATTCTCAAACCTGAAAAATTGAGCAGGTGACAATGGGGTTACCGACAGAGTTGTGAAATTTTACCTTCCCAAGGGTTACGTTTTAGTATATTTCTTGCATAAAATGGTGTTGAAGGGAAAATTAAAGTTGCCCTAATATCTCAGTGAACTTTATGTTGCTCCACCAGGACACGCACCGCGCTACTGGGGGGAGGAGTGATGAAGAAGTTCACACTGAGAAAATACTGAAAAAGTGGAGTTCTTTCACTTCACATTTGGGAATAAGAAAATGCGGAAAAACTGCTAGTGTGAACTGCTGTGTGCCTCAAGTAGCGATTCATAATAATTTAAATAAAATACATCATCAGTGTGAAAGGGGTTGATTCACTATTTCAATAGATTTTGTTAAAGCTATAAATCACAAGCAAGTAAATGTTTGAGGTACCAACAACATTTAAACTTTGAACAATTACCAGAAACAACCTTTACTAAAAACATGAACAAGTAATATGCTTCAGCGACAAGTAGAGTCAGAAATAGTACAGGTTGAGAATGAAGGAAATTCATAACTTACTGTTTCCATAGAATGGTATGATAATACTACGATAAACAAGAATTTTACTACCACAGAAAGTTAATGCACAATTTACTAATAGAATGATGAAAAGAGTGACATCTAAGAGTACAGGAAAAATAAAAATACGAGCATGAGAAAGATCTAGCGACGACAACAAAAGCTCGACATTACACTTGAAACCACGGATTTTAATGAAAATTACACAACTGGACACAGAAATACACGTAAGTTTTTACAATTTCAATAGACAATACTGTTAGATGTCTTTCATTGTTAGTGTTAATAAAAGAAATAACATTTTTTCACATCTTGAATATATGTTGACTTCGGGAAGATGGAGAAAACATTTCTAAATCCACTACTTAAATAAAGGGAAAGATTGCTCCGGTGGCAATACACACGACAGAAATACAAGAAAAGTACGTAAGGATAAAAACCTACATGCAAGTACTTCATAAACAAGAACTGAAATACATTGCGAAAAGGTGATTTGATACATCACAGGTGTGCCTGTACATCACAGCCAGGCTGCTACTCGGAGGGCTGACTGCCAGAACATGCCAGATGGACATAGTTACATGTCATGGCACAATTTATCCTCCCAAAATTCCAATTTCTTGAATGCTTCTCATAGGTGAGGTATTCTGCTCACTTAGATGCGAGCGTCCGAATATACGGATCACTTCTTGATATCCTTAAACCCACCACCACATGTGACATTCTCCCCTGTATTGATCGGGTGAAATTTAAGTAAACTCCATTTCAGACGTGGGCTTTACGTCTGACTGTTCCGCAAACAGCTAAACGGGTCCCATATGGACGTTTTACCACGTGTCACGGCCGTTATCCATCCAAGTATTAACCACGCTCGAGGTAGGTACCGGTTTATTTCACCAGATAAGGCCATTTACATAAAATACCTACCTATACCTAGATGTTACTGATAGCTCTAACTCTACACATCATCAATTAGATATAGTAGCAATGGAGTATTATCAGCTCTAGTGACATCTTCAGAATGCAATGAATCTTTCAAAACTAATATAAAATTATGCAACGATGTCATCAATACAAGGGCGAAACACTTAGCTTACATTCATTCAACTACTAATAATTTGATTTTCCAAGTAAAAATCCCAAGTAACTATGCAAAAAATAGAGGGTATAGTAGCTCTTACTTATGACATGGCACAAAATGTATCATCCCTTAAAAATGTAGGTAGCAATATCTCAGTAATTTAGAACCGATGCGATCCATCGGTAACATAATAATATGATATGGACTAATAAACTATCCAGTTGTTTCATTTAGCGTTCGCCTTGCAAACGTCAAACACATAGTAACATACATTTTGATCAGTGAAACAAACCCCCTGACATTAATCTACTAAGTAATACTGCTGATGGAAACTTTAGGAACGAACCATGGAAGAAGGGGGTTGATCCTCTTCTTTCATGTGACATGATACGGATGAATATATAATTACTTCAATAAGGATTCAAAAACACTTTTTAACGCATCACACGTGGAATAAACTTTTAATACTGCGAACAGTTACTAGTAGGTAAGCTACCGCCAACTGAACAAAATTTCAATAATTTCAATACTAGAAAATACTGAGTCATCTATCGAGAAGACGATTTTGCTGATCCTACAAACCCTTCCAAGTTTATGAGAAAACTTCTCATTTGTTCCCAAACTAAGCTCACCATTTCTATACTTCACTCGCTAAAACTAAACGCTATAAGCAAAAATGAGCTTTCTTGTTTACCTTAATTGACTAATATTGGCACTGATAAAAGACCACATGGTAATTTTTTCCACGCTCTCATTATTCGTCATTTCCCGCTTCACTATACTTACTAAGTAATTTTCCATTTTCTAGTTGGAGAGGTAACTAAACTATAAAGCTCATTCGTGAAGCTCGGTGGCACCTGTGCTGAACAATGGTAAAATGGTCTCTGTTGTGAAAATTGGTCAACCATATTAATATTGGCCATGATGGTGGAGAACTACGAGAAAATAATTTTTTAAGCACAATGAAATTTATATATTGAAACCTGTGTCATTTGACGAGCTGTTGATACAATTTGAGCTAATCATCCAAGCACCAAGCACTCTAACGTGAGGAGTGTACAGCTTTCTGTAGAAGCTATGACCTCCCATCGGTCCAATGGACGTTTTCATAG
This sequence comes from Leptopterna dolabrata, assembly GCA_954871275.1. NCBI lineage: Eukaryota > Metazoa > Arthropoda > Insecta > Hemiptera > Miridae > Leptopterna > Leptopterna dolabrata. The sequence goes on from OX940979.1 coordinate 12,204,264, forward strand.
GATCATCAGACAACTCTTCATCAACGTGCGGTTAAGTCTTAGGCCAGCAAAATAAATAATTTGTTCGAGAGTTGGGGTGGGACGTCGGCGTAGAAAGTGTAATATTTTCCTAAATCCCCCACAAGTAAACACAGCACGACTTATTGATAACACAGATGCTCACCATAACCAGGAAAACGGCCAACAGATCACAAAATGGCAAACTTTACAAAATAATAAGAAACATTCACCTATAATAATCTATATCGAATCAGAAACGTAAAAACTAGGGATACGTTTTAAGATTTGTTATGTCTTCAAAGTGGCAGAATGTTTTGTCAATTTTTAGACAAAGCGTTAATAAATTAACGTCAAATAAAAATATATGGTTTCGTGTTTTGAAACAAATATGAATAACATGAATACAATAAAAGCAAGAAAATCCATTCTACTTGGAACATAACAACAATCCAACATGAGCCATATTATGAAGCGTAACTATTTTGATCAATAAGAGTTGTTTAATAAATTCGACAGGTTGTCAAAATGGCAAGTTGATGTTGAGGTTGATAGAACTATTCTGAACTAGAAAAGGCAAAAATACTATCTTGAAAAATAGATGCACCTATCGGCATATCTGCTATGATACAACCAATATTTAACGTTGTTATAAAAATATCATTTTGTGTTGAACCGCAATTATATTCGAACATTCCTCAATAAATAATGCAACTTGACTGCATACATACATTTCAAGGCGAGAGCACTCGAGCAACAAATCTAATACTAATAATGTTAACTAACAACTATAATACTCCTGATAACTTTCCAATTTCTTTGGAATCTTTCTGCCAATGGTAACTCTGCACAATACTCTCTTCTTCAACTAACAACAAGTAATAAACGATCACTTCCACAACCATAACTCACAATGTAGGTACTTACATGTTTCATTTTTTTTTTTTAAATATTATTGAGACTAAGAACGATTGAATCGAATGAAAATATATAGAGATAGGAAGTATTACCTACTCGTCAACGCAATTTTGAAGAAAAAAAGTATTGCAATGGTCATAGCAGCATTGCTTCGTGAAGAAAACCATTTAAAACCGTTGATTTCACTAAATTTCCGACGAAAAACAGAATGTGTTAAGAATAACTGACTAGATGACAATATATTACATGTCATAATTATTCACTGTTTGTAAGTTTCCCTGACGCAAGGTGGAAAACGGAATGACTTTTGAAGAAATCCTAGTAGGTACCTACGCATCAACCAGGCATGTACTACATATTATTGTTGAGAACCATCGCAACAGGCCATTCTTATTCAATGATTCGAAAATGAGGACAGTTTGGAAATTACATCCGTTTCAGAGGGGATAAAAGTTGAATTACTACGATATGATAATAATATATGAGCAAATTTAGCAACATTAAATAATTCCAAATTGAAAATTCGCGAATAACAAGCACATTGAACAACGTACATTACGAATATATTTAGGCATGTAACAATAATATATCGATTTCATAATGATATAACATTCAGATCTTCAAAATTAAATAAAAAGACATTGAACTCTAAGGTTCAAGAGAAAATAAGTTGCAGCCTAGTGACGATTCTCGTACCATTACAGACTAGAAAACAGTAACTTTGAAAACGTTCAGAGACTAGGTATCACAATTAAATCAAGGAACATTTTTTAAAATAACGAAATACGTCACATCGAGAATTACAAAAATGTGTTGGCACAAATTAGCTGTGGCATCTGGGATTCCTTTGTAGGTACTGATGGAAAACTACTGTGAGAAACGTTTAATAACGATCAGCCCGATTTCAAGCTACTACATATTGCAACCATTAATGGATAGAGAGAATTCTCAAGTATAGTTTGAAAGCCGCAAAATGCATATCTAATAGAAGGGTTATGAAAAGAAAGAAGAAAATATTATTTCTGAGGAGGAAGAAGAAAATGGATATTTCATTTAATCATTCGGCGCTCAGTGAATACTAGAAGTATCACGAGTAGCTTTAGGTTCTCACACACTAGGCGGGAACAGGACAGAAACGGACGGGAAACAGCCGCGGGACACGGGTCGAATTTTTTCGCATCTGCGTATTTGAATGGAGATAAGCACACTAGGTGGGACGCGGCGGTCACGGCATGCGGTAGGAACAGGACAGGTTCCGTTTCCTGGCACAGGACGCTCTCCCTCCACCACCCAAATTTTCTCCACGTTCACCCTCACACCAGTACCAGTGCTTTTCTTTCTGATGCCCTCCCCCGACATCTTTGATCTCTCAGATTAGGTAGTTTGGTTGAGAATGGAATTTACTGAAGAAACCCTCATTGTAGGGGTAGAAAAATATAGAGTGCTGTATGATCCATCACACCGTTTGTTACGATACGAAGATCAAAGAGAATGCCTGACAGGTTTGTATTACGATGATGATGACTCACTCATGAATTAAACTTGTATGACAGACCAACACAATAAAATGAAACCACTCACACTCTGAAAAGCAAATGGGAACTAGGTAGTACCTCGTGGATAAAAATGTTGTTTGAGAACCAGGAGAGCTTGAAACGAGGGGAGTATGGCGAGCGGTGGGGGAAAGAGAGTTAAGGTCCTGCCTGGTGTGGGTATAGGCGCAGGACAGGACAGCGGCAGCCGGCCGGCATCCCGCGTCCTACCCATAGCGTTTCCTGTCCTGTTCCCGCATAGTGTGTGAGAACCTTTAGGGTCCTGGGCAAATGAGAAACGGAGACCGGTTTAGTTGATACCTAGTAGCAAAGAGGTCAGAAAAGAATTACACAGTACGCCGGGTTATGCTCCCAGACATAATGGAGGCCAGAAAGTATCATCACGGTAGAACATTTTGGAGGGGTGGGGTACTCAAACGAGAGGGGCACCTGTGGATACACTTCGAACGATCAACTGCAATAACTGAATCACCATAACTTATTCCTGAACTTTCTAGCCAACTTTGTTTTGCCTTCTCCATTTCAAACTCGCCTTCACCATTTCAAACTCTTCGCCGTGATATGTGACAAGTTAAATTTAAGTCTACATAGTTGGCATCCTATGAAGCTTCTGTGGACCTTAGAACATTGAGGAATGCATAACCACAACCAATCTACACAACTACACAATCACAAGCTGTCACTCCCTCTGGATTCCACATTGCTTAGACCACAAGCTAATGCTGAAGGCAGTAAACAAAGCTTGAGATCTACCCATGGTGACTGGTTGGCACCTTCCTTCATGTCATTACAGATCATGGGAAATTCAATGCAGCTTTAGGAGTTAATTACCTCATACTATAGGAAGAATGGCCGCTATGTATTAAACAACGCTATGTATTTCGGACCCAATTAATAACTAGCATGTACATCCTATCAGTTCAACTAACAGACGAGTGTAAGAATCCCAGTAACCACTTAGAATAATCCCTCTCAGATCAAAATAAAGAAATACACAGTCAGTAGAGCTCTTTCAGTGTTATACAGATTTGGTAAGGATAATAAAGACGGGGTAATGAATATCCATATTATAGTAGGGGCAATCGCGTTTCAGAGACAGGTGACGGTCCCATATATCTTGGTTGTATGAGTCGCTGACTCTGTATTTGAATCCGACGTTTTGAGCTTCTTCTAAGAAGTTATCAAGGGTTGATCCCCTTCTGGGTGCCGTTATCCAGCCCACTCCATTTTCTTTCATGGCCTGCCATATAGTGTGAACCAGGGCACGTCTTGTGCTATCAAAAAACAGACAATCTGCTGCCAGTACGATGTCATATTTGTCTTGCACGTCGTCCCCCCATTTGAGGACAGAGCACTCAACTTTCTTGCCTCCAAGATTGTTTGCCTCGACGTTCTTCACAACGTTACTGACTGAGGTTTCATTGCCGTCTGTGAGATGTACGCTATCAGCTTCCATGTATTTGGCTATGTAGAGACCAGCCAGGCAAGACATGCCACCTCCAAGCTCGAGGACCGACTTACCAATGAACTCTTCTCTGTGGCTTAAAGCGTAGTATGCTAAAACTTCCTCAGAGGGCCAAACACAAACGTTCCCAGTGTTATTGAAGCCCATGAGGTCCTCCGGTGTCAACACCTGGTTTAAATGGTGTATCTTCATACTGAATTTATCACTGGCTGCGTACACGTACCAATCCACATCAATGAGAGGAGAGATTTTGATCAGCCCGAAATTGGATATTCTCCTCACAGATATGAGATCTTGGGGGTGATTGGTGTTCTCAGACTGCCTGTTGTTGGATGTGAGGGCCCGTGCCAGGAGGCCCCACCGTCTTCTAGCATTTTCATTGTGGTGCCGGTGACTTTCTATTCCCATATCTCAATCCCTGCAATATCAACACAGGCACAAATTATTTTCCCACATACCTAAATGGGGATCCCCCCCTAATACCTAAACCAACGATTGTAAGGGGCGTCTCTTCATGTAAGGGGCGACCATACCTACTACTTGAAATGATGAACCAAATTAAATGCAGGTGGACAAAAGATCAGTTCCACATTAAGAGATAGTTATTATGACGAAGTTATGACTTGAGGGTATGCTTCTGGTCCTATCCTTATGGTATCTTTTTAGGTCCCCCTATTGCTAAACAACAAGCACCTAATCCCATGACTTTGATTTGTACCAAATTTATTTTACTACCGCCCAGCATTTCCAACTTTTTCAAACTGACGTGCAGTACAGTTCAAAAACATCACACGAGTGCTGTTTACAGACTTGGCCTACGTTTCACGGTAGGCTGAAAGGTTCCCCTAATTTTTCAAGATGACCATTTCAGGCAGGGCTTTACTGTCCAGTTGGTGTGACGGACCTGGTCAAGCCGTCCTCCAATCAGAATCGGACTCTGGTATAGGGATCTTTACAAACTGGGGCCAGGATGAATCAAACTCCTCTCTCACAGACGAAAGGTGAGTCAGTTCCTACCTCAGTGAGCACCCACTTGGCCACTTTACCCTCGTTGGTCAATCAAGCTCTTACTGGAAGGCACGAGTTTTGATAAAACTAGTTGATTTGTTGATAAAGCAGATTTTTTCGGAAGAAACCGACGTTAAAAAATTTTTGGTCGCCCCAGCAGAAAAAATGTTGGTTGAATGAAAATTTAACTACGTATATGCATACCCCTGCATGTGCGTGTATATGCACATCGCCTGCCTTATTTATACGGTCCAAAGTTATCCAATCGACATCGGTTTTAGTCGACACTGACATTCCATCACGCAGAAGCCATTCCATAATAAATTCACAGACAGGAAGGGTAGAGGATGCATTCTCGCACAGATTTGACATCTAAGCACAGGATGATTGGCATACGAAGGACGGAGAATAAAAACGTAGGTAACAAAATGCAAACACTAAACAAAAAGTTCTAACCAACTGTGCATTTCAAAAATTAAAATAAATGAGAAAACATTCATAATCGTCACAATGATTTATATTGTATGATTAACAAGTGCCTCCAAGGCCATGACCACATATTCATCTATACCCGTCCAACAGAGTAGATTCTAAAAATAGTTTTTCATGCAGAGTGGATAGAGCAGCGAGCTTTCAAAGAAAGTGTGTTCCATATTTCACCAACTGAGAATTATAACGTCTGGATGAACAGGCAAGGTAGCTTAAAAAAACTGAGAGGCTTGAAAAATACTTAGGATTTTACAAATGCTGCATGCCAGACATCTGAATGCAGATTAGCTATCAAATCAACGTTCTTCTTGAACAGGATGTTCTTTGATTGGATTGTGATAATGAGTAATAATCAGGGTTGGATATCTGGTTGTATATGACAGAGGAGACTTGCGGTTGAAATTTGTTTAATTAGACGACGTTTCTGCCTGTACTGTGAGGCCCTAATTACATCTTATTGGATTTGTAACTGTTTTTGTATGCAATACTCTTGTACGTGTGCAATATCAATTTGATGAATCATATCAAATCCTTAATATCCAATAAGACATGAATAAGGCCTTACTACCGTACAGGCAGAAACGTCGTCTAATTAAACTAATTTCAACCAGAAGGCTGTGTCACATCCAAACAGATACCCAACCCTAATTAACCTCAAGGCAGCCATAGGAACACATCGTCCAAAAGAACATTTGATTTGATGAGTTATAACAACAAAAACTACAATTGGCTAAATTTGTTGGTGAATAATGTTTTCGATTTGAAATCTCGCTGCTGAACAATAAAAAACACAGTTAGTGATTATTAAAATTACAATAAATTGGTCCTCTATCGTCTAGATTTCTACTTTCCTCTGCTTTCTACCACCATACTTTTCTTGATAGTTTTGCGCTAAGAATGCTTGGGTGAATCATTAATTGGTACAATATTTATCAAACAATACTAATCTAGAGTAACGCCGTGATTTAGTATGAACACCAGCGACAAATTATAGTAGCAGTGCCAGATCATAGGACTACTAATAATACTTTGGCGTTAACCAACCATAGCTTCCTCCCACCCTGCAGCCAAGAATACAGGAATCAGCTCGTGGATTTTCTCGGTAGCTACTAATAATATTTCCTGCCTACATCCCTGGAAAATGTGCAAGAACGCTGACGTGCCTTTATCGCTGATTATCCGAGTAATTTGGAAGTTCCAACACTCGCAACTCAAAATATCGACTTCAACATCCCTTATAGTAATGCATGCATTACAGTGGACGTCCCTTATGGTGGTGCGTAGATCACTCTCACTCATTGCAGATAGTCTGGATTTTCAACCCAGCCTCCCCCCCCCCCCCCCCCATAAACCACTAGTGTACAACAAGAACGATTTCTGAATCAAATTGAGAATACGGGCAGCGGACACAAGATTTGCAGAAAATCCCCCGTTCTCCCCAACGCCTCTCTAGAAATAAATATCAAAATTCCGACAACGTACAGCACAACTAGACTGATTTATAAGTCGAACAAAAAAAAGAGAATTAATTAAGCCCTGGGCAGCGCACATAAGACCACGCAGCCACGTTTTGGTTTATTATTCTGTGAATAATACACCTATGTATTCGCTCAGCAAAAAATTTTTATAACACCCCCTCAAAATTTTTTCTTTCCCGTTTCAAGGTGCGTAGATTCCAAAAATGCAATGTCCGTCCGCCGTACGCCGTATCACGTGTACCGGCCTCATTTTCGGTCTAAAAAATTCGTTCTTTCGCACACATGCTCCATTTGGGCCCTAGTTGTGTCCCGAAACTTTTCAGCCCGATCGGAATATACCCACGGGTGTTATGAGTGAATATGTGTGTAAAAATAGGTACTTTTTGCATTTTAACAACATGTTAGCAACATGAGCGTCTGAGATATCATTTTCCATGTTTATGGGGACGAGAAGACCGAATACGAAGTCGATTTTGACCAAAGAGTGGAAAATTTGACTCGCCAGATTTCTCTGGCTATGGATATTCGATATTCTAGTACAGGATCCATGGAGGTTCCTTCTTGTTACTCCACAGACCTAGCATGTTATCGGAATAAAGCGACAAATCGATGCTCTGCAATCAAAACCGAAACCTAGGCTCCTGAAACTGGCAGGTAGTAGGTCTTGGGACCTAGTGTTCCCATGGCAACCGAGAAAAGTGGCCTGCCCGCGCATGCTCAGTCGAGTAAAAAGTTGCTCGCCACGCCCACTTCTAGCCCTGTCCCCAGAATCTGATTTCCACCTCAAAATCATTCATTTCACAATCAATTCAATCCCTGTGATTCTATTTGTCACCTCGATACGAGATGCTTCTTCCGATTTGTTTTTGTTGTCTCTGAATCACATACCCTTTCTCTGTTGAGTCTGTTGTCTGTTTTCAATTTTTTTTGCGTCAAATTTTGAGCGTTTTGTGTTCGGTTCGGTTCCGTTGACAGATTTGTATTTGTGGTTTGTGGCTTGATCGGCGTCCATAGCTTCTCCATTCAAGCAGGTACTGGCCGACGGTTCATTGTTTTGTTGTATTTTAGTTTACTATATTTTTGTAACACATGAATTCGGTGGCTATGTCGACGTATTCGTACGACGATAGAGTGTTGATTAAAAGAGATAAGCTTTGCTGAATATCACTCTATCAGTAAATAAGAGAAGGGTGTTTAATGTTGCCTCGAGGTATTTTGTAGACAAATTTGTTGGTTTCGTGTTCCGGTTTGGTGCCCCACCGTTTTCTATAAAGTCTAATTTGACCTAAAGTCTGACTTTGAGAAAAATATTTTTATCATCGAAATAGCCACTAAGTAGTGAATCACCATCCCACACAAAGCCAGGTGAATTAATATTGATTCTAGTAGCCCTTAATACCAATTTTTGACCCCAAAAAAAATCCTAATTTGACCCCTATTCTGGATGAAAAACACTGAAATGGTATTCTTCTGCCTTTACACACCCATCCATACACTTCCAGGGATTTTATACCAATTGTTCGCGATTTTAGCCGTTTTTACCGATTTTTGATCCCTAAAAAATCAAATTTGACACCCTTAAAATTTTCGTAAATTTTTCATCTTCGAACTCATCATTTTGACTGTTTTGGCGAAATTTGGAATTTCTATCATGTACCCGAGGTAAGATATCGTTTGGAATGTCACACAAATATTATATAAAAAATAATATAGAAATAATATTATATACATTTTTGTTAAAATCTAGGGACGAATTCAGGATGCTCTGAAACGGATGTAACTATGAAAAAATTTCAGAACTTCATCTTCTGAAAATTATGGACCCATTGCAATAGCTTTATTTTCTTTGAAAATTCGGTTAAAGATACATTCGGTTAAAGATACATCGATATCGGTCCAGTAGTTTCGGACTAATCGCTGGGCACATTTTTTAAAGAACAGGTCGAATTGAGAATCCTCCTTTTTCTGAAGTCTGTTAAAAACCCCTCCACATCCCCGTACCGACCCTTTGGAACATGAGTGGACAAAAAGACCTGTTTATGTGGAAAAAAATTATACAATTTTCTATTGTAGCTGGCGGAGGCAAAACTGCAACAACACCGATTCTATGTACAATGATACATGATTGGGAATATCCATTTCTGCAGGGCGGGAGACCGTGGGTGCGTTACGACACCAGTACCAACTGCAAACTCCACACCGAAGCAATAAATCATTTCCAAAAATCAAGAAGCTCGCATCTATAAAAAGGTACCTACGTGATTCATCACCCTGACAAAAACAGTGGGAATCCCTGACAATTAAATACACTGAAGAAACATTAAATTAATGAAAAACAAAACTGGCCGTAATATACTGTATACAACATACCAGTAATATACTGTAGAAATCAAGGAGCATCACGTGTCGTATCGTCCAACCAGAAAAATTCATTTTCGAACTATAATTGTAAATCAACAGTGATTCTCATGGTTAACAACACATCGCGAGAGCACAATAAATTTCAAGTCGACGAATGATCTGGTTACAAAAAATCACCGCAATTGCAAACCATTTAAGATTTTACCGACTGTTCTGTTTTTCCTGATTTCAATTGAGTTTATAAAGCACAAGAATCAAATCCGTAAGGGAACTTCAAATTAAAAAAAAAAAAGTAAATATTGTGCGAAAAGACTTAATATTTTGCATCTGGTACTTTTCTTTTCGCCCTGCGATATCTTTAGAAATATTACGCATCGTTATTACGAACGCCTCCTCATAACACGGGGAAAACAAACGTTTGATCCTAATCTGCAAATCGCTAATTTGAAAATCACTACGACGCGAGTAACAAATGAGATCAGACCGAGAATCTGTCGTGAAAACCCTTTCTTTTTTCAGTCGTTGAATTCATTGGCTATGAACGGACTATTTTACTGTGATGAGCAATCAGGGAAACACCTTTTTATCGGGCGACTAAATACTATAAAATCCTCTATGAAATCCAAATTCATCAGAACACTTGTTAATATCTCAAAATTGGAGGTAGGTAAATAATCTTAATAGGTACATAAGGGTATTTAAACTAATCACAAGAGAAAATTACCAGCACGAAAAGCGAACTGCAATATGGATAATTAATAAGGAGGTTACAATAAAACAACACTACCACAAAAATTGAGAAAAAGAATTATTCCATGAATGATTTTAAAAAGTTTCATTCCATCATCGTGTTCTAGTTGGAAACGCATCTGTTCCAATTTTTTAGCTCAAACTCCGAAGAGTTACATAAAACAGGTGGAGAGCGTATTTAGTAAGATGGGACGTATTTATTTTCAAAATAAAAACAAAACAAATCTGTATGAAACAAATAGGTATACTGTATTCCATTTTACTTTGAAACCAGCCACAGATAACGTTTCGAGTAGGAGAAATACTTACCTAATGAGAAAAATTGACTTGTGGAATCAAAATTGCTCTGAGAATGCCTGGTGTACTATTCAGAATTACGGGTCTTGTCAAGTATTATTCAGAATTATGGGTCATGTCAAGTTAACGGCTGATCTCCCGTGTTTTGAGAGGAGCAGTTGCAATATGATGGGTAGCTGACGATTAGAAGTGGTTGAAACGTTCGTTGTTAATTCAAGCTGATTTTGGTACCATAAACCCCACCTTTCTAAAGCATTCTAAGCAATATATGAACTAGTAGGTATACTTAGTAAATAAGCGTCGAATGTTGAGTAACCAAAATAACAATAATGTTTAAACAGTAATACCTACTAAACAGTTATCGCTCAATGAAAACGACTGGGGAGACTGCAAAAGAACATGAACCGATGAGTGGCAGTACTTAACACGGGCGATTTATTCAATTTATACCGCCCCACTTTTTCATTGGGATTACCAATGTAAGGATTCTCTAATAGCCTTCCAAGGTCGCTTCTTAGCTCTTGTGAGCAATCATGGAAACATCAAAAGGGCATACGGCGATAGGCAAACGGCAGACTTTTTTTTACATATTTCATTTTAGTATTCAGAGGGTGTCCAAGAAACGCCCACCCCTCATTTCACTTGTAAAGTTTAAAAAAAAGGAATCCCGGGGTCTCTTTTTGTCTTCACACAACCGAAGAGACAATGCGTGTCCTCCAAAATCAAAATTTCGGACATCAAGCAACAAATTTGGTCCCGTGTTGGTCTGTACCAAACTCCTTGTAAACCTGGCATTATCGAAAGAATAATCGAACCAGGCCGAAATCGGAGGGTGGTGAACAGAAAGAAGAAGAGGAAACTCAAACGAGTATGCGGGAATCCGAAGGTAGAAATCATAGATGTACCGCTGACGGGAGATGGTGGGGGCATCTCGTCAGAAAACGGCAAGAAAAAATCCTCTGACCGTCCGCAAGTGGTCCAGAAGAGCACAGCAACCAGGACATGGAGACTATACAGTCAGAGAAGCGAAGGGAAATCAACAGGGAACGCCCAAGTGACTTTTTCGACAGAGTGAATCTTCATTTCGCCTCAAAACTGGCCAGTCCGTCAGGTTGATACATAGGTACTAAACGAGTAAATGCAGCCCACATCCCGCGCTGCTCCAAGTGGTAGGTATAATAATTTAACAAACGGCTAATGGACGGGCTTTTAGCCCTCCGCGATAAGACCCTGGGGTATTTACATGAATACAAGGAGTTAAGGATAATCAAATTCAAATCTATTTCTCTTGTGACCATTTCTCTTGCGACGGTCTGAACACTTGATAGAAACAAGCAACATACGTCGAATTCTGTCAAGATAACGCAATGGACGAGAACCTCTGGAACACGGCTTCCCTACATCACGTTTTATGGGACCATAGGAATTACCAATCGGTAATCCATTCTTCAGCTACTATTGTAGTTTTTTTTTTTTAAAGAACATGTCTGTTTTGGTAGTTATGTTGATTTCTTTGTATGTATTGTAGGTTTGTGCCTACAATGAGTAAATCAGTTGTTCTCTCTCTCTCAATAAAATCGTAACATCTCGAGATGACATCCTTTCCTATAATATCAAGGGTAGACATACCGGCTCAGAGTTATGTTTCTCACAAAGTGCAGCTGGTGTAACAAGTGGTAAAATACCTACTAAGTAGTATTATCAACAAATCGGGTAAGTATTGAAACAAGCAACAATGACAATATTACTTCAACAATGTTAAACAAGGAAAACGACAAAATATCTTCAAGATTCAAACAACACATGTAAAAATGTAAAGGTCATGCAGTACCAAAAAAATGGAGTCAGTCACCTTCGAATATTATAATAATGTATGTTATAAAATCGAGCTCATCTTCACACACAGAGTGGAGAGGCATTGCTCAATAAATGATTTCGAGAAACTGATTCCCGACTCAGCGCCAATAGATAAAAATAGTATTGTTTGGCAACGATATTCACGCATTATTATTATCAGGTCAGGTCTATTTAATAATGAAGGCGGGGGGTTGAAAAATCGCTAATTACAGGTAACGAAATCGGTCTGAGCTGGAGAGTTTTTTGGTCGGTTGGATGGGGGAAACGAGGATACAGATATAGGGCGCCGCTCGGCTGATTCGATCAATATTATAACTGCAGGGAACCCGATCGATCTATTTATAGAGACACGGACTATGGGATTGTTTACGAAAACGAATATCTCCTATAAGAGGACACAACATCTGGGAACCGTTGACGTTCCCCCAATTTTGATAAATAATTATACAAAAGTTGTACTTACATCTTGGAAGGCTGGCTCCAACAGGTACACGAAAACCTTGTCGAAGTTTATTAGTAATCTTCAAAATCCGAACTGATAGACTTTTTTATTCTTAGGAAAATTTATGCGATTGTCCAGCACGATCTGAGACAGACTGCCACCATCGGTTCTATTTTCGGTACCTTGAGAAGAAAAACTAGGGGCTAAGGCAAAGGTAAACAACTGAACGACGCCACTTCCCGAAGATCAGCCCCTCAGACTTGAAATATTCATTAAACGAGAATATTAATTGCACAATAAAACCCCAATTAAGCGAGGTATTTTACACACGTTAGGAAACCCCGGTAAACAAAATCCGCGTGGAAGGACGAAACGAAAGAGGGAATTTGAAATACAAAATAATACAATACAAATATTGTGCAACCTCTAGATTGTTCATGCGTTCATGGTCAGTGGAGGGAGGTTAGGATCTCGAAGCAGTGGAGCCAATTGAGAATTTTATTATTATTCAGTTACTCATGGATCCTAACATGGATACTCTGGAACTTGAGTACCTACCCATGGTAGAATAAATTAATGTACCCACCTACCTACCATGGTTTCTAACCAGTGTTGTACCTAGGTGTGGGAAACTTTTTATAATATTGGTAACAAGAAGGCAGCTAAACTATGAACCACTCGCTGTACAATATTGGTAACAAGAAGGCAGCTAAACTATGAACCTCGCTGTACAAGCAAATAAAAGTTTTCTAATTAAACAGACCAACCTCACAAAAATAGGTTTGTTGTTTCATGTTTGTTCTCTATGGATTTTACCGGTAACTTGCAACCCACTAGCAAATCGGTTTGTCAATCATCAAGTAGCGTGTAGCTCGACCGACGCGACGCCAATTTGGAAACTCCCTTCTTCTATGTCACAAATGAATGTAAAATTTTAAAATATGTGCAACTGATCTTCCTGGTTTCAGCTCTGTGGTAAGCTGATGCAGAACCTAGCGAAATCTGCGAAATTTAACTGCCTACTAGGTATTTATTACCTATCAGTGTTTATAGAAATTCGGGATTTTACGGTTGCGTGTGGTTCGTATTTGCCTCTAACAAAATTAGGTTATTTTATTTACGTTAATATTAAATATAATAATGGAGCAGTACTGTTCCTAGTTCTAAGCTTCTAACATGGCGTGGAAGAAGGAGAGCATAGCTAAGCTTCTCTCCTTCTTCCATGGCTTGTAACTTCCGAATCCATGGATTCTTGTGGCCATATAGCATATGTACGGTTCGTAGAGGAAGAAACTCCTACAAATCTGTTATTTCCCGAACCTAAGAGGGTTTCTACTAAGAATTAAATATATTAAAAATAGGAATTATGGAATAAAACAAAATAAGTACGAAATGTATTTTCAACAGAGTTTGAACACAATTCATTCATGTTCCAAAAAAAAATGAAATGTTCAGTTCTTTGTGCCTTTCAGCAACTCGCTTGATGAATCCAAGAGGCAGAGGTCGCCTGGCAAAGTGGCAATTCAGAAGGCGTTGGTTTTAGTTCACACAAGTTTTTGGAGAAATCATGGCCGAAGAAGCTGCAGTCGAAAATTTACCAGTAGTAAATAGGTTTTTTTGCCACAAATGCAGCCGAGAAATAAGCGCCGTGCTTCCGGTGAGTTCTAATTATTACTGTCAACTAAATTTGCGAAGTTGTTTTGCTTTGAATCCTTTCGTACTACCGTTCCCCATCTCCCCAACAACATCCATCAATAATCTACGTCTCGCTACGTCAAATGTCCCTCTTTCTCCCTTATTTCACACTTTTTGTGCATAATAACAGATGAAAACGCGCCAGAGGTATGATTGTATTGGTTTCTGATTTATTTATTACAATTTGGTACTGTCTGATGTATGTGTCCACCAGCTATTGTTACCTGTTGTTTGCCCGTGTTCGATAAAAATGTCCGAACGTCTTGTTAATATTTTTTGTCCTTTCTCGGTCTTCATATGTACTAATTTTTATGTCTGATATTGCTTTCTTCCCTCTATTATATAAATTTCACAATAGGATAATTTGTTCCCTGTTGGTTTAGATGCCTTTTTACATGTAATAGTCGTTGCCCTAGTTTTGACGTTTCGTAATCGACATAGGTAGGTATACTACTTCATGTTCTGTTAGCATCTGCCTAGAGTTAAGGACTTTGTCGAATACCTATTATGATATATTTTTGTTGCGCCATATCAATTGCTCTAGTGGTCAGATTGATTATCCATGTCGATCTTGTCTTGAGCCCCGAACAATAATTAACTCTGGTTTTGATGACTCCCCTTTGTACAAGGTCGTTTCACCCTACTGTCTTCCGTCGTTGCACCTTATTGTGGTAATAATTGGTGCGTTCGTCGTAGTCAATAGTAAATTTTATTCATTTTCACCCTTATCAAACATGGCAGTCGTCAGTTGAGTATGATAACATCTTCAACATTGGATATGCGATGAAATTTATAGCACGAAAGAGCGAGATTGTAACAGTAAGAAGTAGGTAGGTACTTTTTAAAAATTATTCCATTTATTCCGGTATTTTTCCTTGTTCTCTTATGTTACATCCTTGAATTAATAGGAACAAGATCGGGAATGCATAATTATATAGCCATCCTCTTTGCCCTTGTGGCTTGACCCATTTTTCTGACAATCTTTCAGCGAGGATTTTGTTGAATGCCTCCATCTGGTGAGCAAGAGGCTATCCACAGCTTCTAGTGGGGGAAAAGAGGAGTGCTCGATTAGATACTTATTCGTGTGATGTCTATGTGGAAGCATTCGTAAGCTCAAGCATATTTTTATTGGCTTCTGAATCTCATTCACTACCTAAACCGAAGATTGAGCTAAGTATCGCGAATCAACCCTTAATTCCATTTTCGTTAACTTTGACGAAACAATATTCGTTAGCAATATCAACAGACAGGCTTGAAATCGTTCCTTCATCATAATTATTTCTCACTAGCTGTGTACCCGCGCTTCGCAACGGTAGAACCGACGCGTGTTGCTGCGATTTAAATAAATGGAGCCAACGGTCATGTATTTTAATATGCCTGTATCCCCCCCCCCTCCTCAACTGATCAGAAACCTTCCCCAATGCCAACCCTAACTGCCTTTAACCCCCCCCCCCCCCCCCGTATCCTATGAACCCTCCCTACCTGGTTAGAAACATTCCTCAATGTTCACACAACAAATTCCCAAAGTTGCACTCCAATTGGTCAAGTAGTTTTGAAATTTCTGTAGACCCCCCCCCCCCCCCTCTCGTTACCTGTACCCCCCTCCCACTAACATCCTGATTGAAGTACCACTTCAATGTACTCGTCGAGCTGAATCCAGAATCTAATTACAATCGGATTTACGTCCAACCGTTCAAAGTTATTATAAGCATAAACGTCCTCATAGAAGTGATTATAACACGTTTTTTAGTAGTATTTCATTCATAGCGTTTCAACGGATGGACAGATTCAAATGCGGCTTTTTCATAAACCTTCCCAGATAAATTCTGCGTCAAATGGTACCAGCCGCAACTTTCTACGTTCAGCCGTTCTCAATTGATGCCGAGACAAACAGACAGACAAACAAACAGACACTATTTTATTATATGTATAGATATGTATAGATTAAACCGACGTTCTGGTAAACAAGTGCAAAGCACTAAGGGTTGAATGTATTTTTTTTTTAAATATTTATGTTTATTCAATTGTATTTTCCTATCTCTAGGATTTCACATGTCCCAATTGCCAGTGCGGGTTCATCGAAGCTTTGGAGAACCCCCCTGAGCAGAATGACGTGGATATGGACAGCGACGTGGAGCTTGAAGAACAACCTTTCCAGGTATATTAGTGTTAAGTAGGAGAATTTTGTTCTCCTTGGCCTCAAATCATTTTCATTTTTATTAAATCCAGTGTGGTAAATATGTATCTTTTCAATCTGCGCAGATGCTGTACGAAATCATGAGCGGCTTCAGCGGGCCTGACGGGGAGAGACGTGGGGGCCGGGGAAGGCGCTCAGGAAGGTAAATCTCGTATTTTACATCTTTATAATATCTTCTTCTATTATTCGCTCCGTCGTTACACGAATAACGAAGTACCCAATAATGTGTTGTGAGTATATGTTGTTGTCATGCGTCAATAACGTCCATTGCGTGCATCCATTCGAACATTTTTGGGGTCGGTAGGTACTGCAACCAATATTTTCATATTGTTAGTAATCTAAAGTATGAAAGTGGGTCATTTGAAATGTGCAAGGGTTAAGGTAGATTCACACGTCTGTGACGGGACGGCATCGTTCTTTCCGTGTCAGTGGCGTCCGTAATGAGTTTTTCACTGACATCCTAGTGCAGGAAAAACGCACAAAAAATTAACCTGAATCAGCAAAAATTGGTACTACATTATTAAACAGCGGAAAAATCCCTTTTGGCATGAGGTTTGCGGTACTGAAGAATCTACAAATTTAGGAGGGTGTCGGTTTGGGGGAGGGGATCACCCTTGTAATAGTGGCAGTTCTCAAATCGTTTGTTTTTCCGGTGAAGATTGGGTCGTTTGGCGGAAGCCTAATCGATATCCCTTCTTAGCTGGCGATAATAATTGTTAGTCTAGGAGGGGAACTCTCGAGGATCCACCGTCAAGCTAGGTTCACGTGCCGGATTTTTTGCCGCAGAGGTGTTCACATGGCAGCGGAATCCTAACCGGCAAAATAACCAGGAACGTCGAATTATAATATGGCTGAACAACCAAACAGGATAGGTGTGTGCTGTAACCTCTGTGCAGATATGGCAGTGGATCCTACAGTGGAAAATATCTGGAGATTTTGATACAGTATCCATGGCATTGCGTTGCAATAATCCATTTTGCGTTGGCCAATATCATTGCAGAACGACTTGCCATAACGGATTGCCGTCCATGTGATCTACTCTCCTCACACTCTGTCATATGGTAGCTGAGCGTGGTTTGGTATTCATGTGGTAGCTAACTCACCATACTCCATCCACTTTTGAGGGCTTTCCAAAAGGATAAGCCCAAAGGTTTCCAGAAGGATTCCTTTACAGACATCCTGTCCGTTTTATAATACGTACATCTATTGGCTTCCCCACCCCTCATTCCCCGTTTAGAGCTCAGTATAATTAAAATATATTGAGCTCATGAATGCAGTGAATGCAGAAGGTGATGAATGCAGTGTCCCAATGTACAAGTCCCAATAGTTGTTCCATCCTAACAATGGAGGTTGATCACCTAGAGGTTGCCCATATGATCACAGTTCACTGGGCAACAACCTCTGGCAACATTTTCTCCGCCAATACTCGTATAGGAGCTTTGTTCTCCACCAGTAAATTATAGAGGTAGTGCCATTATGACGGAGGTTAGCCACCTTGAAGTTGTTCAGATGTCCTTTTTGTCCATAATTGTTCGTGATTACAGTAAGAAGTTAGTGTACTTCATTATCATTAGTTTTATAACACATTTGGCTGGTCGAATAGTTGATATTATAATATTTATCCACTAAAATAAATTTATCTTTTGGTATGATTGTTACATATTCGGTGCAAAATATAATAGTTATTGGTTTAAGCAGGCACAGTTGAAGTTCTGTGTCTGTATGCACTGGTAGTCTTATTATAGTATATATACTATTTGGTCATTGTCTAGGGAGCAGCAAACTGCCTTTGAATATAATTCATATTCTGTGGTATTGTTAAAAATTTTTAATTTACTATTATGATTTTCATTCATTATATTTATTAATTCTGACTCGAGGGTTTGGAGTGGTATTATACTGGGGTGAGACGTTTCTAGTTCTCTTTGTTGGTTTATTATGGTATTTATATTATTCAGCATTTGAGAGGCGGCTTCGTGTAAATTGGAATATCTAGAATTGTTTGTGAAGACGTTGTGCCCTGTTAGTTTTCTTAATTTCCAGATTATTCCGGTTCCCAGAGGCAATAAGCAGTGTAGTTATATTTGCATACTAAGCCTGTCATAGATGATGTTCCTTTTCTAGTTGAATTGAAGTTTGGGTTCTCTTTTGTCAATTGTTTGATTAGGTTATCATATTTTATTCTGTCATCATCATCGAGGTTTCCTGTTATGAATTTGACAAGTGATCTTAGACCATTGATAAGGGCTCTCTTATTATGTCGTTTTGCAGTGGGGAACCTTCATTTTTTAAATTAAAAAAAAATATATATATAATAATATTATTATAATCTTTATTATTATTATTATTATTATAATTAATTATTATTATTATTATTATTATAACTATTATTATAATATACTAGCCTGACCGCTCGCTTCGCTCGCTATCCGAGATTCGCTGTACGCAGTATCGTGGAACCAACAAACGACGGAAAAATCCCATGGCCTTCCGGGTATTTGTGCCCAATTTTATCAAAATCCGTCAAGCCATTCAGGAGTTGACCATGGTCGACCATATTTCCGCTATGGTCAGGGAATTAAAAATGCGCCTACGTTCAACTTGGGAGGCTACCGGATATTGCTGCCAAATTTGGTCGATATCCGTTGAGCAATTCGGGATTCGACCATGGAGGGGCCCATGGATGCGCTATGGTCGACCGCGGGGGTAGTCCGAAGGGTCGATCGTAGATGAAATTTCACGTAGATTACGAATACGCGATAAAAAATAGGGGTTACCATTTCAATTAACGAAGTTGACCATGGTCGACCATAGTTCCGCTATGGTGAGGGAATTAAAAATTCGACGTTGCACAACTTGGGAGCCTACCGGATATTCGTGCCAAATTTGGTCGATATCCGTCGAGCCGTTTGGCCGTGCATAGAAAGACAGACAGACACTCACTCACAGAGATCCGTTTTTATAATATAGTAGGGATATATATATATAATAATATATTATATTATATTATGAACTCCTGGAAAAATGGTAGTTTGAAGCTCGTTTTCAAAAATAAGCGTCATTTTTTAAATGAGGGTGATTGAAAGTGAAATTCGGGCAAAAAATGACGTATCAGATCTATGACAGCTGATTGGCTTGTTGGCCCAAGCAGGCGACCGAAGCCTCGGAGGCGAAAATGTGTGAACAACCCATCATTAGAGCAAACCTTCCTGGCACCTTCAAGAACCTTTGCCACCACCTTTCCCTTGTTTTGATTTTGTGGACGAGTTTTGGTTTATTATTTTCAATAATGAACCATTGGAATCGAGCATGAAAAAAAAAATTCTTACCCCCCCCTCAAAATTTGATGGTTTACGTTTCAAGGTATGTAGAATCCAAAACTGCAATAAAAATATTTCTGTCTGTACGCCGTACGCCGTACGGGCCACTTTTCTTAGTTACCATGAAAAAAAATTGATGAAATTCGGGTTATAGGTTCCGTTCGGGGTCTAGTTGCTCCTCGAAGCTCGACGTTAGTGTCAGTGAAGCTCGACGGTAGTGTCTAAGGGGTTCAAAATAGGGGTTGAAATTTTCAAAACGCCTATACCATTTTTTTACGTGAATATTTTTACGGTTTTAAATAGTTCTTGAACTTGCGAGTTTTTTAAGACCATCCGGAGCATCGTACGTCCAGCCGTTCGTTCACAGTAAGGCCCCGAAGTTTGCACCGACAGGCATTTTCGACTCCAGTGTGAATGAAATTGAATACAATTCAAACCAAATCTCGTAACCAGAGACGCGCCCACAATAGGAAATTTGTGAATACGGCCAATCATTGCTAGGGATCACCTGATTATATTGGCGGAGTATGAAGTCGAGTTGGTTGTTCTGTGATATTATTTCATTTGAAAAATGATGGCTCTTTTGGAGTTTGTTGGTAGGTAGTGAAACTTGAACAAAC
This sequence comes from Leptopterna dolabrata, assembly GCA_954871275.1. Taxonomy (NCBI): domain Eukaryota; kingdom Metazoa; phylum Arthropoda; class Insecta; order Hemiptera; family Miridae; genus Leptopterna; species Leptopterna dolabrata. Next base: position 12,224,711 of record OX940979.1, read on the forward strand.
GTTGAAGTACCTATTATTGATGGGTAAATTATTACTACGGTAAATCATTACTCTACGGTAAATTATTACACAACGGTTCATTATACCATCTACGTATAAGGGGCTGGAGTTTGTTGGTACCTAGGTACTTTTGCAACCTTTTTCACTCCTCATCAACAATTTCTTTTCAGAACTTCATTATGTGCGTTTCTTTTTGTTAAGTACTGTTTGTCATCGGCAGAATTATTTTAGCAACATTTAACTCGTGATTTAGGTAGGTACCTAGTGACGAGTACGGGGTTAGGTACTAACCTACGGAGGGTCTGCGATCTACATAATTATGCATAGAATAGTACATATTATATTATATAGACGGGTTATCTATACATAGAGCTGTGATCTGTAACAGAAGGGTATTCTATACAAAATAATAAACCGTTCTGCAGGGATTTTAAATGTATTTATAAATTTGTACTGCCATCTATCCGTCCATTGCTGTTCTGTGCATAGTTTAAAGTGACGCATTAGGCTGTAAGCGGGAATTGAGTTGAACTGCTCGGTAATTTACCTGATACGCATTTCTAGCGAGAACTCCGAAATTCAAATTTCACACTCGTTTCATGCATAGACTTTACGGCATACACCTCATTATGTGTTCAGTGATTGTTAATATCCGTTATGGAACAGAATTTGTAACCCACGAAAATTGTCATATGCTATTCGTGAAGGGTGGGTTTGCGTTGGTTTGAGAGTCTGGACATTTACTTCTTATTGTGAAATCATCTTGTATAAATCATTGAGAGAAGAACGTAGACTATTTGTGTCATAGTGGATCAGAAGTAGACGTTCGTTCATTTCTGTATAGGCTGGTTCAAGTTTGATTTGTGTTCCCACTAATGTCCATATTTAATATTTCGGCGGAGAAGGTGCGCCTAGAAAAACCTGAAACGAAAACTATGGGTTGGTATCCAAGCATAACATTATCGTAGATTCGTTTGAGTAAATCTTGTGGGTTTAGTTCCATAGGTTTGTTTTGGGATATTGGTCTGCAAATTTACAAACATAGCCCATATTCATGTTATGTTTGTCATATTGGTACGTGGAGAATAAGGCCGTGTCGGTGACGATCTATTCGTATTGGTAGATGAATTCTTGTCGTTCACTCTACCCTGGAATGAGTAGTGTTCTTCCTGTGGTACCTTCCTGCCGTTTTGAATAATTTCACCTATTCTGGGGTGAATCATAAAAGTCTTAACAGTATTGTGTTAGTGCAGGCGAAGTACATTTTCGTACTTAAGGTTCAGGATGATCATTAAGCAGTGACCTGGTTCTGGTACTGCTTTTTACTATTTCTGGCTGTAGGTCGGGTTCATCTTGTCAGGCGGTGAAGTGGTGATCGCGCGGAAACGCGTTTGTACCCTAAGTCCGTAGGTTGGCTCCTTAAAGCTTTGAAAAGTGCAGGAAGATGTGTTATTATTCTGAGTGGTAGATGATCCCTCCCTACCTGTCAGCGCCAATTAACTTCTCGTTGATAAAACTTTAGTTTCTTAAAAACAATTTATTTCACAGTAATAATATAAACCAACCAGAATGTGAAGTGGTACAACAAAGGCTTCCCATAGTTCTGCGGGAATATAAAGAGTTCAGAGGGCAAAGGGGCTATTGATGATCTTGCGAGGTAGGCGCGAGATAGCGGCGTCCGGTATGCTGAGGTCGCGGAATTTGCCACATGTTCCGTGTGAGATGAGAGTTGAAGTTCGTGAATCTGCGTCTATAACTTGAATTTATTTAATCTACTTGTAAGTGGAATGGGATTTGGCCTTAAATGTTGACTCAAGTTCTCAAGTTCCTGCCTTATCACTTGCATAACATGATCGGTGCTCATGAATTCTGTTCAGGGCCGGCAGAGTCAGGCAGTTGGCAGCTATGGAAACCATGATCCAGGATTTTGTGATGAACTTGGCTGGCTGGGGCCAGATGGGCTCGAACACCATCGGAGTCGGCACTGGAAGGGGAGGAGGTGGACCAGTGTAAGTTGTGTGGTATATATTTTGTATGAACAGTAATGGAAACCATTGGCAGTGATTTCCCCAGCTTCAGTTATTGTATATTTTTTTAAACCAGAATTGACCTTCACTTTGTGAAGACTTTCAGTCAATAATCTCAACATACCATCATCCTTTGTTGTGATTGTTTGGGGACTGTTCTCCATTCTATAGATTATTCCGTGTCCTACAGCTTGCTGCTGGGAAACCCTGGGGACTATGCATGGGGGCGCGAAGGTCTGGATGCAATCGTCACTCAACTTCTCAATCAGATGGACACTACTGGACCCCCGCCACTTGCCAAAGAAAAGATCAACGAAATCCCTACTGTTGTTATATCCAAGGATCAAGTTGGTATGTTTAGCTCGATATACCTACCATTCATCTGTTTATTGTTTTTTATGTTAACCTTGAAATATTTTCGGGAATGCCATTTCCTATTAGTTTTTTTTACCTCACACATTTCTGATTTACTATGTCGGTTTTTTAATTTAATTTAATTTTTTTTTTAAATAAATGTTTCTCCTCTTCCTAGATATCAGTCTGCAGTGCTCCGTGTGTTGGGAAGATTTCAAGATTGACGAACAAGTCAGAAAATTACCGTGTGAGCATGTTTATCACGAAAATTGTATCATCCCATGGCTCGAATTAGTAAGTTTACCAATAAAAATGTCTTTAAATTATGTTTCTGCTCAGTAATATATCATGTAGTTCAATAGTAGTTCGTATCTGAGTGTTCTGAACAGCATTCTGATTATTAAACCTTAAATTCATAGTAAGACTTGAACAAAAAAAACGTGATTTGGATATTGAGAAATAATGCAGAAACATTGTCATGGTTTGAATTTAAAGTAACAGTATGAGGTATTGTCATAGTCTTCTGTTGCCAATTAGAGGAAAGAAAAAGTTGCTAGACTCTGGAATTTGCTATAGCTTGCAAGACTTGAATTGTTGAATTTTTTCATTGCAAAAACCTTGTTCATTTCTGTTGTGGTTTTCTTCCATCTTTGTCCAAATTTCTGGTTAATTGCAGAGAAGTGGATTTCTGCGAGTCTGAAAGCATTAGTCCCGTTAACATTATTGGATTTTCATGTTTATGACGAAGATTTATTATAGTACATTTCTACCGGTAATTGTATGGGTTTTTGTAACAGGTACCCGAGCACACAATGCACTGGTTTGACTCAAGTTGGCCCAGCTACGTTGTTTGCTTCGATACCTTGTGAAATGTTTTCTGTTTTCAGCTCGTGGACGGCTCCAAGTGAAATGGTATCATTTAATTATTTCCTTTCAGTACTTTCTCTAATTTCTGCGTCATTATTTTTGTTTTTCCTTGAAAACTGTTCTATTAATTCTTCCGACCTTAATTCTTACTCATACTTGAAAATAAAAACCAAACTTTTTTGTTTTCATTTGTTAGACTGAATCTTTAACTCACTATTCTGTAAATGTCTCATTTCCTCTCAAATTGTTTTCCTTCCACGTGAACCGGGTACACGGCAATGGCAGCCGTTTTACCTTGGAGGCATGAAGTCGGGATCTGAATAATCACTTTCTGCTTCATTAAATCGTTTGTTTCATTATTAGCATTGAAAAAAATCTCACATCATTGAAAGGTCGATTGAAAACGTCCAGATCAACTAAGAATGTCGTTTTCATATACCATTTCGCGTATTAATCTCATCAGAAAAGTTTCCCGTAGTACCTACCATGAGCGTACACCCCACTAGATCGGCCATGCAGCAAAAACTAGGGAGTTTGATATAGTTGATATAATATAGTATGCATGTGTTGTCCTTGTTTTGGGGGTTAGCGCTGAATAGGAGAAATTAGAAAAGTTGCATAGAAAATGTGTTTTCCTCAACCAGCTGCTGTGTTAGTGACCTTTGCCATCCATTTTGTCTAGCTGCTCAACATCAGCTTTCTTTATTCTTCTGTCGTATCGTTGAATGGTTTATATCCGTATGTTTGCTGATGATCTCAGTAAAGATAACAAGATGAAAACTATATTCCAGAACACACACTAGCTATTGTTTGTTTCTCCCTTATAGGAATTCTTTTATGATAACTGTTCATCATATATCCACCTCGTACCAATGTCTGCCTATATATTTTTCTCTAGTACACATCTGTGGTCGTCTACTACGTATATTTGGTTGGTTGTTAATTGATGCTTTTTATTCCATAGCACGGGACTTGTCCTATTTGCCGTAAAACATTGGCTGATGACGTTAGGCTTGAAGATTCAGAAAACACCGCAGGTGATGTTGGAAACAGCTTAGCCACTCTTCTTCGGTAATATCATCAATTTCATTATTTGTCATATATTTTAATAATACAACTTTAATATTGGGTTCGTTCGCACTGTTTGTTTTCTGATGGTTAGCTGACTCTTAGATAACGGTATGAAACCATTCATTATCCAGTACCATCTTGATAAAATTTGACAAGGGTTTGAAACTGTTTGGGAATCGAGAAGGCTTTCCATGGCTAATTCTCGTCCGCCCGATTTCTGTGGACTGGAATGATGATTAGAAAAACTGGCTTTGGATAGTCATTTTGGAAAAGAGTCCCAACGCCTTTTTGACGGTCAGATAACCACCAGATGTTCACTGCAAACAAACCTATAAAGAATAGTACTACTGATTGTTGATGTAGTTGAAACATTATTATTGTTGAATAGATCTACAAGTTAAACTTGAATGTCCAAATCGGAATGCCATGATATGGAACGGGGGAAAGCTGATGCTGGTAACTTGTCAACCTGCTACTGTTACAGTCGATGCTCATATGGCAGGCGACACTGAGTGAGGCGTAGCTGCAGGTAGCTTGTGCATCTCCCTTCATGTGGCAAACAGAGAATCACATATTCCGACGGTTTGGGTGTTGCGGATCTGTTAGATTTCCTCAAGTTTTGTGTTGTCGGTTGTATGGAATAAATACGGCTCAAAAAAATAATGTTTGATTTTTTTTTGACGAAATAGTTGGCAAAATTCTGTTTGATAACGCCTAGATCATTGATTTCGTCTTCCCTTAAACCAGAAGACTGCAAAATGGTCCTGTTGCTGTCAAGGTTTTCCTGTTCAAATAAGTTGGGATGGTGAACCATTCAAATTGTTTCAGCCATTGATTCCATCTTGTATGTTGTTGCCATGTGGCTGGCAACTGTTTGCAATATTCTACTATTACAGGAGGTGCTTGTATGGCAGACGAGTTGGAGCAAGGTGAAGCTTTAGCTAGCTCCTGTCACTAATATCAAAGATGATTATCACATGGCTTGTGAATTATTGAAGTCCCATGTTAGCAAGCTCTATTTAGCAGCAAACCTTTGATTTACCTTGTGAGGTAGGTAATTTGTGTGATAGTCTTTGTTAGGCTACCAATCCGATTACCTCATATGGTAGCAGAATGTGGTTTCGTGGGTATGTGCTGAAATAGGCACTTCTCGTGGGTTGCAAATTCTCCTTTTTTGGTCAAATTCTGTTCAATAACGCTCAATAACTTTACACTTTTTGGCCACATAATGAAGTGTTCATGTCGGAAGGTCTAGGGTCTAGGCAAAAACGAGTGTGACGTTTGATTTCTGGGTTCCCGCTAGAAATTATGTAAAGGTAGTTCAACTCAAATCCTGCTTAGAGCGCTAGCACATCACTTTGAACGGTGTGCAGAACCACAACGGATGGATGGAACCGCAAATTTATAAATAAACTAAAACACGTCTTCAAAATCAAACGGAGGGAAAGATCACGGCAAAGGTTCTTGAAGCTTACCAGAACTGTTTGCCATTTCTACTGTAGGTTTGTTGGCAGCATAGAGAACCTCTGCCTCTGAGGCTTTGCTCCGCCTGCTTGGGCCAACATCCACTCAGATGTCAGTAGACCTGATACCTCATCTTTTACCGCATTTTGGTTTATTATTCTGTAAATAATACACCTATGTAATCACTCAGCAAAAAATTTTCATAACCCCCTCAACATTTTTTCTTTTACGTTTCGAGAAGCGTAGATTCCAAAAATGCAATGTCCGTCTGCCTTATCACGCATAACTACTTCATTTTCGGTCTAAAAATCAAAAACCTGGGAAATCGTCGGAAATCACCATCAATTTGTATAATAACACAAGAAAAAGTGTCAACACGTGGATTAAGACGATTAAATGGCACTACCAATGATCAAAGATAATTTGAAAAAAAAATGAGCGTACCTAATTCGTGTTTTTGGGGCCAAAATTGGTGGAAACCATCAGAAATAGCTATTCCAATTATTTCACATGAAAGAAACAGTAAATGAACAGCCAAAATTTCTGTAGGTGTGTCCAATAGAATAATAAACCCATGTGACAAGGACTTTGCAGCGTTTTACTTTTAATGACACTTATTTTTAAAACTGGCTTCAAACTACCATTTTTCCTAGTTCTGGTGTTTTTGTTTTTTGACGACAATTTTCCATTCACTTATTTTTATGGTTATTTCCCGAATGAAATTATACCCAGAGATTTTCTGATGGAAATCTTATACTATAAAAACTGTGTGTATGAACATTGTATTGGCTGGTTAGTCGAAAATAATTTGTACCTTTTTAATGTTTCTCAGGCCCTCGTGCTATTATTCTTTATGAAGTGCTCAGTGACGCCCAATTTTTCTCCCCCCTTTAGGGCGCTCAGTGCCTGGTGGTCCCTATTCTCTATTTCTCACTTTTAAGTTGACTAATGTCCCACACTAATTTATTGTTTTATTGCCAAGTCCACCAGTACAGTGTTTGTAGGGTCTGAGTTTTCAAACCTTGGAGTTTTCATTTGAATCTTTCCTGGACTCTGTACTATTTTCCGTCCCTTTTTTTGGCCTAACACTCATTCAAATAAATGTCTCACTCCTTGCCCTTTCTTGATAACCTTGCCCTTCCACCTATGATAACCTGACGTGAAGGATGGGGAAACGAAGTGCAAGGCGGTGATGGCTCATCTTTCCCCTGGCAACCCTCTCGTCCACTCTTCGTTCTGTACATAGGATAAAGCAGCGGCTCCATGTTCTCTATGTGCAGCCCATAAACGTAGATTTACTTAATCATTTTTAGGATACGTGAAATCTATATATGCCTCACTTTGATACTGTTTTTTCATCCCTCAGTTCTATACAGTTCTGTAGATATATTTATGCAGGTAGAATTATGTTCTTAAAATCACTTGTATAATTCCTAGTTATATACCAAATTGTTGTTTCATACAGGTATGCGAGGCCACGTGACACCTCTCGAGTCACCTCCTCATCCTCCTCTGCCTCTTCTACTAATGAGAACAACAGCAGTAGCACTTCAACATCCCGGTCGTCCGACTTCAACATGGATTTAGAGTTTGATTAAAGGTACCTACCTAAATATTCCAGCAAAAATATTGCAGATATCTGCTTTTCATACCCTTTTAGTTTATTTGACCTGCAGGGCTGTTACTATTAGTTGACGCTTCCTATCCATAAATGCCGCCACTGCCTCATTAGTCATTCAGCGTGAGCGTCCTCCTTTGTCATGCAGGTTAATTGAGCGCTAGTAGCTAGTAGAGTATTTTTTTAGAATAGGTGGTAGTTGAATAAATTGTTCGTTAACCAAAATATTGGTGGTTCGTGGTTTATATAATAATTTGTTCAAGGTTTATCTGAGTTAACTATGTTTTCGTCATTTTGTTTCTATGGCCGAATAAGCTGTTTTACTTGAATGAGGCTGCTCACCATGGATACTAAGCAGTATCCATCCAGCATACCAAGCGGTAGTGGTGAACCAACGTTGGGAAGCTTCATAGTAGCCTTCCATATTATAGTTTCAATTCTTCTATTGGGTCATACATAGTTTGTACTTGTGCCAGCACAACCTGCAAATTCTGTCAGTCAAATTGTTACACCAACATCTTCCACGAATTCCATGTTACTTACAAAGTAGAGGCCAAAAGTAAGGTCTCGCCTCCGATTAACTCAGACAAAGCTGGAAATGATTTTAATTCACTTCGGGCATCCCGGGTAAGAGTAATAATACACTTCTGCAGCGGTTTCTGAAGCGAGCTGAACTTTCGGGAGACAAAAAACAGCGAAATAGTAGCTTTTTTCAGTTTTTTTGTTGTAACATCTGAAGGGTGCATCGTACAGAAAAGTTTACTCCCAGCACATTAAATTCTGCGTCGGATAACCTTAAACATTGAATTTGGTTCAGCGATTTGGTCAGAAATAGGCGCATGTTTTCAAGTGTGGTGCTCGGTTTCACTCGCCTGTATAACTAAAAAACGGTTATTCCAAATGAAAAATGTCATGTTCATAATTGTGTAGCATCAAATTCTGCGTTCAGAGCACCCCTATTTTTAATTTCCTAACATTTAAAATTAAATATTTTAATACAAATAGGTGTGCTCTGAACGCAGAATTTGTTGCTCTACAACTTCAGTTCTGACGTTTTTAATTTGGAATAACCGTTTTTCAGTTAAAGGCCTGTGAAATTGAGCACCACACACCTCCCATTCAAAATAAAAAACATTGCCTATTTTGACTGCTGATTCTGACCAAACACTGAACCAAATTCGACGCAGAATTTAATGCTCTTTAATTATGATCTGAGTAAACTTTTCTTTACGGTGCACCCTTAAACTTCTTTACGATGTACCCTTAAACTTCTTTACGATGCAGTCAAATAACAATAAAAGTGTTAGTTGGCTGTGATAAAAGTAGCGGAAGCAGAAACATGTTGATCGTACATTAGGCCCCAGGGTCACCTCATGCTCGTTTCTGCATGCTTCCTCTTTGTCAAATTCGTTGATGTTGACGACCGTTTTGTTTCTTTCAGATTAATTGTTCAGACGCTGTTGTTCCAGTCGACCAATCGGTTATGACTCGTAAATACACTTTGTTAGCTATATTGTTGAATGTGAGATCGGTGATATGAGGCCCGTGATGATTACAATACTGTATAGGACTTTCGAGTTTTATTTTCTTCAGTGCCCCACGTAGGTTTCATCCTTGCACTCCCCCGCTCAAGCTCGCGCGCAAGCGCGTTCTCTTGGTGCAACTCGGGCCACCCGAGTCGTTTGCACAAAATCATTTGACTCTCAGTCAACCGAATGAATCTATCCGTTTTGTATATAGTGTTGTAATTTAATTTGGGACTGTTTCCGCCTCTGGACTTCTCAATAACTTCACCTTCAGTGGGTGACTCGTAAAATTGACACAACAATCGATTTCCTTTAAAAAAGTTGTTGTTTCTGTTGCTCCATTACATTTCACTATCATGCATTTACACTAGTGCTGTTGATCCGAAGGCATAGTCACCAAAACTACTACTAAATGTATATATTGTATGCTTACGATATTTATCTTAAGATTTAAACACAAAAGTGAAAAATTAAAAAAAAAAAAAAATATATATATATATATATAAAACCCGTGCATATTCCAACTTTCTTTTTCATCGCTTAGTGCTCACTAAACACCCCTTTATGCCATCTTCGTGTATGCCAATTCAATTAGTATAATGCTTAGCATTTTGGTTCATCGAACCTTCCATAATTTTCTGTTCTCCCTATAAAACCCTTGAATTTTCATCCAAATGTTTGTAGGTAGCTACTTACATTGAGTGTCTTCTGAGATATCGAGTCCCAGGACCTGAGGGGTTCAGTGATAAAATAGATTGTTGGGAAGTTGAACTCTATTAAGTGGTTTAAATAATAATCTTAGATTTTTTTTGGTTTTAAGTGAACGAATGTGTTGATTTCTAATATTTAAAAAAAAATAGTATTTTAACTTATTTTTGCCTATGAGTATAATTTACTATGATAAAGCATGTAAATCGCAACGTAGTTTCGCGTGAATGCTCTCGTTTCTTCATGTTGTGATAACAATAAATTATTAGATTCTTTAAAAAACAATCTTTCTTTTTTCCTAAAGACATGGATCGTCCGCCCTTAGATTGTCGTAGACCTAGAAAGTTATAATTCCTCGCCAAGTTGTTTTGACAGTGACAGCCTGTTTCCAAATTGTAAATAGGTACCTACTGCTGCCACCCAGTCCTTGAAAGATCATGTTGATAACCGTACGTGTGTGTAACCAATACTCTAAACGACCTTGCGCCAATTATCTTAAAACAGTTTACCGAACTACTTAACCCCTGCCCTTAGTGAACGAGAGTAGAAATAATTCCGTATCTGTTTTTCCACTGTTATTTTGCGCATGTGTGTTCGTCATAGTAAATCAAAATTCCTTGGAAGCAAATGTTTTTAGTGGTGGTCATTACTTATAGAGATTTCAGCGTGTAAAACGCATGTACATACATATGAATTGTTGGAACTGCTAGTTGAAAACATCCTGCTTGTACTAAACACAGTGTGCAGTTCGGAACTTGCTGTTAAAAAATAAATAAAATAAATTGTTCGGACTGTGGAGATAAATCAAATTTTCACTTGTTGAAAATCGTTCGACGGTGGTGATTCTGAACGATTTCGAGACTGAGATCTTTTTGAGTGCTCGATTGATTTTAATCTTGTGTGACTGAGATTGTAAAGATTGAAGGGGTGATTCATATTTTAACTTACTTATAGATGATATACTTGAAACACGTTGTCATGAGTATATTATGAAGTGTAATGAAATAAATATCACTTGATGTTGATGTGGTGGTTTTATTCAACTTCCTGCTTTGCTCTTCATATTCTGAGGCAATGTTACTATGCCCTGTTTACCATATTTCTTCATATAATGAAATAATATCAAGGAACAATAAGCTCGATTTTATAAAGCCATGCGTGATTATAATAAGATGCTCGCTATAAATGATCTGGTAAACTTCAGGGCCTTACTGTGAAGGTACAGTAAACTTCAGGGTGTTATGTACAGTGCCCAAAAAATCCTAAAATTGGGAATCAACTTGAAAACATCATAAAAACCATACCCTTCTATAGAGTTTATTATTGGGATTATTAGTATTAATGGGATGGAATTTTTTTTAAGTTCAGGATTGGGGAAAATGGTAGTTTGAAGCCCGTTCAAAAATAAGTGGTATTTTTTCAAAATAAGGGCGATAAAAAGTAAGAATGTGCCAAATTATGAGGTCTCTTTACATCTGATTGGCACATGGAGAAGGAGTGAAGTTCGGGAGGCGGAGGTTCCCAATACTGCCACCAACCCAACATTGAAAATGGTGACCTGCTCGGTCGGGAGGACTTTTTTTAAATTTATTTATAAATTTGTGGTTCTGTACATCATTTAAAGTGATGCACTACTGCTGTTAGTGGGATTTGAGTTGAACTACTTGGCAATTTAGCTCATAGGTCATTTCTAGCTAGACCTCGTACATTTAAATTTTACACTCGTTATCTGCCTGGACTTTCCAACAAACACCTCATGCGGTAAGTTTCCTTTATTGAACAGAACTTGGCCAAAAAAGGAGAACGTGCAACCCAAAAAATTTTTCCATTGATAGACAAAAGACTGTGTGTAGACAAGATCGTGAAATTAACTAATCATCAATACAGGTATTGTTTGAAGACAAAATTGAGAATGCTGGAATTTTTGGGCAACAGGTGAAGTATATCATCATTTAAATTTTGGTAGTAACAGTAGCAGTCATGTGACAGTGGAACCACTATTGTCGCCCCTCTAGACCAGTGATAATATCACTGGTTAAGAAGGGATATCGATTAGGCTTCCACCAAACGACACCATCCTCACCAGAAAACACAAACGACTCGAGAAGTGACACTGTCACACTCCTCCCCATATGACAGATTTCTGGGTAGGGAAAAGGGGGGTTGAAATGTAGTATGAAGTTCTGGTTCAGGAAAGGACATGTGAACAACTTCATGGTGATTAACCTCCATCATAATGGTACTACCTCTATAATTTACTGGTTGAGAACAAAGTGAGTATTGGCTGAGAAAAAATGTTGTCAGAGGTTGTTGTCCAGTGAATTATCTGGGCAACCTCCATCGTTAGGATGGAACAACTACTGGGACTTGTAAATTTGGACACGGCATTTATCGCCTTTAAATGAGCTCAATATATTTTAATTATATTGAGCTCTAATGGCGACGGGGAAGACAATAGATGTATGTATTATGAAAGGGACAGGATGTCTGTTAAGGATCCTTCTGGAAACCTTTGGGTGTATCCTTCTGAAAAGCCCTCAAAAAGTGGATGGAGTATGGTGAGTTAGTGCATACTACCAAACCATACTCTGCTAACGTGTGACAGTGGCCCCACAAGAGTCTCCCCTCTAGACCAGTGATGATATCACCGGTTAAGAAGGGATATCGATTAGGCTTCCGCCCAACGATCCCATCCTCAACGGAAAAAACGAACGACTCGAGAAGTGCCGCTGTCACAGTCATCAAGTGAACCAACCATAAAAATAAAAACCACAGTGAGCAAGGAGTTGGTAACAGATTGTCGCTGCATTCATTCAGAAATGCACTACAGGCCCGACCATAAAAATTGGCAACCCTGCAATCACACCTACCGCAACCTTGTTCTTATGTCACAAATACTAATGGTGGAGCTCAATACCGCAAAAATTCCTGATCCCTCAAAGCTGATGATGATTGCTGTAACCGAACCAACTAACAGATTATCGTTGAAATCAATTTTTTTTTCTGGTAAATGTATGATTAGCTACACCTGACTTCTCATGCAACTCTCGAGTTCACCAACGTAAACGAAGGTGTGATCTCAGTTCAAATTGTAAACGGAGATTTTCCGTCAGGTTGGGTTTCACCACAGGCGTTTAACCCTGAACTCAGTTCAACGGGAGTTCAGAGTTGAACGCTCGATTTTGGCCGGTCAGCAGTGATAAACTCGGTTCAAGATTACTTTTCCCTCCCGCTTATCCATTCACATCAACAATGTCTCTCGATCACTAGTGCGAGTTGTTAACATGATTTTTGGCGATGATGAAAGTGATGAGCTCAACAATATTATAATTCGCCGCCCGAGGCAATTCCGGTAGAGGACAGAACATTTTGATGAGTGATTTTGTGTCGAGAGAAAGAATCTACGAAAAATAGGTAACTGCAATGTAAAGTGAATGTATTTTCAGCAGACAAACCCAAACTGAACCATTCAAAACCACGTTTTTGGTGTGCATCAATTATCATTCAAAGAGTTGATGACAAGAATTCAATGAGACTACGCAAGCTGTGTGGGCTACTCCACTGCATAAACCAGGAAACGTATTTTGCAAAGAGGAAAAGCCGACGTAATGGGAAAATAGGTCTAGGATAAAAATTCAATGATGCCATAAGTAGTCGTGACATTGAATTATAGCGTTTATATTTATTTTCTGTCAACAGTTAGCGGTCGTAATAATCACATGCTCGCCATTTAAGCAAGTGATATAAGGAACGCTGTCACTTTCTGAAGGTTCAAGTAATCACCAAAAGTAATATTTGTCATAAATGCGAATTTGGTGACGAAAATGAATGCGTAGGAACTGTGGTAGAGATTCAAAATAGTATCGAGAATCTCCCAGTGGCTTTCTACTAGTTCGCAGAGAACCTCGCGCTCACTGGCTGTGTTTTGGTTCCATTAGGAATCAGGAAAACTGGACACAAAACACGGAAATCAACTTTGTATGTTTAGCGAAAAAAAACGGGGAAACACAGCGTAGGAGCATAGGTAGGGAAAGCAAAAACAGAAATGGTTAGCTGGGCGTTTCCTCGTTCATCAAAACAGCTGACACCCCCAATTTTACCTCGTTATCACCTTATCGAGTAATCGAACCCCTGCCTTCCAAATCAGAGTTCAAACTGTGGATCAACAGCAGCTCGAGTTTGGTTTTCGTTGATCTTAGTTCAACATGAACTCCGATCCTAGAAACTCGTTCTCAACTTCGTGAAACCCAAAACTTTTTAAACTGAGATCAATCCATCGGTTACGTTGAACTAGGTTTCTGATAAACAGAGTTCATGGTTTATCAGAACCATGATATCGGTTTATAAGGGCCGGTTTCACCACTAAACCATGAACTCGGTTTATCGGAAACCTAGTTCATCGTAACCGATGGATTGATCTCAGTTTAAAAAGTTTTGGGTTTCACGAAGTTAAACGAGTTTCTAGGATCGGAGTTCATGTTGAACTAAGATCAACGAAAACCAAGTTCGAGCTGCTGTTGATCCACAGTTTGAACTCTGATTTGGAAGGCAGGGGTTTGATTATTCGATGATTTGATGATACGATCAGGTGATAACAAGGTAAAATTGGGGGTGTCAGCTGTTTTGATAAACGTGGGAACGAGAAGCCCAGCTAACCATTTCTGTTTTTGCTTTCCCTACCTACACGTTGTTTTTCCCCGTTTTTTTTCTCGCTAAACATAGTTGTTTTTCTGTGTTTTGTGTCCCGTTTTCCTGATTCCTAATGGAACCAAAACGAGTCAAGAGAGAACCGAGCCAGTGAGCGCGAGATTCCCTGCGGCATAGTAGAAAGCCACTGGGAGATATTCGACACTGTTTTGAATCTCTTCCACCAGTTCCTACGCATTCATTTTCGTCACCAAATTTGCATTTATGACAAATATTACATTTGGTGATTACTTGAACCTTCAGAAAGTGACATATTTCCTTATATCACTTGCCTAAATGGCGAGCATGTGATTATTTTGACCGCTAACTGTAGACAGAAAATAAAATAAACGCTATAATTCAATGTCACGACTACTTATGGAATCATTGAATTTTTATCCTATTTTCCCATTACGTCGGCTTTTCCTCTCTGCAAAATACGTTTCCTGGTTTGTGCAGTGGAGTAGACCACACAGGTTGTGTAGTCTCATTGAATTCTTATCATCAGCTCTTTGAATAGTAATTTAGGCACACCGAAAACGTGATTATGAATGGTTCAGTTTGGGTTTGTCTGCTGATAGATTCACTATAAATTGTATTTATCTATTTTTCGTAGATTCTTTCGAGAGTCTGTATCTCGACACAAAAGTCACTCATCAAGATGTTCAAAATGTTCTGTCCTCTGGCGGAATTACCTCGGGCGGCGAATTATAATATTGTTGAGTTCATCGCTTTCATCTTCGTCGAAAATCATGTTAACAACTCGCACTACTGATCGAGACATTGTTGATGTTAATGGATAAGCGGGAGGGAAAAGTAGACTTGAACCGAGATTATCACTGCTGATCGGCCAAAATCGAGCGTTCAGCGCTGAACTCCCGTTGAACTGAGTTCAGGGTTAAACGCCCGTGGTGAAACCCAACCTGACTGACAATCTCCGTTTACGATTTGAACCGCGATTTGAACTGAGATCAACACCTTCGTTTACGTTGGTGAAACCGGCCCTAAGGGACAGCCAGTGAGCGCGAGATTCCCTGCGACCTAGTAGAAAGCCACTGGGAGATATTCGACACTGTTTTGAATCTCTTCCACCAGTTCCTACGCATTCATTTTCGTCACCAAATTTGCATTTATGACAAATATTACATTTGGTGATTACTTGAACCTTCAGAAAGTGACATATTTCCTTATATCACTTGCCTAAATGACGAGCATGTGATTATTTTGACCGCTAACTGTAGACAGAAAATAAAATAAACGCTATAATTCAATGTCACGACTACTTATGGAATCATTGAATTTTTATCCTATTTTCCCATTACGTCGGCTTTTCCTCTCTGCAAAATACGATTCCTGGTTTGTGCAGTGGAGTAGACCACACAGCTTGCGTAGTCTCATTGAATTCTTATCATCAGCTCTTTGAATAATAATTGATGCACACCGAAAACGTGATTATGAATGGTTCAGTTTGGGTTTGTCTGCTGTTACATTCACTATACATTGTATTTATCTATTTTTCGTAGATTCTTTCGAGAGTCTGTATCTCGACACAAAAGTCACTCATCAAGATGTTCAAAATGTTCTGTCCTCTGGCGGAATTACCTCGGGCGGCGAATTATAATATTGTTGAGTTCATCACTTTCATCTTCGTCGAAAATCATGTTAACAACTCGCACTAGTGATCGAGACATTGTTGATGTGAATGGATAAGCGGGAGGGAAAAGTAAACTTGAACCGAGTTTATCACTGCTGATCGGCCAAAATCGAGCGTTCAGCGCTGAACTCCCGTTGAACTGAGTTCAGGGTTAAACGCCCGTGGTGAAACCCAACCTGACGGACAATCTCCGTTTACGATTTGAACCGCGATTTGAACTGAGATCAACACCTTCGTTTACGTTGGTGAAACCGGCCCTTAGTAGTGAAACCGGCCCTTAAGTTACAAAAAAAAAAGAACATTAGCTAATGTTATCACTCGGCTTTGCACTTAGGGCCGGTTTCACCACTAAACCATGAACTCGGTTTAACGGAAACCTAGTTCATCGTAACCGATGGATTGATCTCAGTTTAAAAAGTTTCGGGTTTCACGAAGTTAAACGAGTTTCTAGGATCGGAGTTCATGTTGAACTAAGATCAACGAAAACCAAGTTCGAGCTGCTGTTGATCCACAGTTTGAACTCTGATTTGGAAGGCAGGGGTTCGATTATTCGATGATTTGATGATACGATCAGGTGATTACGAGGTAAAATTGGGGGTGTCAGCTGTTTTGATAAACGTGGGAACGAGAAGCCCAGCTAACCATTTCTGTTTTTGCTTTCCCTACCTACACGTTGTTTTTCCCCGTTTTTTTTCTCGCTAAACATAGTTGTTTTTCTGTGTTTTGTGTCCCGTTTTCCTGATTCCTAATGGAACCAAAACGAGTCAAGAGAGAACCGATCTTCACAGCCAGTGAGCGCGAGATTCCCTGCGACCTAGTAGAAAGCCACTGGGAGATATTCGACACTGTTTTGAATCTCTTCCACCAGTTCCTACGCATTCATTTTCGTCACCAAATTTGCATTTATGAC
Organism: Leptopterna dolabrata; assembly: GCA_954871275.1. Taxonomy (NCBI): domain Eukaryota; kingdom Metazoa; phylum Arthropoda; class Insecta; order Hemiptera; family Miridae; genus Leptopterna; species Leptopterna dolabrata. The sequence continues at coordinate 12,241,596 of OX940979.1, forward strand.
AAATATTACATTTGGTGATTACTTGAACCTTCAGAAAGTGACAAAGTTCCTTATATCACTTGCCTAAATGGCGAGCATGTGATTATTTTGACCGCTAACTGTAGACAGAAAATAAAATAAACGCTATAATTCAATGTCACGACTACTTATGGAATCATTGAATTTTTATCCTATTTTCCCATTACGTCGGCTTTTCCTCTCTGCAAAATACGTTTCCTGGTTTGTGCAGTGGAGTAGACCACACAGCTTGCGTAGTCTCATTGAATTCTTATCATCAGCTCTTTGAATAATAATTGATGCACACCGAAAACGTGATTATGAATGGTTCAGTTTGGGTTTGTCTGCTGATACATTCACTATACATTGTATTTATCTATTTTTCGTAGATTCTTTCGAGAGTCTGTATCTCGACACAAAAGTCACTCATCAAGATGTTCAAAATGTTCTGTCCCCTGGCGGAATTACCTCGGGCGGCGAATTATAATACTTTCATCTTCGTCAAAAATCATGTTAACAACTCGCACTAGTGATCGAGACATTGTTGATGTGAATGGATAAGCGGGAGGGAAAAGTAGACTTGAACCGAGTTTATCACTGCTGATCGGCCAAAATCGAGCGTTCAGCGCTGAACTCCCGTTGAACTGAGTTCAGGGTTAAACGCCCGTGGTGAAACCCAACCTGACGGACAATCTCCGTTTACGATTTGAACCGCGATTTGAACTGAGATCAACACCTTCGTTTACGTTGGTGAAACCGGCCCTTAGTCCCCGAGGTGAGCGAGCCATTCTTAAACGAAATACCCTGACTACACCTTGACTGGTGGTCACCTTGCTCAAAGATCTCAGTAAGAACTTCCCTAATAATCACAACTTCAAATGTTGTTACTATGACAACCCCTATCTCGCCGGAAGTCGTGACGTCTCGTACATCTTGGTCCTACTTTGCTCAATCCTATAACCTCCTTGTCCATCTATAGAGTTACAGGATATTGCTCCACCAGATAACGGGGTCAAAATGACGTGACTATCTTCAAAGCGTGTACCATATATTTAGAGGTACCTAAATGATTAAAGACGTTCTCACGAATATTTACAAATTAAATAACAACTACACGTCAACAGAAGTTTTCAAAACTACTGGCATTCTTTGCCTGTATCAGTGAAGATACACCCACTAATGTCTCATGTAGTAATCAATGACAGTGGAGAAAGCTGCGAACCCGGCAGCGCCCACTACTCCTGCTTTGATGCCAGCTCTCAGACCGATCAGGCCACCAGTGGCAGCTCCAGCGTAAGTACCGTTTTTCCAGTCCGTCACGCCTCGTGAAGACTCGATGGCGCACTCTGTCGCAGCAAACAACGCTCCAACCATTGCAAAGTTCTTAGCGTAGGAGCCCATTGACATCCGCATTTCCCTGAAGATCTCACGGGCTGACTGTTGTTTGATTTCACCGTTAGGGCCGGTAGGTATGTTAGGGTTAACACTAGAAGTGAACAGTCCGATAGCGGCACCGAGACCGAAACCCACTACACAGCTGAAAACGGACTTGAAGGCGCAGCTCTCAAACGCAGCCTCGACCATCTTTTCCTCTTTGGTTTTAATGGGTGACTTCCCGATTACAGACGGCACAACGATATTTTCTCTCGGCCGGTTGGGGTCCATGAAGTACCGCTGGAGGAACACAAACGCCATATCATTGTCCATAGTCTTCGAATTGGTTTCTGAGGCCATGTTTACGTACCTGCAAAATAAATTGAATTTTGTCAGACAGATAACCTAGACCCCTCAAGTTTGTGTGGAGATCTCGACTTACACCTTCCTTACACCAGAATCTATTAATTTCAAGTTCGGTATAACCATTGCGATCACGTATCGATTGAGGTACCTACAAAAATTAGGGAAAATAGGAAATTTAGAGGAAGCTTTATGAATACGCTCATTTTTCAGATGATTAAACCAGATGTTTAGGAAATCCTGGCAAATATTTTGGAAATTACTTTTAAACCTGTTTGTTTATAATGGCAATGATCATAAAAAAGCTGCGAAGTCCTTGTCACATGGGTTTATTATTCTATTGGGAATACCTAAAGAAATGCAGGAAATACATGTATTGTTTCTTTCAAGTGCAATTATTGAAATAGCTATTGTTGATGGTTTCTACCAATGCTGGCCCACAAAAGCACGAAATAAGCTCCTACTTTTGATAAACCATCTTTGATCATTGATAGTACCATTTAGTTGCCTTGATTCCCCTGTTGATACTACTTCTAGTGTTATTATACAAATTTATGGTGATTTAAGACAATTTCCCAGTTTTTTGGCTCGTACAAAATGAATCTTAGGAGCTGAACCTTCGTTACAACCTCAATTCTTCACTCTGGTCAAAATCATATTCGGTCTTCTAGCCCTAAAAAACATGTTCTCTAAAACCTCGAACCCGAGGTTGTGCTTCGGAGCACAAGTAGGAGTCAAATTTGTTCCCAAATGGGGACCCAAACTGTGTGCGGAAGAACGACGATTTTAGACGAAATTTAAACATAAATTTAAGGTTGAAACTACGTTATAACCTCAACTTTCCACTCTTTGGTCAAAATCGACTTCATACTCGGTCTCCTCATCCTAAAAAACCTGGAAAACGATACCTCACGAGCTCATGTTACTACAATACCAAAACAAACCTACTTTTACCCCCACTTTTCATCCAAAACACCTCTGGGTGTATTCCGATTGGGCTGCAGTTTCGGGACACAACTGGGGCCCAAATGGAGCCTGTGTGCGAAAGAATGAATTTTTTAGACCGAAATTGAAGTAGTTATGCATAATACGGCGGACGGACATTGTATTTTGGTTCATTATTCTGTGAATAATACGCCTATGTATTCGCTCAGCAAAAACCCCCTCAATTTTTTTTCTTTTACGTTTCAAAGTGCGTAGATTCAGAAAATGCAATGTCCGTATCATGCATACTGGCTTCATTTTGGGTCTAAACAAATCGTTCTTTCGCACAAAGGCTCCATTTGGGCTCTAGTTGTGTCCCGAAACTTTGTAGCCCGATCGGAGCATACCCAAGGGCGTTTTGGGTGAAAAATGGGTGCAGTTTTTTGTGTTTTAGTAAAATGAGCTTGTGAGGTACCTACCGTTTTCCATGTTTTTTAGGACGAGACCGAATGTGAAGTCGATTTCGACCGAAGTGGTAAATTGAGGTTCTAACGAAGTTTCAGCCTTAAATTTAAGTTAAATTTTCGTCTAAAATCGTCTTCTTCCGCGCACAGTTTGGGGACACATTTGGGTCCTAGTTGTGCTCCGAAGCTCGGCAGCACCATCGGAATACACCCCGGGGTGTTATGGGGGGAAAATGGGTTTTCGAGGGAAGTGTGAGGTTTTAGTTAACATGAGCTTGTGAGGTATCGCTTTCCATGTTTTGTAGGGCGAGAATACCGAATATTAAGTTGAATTTGACTGAAGAGTGAAGAATTGAGGTAGAAATGAAGGTTCATGTCCTAAAATCCATTTTTATCAGTCAAAAACCTAGGAAATTGTCTGAAACCATCATCGCACCGCCATAATTTGTATAATAACACTAGAAGTAGTATTATCAGATGAATCAAGACAATTAAATCACTGTCAATGATAAAAGAGAATTTGTAAAAAAAAAAAGAGGGCCCTAATTCGTGCTTTTGGGGGGAAAAGGTTGAAACTATCAAAAATAGCTATTTCAGTTGTTGCACACGAAAGAAACAGTAAATAATGAACAGCCAACATTTCTGTAGTCCAACAGAATAATAAACCATGTGACAAGGTCTTTGCAGCGTTTTTGGAATCTACGCACCTTGAAACGTAGGTAAAAGAAAAAATTTTGAGTGGATGTTATACAATTTTTTGCACAGGTGTATTATTCACAGAATAATAAACCAGAACAGGTGACAAAACAGTTCCATTTTCAGCATGTTCATATCTTTTTTATTTTGGAAAAAATACCGCTCACGCTGAAACAAACAAACAGGTCCTAATAGAACTATTAGGAAAATAGACCATGTATTAGAGCAAATAGAGGATTTTTCTAACAGAACTACCCATCAGCGGTCGAAGATGAAAAATTACATCCGAGTATACAGGACTGCAATTTCGTTGACGTTCACAAACGCAACGTAAGTAGATTATAGGTAAGGACCAATGAAACTAAAATCTGCGGTAACTTCTTACCTAGAGCGATCAAATCAGAACATCGCGATATCGTAGTCGTATCAACATTGCTCGAAACGATTACTTGAATGGCTACAGACCATATTTAGCCATGCATTAAATACCATATCTGGAAGGAACTTGCAATGAACAATAATAAATTAAGTACCAAAAAACTAAACTTCAATATAAAAAGGCAAAGATCCACTCCTCAAGTACTTATCACTTTTTATCACGGCCTTCTTCTCTTCGTATTTATTCTTCGTGTCTTCGTGTTTGGACAGCCGCTGCGTCCATGACAGACAATGATTTACCAAAGGTTGGATAAGTTTAAGTAAAATAATCTTTTCTAGAAAAAAGTCTACCTTATCCAACCTCTTGGATAATAATTATTTGTATTTAAATTATCCAGCTGAACTACTTAATTGTAAGACCCTAGGTACCTGGATAATCCAGATTTTTGCTTCCTCCACTTTTTTTCCTCTTCTTGCACGGGTGCGGTTCTTCATCCATAAACCATAGAGAAGTTTTCGCGCCTTTGGCGGGAAACTCTTATCATTACCGGTTGATAAAGCCCTTGCCACAGGCATCAGGGCATTTTGCATCACAAGTAATCACATCTACTTTGTTATAATTTTCATTGCATTTAGTGGTTCGTTCTCATAAATAGCCTAATTTGAAAGAGGAAGAAAGGTATTTCGTAGCAACTACTACGACAAGAAAAACATGGAGTCAATGCGATACGCTCACAATGAGGGACATACTGACGTCTGCTATTCGGACGATTCCAAGTGAGTACATCGTACTTCACTTATCTGACATGGATGTTGTATGTTGGAAATGGAAAGGTATGTAGGTCTGTGTCGAGGGATACAGACCTGATGATGACCTGAATGATTGACTGGATGAATCAATCAGTTGAAAGTGTTATATAGATCAATTCCTGTACTAATCACACTAATTAGGTACTTACCTACTACCTACTAATAGTTCCCATACCCATACTCAATTATGTTGATGTATATTTACATTTGGTGATTCACGTTCTTTTGTGGGGAGTTAGGTAGTGTGGGTATCTATAAGTTCAATAACTGTGCAGGTAACGCCTTCACAAACTTCCTGGTCATACTAAGAAATTGGGATTAAACGAAGTCGGTCGGAGGTAGGTACTCAATAACTGGGTTGACTTTCTCTAGGTATTGATTTCTTATTCACCACAATTGAAATAATCCGCCATATCTACAGATCTTCTGGCGTAGAAGTGAAGAGGTGGGTTGATAATATTATTGGAAGCTCAGAGATCGTGCAGTTTGATAGCACAGCAGTTTCAATAATAAAATATTTTGCTGACAAATTCTGGACTCTTGTACACTTGCACAATCCTAAATGTGGTTAGCTTCTCATGCGTACCACCAGTCTTGTCAACAGACTCGATTGTAGCAGGAACAGCCTAGTAAAGGCCATCAAGCTATTCAAATTCTGTCCGGCGGTGGTTCAGGTTATCAACATAAATATCTGTGTAATTATACAAGATCCACTGTACTTGAATCTGCTTACATTCTAATTAGCTATGTGCTTGTCGAAGGTTTGTGATCACTTGTGGGAGCGAGGGGGATGTAAGAGTTTGGAATAGCGTTGATGACGTTGATCAACAAGATCTGTGCGTCGGTGATCGAGCATGGGCAGTTGCTCAAAAGGTAAGCACAGGATTTGCTAGTGTTCTGGCGAAGCCCTTGGAATCGCGGAACTTCCGTTGAAGCCCCTTGGATTTGAGTTAAATGCATACCTACATCGTCCGCATTATGTGGTTTTAACTTTTGTAATTTAAATAATTGTCTTGCTTATACTTCCAGGGAGGCAATCTTTATGTTGGAACTGACAATAACACCGTCCAAATCTACACTTTCCCTAAACTCACCAACGATGGGATTATCTCTAGGTTCACTGCTCCGGCCACTCATATTTTGGTATCAGAGGATGGCAAAACAGTTGCTGCCGGCTCATGGTATGTGCCTGTAATTATGATGTCATGTGTCATTTTATGACGTTGGGTCAGCCACTCATTTGGATTTTGACACATTCAAGTTCAGCAGTTTTGAACTGAAATACTCTTCATCAAGTACTATCCACACCACTCATAGTTTTGGAAATAACTTTAGAGTTTCTCTTTGTCTACACTAGGTACCTTCATTCATGATCTGAGCGATGTAAATTATTCCTACAATTTAGTTAAAGATTCTATTTGATTAGTTGGGAAATTAGTTGGGTGTTAAAGATTTCAATGATTAGTTGGGAAATCAGTGGGAAATGCCCATCATTCAGAAATTGACCAATTTTTTCTAGAATGGTTAATTATCGTGTTTCGGATTCTATGTATCTGAAACGCAAACCATCATACTTTGAGGGGCGGTTAACTTATTTTTTTCATGCTTCCAGAGGTTCATTATTTGAAATAATGATCCAAAATACGTGGGTATTACCCATTATATATATCTAGTGATTTGGATGATCATCTGAAACAAATTTTCTAAATTTTGTTACCAATATATTTCAGCAACATGGAAATCCACGTTGTTGATGTTGAGTCCATGAACTGCACCAAATTGATTGACCATAAAGGTCCTGTCTTGAGTATTTCGCTGGATCCTCTGCAAAAATATTTGGTGAGGTTCTTTTCGGTTCATTTCCACTTGGTTTAACTAACTACGATATGTTTTATATTATTCATCCCCTCATCATCGTTGTGTCCCAGGTATCATCGGGTTGTGATGGGGTCGTCAAAGTTTGGTCGATTTCCACGAGGGACATCCTCAAGCAGTGGGATGGCATCAAGAAGAGCAACTCATTTGAGAACTCGGAAGTCCTGTGCCGAATGGACTTCAACCCGATTGGATCGCTCCTGGCGGTACCTTTTGCTGACTTGGTCAAAGTGTTTGAAAGGGATTCGTGGAACCAAGTCAAGTCTTTTTCGAATTCCTCTCCTTCTGTAAGTGATCAGCTCACTGTGTTTGGAGTTTAAAAAATAAAAATTTAAATGAAGGACCAGGGCTGAGCGAAGAAACCCTTTAAGGCTACCCAATGGGAGCAGTGACTGTAGGTGCTGATTAGGTTAATTCTGTATTAAAAAAAAATCTAGTTAAAAAATGCTATATAGGTACAATATTTTTAAAGTTCTATATTTAAATAGGTATAAATTTTACAAATTACGAAACGGTCAAAGGAAATTGAATAATTACGCGGATGGGTGAAGATTATGAAGGATTCAGTACCTTGAGGTCGATGTTGCTATGCTTGACTATATCGAGCAGATGGAGGCGATGCAGAGAATTATGTGATTATAGCAATGAGGAATTTAAATGATAATCATCTATGAATATTGAAGTTATGATTAAAGGTAAGGGCCAAAAGGCAAAATTTGTGAATTTGAAGCTGGACCAAAGAGATGAGAGTGAGTGGGAAATTGAAAATACGTAATGGTGGCACATGGAGCCTGATTTGAGAATCAAGAAGAGATGGCTAAGGGTTAGGTTGAAATGGCGTGTAAAGATTTTAATGTGCTGCGTGTATGGATGGAAACAAAAATGAGAAATATGTAGGTCAGTTCAGAAAATATATTTAAAAAATGATAATTAAACACTGACCCAATAATGATTTTTTGTGTACAATAACTAACAGAATTAGTAGATATAACAGAAAATATTGAATTTTTTTAATTTACTTGGTGTTATAGGTAATGGTTAATCAGTAATAATCATGATGTTATAATGAATGCATTAATGTCTTGATGTTATAATGAAGTAATCATCATGATCAATTTTATTAACTTTAACCATTATGCAGGTAATTCATATCAGTATGCCATTGAACTTTTACTTCTTTAAATTTGTTTATCTCTTCAACATGTTTATTTGTTTTGTGTTAATCGTCCATCTTAAATTAACAGGATTTCAACATCACAAAGTTCTCCCCCTGTGGAAAGCTGCTGGCTGCAGGCACTACCTCCGGTAGCTTGTTTGTCTGGGAATACACCAGCACAAACATGATAAAACAAGAGAACGACTTGTCCAAACATGCAATCACAGGTCTTTCCTGGAAACGGGACTCCAAATCGTTTGTGTTCTGCAATGCTATGGGCCAACTTGGGAACTTAGAGGTCCCGGAGGCTTCTATCCATAATGCAGAAAGGGTTATTATTCATCCACTGATTATATTATTCTAATAATTGGCTTTCAATATTTTGATCAACACGACTGTGAAGATTGCCAATTAATATAGGTAGGTACCCACCTAATTATAACGTTTGATGATTTACAGGCATCAGCTGATTCACCAAATTTAGATGATGTTCCAATCCCTGAGCCTGTTTTTGATGATGATGACGATGATGACGAAAATGTAATTTCCTTGGAAAAAATCAAGTCGCAAACAGGATTTCGCGGATCCCAGACCTCTTTAGCGTCCAAATCCTCTTCTCGTTAGTATTTGTCCAAGTCTCTTGTCGTTTGTTGGTTTATGTATTGCCAAAAAAAGCTAACTCGATTGTTTTATAATTCTTCTATTCATTTATACAGATGACGACAGGAGTGTTGCTGGCAGCATCAGGTACACGTCGCCAGTCACGGACCTTCAAGAACCTTTTCAGCCCTCCTCAACCCCTTTGCACCTTCAACAGAGGTTCATGGTAAGCGCTCGGAAACCAGTTACGCTACTGATCACAATATCTCATTCAAAACCTATTCCTATGGACGACGTAACCTCCCTCCTAGTAGACAGGTTACAGATGTTCCTAGGCCTGAAACCCTGGCAGTATCGAAATTCCCATGAAAACTCCCGTTATAGCGTTTGTTCCCATCAAATTTCTGTGTTATAGTTTATCCATCTCAGCGAAGTGTAATAATTGACATCTGTGAATCAAATGTCAAGTGGATGGTAGGTAGGTATTCTCAGCAGTTCTAACAACTGTTATTTGAACAGTAACCATAATTTGTTGGGATGGGCAAGAAAATGTTCAAATTTTGGTCATATTTAGTTGGTAGATACATAAGATCTTCGTGTTTTTAAACACAGGATTCAGCCTGTAACTCTTACTGGTCTACTTACCTAAAAATATCCAGTCACGAAGCGTGTGTGACATTATGAGCGAATATTCGGAGAATTAGAATAGATATTCTATGATTTTATGGTATGGTATCCTATAGAATAATCCTGTAATGATGTGGTGAATAAATTCTATGCTTTATGTATATTGTGCTCTATTCATATTAGGTATTTTTTTTAAATCGAGGGTATGGAATTGAGAAATAATGCAGTATATAACTTGTTGGCAACCCGAGATATTTATTATAGTACTCAAATTATGATATACCTAGGTAGGTAGGTATCCAAGATTAGTGGATATTCTCAATATGATGGATTGATTGCCTGATCGTTGTAATAAAGCCAAATGGCAAACCTAAACTAGTCGAGGGTGCATGCGCGGAAGAGCAATGCTCAGATGCCCCTGGTCTTCTTTTGGGGCACGGGAGGGCTTGCTCAGAGCAGCTCGGAGGAAGCCCTGTGGCCAGCAAGAATCATCTGCCCCGGGACAGCACGAACACTGGACCACTTGGCTCAGAGCTCGCCCTGGGTCTGCAGGAACAGGGAATCATTGCCTCACCCTTACTGCGCATGCCCGGGGTGCTCTGAACAAGCTCTGACGGACTGCACGAACAAAGCTCTTTTTTAAATGAGGATGATTAAAAGTAAAAATGCGGCAAGAGATGAACCCAAGGAGACGGAGGCGGAGGGATGTCTCAGCGAAGGTTCTCAGTGCTACCAACAACCCAACATTTGAAATAGCAAACCTTCGTGGCAACCTTCAAGAACCACTGCAAGCTTTTGTGGGCCTCCTCTTGATTCCATTTTGAGAACACGTTTTTAAAATTTGTTTCAACGTTTAAAGTGGTGCACTAGCGCTCTAAGCGGGATTTAAGTTGAACTACTCGGTGATTTACCAGATGCATCATTTCTAGGGAGTACTCAGAAATTCAACTTTTTCTGCCTAGACTTGCCGACATAAACCCCTCGTTATGTTGTCAGTAAGTGTCCGTTATAAACAAAATTTTGCCAAAAAAGAAAAATTTGTAATCCACAAAAACTGTCCATTAACAGAACAAAATTTTGTGCCAATTTAAATGCATTAGGTAGGTAACTACGTGATTTTGCTTGGTTCTTGCAATTTTATAGTGGAAGAAATTCTTGCTCTAATTGAACCAAAAAATATTCCATTTTATGCAGAAAATACGTGGAACTGATGCTGATATGGTTATTGTCTGCTGATTCAAAATAAGTAACTACAACATTTCTATCATGTGTCCTAATATCACCTTGCTACTCAACTTGAATTTGTTTGGAATAACTAGGTGAGTGGATAATGTAATCGTAAACTGTTGTTTATAAAATTGGTAGTTTGTTGTAACAGTGTTGAGAATTTTTGTAGAATTCAACCTCCCATGAAGTTAAAATCAGCAGGTACGTCTGTGTTAGTTCTGTATCCGCTATGTCTAGTTCAGCAGTGTCGAAAGAGAATGGAAACTGAAGAAGAATAAGGAAGTTGTTATCAGAATACTGATTTGATAACAGTTGATGATGTTATCCTGACGATTACTGCAGGTTTTGTTGGCTGTTTAGGTAGTCCACACAGTGATCGTTTGTTAAAAGTTACAAGGAGGAATTACCTAAGGGTTTTACCTATCTGATGAGCCGAGGCCCTATGAGAAATTCTGTCAACGATGGTCCTTCATTTGAAACTGGGGTGCTTTATCAAGAACTGTTCAAGCCGCCTGCCATTGACGATATCTCATTGTCTCATGTTTAATCGAAGAGCACCTTGCATGGTCGGTGAATACACTCGCTCACTGTCCTTCTCCGACTTCGTTGCAATCAGAACTGTAAGTGTTAGTGGTGAGGGCGATGGAGTGCCAGGTTGTCTGCGTAGACGCCGAAGCTTGAAATCGTTGATTTTGAAATATTCGAAGAACAAGAGCAATTTTTCTCAACAAGCGTTGAAGAGGAAACGGGATTCAATTCTTGAACGTTTGAATGGCCTGCGATCCAGGCGGTCTTCCAATGTGCAAAGGATCGTAGAGAGAGAATTCATCTGGACTGTTCCCAACTTGCTGTGCATTGGACGCATAACAGTTTGCCCTTTCCTCGGCTATCTTATTATTCAAGAAAATTACCTTATCGCTTGTTATATTTTGGCTGTTGGGGGATTCACCGATTTCCTTGATGGTTATATCGCTCGTAATTTCAAGGGCCAGTCCTCGAAGCTGGGTAGCTTCCTCGACCCTTTGGCTGACAAGGTTCTTGTTGCAACGGTCTTCTTGACTCTGACGTTTAACGGTATAGTACCTGTGCCTTTGACGTCGATTATCGTTGCGAGAGACATATCTTTGGCTGCAGCGGGATTCTACATTCGGTATCAGTCCCTTCCTCCGCCAAAATCAATAACGAGATACTTCGACCCGAGTCACGCGACTGCTCAGCTCGCCCCAACCTTCATCAGCAAGGTCAACACATTCGTGCAACTCGGCGCGATATGCTGCACTCTTCCTGCTCCTGTTCTCGATTTCCTCGACCACCCTTATCTGACGTATCTCTGGTGGTTCACTGGAGCAACGACTGTCCTCTCGGCTGCAAGCTACGTGTTTTCATCCAATACTTACAAGATATTGAAGAAAGCCAAAGTTAAAAGAGTGAATTAGACAGCTTTCTGCTCAAGACTGTTATGTACCTAAATTAGTATCCGCGAAGAAATTCCATCAGCCATATATTTGTTAAGAATAGAATAACAATTTTTGGCAAAGCCGTCTGAAGAACTAAGTGTGGCATGTTTTATAAACATACGTTAGTATTGTGATAATTGCAAGCTTTACCTACAACTCATGTCTTAGTCCTCGATTAAATAATTTTCATCTTATCACTGCGTGTACAATCATGATTGATTAGATACCAATGTGCTCTGATTAGCAGGACAATTTTCTCTATTTGGAGCCGAAGGAAAAACATGAAATTTATATTAAAATAAAGTAGGTCATTGATAGTATTTTATGGTTCATAGTTACAAATTGTTTCGTAGTACAGTAGAAGTCGCTTAGGAAGGCGGTTAAAGGAATAAGCCGGATATAAGGATAGAAAAAGTCATGTCACGATTGGCTGTATGTAAACACACAGTGAATTGGCCTGTCATAGTGATCAAAAGGTCGGTTATAGTAATCAGTTTTTGAGTTTTTAGGTGTTAAAAGTCGGAAAAATAGGTAAAAATAGCTGAAACCTTCCAAAAATTGTATATCTTCACCAAAAGTGGTACCTACTGAATGATGATCCGAAACAGAAGATAACCTATCGGTTTTAATGAAGATCTCCTCAAAAAATATGTAATTAATCAAAATTAGGTCAATTCTGGGGGTCACCGTTCGCCACAATCTTTAAAAATGGCTAAAATCACCACCTAGTATATTAGACAGTAGAAGTCGCTTATATAGATTGGTCATGTGTAGTGATTGTTTCCATTTGGTCCCAATTCGATCACCATAAGCGACTTCTACTGTAGTTGCAATAATGTGGTCATACTCAACCGTATTTATTGAATTACCCCAACTATTTCTCTTTCGGTCAAAACAATGCGTACTCGTTCCTCCCATTATTTACAGTTTCTGCTGAAAATATGTTGGGCGGAGGGGTACCGCATACCTGAATTACCTGGCTGGTCACTAACATTTGAATGGTGTGCAGGTGCTAGCCTAGTACGGCAATTGGGGGAGGGGGGGGGAATACTTTGTGTACCAGTGGGACAGTACACAGAAAACCCAACATTTTGCATTTAATCTGAAGGGTTATTTCTGCTATTGTAAGAAGTAATATTTCCATACCTTCCGGAGGAGTGTCGTCACTAGCTGGTTGAGAACTGGAGGCCAGCGCTTTCGATTTAAGGACATCATCATCAGGACGTCGAGAGAATACTCTCCCAAAACCCATTTTGGTATATTCGAAGAGGCCAAAAGGGTCGAGGGGGGGGGGGGGGGAGTCAGGGGTGTGAACGTCAATGTGGTCGAAGGCTCGTGGAATATGGTGGCGCTGTGGAGGTGGGAGGAGAAGTCTTGAAGATTGGGGACATTGTAGTGTTCTCTCGACGGCCTGGTGATGATGTCCTTACATCGAAAGTGCTCGCCTCCAGTACTCAACCAGCTAGTGACGACGGACTCCCCCGGAAGGTATGGTAATACAGCATTTTGCAGGTCACTAGGTATTACTCCCATACGTTCAGTAAATCTAAAATAAATTATTCTGTGGCAGATAATTAGCTGTTACTGCAATTTTTGTCAATTTTTTTAAATATTCAAAACTCCTGGAAAATTTTAGCCCGTTTTCAAAAATTAGTTTGATTAAGATGCGGCAGATAAATGTAAAAGTAAAAATGTGGCAAAACATGATGCATCAGGTATGAGGTCTCTTGATATCTGACTGGCTGTTGGCCCAAGGAGGCGGAGTGAAGTCTCATAGGCAAAGGTTCTCAATGCTGCCAACAACCCATCATTAGAAATGTCAAAACTTTGTGAGAACCTTTGCTGTGATCTTTTGTGAACCTCCCTTTGTTTTGATTTTAACTTTTTTTTTAAATTCATTTATAAATTTGTGGTTCCATCCATCCACTGTGGTTCTGTACATAGTTTGAAGTGATGCACTAGCGCTCTAAGCGGGATTTGAGTTGAACTACTCTGTGATTTACCTTATATGTCATTTCAAGTGGGAACTAGGAAATTCAAATTCCGCACTTGTTTCCTGCCTAGACTTTCCGACGTAAACACCTCATTGTGTGGTCAATAACTGTTAGTTTCCGTTATTGAACAGAATTTGGCCAAAAAAAGGAGAATTTTTTGTAACCCGCGAAAATTGCCCATTGTGTGTGAAGCCCCGAAAAATGAATACAAGATGGTCGAGTGGATGACTAGCGAGATCTAGCAGTGAAATCTGCAGGGTGCGGCAGGCGTGAAGCAAGGGTTTGATGGGAGAAAAACCAATGAAGGTACAGATTTCAACTTTTTTTTTTAAATTCGATTCCGTACGTAATCCCGTTTTTTCAAAGTTACGTTTTGAATATCACATCAGAAAGATGGTGGCCTGAAGCAGCTATACATTGATGTGGGGCGGGCTAGAGCATCTGATCTTTATATCCCCGTTTGGGATAAAAGTTTGCGGCAACTCTGGTTCTTGTGTGGGGTGGGCACCAATACAAGCTTTGAAAAGCTTGCATGTGCTTACCCGACCATCGATTAGCTCTTCACCTCGGATAATAATCATGTAAAGCCTGCAGGGACTAAATATTGAAATAACGAGTAGTCATATCGTTCGAGTAAAGTCCCCCCCGGGATGTACATAGAGGTGAAATCCAGGGTTATATTAAGAAAATAAAAAAAATACATTGATGTAGTCGGTTTCTGAAGTTTTGGACCGCTTGTCGGCGCATTTCAAGGGGTAGCTAGGTACGGCGTTAACTTCTCAGTAATTCGGGTCTTCAGCTCTTCCAAGGTGTGTGGGCGATGTTTGAAAACCTTTAAATAGCCCCACAGGAAAAAGTCGCAGACACTTGGATCTGGCGAGCGCGCTCCCCCCCCCCCCCCCCCCCCCCCCCCCCCCGACGTCGCCCCTGCATTTTCTCAATCATTGAAATCCGAGCTGTGTTAGCTGTAGCTTCGTCTTGCTGGAACCACCGGTCTCCCAGATTTGTCTCTTCAGCCAAATCCTCCTTAAAGAACGATCACACATGCCCAAAGCAACTACATGCTTCCGAGCAGGGCGACTTGGTGACTGTTCAATTGCTGCCCTTACAGCTAGCACATTTTCGGGTGTTCTTACATTTCTTAATCCTCCAGGTCGTTTAGGTCTTACGGAAGATCCTGTTTCTTCCAACGTCTGATTGTGTTGAACGTCGGGTTGCGTTGTGTTGATCAGAGTCCATTTCCGAACGCCGAATGTTGAAGCACAAGCAAAGAGCCCTCTATGTGGCAATCACGGAACAGCCACTTTCGACAAAAGTGCGTTTAGTGAAACCTCGATGCGTACCCGTCCGAACTGAATGCATGGTGCGAACTGAAAACGGGACACGATGATACCACACCCATCTTCCTGACCCCTCCCAAGGCCGAGTAACAAATTTTTAAAACCCCTGTCACACCTGCTACACCCTGTATAACTGCCTTGATCAAAAGTTGTTTTGTCGCACAAAAACTCTGGGCCAGTTCTGTGGATTATATATCTAGGTACATGAAAAGAAAGTAAAAATGTGACAAAAATTAATGGTAATGATTGAAATTTCAGAGTTTACCTGTTGCTGAATGGGCATAATAAAGAAATACCTAACTAATAAACAGCTGCCCTTCCCTTGAACCTCCTCTAAACTAAAAATTAGTAGACACTGAGCGATTCCAGCTTAGGCCTGTTTTACTGAACTATCCGTAACAAGCGAGATAACTCGTGAACACATGTTTTCATTATATATGCCCTGTTGAGGAACCTGGAGATCACTGATTCATGAGAAATGGTCTGACTCTCGATAGTTTCCTTACAATCCTGTATAAATTATCTGTCTATAATTTATTTACTAGGTGTGGAATGAGTGCGGGATAGTGAGGCAATTCAATTCCGAAGGAGTCGATGACATTGATATAGAGTACCATGACACGACTCAGAATCACGGTCTTCGCCTCAACAATGTGGCAGGCCACACAATGGCTGCTCTAACGCCTCAGGCTGCTGTGCTTGCTTGTCCAAAAAGTGAAGACGGAGCTCCCAGGTACGAGATATGAACGTACGATACCTACCTGCTGATTCAAACTGAAACTTCTTTCAAGTGTTCATCACCAGTACCTACGTCATACGAGTATAATTCAGTTGATGATGTCTGAGACCCAGAAAGGCGACACCCATGCAAAAGTTTTGATGGCTCTTCAATATACGTCTACTGTGTTTCCACCACTTTCATCAACTCCATGAATTCGTGATCTTGGATTTTCCCGTGTGAATGTGCCATATCCTGGGTGTCGCGCCGAAGGGTTGTGATAACGTGTCGTCGTACCATTGGTTAACGGTCGTTGTTAAATGCCTCGTTGTTTTCCACAGTAAGTTGGTGTGTGTCCTCATGAAAGCGTGGGATGGCAGCAAAGAGTGGGATTGCAGTATGCCTGATGACGAGGAAGTGGTCGGAGTGGCTGCTGGAGAGGGATGGGTAGCTGCCATATGCGACTCTCTCATCCTCCGCCTGTTCACTTTGGATGGAACTCAAGTTGATGTCACGTCAATTCCTGGCCCCTTTGTCTCAGCTACTGGGCGCGGGCAACATTTGACCATTGTATTCCATTCTGGAGTTGGTATGTACCCATCCCGATTTTGTTTTAACTGTAAAATATTTCTATAATTTGTATTCATTGAAGACTTTCATGGGAGATGTTCCCTTGTGAAGTTCGAAATTCTGGCCATGACTAAATAGTTCAGACTAAAACCATCGTTCCAATCTTGATTGTGTGGTTTCATTCCAGGTGTTGATTCTCAGCAATGTTTATTCTATTCAGAAATAGTGGTAGATCCATTCAGTAAACTAATGTCAGTCGTATCCACAAAACCATTGCCCATGAGACCTAAAAGCTTACTGAGGTGGGTAGGTTATAGTGACGAAAGCTCCCTGTGCTCGTTGGACTCCTGTGGAATGTTGCGACTCCTCTACCGCGACCAGTGGAGACCCGTTTGCTCCTTGGATAATCAGGTCATTATTTATAGCTACCTATATTAGGTAAAATATATTATAATAGCGTATAACCGTTGATTTATTCAAAAAGGTTCCATGGAAGAAAGGAAAAATAACCCACACAGCAGCAATTATCGTTAGTATTGAGATGCTATAAAAATTCAGAGAAAATATAAGAACCCTTCTGTTTCTTAGCATTGTTTCTGTTGTTTTCTATTCCAGTTCAAATCAAAATTCGACCACTATTTCGTTGTTGGTGTCAGCGAGTTGTCTCAGAATATCAGATGTATCCTGTGTAAAGGTTCTTTCTACCCTCCGGTGTTACCTAAACCCCTTGTGAATGAAATAAAATGGCAGGTAAATATTTGTATCCTAGTAACACTCAAGTATTGACTTTGTACAAATAAAATAATTTATTGTTGTGAAGGTAAATACTAGTATTAGGGTAGATGGGGGTAAAAGTACGCAATTTTTAATTTTTTTAATTTTGAAGGACAAATTGCGTTACTATTTCGGTATTATGTTATACAACGCCTAGTTAACTGTCTTCACTATATCCTATGAAAATTTCAATGACATCTGCCAGTTATTAGTGGAGAAATCTCGATTTTTCCAAAACCTTTCATTTGCGTACTCTTACACTACGATGTGGGGTAAGAGTACGCTGGGTTGGAATCATGATGGGAATCATGATTCCGTGATATCATGATAGGATGAAGTAAACAGTAGATCGCAAAACAGGAACTCTTTGTTCTTAAATATCACAATTATCAATTATTGTTAATATCACCTAGGTACTCTATTTGGACAAGGTAACTGTCTATAATAAAAGAATCGTAATTCTATTCTTAAATTGATCAGAATCATGTTAATTTGCGTATATTTACTGTTTCAAGGTACGTGTTTGAAGACGATTGTCACCATTAAGTATCTCGACTTTTCTCTATCTGTTATTAAGAATAATGACTGAACAAACGAACGAATCGAAATTATTGAATGAATAAATATTAATCAATGACTGAAGATCAAATTGCTCATTGGATTGAATTAAAGGAAAAAGCAACTGACAAACGCTGCGTTTATTATTCTATCGGGCATAGCTACAGAAATGCTGGCTGTACATCTATTGTTTCTTTCATGTGCAATAAATTATTGAAATTGATATTTCTGATGGTTTCCACAAATTATCTTTGACCATTGATAGTGCCAGTAAATTGTCTTGATTCTCCTATTGATACTGCTTCTAGTGTTATAAAAAGTTATGGTAATTTCAGACAATTTCCCAGGTTTTTGACTCATAAAAAATGAATTTTGGGAGCTGAATCTTCGTTACAACCTCAATTCTTCACTGTTTGGTCAAAACCAACTTCTTATTTGGCCTTCTCGCCCTAAAAAACATGGAAAACAATACAAGCCCATGCATGATCACTAAAACAGTTAGTAAAACTCATGTTATTAAAAGCAGTGTTTTAAAAATTGTAAAAGTTCGCATTCTGCTCCCAAATGGGGTAATAGCTCGCACTGCGTACTTCTACCCTGCTGACAATGTGAACTTTTACCCCATTTCGCCATTTTTTATTTCTGGCCGGTCTGGAGGTCCAGACACATTTGGTGATGGAGGGAACAAGGATAGAATTAGCAGCTAAAAGGTATCATTTTCGATAGCCAGAGTGGCTAAAACTTTTACTCCATTTTGGTATGTGTAACACTCAATCAAAAACACGAAAATATTACATCAAAACACTGAAAAACCGACTTACCGCATTTTCTCTTGTGGGACTGAGCCTACTGCCATGAAGTTCCTAACAACAGCTGAGGGCAAGGTGACTGAAACGCTGATAGGCGGCCGGATTTTGTACTCGTTCAATAACGAACAAGAAGCCACTGCACACTCTTACCCCATACGTACTTTTACCCCCACCTACCTCACATTAAATATGACCATTTATTGTATATTTGTGTACCTACATGTTTCATAAAACTCGCAATGAGGTCATTCCTATCATATACTACCTCTCAGTAATTTGTGTGTTCATACAGCTTGTACTAGTTGAAGTTCGACATTCCTGTTGTAGATTCCACTGTGTGAACTGGAGTCTGAGAAGGGAAAACTGGAAGAGGAATATCTTAGGAACAGAATCGTCGTTACTAACATCAGTGACGATTCTTTGATCACCAGTGACAATAAAAGTGCTGTTGAGAAAACTATATCCATTACGATTATGAAGTTATTTGCGGTAAGCCTGTTTGCTATCATTCGTTTTAGCTGTCCAACTAGATAAAATGAGTTGTATATATTCGATATTAGGATTCAGCGTTTGCGTCTATCAATTTGAACAACTGTGTAACTCTAGGTTGAAGAGAGCCAGAAGGGTTCGTTATTTCTTTGTGCATCAAATTTGTGTCTGCATCGTTCCATTCCTCTTGAATTATGCGCTCTGACAGGGCTGCCGATGCTGCAAAATCACTTCGTTGCAAATTCGTGTTGAACATGCTTCTCCTACAGCTCAGCGTATTTGAGTCAAATAGGTATCAAGGTTCTAAGTATTATTGCAACCCATTAAATTACATGGGCCAAACGGGACAGTATTTTTTGGACATGCTACTATCCGATTAAGTGCACACCCTGCTCTGAAATTACTCCATGTAGGCAGCCTGAACAAACTTAGTGTAGAGGCTGAGGGCCGGTGAGGCTGAGACAAATAAAACGTTTCTATGATGCCTCTCTATAATTTTACGTAATACTCACGGTTATATCTGATCCCTTTATGTACGTTCATGTCTAGCTTGCATGCAGGAGTGGTCTTGAGTCCAGGGCGCTAACCTTGTGTGAGAGTATGCCGACAGTCGATGTGGTGCGACTTGCAAGTAAATATGCAGCAAAAATTGGACGACATCACCTAGCGAGTAAAGTGAATGACGTTGCTGGCTCTATGACTCGCGCTAGGTTTGTTTCTAAGTATCAGTTTTTCTTAAGAACTATTCTTTTTTTAAAGTATTTGAAGGAAGTTTTTATTTTGGAACTGCGAGAGCCAGTGAGCATCCAGGCCACCGAACGGTACAAAAGGATCAACAACATGAAAATGCGAGGTGAAATTAAGCATTGGGCGAGAAAAAGGGTCGTTTTCATGTGGGGGTTAAAATCCATAAGTACTGCATAGTGTGCTTATTTGCCTATGCTTAATATTATGTTTAAAAAAATCTTGCATTTATTTCATAAAAGTACATATTACTTTTACAAATCTTGAATAAATATAATGCCACAGTTCCTTTAAAAAAATTTCTTGTACTGGGAACTGGAGCGTCTGCAACCTAATGTTACATAAATATAAAGATTTGTATGCAGTAAAACGAAGTAGGTACCTTCCAGTATTGTGACCAATATCAGTATCAAGTGAAATGTTCCTCTATTAAACTGAAATAATGTACTTTTATTCGGCTTATGCAGCTCTAAGATCCCCCCACCTTCAGCGCGTTCTTACCAACGTTTTGTGTCTATTTCTGGATGAAGTCAGTGCATCTCTTTGAGAAGCCATTCCAGTAGCCGACGAGTATTTCTGTGTTATTTGCTACCTGTCGTGAAGATAACAGTTTCAATTGTCACGACTGTTCCCATTGCCCTCTGCCATGCTGGGACAGTCGTCATGACGCATATTGAAATGTGTCATCCACACGCAGTGAATGAATATTTTAAATAATGAGGAGCACCCATGACTTCTGTTTATGCTTTCGAATGAAATTAGGTTCCATTCCAAGAATTTTGAGACCAGTCGCACTCTCCTATGATGAACATTTCTCTTTCTATGAGCTTTCGAATTGTTGACATCAAGTGACGTCACAGTGGTGAAGGGGGTCCCGCCCTGGCGGGAGGGGTGCAATGACGTCACTTATTGTCAAAACTTTGAAAGCTCGTATCAAAAGAATTCATCGTAGGAGAGTGTGGTTGGTCTCAAAATCCTTGGAATGGAACCTTCTTCTATTTAAAAATGGGAAAGTAATGCAAACAGAAGACATGGGCACCCTTTACTGAAACTTAGCTCCATGATTGTGTTTTGCTTAGCTATCCAGTCCGAGATGAAGTGTCTTACAGAACGAGAGAAAAAACACCGGAAAGATCCACCCCTGATGACGTCTACTCGCAAGACATGTTTATGGATTCTGAACGTTAGTATCAAAAATTTCATTCTCATGTGTTGTAATGGGAAAAATATCAAAGCATTAAGGAAGTTGCTCGTTTCAATTTGCAGCTATCGTCAAAGAGAAAGAAAATTTTATCCAAAAAATGCAACAGCTGCAAAAAAAGAAGAAAGAGAGTTTAAGTCCGAAACCAATGAGGATTTTTAAAGCTGGCAATCCATTCAAAAAAGCTCAAGAAACTGAATCTAAAAACAACGTATCTCTGGTGAGTTGCGGAAAAATTGTTTGTATAACTCTAAAATCAATCCTGTTGATAGTAGATTGGATTGGCTGGTTGTGCAAACCTTACTTGAGACTTCCGAAAAACTTATTGTCAACTAAAGTCAAGGTGGAGGAGACTTGGTGTTGGAAGAGGAAGCAGGAGTGCTGCTTAATGGGAGCCATTGCCAATGGAGGTAATGCGGCTTAAGCTGGGCATACACTCTCACTCCAAATGGATGACGTTCGAATGAGGGGGCGATAGGGAAACCACACCAGTTGTCTCTTGCCAGTCATAGGTACCTATTCTTGCTGTTAGGTGTTCTATGCAATATGTTGACTGCGCATTGAAGATTGGAGCTGGGTTCACATGGAGGGGCAATTCCAAACGGCAATCCGGTACAGCAGGTCGTTCTGTGGTACTATTGGCCAACACAAAATGGATTATTGCAATGCAGTGTCATGGATACTACATCTAAATCTCAGATATTTTCTGCTGTCGGGTCCATTGCCGTCTATTCAGAGGTTACTGCCCACACCTCTCCTGTTTGGTAGTTCAGCCATATTGGAATTCGACTTTCCTGGTTGATTTTGCCCGTTAGATTTCCTGTTATGATTCCTCTACCATGTGAGCGGAATTAGGGCAAACACATTGCGGTACCGGATTGCCATCCGGAATCGCCCCTCCATGTAAACCTAACTTGAGAGGAACTTCTGTTGATGGCTGGTATTTTTGTATGCGTGAAGAAGAAGTCTAAAAAAAGGTGGTCAAACAGTTGTTATTAAACAGAAACGAGTTCACCCATTTCCATTTGGTGACAGAACCATGGACCCTTCGAACTGCATTTCTCCTCACTTAGTCGTGGTTTGTGACATGCTATAAGCAAGTGTCTGTACTTATTGGTCACCACAAAAAGGGTCGCATCCCGACATTTTGACTTGCAGACTATACTAGAACAATTGACTCTGGAACATCTACAGAGGACACAGTACTGCAGGAGACGCAGATTTGGACCACGTTTTCCCCTCTGTCAGTTGGCATGATGGAGTGTTAGTCCAGGAAAATCGTGAAACTGGTGATTTTACTCCCTTTTCCACCAAAATGGAAACGTTTGCCTAGTTTTGACTGCCGATTCTGACCAAACCGCTAAACCAAATTCAGTGTTTAAGGAGATAGTTTGACACAGAATATAATGCTTTTTATTTTAAAGCAAAATCTTCTGTAAGATGCACCTTTCAGATAACCAAAGCCAAAACCTGAGAGAAGTCCAACATTTTACCAGTTTTTAAGTATTTTACAATGATCCAGAGGGCTTTCGCGTTGGGAAACTTGGATTTGTCATTAACAATTCATCGCATACAGCATACAAAAAAAGCAGAACTACCTCATTTCATGCAAGGGCAAAATGTACTATTTCCCTGAACTAATTCCATCAGTTGGAGTGATGGAGTGACGTCGAGCCAGGTGCATTCTCCCCCACAGAGTCGGAGTGATGGCGTGAACTGATGGATTTTTGACGGATCGAATATCCATTTGAGCCTGTCACTTATCATCCATGTATCATCTACAGCATTTTCCCCACACATTGTACGATTTTGGTATGACATCGCCCCATTTGAAGGGATCCATGGAATGACTGTGTATGCCCAGGTTTAGATGACAGGCGATCAGCAATGACGGGTCTCTCTTGTAGCGTCCTGAAAAGTAATGTCGTTGTATTGAGCGAGCCTAATGAATTTTACGTAGGTAGCTCTATATATTCATGTAGCGTCTTTAATTATGTTAGTCTCTTTACTGAAATAATGTTTCCTGTTGTTTTTTGCAGAACGATTCAACTTCCGAATCCAAACAAACGTTCATGGAGTGGTATGAGGAGAACCGTCAACGCTTGCAAGAAGAAAGTCCTATGCTGAAAGAAGGCGAACTGGCTGTGGCCGCCATGAAGCAGTACAGGCAACGGATGATGCAGAGTTCGTCAAATCCCTTGGACGACCTTTCACAGGTTGAGTAATTTTTTTCTCTGAAAGTGATGCAGCGACACCCAATGCTGTTTCTCCCAGGCTTTGGATGATGCATCCATCTTTTCACATCAGTATACGTAGACAGTGTAAAACTAGTTTCACATGGAGGGGCAGTTCCGGACGGCAATCTGGTACGGCAAGTCATTCTGCAATGCTATTGGCCAACGCAAAATGGGTTACTGCAACGCAAAGATGGATACTATATCAAAATCTCCAGATATTTTCCGCTGTCTGATCCGTTGCCAAATCTGCATAGAGGTTACTGCGCACACCTTTCCTGTTTGATTGTTCAGCCATATTGGAATTCGACGTTCCTTGTTGATTTTGCCGGCTAGATTTACGGTTATGATTCCGCTGCTATGTGAACACCTCTACTGCAAAAATTCCAGTAAACGCGTTGCCGTAATGGATTGCCGTCCAGAATCGCCCCTCCACGTGAACCTAGCTTAAAAGTATACCGCTTTATTACGGTGAATTATGTTGATGGTATCGTTGCATTTTCAGAGCTCAAATAAAAATGAGAGCGAATCTATGCAGAAGAAAGCTCCTGATGGGAAAGTGGAGGCTCGGAAGAAGCGTTCAATTGAAGAATCTCCGGTCGAATCTGAACCTCGAAAGCGAAAGGCGGAAACTCAAGAAGACGATAAACCTAAGAAGAAGCCAAGCAGTTTCTCCAAGCTCAAAGCTTTCACATTCTCCAAGACTTCTTGAAACCCAGTGTTTGGTGTGACGCCAGTAAGTGGTTTCAGTTCTGAATGAGACTCGACTACTGTCTTCGCCTGGCCCACGAAGTATTCTTCCAGATATTGTTCAACTTCGTCTTATATTATTAGCCATGATTTACTTAAACTGAACTTACTTAATCACAGCGTCAGTACCACCACAGCCACTCTAAATGTACCTATATTTGTAAATAGAATTTAGACTTTTATATTTTAGATACTTGCCATCTCAGATGATGAACTCTCACCATCATTCTTAATTAAATATTTGGCATTATTTTACTTGAACGTTTCATCCGTTACCCCCTACAAACGAAATCACTCGCACTGGAATCGTGGGTTTCTATTTCCACAAGAACAAAATACATTTTGGTTTATTATTTTCGAAAATGAACCATTGGAATCGAGCATGAAAAAAAATTCTTACCCCCCCCCCCCCCCCCTCAAAATTTGATGGTTTACTCTTCAAGGTACGTAGAATCCGAAAATGCAATAAAAATATTTCTGTCTGTCCGCCGTACGCTGTACGGGCCACTTTTCTTAGTTACGATGAAACAAAATTGATGAAATTCGGGTTATAGGTTCCGTTCGGGGTCTAGTTGGTCCTCGAAGCTCGGCGTTACTGTCAGTCATCTCTATAGGGTTCAAAATAGGACTAGTTGTGCACAACGTCGCTGGAATTTCTACATTTATGACTATAGTGGTGAGAGGGGGAGAGCGCGCGGGATTTTCTGCAAATCTTGTGTCCGCTGCCCGTATTCTCAACTGATTTGGATGGTTGTTTATTGGTTTGATTCAGAAATCATACTGGTTGTGCACTACAGCGGGGAGTATAAATCCAGACGATCTGCAGTGACTGAGAGTGATCTGTACACCACCATAAGGGACGTCCACTGTAATGCATGTATTACTACTCTACGGGATGTGTCTTAAACCTCTTAAACCCAGTGAATTGTTCAGTCCACCCTTAGTCCAGTCAGTGAATTGTTATAGAGTGCGTTGGCGGTGCTATAATTGTTCAACTAAAGGGCTGTGTTCGGAGTAGTTAGGAGGTAAACTACATGGGACGATTCAACATTATCCTCCAGTACCACAAGCTCCGTGATTGGGTACTGAGGGATAATGTTGATCGTCCCCTATCACCGCAAGCTGCAGTGGCAGTGAACTGTCAGACTTCTGAACAGGAACTGTGGACATCCACTGAAATGCCAATATCATTCAACAAAAGATTAATCTCGAAATAATAATATATCATCAGCATCGATTGGTGCTGATTCAATTCGATTGAGTTTGAGTTAACATTTGGATGTCATATTGGAAATTTATAATTTACGGATTAATTTTATTTACCTACACCTATTTTCTTTATTATTATTTTTTATTTATTTTTTTTTTTTTTGGTTTATTATTTTCAATAATGAGCCATTGGAATCAAGCATGAAAAAAAAATTCTTACCCCCCCTCAAAATTTGATGGTTTACGTTTCAAGGTACCTACGTAGAATCCGAAAATGCAATAGAAATATTTCTGTCTGTACGCCGTACACCGTACGGGCCACTTTTCTTAATTACCATGAATAAAAATTGATGAAATTCGGGTTATAGGTTCCGTTCGGGGTCTAGTTGGTCCTCGAAGCTCGGCGTTACTGTCAGTCATCTCTAAGGGGTTCAAAATTGGGGTTGAAATTTTCAGAACGCCGTATCTCAAAAACTTTCGATTGAAGGGTATGGTTTCTTTTACGATATTAAATTTGTCTTGAGCTAAACAATTTTTTGAGACCACCCGGAGCACTGTACGTCCAGCCGTTCGTGTGTACCAAAAAGCTTCGTCAACACGATCGTGAATCAAACTGTATAAATCCGGCCGAGATATCATCACTACGGAGCACCTGATTATAATCAAAAGATGGCTGTATGAAGTCGAGTTGGTTGTTCTGCGATATTATTTCATTTGATAAGTGATGGACTATCGGATTTTGTTGGTAGGTAGGTACTTGTGAAACTTGAACAAACGTTGAAGTATTATTACACAAATGGTAAATTATTACACAATGGTAAATTATTACACAACGGCAAATTATTTATTATTACTTATTATTAATTATTAATTATTAATAATTAATAATAAATTATTACACAAATGGTAGATTATTACACAACGGCAAATTATTACACAAAGGGTAAATTATTACACAATGGTAAATTATTACACAACGGCAAATTATTAATTATTAATTATTTATTATTACATAAATGGTAAATTATTACACAATGGTAAATTATTACACAACGGCAAATTATTACATAACGGTAAATTATTACACAACGGTTCATCTACCAAGAAGGGGCTGGATTTTGTTGATAGGTACTTTTGTAACTTAACAACCGTTGAAGTATTATTGATGGGCAAGTTATTACGCAACGGTTCATTGTAGGTATTGACCACAGAAAACAGTGATCTACGCAGAAGGGGCATCTGTTTCAATCCACATCAACAATTTTCCTTTAGAACTTCATTATTTGCGTTTTTTGCCGTTTTAGTTACTGTTTGTCATCGCTGTATTATCTTAGCAACATTTAACTCGAGATTTAGGTAGGTACCTAGTAACGAGTACGGCGTTAGGTACTAACCTACGGAGGGTCTGCGATTCACATAATATGTATAGAATAGTACATATTATATTATATAGACGGGTTATCTATGCAGAGCTGTGATCTGTAACAGAAGGGTATTCTGTACAAAATAATAGAACATTGTGCAGGGATTTGCAGCGTTTTTTCGTTTGGTGCAGAAAACTTTGTAGTTGTGCCTTACCTAAATGGAATTCCGAAATTCACTTCTAGAAGGGGGGTTAATGCTGAAACAACGTGGGGGTTTTGGCTAAATTTTGTGTGCGCTGCCCAGGGCTTTACTTCTCAACTGATTCACGCGCATCTTTTTTTTTCTTTGACATAGAAATCTGTCTAGTTGCGCTTTACTCGCTGGAATTCCAAAATTGATTTCTTGAGTGGGAAGGGGGGTCAATGCCGGAAAATCGTGGGTTTTCGACAAAATCTTGTGTGCGCAGCCCAGGGCTTTACTTCTCAACCGATTTAAGTGTTTCTTTTTCGTTCGACGCAGAATTCAGACTAGTTGTGCACAACGTCGCTGGAATTTCTACATTTATGACTATAGTGGTGAGGGGGGGGGGGGGGGGGGGAGAACCCACCAGATTTTCTGCAAATGTGTCCTCTGCCCGTATTCTCAACCGATTTGGATGGTTGCATGCATTACTACTCTATGGGATGTTTTAAAAGCCTCAAAGGCCTCAATAGTCCAGTCAGTGAATGATTATGGAGCGCGTTGGCGGGGCCATAATTGTTTACCTAAAAGGTTGTGTTCAGAGTAGTTGGGAGGTAAACTACAGGGGACTATTCAACATTATCCTTGAGTGCCCAATCACCACAATCTGCAGTGGCAGTGAACTGTCAAACTTTGTTGGTGCTTTAAAATTCAATTGGATTGAGTTTGAGTTAACATTTGGATGTCATAATATTGGAAATTTATAGTTTAGGGGTTAATTTTATTTACCTACCTATTTTCCTTGTTTTTTTATTTATTTTTTTATTTTTGTAAATATTTGGAACAAGATCAGTATTTTATATTTGATATCAAAGTTATCTGAATTCTTGATAATTTAGGGAATGTCATCAAATGTTTGGTATACGTACCTACCACCTACTTTTATTGAGTTTATACAATAGGTTGGTGCTGGTTGAAAACAAGCGGTGCTTACCTAATGAAATGGCGGGGGGGGGGGGGGCTCCTAAAATCGTCTGAACATCTGTGGAACGAAGAGGATTCTGCGTCTATTTTTAAACCCGGAGGACTCGGGAAAAGATCCAGTTATCACACAGCCCTGAGCCACCAATTTCACGACATGGCGAGCCAAATCACACGTTTTGCCTGCAAATCCGCGAGAAACCTCGTCAACCACCAACAGGTAAAATTTATCAAGTTAACAAAATGTTGATGCTTTAACTGTAAACCAAACTGTTTGAAATCGAGCGTTTGTCGCTAACGAATTTAAGCTGTGACGTAAGATTTCGCTGTATTTATCACATTTGAAAATAATTATAGAAAATCGATTTTTCCCAGTCAAAATATTTCTGATATTTTCTAATCAGAGTATAGGTACGTACCTGTCTTATTAGTAATATTCAATCATTGTGGGTGGTATCTATTTCTAGTGTCGCTACTCCATTGGACTGCAGTGTTGGATTCGCTAACTAGATTAGTATTCTACGAATTAATGAATCTTCACGAATTTTTATGGAAATCAAATTTGAAAAACTGCTGCCTGAATGGACAGAATAATGAGGAGCACCCATGACTTCTGTTTATATTACTTTCAAATTAATTTTAAAGTGAAATTAGGTTCCATTCTAAGAACTTTGAACCAACCGCACTCTCCTACGATGAATAGTTCTTTTTCTATGAGCTTTCATAGTTTCGGCAATGATTGACGTCATTGCACCCCTCAGGCGGGACCCCCTTGCCAATTGTGACGTCACTTGTTGCCAAAGGGTTGAAAGCATAGAAAAATGCTGCAAATAATTACGCAACGGTTCATTATTTACCTGCATAGATGCCCCTTCTGCGTGGATCACTGTTTCCTGAGGTCAATACCTATCCCCGTGCCCCCGGTCTGGATGAGGAATGGGGCTACTGAGCAGTTTGCTGTAAGGAGTGGGGTCAGGCAGGGATGCCCGTTATCCCCTATTTTGTTTGCCTTGTAGGTATGTGAACGATTTGGTGGGCGAGCTGGGCAATGGAGTTAGGGTACTGTGGCCACAGTAAAAATTCTTCTCTGTGCAGACGATTTAGTGATTTTGGCCAAGGATCCAGGTGGGTTGGAAAAATATTGCGATACCTGGGGACTCACAGTCAATTTGGAAAAGTCCAAGGTCATAATTTTCCAGAATGGAGGAAGACGGGGTTCCAAGGAGAAGTGGCAGTATAAGGGCAACACGGTTGACATTGTCTCTGAATACAACTATCTTGGTGTGACGTTTACTCCAAGAATCTCATTCTCAAAGCACTTGAAACTTAAGGCCCAAACTGCGAAGTACGCTATGAATTACTTAATATGGGGAAGAGCTTTTAGAAATATGCAAGTTCCCCTTCTGGCAAAACTCCAGGTGTTCAATGCGATAGTGCGGGCAATTCTGAGTTATGGCGCGCAGCTTTGGAGCTATCTGGAGTACGCATGCATTGAGGCTGTCCAGCTGCTGTTTCTGAAAAAAATGTTTCACCTACCTTTATGTGCTCCGAATTATTTGGTTTACCTCGAGACAGAATTGAATACGCTTTCCTTGTTCACCCTCAGTTTACACCTCAACTACATTTCCAGAGACGCCAGTATGCCAGATTCTCGTCTCCCAAAAGTCGTTGCCATGGAAATTGGACGGAGGGGGATATTTTGGGCTGAGCAATACGGGGCATTGGCGTACGTTGAGGTATGGCCTCCAAAATCCAGTGGGACCATTTGATGCGGTGCAACTAAAAGCTAATGCGGAAAAAATTCTGGTGGGTTACCATGAGGAAAAAACTGCAGCCTTTAGACTCAGGGCGAGCGAGTCTGAGAATTACACTCTTTATTGGGAACTAGATCCACAAATAAAGTGTGCCATTGTCCTAAGACCGACAGTGGGTGTGGGGCTATACGAAGCTCAATGACTCTTCAAGCTGTGTATCACTTCCTCTGCATTTGCCCGGTCCTTGGAGAATTTAGGTGGTCGGCTTTTGGATGTGGGACTCTTGATAGAGACCGGGCCATTTCACTGTTAAATGGGGAGCTGCGTTGGCCTTGCGTAGGTAATAGAATTTTGTAAAGCTGCATGGTGGTACAGGCACTTCTTGGTTGAGCAGTTTAATTTCTAGGCCAAGACGATTTATGTTCTCTCGCAGTCTCTCTTTTCTTTTCTTTCACTGCATACTATTTCACAGTAATTTATTAATACCTGCAATTAGTGAAGACCTGATTCTCCGACAGACGGTTTCATTAACCATGCCGTAATGTTTATTTGTATTATTCTTAATTTTACCAGTGTTAGTTTACTCTAACTCATGTATGCATAAATGAGAATTAATTTGTTCAGTTT
Organism: Leptopterna dolabrata; assembly: GCA_954871275.1. Lineage (NCBI taxonomy): Eukaryota > Metazoa > Arthropoda > Insecta > Hemiptera > Miridae > Leptopterna > Leptopterna dolabrata. Next base: position 12,271,841 of record OX940979.1, read on the forward strand.
TTTTTAATAAACGTATTTCTTCTTCTTCTATGAGCTTTCAAAGTTTCGGCAACAATTGACGCCATTGCACCCCTCAGGCGGGACCCCCTTGCCAATTGTGACGTCACTTGTTGCCGAAGCGTTTAAAGCATAGAAAAACGCTGCAAATAATTACGCAACGGTTCATTATTTACTTGCATAGATGCCCCTTCTGCGTGGATCACTGTTTCCTGAGGTCAATACCTCCCCCCGTGCCACCCCCCCCCCCCCCCCGGAACGCCATAAATCGAGTACTGGAGCCGGCCCGGGAATTACAGTTTCATAAAAATGCACAGGATTCAATAATTAAATTATTTTAGCATGGAACATGCTTTAGCCTTGGACTAACTAGCCGAAAAACGTTACACGGGATGGGTGACGCGGAAGTGGAACGAAATTTTAACAATGATTTTCACTTACAACCGAGTAGTTGCTAGGGAAATGAAACTTCTTTCATTTTCATCGGACAAAAATCGTTTTCCATTCGTTGGAAAGCTCTTGATTTATCACGAATGTATTTCGTATTTGTTCTTGGTATTTATATCCTAGTTTCATAATATAACTATATAAATGAATGTTGTAAATGGATAGTAAACAATGACGCTTGTTTGGTTGTCACTGTCCCAGTTCCATTTAGTCACTTGGTTGTAGTAAACTACGCGGCTAAAGCATGTTCCATGTTTCTTGAATTTTAGCCGTAGGCTCTAAGCAGTAAGCATCCGGGGGTCCAGGGGGCTTGCCCCCTGGCGAGGCGCGGAGCGCCGAGTTTTATTTATTGTTATTCATTAAGCATAACGTTTGTTCAAGTTGCAAATGTGCCTATCAACAAAATCCAAGGGCCGTCATTTTTCAAAAATGAAATAGTATCACAGAACAACCAACTCGACCTCATACAGCCATCTGTGGTTAAGGTTAGGTGTTTCCTAGAAATTCAATGATTATTTGGGCCTGTTTTATACCGTTTCATTCACGATCATGTTGACGAAGCTTTTCGGTGCGAACGTTCGGCTGGTCGTACAATTCTCCGGGTGGTCTCAAAAAATGCCTCAAAAAATTCTTTAGTTCGAGACCCATAATTGATTTCGAATGATTTAAGAAAAAATAATTTAAATTATTTAAAAACGTAGAAAAAACCATAGGTACACCCTTCTATTGAAAACTTTCGAGCTACGGCGTTCTGAAAATTTAATCCCCTCTTTATCGCCCCTTAGAGAAGATGAACGACTCTTCATGGACCAACTGACCCCAAGTGGGACCCACAAACCAAATTTCATTAAATTGGTTCATGGTAACTAAGGAAAATTCGAAGTACGGCGGGTGGACAGAAATGTTTTTATTCCATTTTCGGATTCTACGTAGGTACCTACCTTGAAATTCCGTACCATACAATTTTGAGGGGGTGGGGGGGGGGGGGGTTACTTTCTTTCCTTTTTTTTCGCGATCGATTCCAAAGGTTCATTATTGAAAATAATAAACCAAAATAACTATTCATCGTAGGAGAGTGCGGTTGGTCTCAAAATTCTTAAAATGGAACCTACTTTCATTTAAGAATATAAAAAGAAGTCATGGGTACTCCCCATTATCAGCCTTCCATCGATGGTCAAATTCATACAGTTTTGAGTGTAGGAAGACCTCGTACCTAAGTGTCTACTTATCCTACAATTACCTAAAACCGCGCTCAAACTTAAACTCAGAATCGGATGTGGTTTTCACAAAAGCCGAATGCAGGCGCGTGTGGCTGTCTGACGAGGGTGTCAAGAATTTCATTGTTAGATGGGTCTGAATGGACGAGGTGCAGGAAACGCTCGTTCATTTAGGGCAAAATGTGTGCGCCATCTGTACCTCGTTAGACTGTGATGTGATCTGTCAGATTGATGGATCTTAGGGTTTTTGGACCCTATAATCCACCTACTTGCGGGTTAATCCTTGAGCTGCTGTCCCTAGCAATCATAGGGACCACCCATACCACGCAAGCACTGAACTAATGACTAATGTAGGTCGGGTTTTACCGCGAGGGTAATACACATGACCTATGTAGTCTACCTCGTAACAAGTGTCACGTTGTTAGCGAGGGCACCCAAGGACTTGAGTCCGCAATTAACTTTGAAGAGAAAAAGGAGGGAAATTACGAAACTAATAGTGAGATGATTTTAGGCAGTATTTATTGAGTTGAGTTATATGGGGTTCCTATGAAATGTGAAATATGGCCTTAGGAGCTACTTATCTCTAAACTAAGCAGTCCTACCTATACCTCCAGAAGCAATCCTAACGGCACTGTCGCGACGACGTAGGATGGCAAACTGCGATATGCTCTGATGAATGATTTGACGTTGAATTTTTGAGAGAATTGCGAACTAACCTGGTGGCCTAGTTCAGGCTGCTGGGTGTGGAGTTGGCACTGAAGATGGCTAAGGTGCAGTACCTCCCTGCTACGGACTCCTTCTTCGTATGGACGTCTCAGCATGGCAGGGTGTCCTGCAGACGTACGGTCAGTCAGTGCGCCTCTGCAGATTCGGGCCATGAACCTGGATAAAGATGTAGCTTGAGCAGGAGCACTGGAGAGACAATCGTTCTTGAATTCGGCAGCTTTTAAATCTTCGATGGGCGGAGACTTGGTTTCGTAGGACGAAACATCCGGGCCCCACTTGTTCTAATCCATCCAATCGCATTAGTTATGAGACTCCGATAGGCGTTTTCTTATGCCCAATCAGAAGTGATAGATCTGGGGATTTACGCTTGGGTGTCGAAGTTTCGGTCCGCGCGTGGCTTCAAGGTTTTTCGTGGTCCGCATCTTTTTCGCCGTTTCGAACAAAAGAAAGTTCTGGATCGTGTTTCGGTGGGAAAACGATCCTCAGCGGAAAACTTGTCGTGTAGGTGTTCTCACGTAAGATTTTGATGCTGCCGCCTTATTCTTGGAAGTGCGTCTAGTCCCGTGATTCTCCCGGGAAAATGAAATCTGATATGTCTAGCGTGGGTCTGAATATTCGCGTCCTGACATGATCCATTCAAGCTATAGGGACAATCAGTAGTCAGTCGGCTCTCGTCGAGTGAACATCGAGCTAGTGTTGAGATAACGATCATCGCGTAGATCTTATTGTTTTTGTGGCCGAGATGGACTGTGCGAAGTGCTCTCGTGATCTACACTCGCCGAGAAAAACTGTGAAGTGTTCTTAAGTGCAAGGCCTCCTATCATCCGGCGTGTACGCGCCTTAAAACTGTTGACAACTACAAAAAGTTGCGCAAAGAATTAAAGGAAACCTGGATGTGTGATGTATGTCGGGACGGAGATAGGGAGGAGGAGGAAGAGGAGGAAGATGCTGACGAGGGGAGCAAATTGGTTGAGAGCAATGCCAACAAACTGAACTCGAATATCGCGGCTCTTTCGAAGAAGTTTGATTCGTTCAACGAAAAATTTGCGACCCTTGAGAGATCGATGGATTTTTTTAACACAATGTGTGAGCAGATGAAGGAGACTTTAAAAGAGCTCAGTGAGAGCTTGAAAGAAGTGAAGAAAGAAAACGAAGAAATACGATCGGAAAATGCCAAACTAAAGAAAGGTATTTCTTCTTTCCAGCAGAAAGTAAATTACCTAGAGCAGGCTACGCTCCGTGATACAGTGGAAATAAGGGGTATTCCAGAAACACCTAACGAAAATGTAGAGGAGATTTTGAAGGCGCTGGCTAGGCAGGTCGATGTTCCTTGGCAGGATACGGATATCCTAACAAGATATAGGGCCAAGATGCCACCTGGAAATCACCCTGCAACAAGTGGAAAGGGGCTAATAATAGTCGAATTTAGAAGCGTATCTTTGAAGAAAAAATGGATTTCTCAGATAAAAAAAATTTAAAGAAACAACTGCAAAGGACGTCCACCCATCACTCCCGGAAAATAAAATTTTCATAAATAGCGGGACAATTTTATTATTATACAATTTATTTATTACAATTTTATTATTATATTATTATGTTATTTATAAAAGATGAAATTAAGGACCTGGAAGTGAAGGAATTATGTATGTTTGGCAGTAGTGCTTTAAAGGTGTTTTCAACAAGGTATCATTTTCACTTTTAGCTTTTTACAGATCGCACGTAAGCAAGGAGGGGGAACTTATGTTTCTGAGGGATTTCGAAGGAGAAATAGGTTTGCTTGGTGTGAACAGCTTTGTAGCGGGAGATAGTAATTACGACATTCTAAAAAATTCGGGCACTCCAAATACGGCTTTGTACATGGACATTTTGGCTAAGCACGGGTTCCTTTCGGTAATAAATGGCGTGACCAGGCCTGAGAGTGGGTCGTGCGTGGATCATATTTTCACTAATATAGTATTCAATAATGAAACAATGAAACCAGCCATAATCCGTACAAAAATTAGTGATCATTTTGCTGTTATGCTAAATTGGTCTACGAGCTGTCAAGCTGAACCCAGTTTAAAACAAAATGAAATACGGACAGAAATTAACTTTGAAAAATTAGTAAATTCTTTAAGGGAAGAAAAATGGGAGATGGTTTTGGGGTCCTCTGAGGTTGATAAATGTAGTGTTAACTTTATAAATTGTTTGCAAAAATATATAAATTTATGCTCAAGAAGGAGAAAGAAAAGTTCAAGAAGCACAGCCTTGAAGCCTTGGATAACCGCAGCGTTGCTTACTTCCATACGTAAGAAAGATAAAATGTATAAAGGCCACACAAAGACAACCCTTTAATTCTGATTATTGCGCTTGCTTTCACAAATATCAGAAAAAATTAAAAGTACTGATAGGATTAAGTGAAGAGAAATACTACAAATCTAGGTTAGATAATGTAGTAGGAGACAGCAGAAAAACATGGAGCTTGGTGAATGAAATAATGATGAAAGCTAAGAATAAAAGTATAAAAATGATAAAAAAATTGGCAGTGGACAATAAGCTGGTTGACGCCGTTGAGGACCCTAGAAAGTGTGGCAATATATTTAATGAATTTTTTGCAAGTGTAGGAAGTAACCTAGTGGCGTCAATTCCTCTGGTGAATCGGAGTGAGGCGAGTGGTATGGAGGAGCATAAAACGAGTGTCCCCACTGAGGGGATGCTCTTTTCGAATGTCAGTGAGAGTGATGTTCTTCGTGCGATTGATTCGCTAAAGGGTGGCTCTAGTCCAGGGTGGGACGAAATAGACTCTAAAATTATAAAACTTTGTAAAAATGCGCTAAGCAAACCGTTGGCACATTTAATTAACCTCAGCTTCAGGTCAGGCATTTTTCCTTCCAACATGAAGTTGGCCGTGGTTGTTCCTCTGTACAAGGCGGGAGTAAAAACTCAGTGTACCAACTACCGTCCGATTTCTTTGCTAAGCAGTGTATCTAAAATAATAGAGAGGTGTGCCAAGGAGCAACTACTTGCTTTTCTTGAGAGAAATAAACTGTTGAGTGACAACCAATATGGGTTCCGAAGGACTTATAGCACACAGGATGCAGTTTCTCGTTTAAGCTCCACGTAATTAACGATTTAGATAAGGGTCTTAAGCCATTAGCAGTTTTCCTTGATTTAGCGAAAGCTTTTGATAGCATTTCCCATGACCTTCTTTGTGAGAAAATGAATAAGATGGGGATTAGGTCGCGTACATTGGCGTGGTTCAATAGCTATTTAAGTAACCGTCAGCAAATTGTCAGAATAAATGGCGTAAGAAGCGACAAAATAGAACTAAGTGGGTGGGGCGTGCCGCAGGGAACGGTCCTGGGGCCTGTGCCGCAGGGAACGGTCCTGGGGCCTGTGCTTTTCCTAATCTATATAAATGGTTTGGGTGAGTTGGGAATTCCGGGAATTAGGATACTGTTTGCGGATGACACAGTGCTTTATTTTAATGGGAACACGTGGGATGAAACTTTTTCTAGGGCAAGCGCTCGGTTACGCAATGTGTTTTTGTGGTTAAATGCTAATAAACTTAGTCTGAATGTTAAAAAGTCTCAGTATATGGCGTTTGCTTTGAAGTCAGCGGGTATCCCGTCTAATTGTGATCTTAAACTGCACATTGATAAATGTTCACCCGAAAACTGCAAGACAACATGTAAGACTTTGGACATGACCGATTGCGTTCGATATCTTGGCATCTGGTTTGACCGGCATATGAGATGGGAAAAACAAATAAACCAAGTATCCCAGATGTTGCGGAAGAACATGTATTTGTTTGCCCGTTTAAAGTCCTTCCTCTCCGACAGACTACTGAGAGTTGTGTACTTTGCTCTAGTTCAATCAGTGCTGACATGGAAGAAAGAAGAGGAGGGTCCAGTCAATGTAAAATGGTGTGCATATGGATACTATTCAACATAACAGTATCCAGGGATAACCGATAGTAGTGCACTCTCCGTAGCAGTCTAGCGAACTAGGTATTTTTTACAGGTTTCAAACCAGCAACCTAGATGGCGTTCACCAGTCAAACTAAAACCCCCAAAATTTAATAAAATACTTTTTAAAATTTAGTTACCAAATAATATTCTTTCCAATGTCTCCATTCAATGAAATGTTACAAATTACGAGAAAAAACATGATAAATACCATCAAAAGAATAAATTTACTGGGGTTTACCTATTTAATTTTAAATTTTTACTGGTTACTGGACCTTCCTACTTGATAATGGGCTGCATTGCCGACAAAGGATAAAACTCAAATGAACCTGAAGAAAGAATGACTACCTACCTGGAGTACCCGCAATGATTATTATTAATAATTTTCAGGACATGAGGAAAAAATAAAATTCGAAAGTCAAATCATTATTGTGGGTAGGTATGTATATTTTAAAAACGTACTAACTGTTGGGTACATTAATTTTTTAAAAAAACCTTATTTCTATTTTATATTAATAAGCAGTAGGAATGTATACTATTTACATTTTAACATTATTTACAATAGGTACCTAATTTACAAATTTACAATAGGTAATAGGATTTTTATTTGCATAAAATATACACCCTTTTGAAGTGAGAAGAAAGAGTAGTGAGTGGGGGCCGATTGCAAGGAGACTGGGTTTGAGATGATGGAGTAGGACGTACAGGAATCTGGAGGTCAATTATAGGATCAAATGGGGGATCATTGCTGAACTGACGAACTGAAGGGTAGGCATGGGGATGAAGGACGTTTTTGTCTCTAGAAACGATACTACAATCTCTCCTTCTAAAATGAATTTAACAGTCTGACACAATCTCTGATGTATTTAGCGCTCCTCTCGTTGAAGACTGGTATCTTGATGAAGAGGAGCCAGCGTTTGTGTCTGAAAAGGAATAAACCCAATGGTAATTAATGTAGGCACTTGGACCACAATGCTTTCATGACGTTTGTTGACTATCTAAATACTATGGTAAAACTAAAGGCTCCCATACACTATCAGTTTAACTGAAGGCAATCGTAAGGCCGTCGATCGGTGTCGCCCACACATTTATCAGTTAATCTGAAGGTCATGGACTGCAGTCCGTGAAAACTGAAGGTGTGTGGCCGTAGGGCAGGCGAGGATCTGACGTGAGACCGGCGACCGGCATGAGCCTGTCAGATCATGATCGCAAAGGCCCCTCGCCACACACTATCAGTTGGCCGGCCGGCGAGAGATCCGCTCAGTGCAAATCGTGTTGTTGAGGTGAGATTTTCGTCCGGCCATTTTTTCGATTGTTTTTCGTAGCTTCAATTGGACTGACGACGGATGATGGATGCAAAACCACCATTTATCTCCGCATTCATTGCGTTGTACCGGGCCTACCCCTGTTTGTGGAAAATTAAAGATCTATCAACTAAATTAAAGAAGCTATCAACCTTTCTTCGGCAGTGATTGCCTGGCGAAGATGGGTGTCAACTTTGCTTATTCCGGGTGTAACGAAATCAAGTAGTTTTCGAAAGTTTTCTTCACTCATTCTCAAATAATTCATAAGATCCTCCTGGTGAGACTGCCTCAGTTCCCGGACCAATGACATATGAGAGCTACTGCATCTATCTTGGAGCCAATTTTTCGCCCAAGGCCTTTTTTCGGGGGGATCTTCAAAAACTGAGAGCAGGAATAGCGCGCAACGTTTCCGACGAAGCATGATGGAAAACTGTTCGCCTGCAGTCCACGATAGGGCCGCCTACAGTCCACGATTCGCGGCCGACAGTCCGCCTGCAGGCACTGGACGTACAGTGTATGCAAGCATCTGCAGTTCCGTACGGTCGCCTGCAGGCGGTTGACTGATAGTGTATGTTGCTCGGCGATTTTGGTCTGACGGTCGCCTGTGGAGGCGATGGCCTGCAGGCAATCGCATAGTGTATGGGGCGCTTAAGGTAGCGCGAGACGTCATCATCTGGTTTCTGTCTGTCCCTTCCGGTTGGAGAGTGACAGCCTACGAGGGTGAAATGGCTATGGAAATCACACTGATGGCACCACCCACTTTGTTCTTTCCTTTCTTCAAATGTATTTTGAAAACATACAAGCACGTCGATTTTTCACTGACCTGGAGGGTTTCAGTCGACACCTACTTTACTTTCTTATACTACCGAACTCACAGAGAAACTCAGTCAGCAGGTACCTACCTACAATAGTGGATAAGAATTAAGAATGATACGAAATATTATTACTGAATAAAAACTCCTTACCTTGCTTCATCTGAGGGTGGAGAGTGCATGGAAGTCCGCTCTCGAGGTGACCGAAGCCTGTGGCACCATGGAACCGTACACCTTACCTTCGTGGTTCTTGCCTCGAAGGCAAGCAACCACGAATGAGTTTATCCATAATGAAAAGGACCGAATCTATCACAATGAACGAATCTATCAGAATTCAATATGAACAATGAAACAGGAAAAACGAAGAGAGAAAGACTTTGGTGGTAAGGAAAAATTCGCACACACTGGCTTTTAGGCAGAAATCCCTGAATTGGAGAGAACGAATTCGCAAATGGCGAGTGCGGACGTGATATCAGACGAAACTTCGAGAACATGAATGGTAGCGCGTACCGATATCTTCCGGATCTGAGGATAACTAGAGAGTTTTTTGAGGTTGCTACTCAGATAGCGTGGCAGTAGAGGTCTACTCAAAAATTCAGGCCTGCTGAACCTTCCTCTTCTTTCTTCCATGCAGTGCTGACTTACTGTCTTCCTTGTTGGGGCGGAGCGTATCAAACTACGCTCGCCCCGTTAATCACAGCCCAGAATGCCATAGTGAGAATAATTTGCAGGAAAAATTCGCGAGAGCACACGATGCCTCTTTTCAAAAAAATTAAAATCTTACCATTCTCTATGCTGAAAGAGCTTGCATTTGTAAAGCATTTTGTAAGGCGCAGGCACTTTGTTTACCCGTCGCATGAAATTAGTACTAGATTTAAAACAAATAGTAACATTGTAGTCCCCCACAATACCACAACACTGGCGAAAAATTTTTATGAATAAACAGGTTTCTGATAAATTAAAATCATATTATGTAGGCCGGCTAGCTTTAGAACAATGAATTGTTGTCGTCCATTTTTATGTACATATGTTTATACATACATTTGTTGTGAATTTATAATTGAGTAGGCAAGAATAATTATTGTTCGATTTATTAAATTTGCAAGTCATTGGGTTACCTAGCACTTGAATTTTGTATCACTATTATAACTGGTTCTTCTTGCTTGGTGGGAGTCATAGTGACTGCTCTTCCCCTGCCACGGGCATTTGCCTATATAGGGGATTAATTTCCATAATTGTGACAGGCCATTATATGGCCTGTGCAAGATTCTTCATTATATCCCATACTTTTGTATATCTTTTGGAAATAAAGAATTGAAAAAAAAAAAATCTGCTGGCCGGTCCTATATCCACTGAGCCAGGCACCCACCAACGCCATTTTGAGGACCTGAATAAATGAATGGGTGAACAAAATCACTATTTTCTTATGGAAAGTGCCGTAATTCCCAAAGGAGCAGCCACAGATGGTTAATTAGGTGGGTACTTAATTCAATTTCAAACCTTGTTCATCTCATTCCAATTATACTGGTTACCTACTAGGTATAGGTACGAGATTTTTATTAGCTGTTAGGAACTAAAAATGCTTCGTTATTATAATTTGGGTTAAAATAAACGATTTCAGAGCAAATTCGGTACACATACTGCTGCAGCTAATTCAGGTATATTTGATATAAAATTAAACCTGAAAAATCGATTGCTGGAATGCTGAATTTTTGGATTCGGCTAATGGTAGGTAGGTACAATCGTCATTCATGACCGTAAGATGAGGCAGTGAGGAACCGACTATGAGGCCAAAAAAGGAGTCAAAATGAGTTCCACAAAATGACCAAAATGTGGTACAATGATAATATAATTTTAGCTTATATATTTACGTATATAATAAAATAATTATACCCTTCACCTCGTCTTCTATTCCAGGTCACTGTAAGATGTATGTCCGGGGCTAATCCTAAAATCTTAAAAGCCCAGGAAAAGTTCTTGGTAAGTACATTCATCGACACTCCCTTGACGTGTTTAATAAAATTTGTCATCAATTCATAACCACATTTACACCGACACCCATAATAAAATTGGGGACAATTCCAACAGGTTGGAAAAACATGTGATACAATATCAGGGCCATTAATTGTCGACGTAGTTACGTTCTAAGACTCCCCCTCAAGCTGGATGTTGGCTGCAAGCTTGAAGTCAAGTTTCCGTGTCTTGGTCCTGGTAGCGATTTTGTTAGGATGTCGGCTATCATTTCTTCTGAAGGTTTGTGCTTGAGCTCTATCTTTCCATTGATCACGGCCTCTCTGACGAAATGATGTCTAATGTCAATATGTTTGGTTCGAGGGTGATGGACTGGGTTATGCGCCAGTTCCTGTGCCCCACGATTATCATTATAGATTGTCACTGGTCCTGCATCCGACATTACTCCTAACTCCACAAGTAGTCGTTTCAGGCTTATCGCCTCTTTTGCTGCCTCTGTCGCTGCCATATATTCAGCCTCTGTGGTTGAGAGTGCCACGGTTCGTTGCTTTCGAGCCTCCCAGCTCACTGCACCCCCAGCAAGTAAGAAAGTGTAGCCTGTATACGACTTTCTGTCATCAACTGATGACCCCCAATCGGCATCTACATAGCCAGTCAGCATCAGCATGTCTCCCCCTGATTTTGAGAATGTGAGAGCATGGTCTTGAGTCCCTTTCAAATACCTCAATACTCGCTTCGCAGCTAGGAAGTGTTCCTTCATGTAGCAGGTGTTGAACTGGCTTAGCATGCTCACGGTGTGTGCTAAGTCGGGTCTTGTGCACGTGGCCAAGTACATTAGAGATCCTACAAGGTTCTGATACGGGTAAGCGTTTATCTCCCCCGGTCTCAAATATTTGGGTTTCTCTAATTTTACATTCACGTCTGCTGGTGAGTTGACTGGGTTTGAGTTTTCCATTCCAAACTTTTCAAGAATTCGTTTTATGTACTTGGTTTGAGACATCTTGAGCGCTCCGCTCTCTTGCGTTACCTCAATTCCAAGAGTATAATGAATTGCTCCCATGTCCTTCATCTCAAAATCACCTTTCAACTTTTGCTTGATAACGTCCATCGTGTATTTTGAGGTAGTGGCCAAGATTAAATCGTCTACGTAAACTCCGATAATTGCGAAATCTCGGCCAATCTTTCCTGTATAAACACATGGATCAGCATTTGATGGCTTGAATCCACTATTCTTGAGTTGTTCATCAAGTTTGTGATACCACATTCTCCCAGATTGACGAAGTCCGTAGAGTGCTTTCCTTATCTTGCAGACTACTTCTTTTCCTTCCTTCAATTTTCTGAGGTGCTGAGTCGCTTTCTTCACAATATCACTTCCGGTTTTTTCATTTTTGATTGTTCTTTGAAGAATTTTGTCATACGACTCAGGGATTCCCATCACTATATCTGCATCAATTTCGCCGTTCAAGTATGCCGTTGTGACGTCCAATTGATGCACTAGCATTTCTTTCTGAACAGCGACTGCCATTATTATCCTGAGCGAACTCATTCGTATAACTGGATTATACGTTTCGAAAAAATCAATTCCTAGCCTCTGCGTGTAGCCTTTAGCTACTAGCCTAGCCTTGCGCCTGTCTAAACTCCCATCCTTCTTGAATTTGTTCATCAAAATTAATCGACTTCCCACCGTGTCTCTGTTCGCAGGTTTTTCTATGACTTCCCACACATTAGTCTTCAACATGGCTTCATACTCCGCTTCAATAGCTTCCATCCACTCTTCTGATTTTGGTCCAGATAAGGCGTCCTTCAATTTGATTTCTCCTAATGCTTCTGGTTCTGACTGTGTAATCAGCTTTTGTGAATATTCATCGGCTTCACATTCACAGCAGTCCCAAGTCCTCGGTTTTGATATTCTGCTCGATCTTCTGAGCGTTCTTTCTTGAGGTTCTGGATCAATTTCCGTTTCAGCGTAAGTGTCAAACCAAATTTCGTCATTGTTTTCAAGATTTTCTGAATTATTTTGATTGTTCGTCTCTAGAATGTCTTGACAACTAGTCTCCACCTCCAAGTTACTGTTTGTTTTCGTCGCTTTTTGTTGTTTACAAATTTCAACTTCTATAATCTTCTTCTCTTCTCCTTTTGTAGTCAATGTTTGAGATTCTGCAAAATTAACGTAAAATTCGTCAAAGCTTCCCACTTCATTGTCGTATTCGTTCAAAAATCTAACATCTCTGGTAAATGCAATTTTATGGCTTTTCAATATCCATATTTTATACCCTTTTACTTCTTCAGAGTACCCCAGAAATATGCACTTGTCTGTTTTCTGTTCAAATTTGCCTCTTCCTATTCGTTTGTGCAGAGCGTATCCCGCACATCCAAATGCCTTGAAATATGACACATTCATTTTCCGACCTTTCCATAATTCGAATGGGGTCCGGCCTCCTATACTGCTCGATATACACCGATTCCTGATGTAGTTCGCGGTGTTGACAGCTTCGGCCCAGAACGCTGGAGCTATATTGGCATCGATCATCATACATCGGGCAGCTTCAACCAGTGTTCTGTTCTTCCTCTCACTTACTCCATTTTGCTGCGGGGTGTCAGGAACTGTCAACCGCCGAGTTATCCCTTCCTCTTCCAGAAATCTGTCAAATTCATTGTTTTTATATTCTAGTCCATTGTCCGTTTGCAAACCCTTGATGCGCCTTCCAGTTTGCTTCTCTACTTTACTTTTAAATTTCTTGAATGCTTCCAATGCTTCCGATTTTTGTTTGAGAAATTGTATTTCACACCACCTCGTGGCATCGTCAATAAATGTTATAAAATATCTTTTTCCTCCAATCGAATTTACCCTCATGGGTCCACAAATGTCTGAATGAATCAGCTCCAGCATCTCAGACTTCCGTTCCGATTTCATTGGAAATGGGGATTGCGTCATTTTTCCCTGTAAACACGCCTTGCAAGTTCCCATCTTCGAATTCTTTCCAATGTTCAAACCATATACAATTTTAGTCATTTTCTTCAAATCTCTTTCATTTACGTGTCCTAATCTTTTATGCCACAGATCAATTGGGGTTTTCGTATCTTCTTCCCTACCTATCAACTTTTACATTATTTGCTGTTGTTGATTTTGAATTTCCTTTCATGTAATACAAATCTCCCATCCTTTCAGCTTTGAATAGTTTTCCCATTTTTCGAAATTACAGCTTCCCGTTTGTGAAACATAACATTGCATCCTTTGCCCTTAATCTTTCCTACTGATAGCAGGTTTTTTCTCAGATCCGGTACAAATAGAGTTCCCTCAAGTAATAGTTTTAGTGCTCCGCTGCTATTTTCCACTATTACTGGTACCGTTCCCTTTCCAACCACTGGTATCGTATGCTTGCTTGCCAGTTTCACACAATTCTGTTTCGCTTCACCCATGTCAGTGAAGATTTCTTCGTCACGACACATATGAGTTGAGCATCCACTATCTAGAATCCATTTCTCGATATTGGATTGTCCAGCCATCAAGGCTACGGTTGCGATTCCATCAGATTCATCATTATCTTCGGCCAAATTGTTCTTAAATTTCCTTCTTTGTGGACATTTAAATGATTTGTGTCCCAATTTATTGCAAGAATAGCATTTTACATCTTCCATCTGTTGCCTATTTGTGGGTTGTCCTTTATACACGACCTTCTGCCTTCTTTGAAATTTTCTAACGTTAAGGGCATCACTTGTCTTAGGAGCTTGATGATTTTGTTTCCTCGCTTCACTTTCTTCAATCATTTTTATTCTAAGTGCTTCTGGCGTAGGAAGATCATCTCTAGTTTCAATGGCAACTCTGAAGTTTTCATATGAATCTCCCAGACTGTAGAGCATCATGATTGTGAGTAGGTCTTTGTGGATATCCACCCCCATGTCTTGCAACTTATCAGTTGCTTCCATGAATTGATTGAGGTGTTCTTGAATATCTTGACCCTCTTCCATCTTGCAAGTTATCAACTTCTTCAACAGAGTGGCCTTTCTCGCAGGCCCGGAGGACTGATGTACCTCCTTCAATTTTAACCACACATCATGGGCTGTCTTACAATGCTTTACATGCTTTAACTCTGACGGTGCTAGCGTAAGGATCAAATCGGCCTTAGCTTCTTGGTCTTCAATATCCCATTGTTCAGCGGCTGCTGCGGTCAAGGGATCTGCAGTGACGGTTGGTTTCTTCTTATCCCCGTTCACATAGTTCCAGGTTCTATTCTTCAATAATAGAGCAGCGACATGAACAGCCCATGTATCATAGTTGTTTTTCTCCAGTGATTCTATTCGCACTGAACCACCCATTCTGAATTCACTGCAACGCTGGGCCATAACCTCTGGAAGCGTGGAAGTTATTTATTTATTATAGCTATTTATTTATTATTTATTATATTTATTAAAGTTATTTATTTCCAATAACAAGATAATCGATTATCGTTTTGTTGATGTAGAAAGAGGACGACACGCCTGTATACATAAAGGGAGGGCCAATGGATCAAATTTTGTACAGGACCACCATGGGCGCCTGCATAGTCGCAATCGGTACTTTCATCTACAGTATGTACGACATGGCCACACCTAAAGCCAAGTAGGGCTAACATCTCGATGTACATAATAAAAACAATTGTTTTATTAGCCATTAAACGTTTTTCATAAATTCAAATGTGTGGTCGTTTTCCCCGGAATAATCCACTTTTACTGTTTAAAATTAAAATTTTTAAAAACGCGATTTGATCATGTGTATTTTTTTTAAATACCGCCATATGAATAACCACCATGTCCCCCCACCACCACCGCCATGCCGCCATGTTGAATATTAGTATGAATTTTACCTCCTTTAAGGGTCAATAATTGAACATTAAAAGAACCATTGCAGAGTAAAGCCTACATAAAAATATGTTCATACCCCGCCTCCGAGCGAGAAGGGATTTAACATGAAACAACCAACCAGTAAGAATAATAATAATATTATATTGGAATCGTGTAAAATGACATTTACACTAAAATAGTTTTTACATTATAAATTAGACAATATTTCGAAATAATTATAATACAGGTCGGAATGCCCAATCATAACGCTATATACAGTTTTCCATAATGTGATATTAGTTTCTCCCGTCTTCGTTTCCCGTAATGGATTACGCCATAAAAACAAGGAAAAACATGAAAAAGAAAATAAGGACTCCAAATATCTTTATCATGAGCCAGCGGTTCGAGGTGACGGACTGAAAGTACTTGAGGATCTCTCGGTGGGCGGCTTCGACGTTCAGTTCCGTGTCTTGGATGTTCGCATCGATCCTGGAAAGACGGATAAGGTGGACAATCAATAAAAGGACAGAGGAATCAATAATAGGACAATCAATAAGGTAGACAATCAATAAAAGGACAGGCAGGAGACGTGAAACATATTGGGAGCCACATCATTACGTCGATGTCGAAGCAACCTTGTGTACCTCAGTTTATCCAACTTTTCAAGAGAGAACAAACAAGAAAGCTGCAAATTATTACGCAACGGTTTATTATTTTCCTGTATAGATTACCCCTTCTGCGCAGATTACTGAATTCCTATTAGCGTAAGACCCTAAGGTGATTACCTACCTACCTACGCACGCACGCGCAGACTCGACAAAAATGCCACCAGATTCGAAGTAAGCTCTCTAATGTTCGGCAGTTACAATAAATATGAATTTTTTCCATCGCCCCCATCTCTTTTAACGAGCCACTTCGGCCCAATAATTTAAAAAACAAGAAACAAAAAACCAACAACAACCAACTCGATTTTAAACAGCCATCCGTGCTTATTAGGTGTTCCATAGCAGTGATATCTGGGGCGGATTCATACTGTTTCATTCACGATCATGTTGACGAAGCTTGTCGGTGCAAACGAACAGCTTGAAGTACAATGCTCCGATTAGTCTAAAAAAATTCTCAAGTTTGAGATGAACTTAAAACGTGGAAGACGATGATACCTCACAAGCTCATGCTCACTAAAACCTTGATAAAACAAAACAAAACAAAAAAACACTGCAAATTATTATACAAATTTATTATGTATTTACACATAGATGCCCCTTCTATGTACACCACTGTTTTCTGTGGTCAATACCTCGCCACGTGCTCTACCCAGGGAAGTCCGAAATCGAGTACTGGAGCCGCCCGGGGAATGACAGTTAAATAAAAAATATTCTGTGGATTCAACTATCATTGATTATTTGTCGCTATAGGTACCTATCTATCAACAAAATCCAAAATAACCATTCTTCAATGAATTAATATCACAAGAGCAACAACATCGAACAGATTATCTTCCGTCTGAAAACCTATACCTCGTAAAATAAGGTTATTTTTCCTCGAGTTTAACTCCAAGAACTCAATTCGACGATCTCTTTGCTCAGCAGAAGCTTTTAAAGCGGCAACTTCAGTTCTAAGATGTTTATTCTCATCCCTTAGCGCTTGTAAATTCGTATTCAACGTCTGGAAGTCTTTTCGAGGGCAGCATATCTATCTTTTCGTCCAATCTCTTCATAAACTCCCACAATTTCTCATTCTCACCCATCGCTCTTTTCTTTACTTCAGAATTTACAGTATCGGGGGAACTTCTTGGGCGCTTGAGCGTTGAATCGCTATGCGGAGAGGCGTACTTGGAGTACTATTGCGCCTTTCCAAATATTTCCCAATATTCTGTTGCATTAAATTAATAACAAACACGTAATGCGTGCTGCACTTTAACGCTGCACTCGCAAAGAGGCCTCCTCCAACCGGGCGAGCAGCCCACTGATAAAACACTGATGCCGTAATATTTATTTTATAAGCTATTTGAGTAATACTTTCGAGTAATGTATGACAATAAACGATTTTCTTCCTCTTCTTCTTCTTCACTGAACAACAACTCGACTTCATACAGCCATCCATGATTATAATCAGGTGCTCCCTAGCAATGATATCTGGGCTGGATTTATACAGTTTCATTCACGACCATGTTGACGAAGCTGGTCGGTACGAACTTCAGAGCCTTACTAATATCCCCCCCCCCCCCTTTAAGGTACGTAGAATACAAATAAGGGGGAGAGGGGGTCCGCCGAACTCATCTTTTCCCCCCATTTTTTTTAGACCACCCGGAACATTGTACGTCCAGCCGTTCGTTCGCAGTAAGACCCTAAAGTTTGAATCGAAAAGCTTCATCAAAATGAGTGTGAATGAAACGGTACCAGGTGCTCCTGATTACCGGATGGCTTTATGAAGTTGAGTTGGTTGTTCCCTGATATTACTTCATTTGAAGAATGGTGGTTATTCTGGATTTTGTAGACACGGTACTTCTGTAACTTGTCCAACCGTTATGCTTCATGAGTAACAATAAAAAATAACATTTAATGATAGAATTCTTGAATCTACCACATATTTATGAAACTGTAACTGCAGGGCCGGCTCCAGCAACCCGATTTAGCGCTTTCCTGGGCTAGAGGGTATTGACCACAGAAAACAGTGATCTACGCAGAAGAGATAATATCTATACAGGTAAATAATAAACCGTTGTGTAATCATTTTCAGGGGGTTTGTTGATAGGTACAAGTTTACTGTTCACGGCCGAACGATCCAGCCAAATTAGCTGAAAATTGAGTGCCCGAGAAGACTGTTCTTCTATGCTGTTTAGCATTGAGGAAACGACGTCACTGCCGCTACGTCAAACCATCAACAATAGCTATTTCAATATTATTATTGCACACGAAAGAAACAAAAAATGAACAGCCAACATTTCTGCAGGTATATGCGATAGAATAGTAAATACTGCAGCATTTTTGAAATTGACCAACAAACTGACCTTTGGATGCAGTATGAAAAGGACAGGGATATTACAAGTTACCTCGGCGCCGTGTGTAACCGGTATTATTTCGACTTCCCCGACGACTAATTCAGACAGATCAAGGAAATATAAATTTACATACCTTACTCATTTCGGCTCCTTCGTTGGCTCAAACCCATTACTTTTGCACCACTGGCCCAAACTTAAGAGTCCCCAGGTAATCTTACCAATCAAATATTGTGCCATTCCAAGAAACAACACAAAAAGCAAATTTGAAGAAAAAAATAAATCAGTAATTCCGCCATCCAATCATATGATCGCTTAAGATTTTATACGAGTGCACACGATGTTTAGTTTTCCCTCACACGGACAGGCTTACACCTAAAGCTGGGTTCACAATGACGCGCAATCGACACAAAGTGCGTAAAACGCAAAGGCCGTAAAGGTTCGCGTAAAAACGTCAAACCGTTCACATGGACAACGCTAGTTATGGACGTAAAGCGCGTAATCGTCGAGATACAGCCTGTGCTCCAGCCTCCGACTCCGCAGAACCTACGCGCAGATCTGTAAAGCGCGTAAATACTTGGAATTTTTTGATCTTGGACACTATGGTTCAAAAGTCGTCGCTTGTAAAGAGTGTAAACCTGATGAGCCGATCAAATTCAATTAAGCGTTTGAGGTTTGCGCGTTTTACGTCGATTACGCGGCAATGTGAACCCAGGTTAAATTTATGAAGTAACAGTTTTACCTGTCAACCATTTCTTCTTGCTCCTTGACCATATGCGCCAGCTGCTGGAATATCCCTCCCAACTCAACGATGGTCGACTCGATGTGGGACATCGTTTCTGCTCTTGCCGTGACGTACTGGTCCTGAATAACAAGGAAGGTTTGGTAACTAAGTAAGTAAATACCGTATGAACAGAAATGCCAGCTGGCAACTTTTACAGCGAATTTGAAGTAGGCAGAAGGTAAGGGTCAGTAAAAAATCACTCATTTCCAACACAAAATAGCTAAACCGGTAGTTGACCGGAGTCGGAAGCACATGTGGTGTAGTATACATACATACCGAATTTCCATGCACGGGAAGGGGGTTTAATTTGATAGGACAATAATATTATAGGCAGTTCAGTGTAGACATTACCCAACAGTCCTAAATTATGGGGGTTACCCAACTGACTCCCAGCTCGCCGAAACGAGCCCGACTGACTCCCACGGAGAATGGAAAATTGAAATCCCGACTGACTCCCGTGTACCACCTGACTCCCACTGAGATTCATAACCGACAAAAGTTACCCGGCTGACTCCTACAAAACAACACTTCCCAATTTGCATTGTTTTGTAGATATTAGCGTTACCCAGAGGACACCGCAAGGAGGTAGCTCACGTTGTCCCCCAATTTCGGTCACGAAAAGCTACTTCGTACAGAAAATAGATAAATTAATTAATAATAATAATAAAAATAGAGTACTAAGTTGTACTTGCTTAAACTGTGACTGAAGAGGAAATTACTCCTCGTTAAAACCTTCGAAGTGTGGAAGCAGGTTTGGCGAAAGTTCTTTGACAAATTTGTAGAGTGGACATCCTTCTTCATTCTGCTTTTTAATGTATTTTAAAATCGACTTTTGGCGCCGCAGCAGCGCAGTCTTTGGCTGATGGCATTGTTTACATACCTATAATTTCCGTGAATAAGCACATTACCGCTACGTTGAGATACACCGGCAACGATATCCATCTTGGCTTGCATTAAACTGAACCGAACTTTGTGCAACTAGGACTGGTTACCAGTTACCCGCGTTATCAGAGCTGACCTTCCACTTAGTTGTTTACAAACGCGTATTTTTGCGGAAGTCAGATGGGACGAGGAGAGGTTTCAAATTTCGTCGACACTGACAACCTCGGGGAGTCAGTTGGGATGGACCTTTCACCCTTCGGTTGGTTCCCTGCTAATGGGAGTCACATGGGTGGAGCCATAACTTATTTACTCTTGATTGTACAGGTACCTCCTATTTGCGATAAGACCCTCATTATCAACCATCTGTTTTTGGTTTGTTATTTTCAATAACAAGCTTTTGTTATTTTCAATAACAAACTTTTGTTCCAAGGTACGCAAAATCCTAAAACGAAGTAACAAACTTCTATCCATCGGCGAACAGGGCAATTTGATTAGTTAACCTGAACAAAATTTATGCACTTGTCTGTTCAATTTAAATATTATATATATTTTATATTTAAAAAATAGGGGTGCTTTGAACGCAGAGATGGCTGCTCTACAACTTTATACGGCATTTTTCATTTGGAATGACCGTTTTGTAGTTACATGGCGTGTGAAACTCAGAATAGCACACTTTTCAGTCAAAACAGAAAAATTCGCCTGATTTTGAATGCAGATTCTGACCAAACAACTAAACAAATTTGAATGTACAAGGAGAGCCATTCGACGCAGAATTAACTGCTCTTTAATTTTGGTTAGAGAAAACTTCTGCATGATGCACTATGATTCTGGTGTTGGAAGACAAAAAAACTGAAGTGTCTAAATTTCGAGAATCTCGGCTGCCAATCTGTCGCGAGGTAGCCAGCGTTAGCATTTTTGCTTTTTACATGTTTGCACCCATACATAAAAGTTAACTAAATAAAAGCTTCCCCACGACTTTTCCAACATACCCCCCTGTATCGATCCTCTACTGACTGGCCTCGAGATTGCTGTTCCGTGATATTATTTCATTTGAAGAAGCATGGTCATTTTGGATTTTGTTGACATTTTAAACCTATTTGTTGGTAAACCACAGAAAACAAGTGATCTTCGCAGGAGTATCTACAAGGAAACGAATAAACCGTTGAGTAATAATTTGTGACTTTTTCCAAACTCTGTTCATGAAACTATAATTTACTGCGAAGATGGTACCTGATACATGAATAGGTAACACTGGCACATGACTTGGTGACAAAGTAAAATTAAAGAATTCAAGAACTAACGGTTTCGTCATAAGGGACGATTTGCATCTGCTGTTGTCTCTGCAGCTGCATGCCGCCCGAAGCCTGAGTGAGGTCGATCGTGACGGAATCGTCCTGAGCCATAAGGAGCGACCCTTGCACTTTACCGTTGAACGTTTTGTTAGGAATATTGGCAGCCATGGGGGCCTGTGAAAACTGCTCCCTCCTCTTCTTTGCTTCTTTCATGTTCTGCAAACAGATACGAAAAATGCATCAGTCTACAACTACAAGAGAACCTAGTTCAAGTTCACAGGGCACAGAAATCCTTGCAGAGAAGCCCCGATCAATTCTCTTTCACCGATGATACACAACAGTTTCTGATTGAATTTTACACGTCGTGTAGTTCTTTCATTCCTTCTTTGATAGCCACGGATAGACTTCGACAGCCATGACGCCGCCTCTGTTCCACAGCTGCAGTTTACAGAATTAAGTCAGTAGGTAGTGTTTGTGGCCGACTGTTGACGCCTTATTTCTTAATCGATGTGACTAGTTGTATATAAAATCCATGATCTCCAAGCATCTAGCAGAGATCTTCATCAGATAGGAACAACCCCACTTCTGGGAAGTAATGGATGACTGTTGCGGGGTTGCTCAGACTCCGTGAAAAACTGCATGATCCTAGGAGATCATACCGTTTACATAAAGCTACCGGTTAAACGGGAAGAAGTCAGCAATCCGCCTCAAATACTCCTCTTCCCAGAACAGAATATCAGCAAAGGTGAGGTGACAGGGACCGAAGTTACAGCTCCAGGAAATGGCTGAGCTGTAACAACGCTGATGAACTGGGTAAGATGGCACGCGCTGGACCTTCCCTTTCCAAAATCCTGAGGAACAGCCTGAGACTGCCCAGTCAGCGGAGACCGGGTAACACCACTGCTGACATCACATCGGGGTAACAAGTCCTTGGATGTGATGGGCGAGTGATGTGAGGCTGTTCAGACCCAGTGAAAAGCTCTACAAGATCCTGGGAGATCAAAGAGTTTATATAAGGCTACCAGTTAAATGGGAAGAAGCCAACAATCCGCCACAAACGTCCCCCCCCCCCCCCTTCCCAGAACAGAATATCAGGGAAGTGAGGTGACAGAGACCGACGTTACAGCTCCAGGCAATGGCCGAGCTAATGAAATGTGTAAGGACAAGCTAAGATGGCACGCGCTGGACCTTCCCTTTCTGAAATCCTGAGGAACAGTCTAGAACTGCCCACTCAGCAGAGATCAGTCACCCCTGCTGACATCACGTCGGGGCATCCAGTCCTCGGATGTGATGAGTGAGTGATGTGTGGTTGTTCAGACCCAGTGAAAAGCTCAGCTAGATCCTGGGAAACCACAGCATTTATACTACACTAATCGCACCAGTCGACGAAGTCAGCAATCCGCTAAAAACACTCCCTTTCCCAGAACAGAATATCAGCTAAGTGAGGTGACAGGTACCGAAGTTACAGCACCAGGCAATGGCCGACCTAATGAAATGGGTAAGGGCAAGCTAAGATGACATGCGCTGGACCTTCCGTTTCTGAAATCCTGAGGACCAGTCTAGGACTATCCACTCAGGATGTAAGGTCACCCCTGCTGACATTACGTCGAGGTATCCAGTCCTTGGATGTGATGGACGAGTGATGTGTGGTTGTTCAGACCCAGTGAAAAGCCCTATATTATCCTAGGGGACCACAGCGTGTATATAAGGCTACCAGTTGAACAGGAAGAAGTCAACAACATTCTCCTTCCCAGAACATAATATCAGCGAAGGTGAGGTGACAGGGACCGAAGTTACAGCTCCAAGCAATGGCCAAGCTGATGACCTGGGTAAGCGAAAGGCAAGATGGCATGCGCTGGACCTTCCCTTTCTGAAATCCTGAGGAACAGCCTAGGACTGCCCAGTCAGCGGAGACTGGTCACCATTGCTTACATCCTCTCGGATGAGACAGGCGAGTGACGTGAGGTCGTTCAGACCCAGTGAACAGCTCTGCTAGATCCTAGTGCTACATCATAGTGTTTATATTACCCTAACCACACCAGTTAAACAGGAAGAAGTATGCCACTGTGCTTACTGAACAGAAAAAGAAAAACACAAGATCTTACCTCGGTTCGAACTTCTAGAACATGCTTGAATTGTGACGACATAGATGCCAGTTTTGACTGAAGAGCAATAACTACGTTGGAGGAGTGCGACTGCAGGTGCTGGGTCTTGGATTTGTTCCTGACTTCATTCTGATGTTTAGTAACCTCCTGAAGGCGGGCGATCTGTCCGTTCAAACTACTCAGATCCTCTTTTATAATGTAAGTCAACTCTTGAATTTCTGTGGGTTGGTCGTTGAACAGGGATTTTCTTTTGGCAACTGAAACGTTCAATGAATACAAATGAATACAATGAAAAGTTGAAGATTTTCATTAACCTCTCTGGGTATTTCTTGTGGGACTATTAACCCGTTCACTGCGTGTTATGTCCCCTGCTGTCTATAACATTATGTAGGTACACATCGATTAACATCATGAACGCAATAGCCAGGTAGTAAAAATGGTTTACGACAACAATGGTAGTAACAACTTACGCAAAGTGAGTTTTTCCAATTTCGAGTAAGTGCTGCTGATATTTTTTCCGATAGTCCTCGCTAACATCATGAACTCTCCATAGGTTTGGAGGTTTTTGGCTCGGTTAGGGTCCTGAGCCGCCACGGCCCTCACGATGTGCTTCCCCTGAAGGGAGCGTATCGCTGTGGCGAACTCCTGCGTTCGATCTCGAGACATGTTGGGTCTGAGAGCGCCGCTCAAGCCGAATTGGAAACCGGGAGCATTGTCAGAGCGAGGGGATGGTACAAACGAAGAGGTCTTCCCGTGGGGCGAATCGACGAGTACCAGAGGCTGCGATTCCGATTCGGACCCTAAACGGCGTCTTAGGTGTGACATTGAATCAACAGACCATTATCTGAATGACCTGAAAACAATGGGAAGACATGAGCAGAGGCCTGGGTCCATGTACAAACCAGCAGTTAGAAATATCGGTAAATAATAAGTAACAACTCAAAAGTCAGCTTAGTGATAGAATCAAACAATACACTGTATTGTATATACTCAGCAGAGCAACTGAGAAAAAATCTCAAAAGCATGCGTTTACCTACATTGTACGTAGGTATTACAAAGCTACTTCCAACTTGAATAATTTTATGTACATTACAACGCCACTGTCAACATAAAATATGTTTTGGGGGTAAAGAACAATGGGGCTGCACTACATCGTTCCTACGTATTTGTGACTACATTAAGCAGCAAGTGCCATATAAACACATGGGAACCCAAAATGCCTTGAGACGATCCCAACTTTGATAATTCCAGAACCCCGTGTCACGTCAGAGGTGTTCAATATAACGTGGTCTTATTTCAACGATTATAACACTGACAGGTGTTTTTATATTTCTACTGAAGTTGAGTGTTAAGTGCCAGGTAGAAAAAGCCATTCAGGCATGAACTGATGCTAGTCGTTCTGTATCATAAAATGAGCTATAAGTGTGTTTGTCTAACCAAACTAGAAGTGTGAAAATTGCACTGAAGTCTGTTTCATTTAGAATTCATCTCGTTTTCACACGGAGAAAGTAAAGCGACAAGAAATTACCTAATCCTGCAAGTTGTTTTATAATAACGAATGGTGACATTTCAAACAGTGCACTGGCTTGAAATTTCAAGGCTAACTGTCCTTTGATTTTGAGCAACTTGGAATTTGGTACAGTGGAAAAAGCTTACCCGATGAAGATGACGAGAATAATTGGTCAGAAGACATAGAGATCATTATGAAACATACGTTAGGTGGAGAGCGGAGGAAACAAGTTCTGAGACGATCAACACAACACCCCGCACCGATTTCACCTTAATAAACCGCCGTCAATCTAATAAATGGTTAATCTCAATTTTCGTGTAAAATAATCGAATAAAATCTCCATCAATTGACGAAAATTGTTCACTTACTGGCTAAATGTAAATGGAGAGAAAAATTACGCCAACAAGACAACCATTCCTAGGTGATAAGGTTGCTTTGATAAAGAAGATTTGCAATTCAGCATGGAGAAGGTATGAATTCAAAATTACTAGCTGTAATATACTAAACAGTTAAAAAAAAATTAAATTGTTATAAAAACATTAATACATACTAATTTTCAGCAGGAAAACAACGTGCAGTACGTCAGAAAAACTAGTTAGTGAAAGGATATCAGCTTCATATAGTTCAGCGCATCTGTGTTGTACAACAACATTTTTGTACAAGAAAAGCGAGTACCTCAACTCCTCATCTACTGCGGAAAAGTAGGGAAAGCCGAAACCGAAAGGTAAATCCGATTCCGATCCTTGAATGATAAAAACGATAGTGGTGTGAGGTCTGTTCTGATTTACTTGGTTTCACCGGAGGCTGATTACTCGTAGAAGTTTGGTTTGAGTTCCTGAATAGACGTATCTCCAGCAAACTACAGCTTGGATAAGTTATAAACTATCCATTTGGTAAGGACACAGTGATACGTTGTGAATCAATACTGCACTATTGCATCAGCAAATTCCCAATGATTGTTGTACATGTGTAATATGTAGATATTTTGTTATTCCACACTGTCCTACCTTCACTTATTGTCCTATTTATATCTCTGGCCTTTCGTCTAAGTGACCCGTAGCTCTTCCGAGTTGTTGTATCTCACTGAATGAAACTGAACAGAATGGTTCCATTCGAGGCCAATTTCTTGAGCTGGTGTTGCTTGAGGCATCGTGTACGGTGTGAAGATATCACGTAGCTCTGATAAAATATTGAATTATTATTACCAATTTCGGATTTGGAGATCATGTGAGTACGTATGCCCTGTACTCCTCCTACCCAAGGTACCTACGACCCGGTACCCGTGGTAGAAAGGCAAAATACGTCCACAGTTTGTAGTACAGTAGGTACCGCTTATTGTGATCGCGCTTAATGTTATGATCCGCCTATTGTTATGGAATCTCTCTGGAAACCGATCGGCCCCATGTGGTATGCACTTGTTTATTGTTATGGATTATCGTTTAGTGTTATGGGATATCGCTCATCTCTCTGTGTACAGTGAACTGTCGACTGTTTCCCGTTGTTTGTCCAAGCGTTGTGGGATATCGTCGCTCTGTGTACAATGACTTTCGACTGTTTCCCGTTGTTTGTTCAAATGGCTGGCGGACTACCTACTCAGTACATGTCAATAATTGTTCCTGTGTCATGCAGAACGTTGTCGAAAATGTCTAAATCTAAACGTCGCGATTTGTCTGGCTGAAAATGAACTTTTCTAGAAATTCTACTACATAATTAGGTACTATGTAGTTCATCATTCAGCTTTTGAATGAAACACTCATTCCCTTTCTGTTATAGGTTGGTTATTGTTATGTTTTCGAGCTGGTCCCATTGCTATTACACTAGCTTTGTTCGTGCAGTCCCTCAGAGCTTGTTCAGAGCAACACGGGCATGCGCAGTAAGGGTGAGATAAAGATTTGCTGTTCATGCAGACCCAGGGCGAGCTCCGAGCCAAGTGGTCCGGTGTTCGAGCTGTCCCCGGGCAGATGATTCGGTGTTCGTGCCTACCACGAGGCTTCCTCCGACCTGCTCTGAGCAAGCCCTCCCGTGCCCCACAAGAAGACCAGGGGCAGCTTGTGACGGTATATGGGAATCCCGTCCATCTTGGATGCGGGCTCTTCCCGATCTTTTTGACACGCGGCTGAAAGGGCGGTCAATTCGCGGAAACGAATCGTCAACTCCTGGAGGCATTGCGTTATAATAATAATAATAATAATCGATATAATTGTGCATAGGAAATAAATCCCACCTCGCGCACAAGTAAGCGTAAATAAGAAAATAACCAGTTCTCCGGGGGCAGCTGTCACACTGCCTCCCTACCTTTCTAGAGAGTGGAGAGGAGGAAACTACGCTGTATGGGGGTGTAGTTAAACCCCTCATCCATTACAAGCTGAGCACTGCTCTTCCGCGCATGCACCCTCGACCCGTTCGAAGTGTCCGTGCTCCGAACAAGCTTTAGGCTCACCCTACTCCGAGCGAGCGTATTCAGAGCTCACCCTACACCAAGCCAGTTCGGTTCAAGCGAAAACTGAACTTGCTCGGAGCTGGCCCCATGAGGACAGCACAAACAAAGCTAATAAGGCGGTACCTACTGTATCAATGCACCTGGATTGTACATAGCCACCGTATTTCTTAACTTGAATAGGCCTGTTTCATGAGAACTTGAGGAATTCTTGAAGTGCAAAAAAGGTACAACTGACAATGTTAGGTAAGTACGAGAAAAGCGAATGTCCCCCCCCCCCCCCCCCCGAATTAGTTGTGTTTCAGGTTCTACGTACGTTGGGTACATATTAGTGAAGTCTGATACAGATTTGTAGTAGGTACTCGTGCAGCTTAGCTTACTAATAACATTTTTGTGTTCAGGGAAGTAATTCTGTAAAGTTGATGCTATGGTGAGAAGGAAGCTTCAAGCTCTCAACTACCACTCAGCAGATACCTTCAGTATCGATGGTAAGTATCCCCGCAATAATTTCCCTGTCGTTATTTATGAAAATGTATTTGGTTTTGGATTTGAGAGCTCGATTTATTTACTTACGCAGATCCGAAACAAGTGAGAATTCTGGTGCTGTGGTTGGAAGATCAAGTCATCCGCCACTACAAAATCGAAGATCGCAGCGGTCTGAGAAACGTCGACTCCCCTCAGTGGACAGAAGCTTTCAAGAAGTATTGCAAGGACCTCGAGTGCCCAATATCGCCAGACGACCAGCTTGAATGCCTTGAATGGATCGCCGGTTTCGCTGTCAGACTTGAGTACTTTGACGACAGTACGTGTCATGAGTACTTGTACATTGGAAAAATGGTTTCTGTTATTACAAAACGAAACATGATTTCATTTACCTTACTCATTAACTTCCCCATCCCCTCTTTTTCAGGTGATAAATACTCCAAACAAATCTCCCAAGAGTTGATCAACAACAAGAGTGAAGTGCCTACAGTTACCTCAGCAAACCCGCTCGATAATTTGGACTGTAAGTTGACCAACAATTTGGGTATTCCAGTCATTTTATTTATTTTTTTTTAATTTTCCGAAATATATTGCTTGTGGTTAACGAAAATCTGGTCTGTTCATCGAGAAAATAACATAAATTAGAGAAGCAAATAGAAATTGCGAGTTCAAAAAAAGGCGGGCCTTGACGTAGAGATAATTCACTGCCTCCTCAAGCTTCGAAAACACGCACAGAGTGTCAGGAACAAACGAACACAGAACGAACAAGGTCGAGATGGAAATAATATAATAGCTGATGTTTCCTCTAATCTCTGATGTAACTTTGCCAATTTTGAACCATAAAGACCTAACATTGGACAGAATGAGCCTAGCCCTTGATCGCCAAGATCCCTATGGATACTATAATACCTTGCCACTATTACACACTGTAGGTCCTTATCTCAAATATTCCAAAAGTCATCTTGTTTTTAGATTCACTGGGATACCCCATTATCCACTGTCATCATTGTGTTTCATTGCATGTAATGAATTATTGTACATAATGATTTTCATATGTCTACTCCTTAATTTTATTCAATAATCAATGGAAAGGAAATTAAGGATGCAGTAGGAAGAAAAGGCCGTGGTACCTACGTCAGCAACATGTATTAGGCTGATTTTGGAGTACCGAACACGAGAACATTGACAATGAGATTGATTAAAGGCAAAATGATCTAACATGTAGAAAGGTTCCATGGTTAACCTTCGCGCAGTTTTGGATGTCATCGGTGGGCGCACGGCGGTATTTTTGCCGTCTTCAAATATGATTACTTTTCTAGCACTTGAGAGCATGTTTAGACCGTTGATGATTTTTTCAACAAGTACATTATGAAAACACACATTAGGTACACAGTAATACAAATAGACACACGAATAAATTTTATTAAGTTAAGGTGTGGAGATTGCCACACAATACTCTCCGTCATTTAGCTGGTACCTAAACCTAGAAAATGTTGATCCGTTGACGTAGTTTTTGCTGTCAATTAGCCAAATCAAACGAGATCGAGCTCAAAATCTGAATCAGTAGGCATGATCTTGACATCATAACGGACATTTTGTTACGAACCGCACCAATTTTGGTTCGTCTTTACGACAGTTATCTTGAAAACCCGCAATAACTTTCTTGTTTTTCCACCTAGAAAGCTCGTTCTCATCTCAAATTGAATAGCTCAGCGAGCTGAACAAAACCCCAAAACGAAAATCTGAAAAATACCTCTGAAAAGGAAATTTTGAGGAAGTTATGACCATTTGAATTACCAGCATGCGTACATATTATGTATGGAGCGACATCAAGCGGAAAACCGTCGTCTAGAAACTCGTTTTGAGCACTTATGAGTGATATTCCATGGTTTTCTCTAACACCTATTTGTGACAGTATCAGCATATACTTACATTCCTAAAATAGGAACATGGAAGTAAAGAGAAAAACCTACAGACGAATAGGAACTACTTTTTCAAAATAAAACCTTCGAAAAATACTGATATAATTATTTGGGACTATGGTTAACACTCATCAAATCACATGGAGATTGTCACGAATGTGCAGCAAATGTATGCTTACATTTTACTTTGAGAGCATTCCGAGTCACAGTATCGTGCAGTCACAGCACCCTCGTGCTCCTCCCCAGGAAAGCTCTAAATCGATTACTGGAGCCAGCCCAGGAATTACAGTTACATAAAAATGGTTTCATACAACCTCGAAAACCCCTATTTTTGCACCCATTTTTCACCCATAAAACTCCTGGGTGTATTCCGATCAGGCTGCCGAGCTTCGGAGCACAACTAGGACCGAAATGGAGCCTGTGTGCGAAAGAACGACGATTTTAGACCAAAATTTAAGGCTGAACTGTGAGAACCCCAATTCTTCGCTCGTTGGTCAAAATCAACTTCATAATCCGTCTCCTCGTCATAAAAAACATGGCAAACGATACCTCACAAGCTCATGTTACTAAAACGCCAAAAAACTCTATCTTTACACCCTTTTTTTACCCATAACACCCTTGGGTATGTTCCGATTGGGCTGCAAAGTTTGGGACACAACTAGGGCCCAAATGTAGCCAGTGTGCGAAAGAACGAATTTTTTAGACCGAAAATAAGGGTAGATATGTTTGACACGGCGGACGGACATTGCATTTTCTGAATCTAGGCACTTTGAACCGTAAAATAAACAATTTTGAGTGAGTTTTATGAAAATTATTTTGCTTAGCGTGTTCACAGAAAACTTACTTTGTCGATCCTCGTGTTGTACCTTGCGGTGTCGAGGTTATTATTCATAGAATAATAAACCATAAACGTAAGTTATTTGGATGCTCACTTACACCCATATCTCTACATGGAGTCTCCATCAAAATGGGGGTTCACAAAAACCCCATACAATTCATTCATTTTCAAATCTCACCAGAAATTCACCCTTTCATCACATTCATGGGAGGGCGTAACACTACAGCCCCACCATTGATGAGTTTTGATGAATTTATTTGATTTAAATATATATATTACATATTTTGACTATGAACATCTGTACATGTGTGTGTGTGGCGTGAATTGTTGTGAATAGCTGGAGAAATATTGAGATTAATTTTCCTTTTTTTTTCATTGTTTTAGTTTATAGCGATGAATTTCGAAATGGCGTCAACAGTTTAGCTGGGTTACTGAAAGTTACTCCCCATCCGAACCACTTAGTGACTTTGGAGGCCATATGTACGTTGATAATAAACAGTATCAACGATAAAGACGTCAAAAAAGAGGTAGGTACACATAGGTATCCCAATTCCCTCCCTGCCCACCACTCTATTTCATAACGTACCTGTCCTTTACAGATTGTTATTCTATTGATGACGTTGTTTGAAAGTGTCAAAAACTGATAATATTCATCTGAAGTAGGTAATGGGGAATTATTGTCTATTATTTATTTTATTTTATTTTATTTATTGGAAAAAATGTTCAGAACTCTTGGAAAAATGGTGGTTTGAAGCCTGTTTTCAGAAATAAGCGGTATTTTTTAAATGAGGGTTATTAAAGTAAGAATGTGGCAAAGCATGACTTATCAGGTCTATTGACACCTCACTGCTGCCAACAAACCAACATTAGAAATGGCAACCTTCCTGGCAACCTTGAAGAACCTGTACTGTAACTTTTTGTAAACCTCCCTTTGGTTTGATGTTGAGGACATGTTTTTCTAATTTATTTATAAATTTACGGTTCCATAGATCCATTCATTTTGGTTCTGTACATAGTTTGAAGTGAGCACTACTTAGTGCTCTAAGCGGAGTTCGGGTTGAACTACTACCTCATGTATGTTGTTTCTAGTGAGAACTCTGAAATTCAAATTCACACTCGTTTTCTGCATAGACTTCCTGACAAACACCACATTATGTGGTCAATAGGTTAATTTCCGTTATTGAACAGAATTTGGCAAAAAAGAATGTTTAACCCATGAAAATTGCCCATTAAACGCCTCTCGAGTTGACCACTTCACTTACCTCACTTTCTGACTTCCAGGGCACTCCTTTCCCCATAATGGAGTCGGATCTGGGCTTCGATTTAGGGGACTATGTGTTGAACCAGGCGGTGAAGGTCCTCCGGCTCCTGTACATCCAAGACCTGAGGGATCTTCAGACCAAAATAAACGAGTGCATAGTCGCTGTTCAGTCCATCACTGCCAACCCAAAAACCGACACCAAATTAGGGAAAGTTGGATTCTAAAAACGATATCGTGCTGGTACACTTCACTACCTATTTGTACGTTACTACTATAATAAATTGATACATATTATGCTCATTTTTTTATTTAATTATTCCCTTGTCTGACGGTTTCTCATATTTCCTCTTGCAAGAACGTACCTACCATTCAACGATTTGTTAGACCCCAGAATATTCGTCATTTATTATACTTACGAGTACATTTAGTGGAAGCAGCAAAGGGTCAGATCTGTCAGTACTAAAGTTAACATAGGATTAAGGCCAATGTGGACGACAGTTGTTGGAGTGAGAGGGAAGATGAGGAAGAAAATTCGTTCTAACTCGGCAACGGATTGATCAATTTTCAATCTGAAAAATTATTTGGGTTACTTTCAGAAAATCACACACGGGTAGTGAAACTAAATTTTTTTTTCAAAATTTTTTTAAAAATTTTACCTTTAAAATTCAAAATTAATAGTTAAGACTGATTTTTTTGACAAAAACATGTACATCCCGTCTGGGGGCAACTGTCCACTATCGTTTAGAACCATCGCCATAAAAAAATATTGAAAATTGGCGACCGAAACAGAAAAACCGTGGGGCAAGTTTTATCCAAGTGAATTTGATGCTGAGACGCTGGCTGAAGGACGAAGGCGAGCGTCTGTCATGGCGGGAGGGGTGGGGAAGCCACCCTTCTTTGGATCATGAACAGGTATAGCGAGAGGGCGTAGTCCCCCGAATCTTCGCACCCGCCCTCCAAAATCTTCGTATCCACCACTGAACTCGAAAAATAAAACCAGTAGGTATTTAGTCAAGTGTCTAGAAGTGTGTTGTGACAGTCTCATCCTCGTGATCACGCTTGTTTTTTTTTTTTTTAGTTTCGTTGCTGAATAAACGGTATTCAAAAAACGCTGCAGTCCTCGTCACATGGGTTTATTATTCTACTGGACATACCTACAGAAATGTTGGCTGTTTATTTATTGTTTCTTTCGTATAGAATAATTGAAATAGCTATATTTCTGGAGGTTTCCACCAATTTTGGCCCCCATAACACAAATTAGGTACGCTCCTTTTTTTTCAAATTATCTTTGATCATTGATAGTACCATTTAATTGTCTTGATTCACCTGTTCATACATCTTCCAGTGTTATACAAATTTATGGTGATTTCAGACGATTTCCCAGGTTTTTGACTCATAAAAATCAATTTCGGGAGCTGAACATCTGGTAGAACCTAAATTTTCCACTCTTTGATCAAAATCGACTTCATATTCGGTCGTCTCGTCCCCAAAAACACGAAAAACGATACTTCAAAAGCTCATTTTACTAACACGTTACTAAAACGCAAAAAGTAGGTACTTATTTTTACACACATTTTCACTCATAACACCCCTGGGTATATTCCGATCGGGCTGAAAAGTTTCGGAACACAACTAGAGCCCAAATGGATTATGTGTGCGAAAGAACGAATTTTTTAGACCGAAAATGAAGCCTGTACACGTGATACGGCGGACGGACATTGCATTTTGGTTTATTACTCTGTGAATAATACACCTATGTATTCGCTCAGCAAAAAATTTTTATAACACCCCATCAAAATTTTTTCTTTTCCGTTTCAAGGTGCCTAGATTCCAAAAACGCTGCAAAGTCCTTGTCACATGGGTTTATTATTCTATTGGAGTTCTAGAGATTCTTGTTGGCCGTTAAATTTATTATTTATTTCATGTGGGATGATTGAAATAGCTATTTCTGATGATTTCCACCAATTTTGGCCCCCAAAGAATGAAAATAGGTACGCTTTTTTTCTTCCAGATCATCTTTGATCATTGGTAGTGCCATTTAATGGTCTTGATTCACCTGTTTACAATTTGTCTAATGTTATTATACACGTTCAGACAGTTTTCCAGGTTTTTGACTCATAAAAAACCAATTTTGGGAGCTGAACCTTTGGTAAAACCTCAATTTCCGCGTCTTTGGTCAAAATCGACTTCATATTCGGTCTTCTCGTCCCCAAAAGCATGGAAAACGATATCTCAGGAGCTCATGTTACCAACATGTTGCTAAAACGCAAAAAATACCTATTTTTACACACATTTTCACTCATAACACCCCTGGGTATATTCCGATCGGACTGAAAAGTTTCGGGACACAACTAGGGCCCAAATGGAGCATGTGTGCGAAAGAACGACTTTTTTAGACCGAAAATGAAGCCGGTACACGTGATAGGTACGGCGTACGGCGGACGGACATTGCATTTTTGGAATCTACGCACCTTGAAACGGAAAAGAAAAAGTTTTGAGGGGGTGTTATAAAAATTTTTTGCTGAGCGAATACATAGGTGTATTATTCACAGAATAATAAACCAAAAGCGAATTTTCGAAGTACATAACGTGCTTACTAAATTGTAGAGCAATACATTTTCTACGGTTTTG
Source organism: Leptopterna dolabrata (assembly GCA_954871275.1). NCBI lineage: Eukaryota > Metazoa > Arthropoda > Insecta > Hemiptera > Miridae > Leptopterna > Leptopterna dolabrata. Next base: position 12,306,226 of record OX940979.1, read on the forward strand.
TTCACAAATCTGAACACTCATTTGCCTAGGTGTATTATTCACAGAGTAATAAACCAAAAGAAGAATATCCTAAAACTTTCAGCCGGCAAGCGAAGAAAAAAGGATTATTACAATTTTGAAGCAACGCGGGCTAGGTAAGTGAGTATTATTTTATTTTTGAGGAATAAATGACTTATTAGAGCCCTTACACTTTATAAGTCAACTTCATAAGTATCTGATACAAAAGCATACCTATATACAATTTTATGAATCACGTGTTCTGATAACTTATTACAGATCATGAGATTACAGTTCATGAGGGTCTCCAGAGCTCAACAATTGACTCTGAACAGACACGGAACAACCTAGAAGAACTACCGTAATAATACCAAAATATTCTCGTTGTTTCCGATTTCAGGTGGGCGTTATTACGGAACGTTATTTCCCTACATTACGCGTATAGTCCGGGAGCCTTGTACAAAAAAATGGGGTTAGCTGGAATCAATCGCGTCTTTTTTGGCCCCCCATAAAAGCCTCCAGTTCCTCGTGTTCAAAAACTCTGGAATTGATTCCAGGTAGAATGTACATGACTCACGGACTAGTAGAGTTACATAGGATAATGGTGGTTTGGTCATGTTTCCAAAATGTCTCGAAAACTATCAATTTCGTGTAAGAACATGCAGATAAGTAGTAAAGCTATAACAACTTTTCGCACGTTGGTTTCCTAGTCATGTTCTGAATTCAACATTTCCCGATAATTCTACCGTGAGCGAACCAGTGGTCCATGTCCTTCTTACTGTTTCTGACGTCACCTACTTGTAGATCTATGTCCACTATTGAAGAATGTCATTATATTTTATTACAGTGGTACAGATAACGCTAGTCTCCAGAGCTCAACGATTGATTCGGAATAGATGGTTAACAATACCTGAATGGGACACGTGAATGATTTTTGAAGCTCAAATTACAAAATCGCATTACTCTCTGCAACTGGAATATTGATGTTCCTATTTTTTGTTCCTCATAGTTAAGTACTTACTTCGTATGTTTTTACTTTGTATGCTTTGTGTTCCTCAAACTTTGTGCGTTCCTCTTATATTATGGCCTACTCATACTAATAAATTGATAGCTACGAGTTGTAACAGTTTGATTTTCCCTGATGACCTTTCATAAACGTAATTTTATGTACGTACGCCTCAAGCTTGTCGATCTTCAACAGTGTGAAGATCACTGTGAAGATCATTATAAAATTTATTTTTGCAGACCAGCGTACCTATCCACTTACTTACCTAATGAATGTATCAAGTTTACAGAGGGCTATTATTGAACGGAAAGTGACGAAATTCATGGGTTTCCTGCCTACTTGTTCCAGCTAATTTTCTCGTGAAACAAATTTTTTACCTAAATGTACATACATATTCATTAAAAAAATAGGTACCTACATAACCAATACCATAGTGCATAAATAATCCATATTGATAGTAATAGAATAGAAACTAGAAGGAAGTTCTTATACAAACATTTATGTAGAATAACAGCCCAAAATAATCGGCAATTTGAAACAAGAAGGTTTTTCCAATTAGATGATGGGTCGTGCAGTGAGCAACGAAATAGTACCTACCTACCCTTTTAGTTCTTGGTAGCCAGGAGCTAATAAAAAAAAAAAATCTAGCAGAGGGGAGCTCGCAGGTTGTGTGACCCCTCACACCCCGCACCACCCATTCGGCCGTTCTGTTTCGGTCGCCAATTTTCAATATTTTTTTATGGCGATGGTTCTAAACGATAGTGGACAGTTGCCCCCAGACGGGATGTACATGTTTTCGTCAAAAAAATCAGTCTTAACTATTTAAATTTAATTTTATAGGTAAAATTTTTAAAAAAATTTTCGAAAAAAAAATTTTAGTTTCACTACCCGTGTGTGATTTTCTGAAAGTAACCCAAATAATTTTTCAGATTGAAAATCGGTTGAAATTTGAATGGTTGAGAGTTGATTTAAATTTTAGGCGATCGCAGTGCCATCTCTTATCGTAGAATCTCACTAGAGGCCCGTCCACATTGGCCTTAACATAGGTACTGGAGGTGAATTCTTCTGCTGTATGGTTTTATAATCAATAGGCTGTCAAGAGAACGGAAAATTTTAGTCAAATTATTTTTTTTTGAAAAAATTCAAAACTCGTGGAAAAATGATAGCAGTATTTTTTACAGGGGCGGATCCAGAATTTTTTTCCGGGGGGGGGGGGGGGGGTCACAGGGTAGAACAATATAAAAAATAACAAAAAATAACAAAATAACTAAACGAACAATACAAACCGAATTTTCAACCTTATGCCTAAACTCGTCCAATTTGTCTACTTACAAAATTACTTAATTGTATTTATTTATAAAATTCATTGTTTATGTAAAAAATGTTTTCAATATCTATTAATTATTTAACTGATAAATGCATTTTATTTTCAATTTTCTTCTAAAAAAGTGTCCTAATGTGTTTTCAAACAAATTGGCGCATTTTATGGCAGCGTAGCTAACTTCAGAGTTTGCAAATCAAAACATTGAACAATCTAGAGTTTGCAAATCAAAACATTGAAACAATCTATTGTTGATCTCAGTGAATTCAGTATCGTTTTTACTGAATTTGGCAGGAAAGAAAACGAGAACGAAACAAAAACAAGATAATAATTAACAAAAATAAGAAGAAATAAACAAGGTGTAATTTGACGGATACACCAAGGTAAATTTATTGACATAATTGTATATAAAGTAACATTGGTAGGACCAAGTGTACGATTATATTCGACTAATTTTGACATTTTTGATCGAATCTTTTTAGATTTTTTATAGTTCTTTTTTGTTTTCAGTTTTTTTTAACACTGTCTACCGTTTGTGTAATTAGAAATTACTGTAATTAGTGGCGAGGACATTGGAATTTCAATTTGACGGATGTTTTATGGTAAATATTTACAAAGTTGTATATGAAGCAAAATTGAGAAGACCATGTGGCCAAATCAGTTTTTAATTTAAAATTCAAATTGCAATAATGTTTTGTTTATAGAATTTCTCGTAAATATTGATCACTTGTATTTGAGGAGTTCCTCACAAGAACCGAATAAGTCCAAAATTGGCAAACGCCAGATTGTTGAAAACGGCGGTGAACTCCCCGATTCGCTTCCTCTCGTTTGTGTTGCATGTGATGAAGAAATTTACCCATCCATTTGGAAACTACTTGATACTTTACATACGCTTCCTGTGACCGCAGCCACTGCAGAAAGGAGTTTTTCAACTCTCCGTCGCCTCAAAACTTGGCTGAGATCAATTATAAAAGAAGACAGACTCAGTGGGCTTGCATTGTTACACATTCATCGCGACATCGAATTGGACATGGATGCGATAATCAACAGATTTGCGAAACAAAATAGAAAATTAGATTTTGTGTTATAAATGATCGTCCCAGTTGGAACTTAAACACATGTAAACAAATCACAAGTGTTGCTACAAACCAAATACAGAAAAAAATCAGTATTCTATAAAAAGTTTGATCGTAATTATTGTTATATTTTGTTTCCAATGTTTTAAGTTAACAATATGGTAAGTTGACTTTGGTCGTTTGGTTTGTTTCTGGTTTTTGATTTCACAAAAGCTGGGTTCGTTTTCGTTTGGTTTTTTTTTTGTTTTTGGTTTGTGAACAATTCGTTCAGCTCTGCTTTTTGAAATGCAGGCTGATTCTGGGGGGGGTCATGACCCCTGTGACCCCCCCCTTGGATCCGCGCCTGATTTTTTAAATGAGGGTGATTAAAAGTAAAAATGCGGCAAGAAATGACATGTCAGGTCTATTGACATCTGACTGGCTGGAGGCGGAGGGAAGTTTGACATTAAAAATGGCAGACCTTCTACAAACTTTCAAGAACCTTTACTGCGGCCTTTTGTGAACCTACCCTCGGTTTTTTTAATTTATTTTTTTAAGCCGTTTTTTACATTTATTTATAAATTAATTAAATGTTTTTAATTTATTTATAAATTTGTGGTTCCATCCATCCAATCCATTCGGTCCCGTTCCATTTGGTACATTGTTTAAAATGATTCACTAGTGCTCTTAGTGGGGTTGAGTTGAACTACTTGGCAATATATCTCATACGTTTCTAGTGAGAACTCGGAAATTCAAATTTCACACTCGTTTTCTGCCTATACTTTCCAAAAAACACCTCATTATGTGGTCAATGAGAGTTGATTTCCATACTGAACCGAATTTGGCAAAAAAAAAGAAGAATTTGTATCCAAAGAAAATTGCCCATTATAGGTACCTACGTGTCGTCATTTGGTCGAGAGGTGAGTGAAAGATTGAGACAAGAATTACCTGCCTGTGATTCTGTAGTCTCTAGATTTAGCTAGGGTTGTTCTATCTTTGGAAGATGAGTGGACCGTGTTCTGCAATAACGTGCCAATATTCACAACAACCGCGTGCACATTGCTGTTATCTGTATTTTAGGGAACGAGCCTAAATTGTGTAAGTAGGTTGTTTAGGTCGGTCAACAACAAATATTTTGAATTTTCTCTCTTTTCCAGAATCTTCGTATGGGACTACGAAGTTGTCAGGATTGGCCGTGTCGGGATTGATACCTACCTACTTACTGCGACACACACTTTACCTACGACACCCCTGATGACTCATCCCTTCTACGTCACAACAAGGGTTTTTCCATCACCCCCCACTCCCTTCTCGTCAGAGAACCTTTTTCTGAGGCTCGAGGTCCTGGTTACTTACATTCAGTCTATGTCTATGTACAACTATCAACGAATAACGCTCGCTCCTAATAAATAGTTTTCCTTTGGCGACATCCTCCAATCACGTCTTTCTTTTAACCCTATTTCTGATATTCCGACATATGTACGTATACATATATTAATAATAGATGCGTGTATTTTCATGTGTCATCCAAGTTGACCTCCAAAATGAAAATACCTACTTACAAGCTAAAAATGAAAAATAGGTACCTTCGAATTTTCGCATAATTGTTTGTTATAGAAAGCAGGATGTCAAATGTGACCAACCAGGCGATGCGAGAATAAAACCAACGCCACTTCGTTCACAAACGGTATAATAAAATGAAAGAGGTTACAGCTTTAAGAGCGATTCACAAAATTACAGCAGCGAGGATTACAGGAGCAAATACACTGCCAAGGTGATGGCACAGGAGCTTCCTCGTCACAATCAGAGTGACCCATTATAAAATAGAACAGACTCGGAAGCAAAATAACATTACATTACATTACATAACATTACATAACGTTAAATATACATATTACATAACATTACATTACATAACATAACATTACATAACATTACATGAAATATACATATTATACATAACATGACTTCCATAATACATTACGTCCATTATACATAACTAGCCTGACCGCTCGCTTCGCTCGCTATCCGAGATTCGCTGTACGCAGTATCGTGGAACCAACAAACGACGGAAAAATCCCATAGCCTACCGGGTATTTACGCCAAATTTTATCAAAATCCGTCAAGCCATTCAGGAGTTGACCATGGTCGACCATATTTCCGCTATGGTCAGGGAATTAAAAATGCGACGTTGCACAACTTGGGACCCTACTGGATATTCGTGCCAAATTTGGTCGATATCCGTTGAGCAATTCGGGATTCGACCATGGAGGGGCCCATGGATGCGCTAAGGTCGACCGCGGGGGTAGTCCGAAGGGTCGATCGTAGATAGAATTTCACGTAGATTACGAATACGCGATAAAAAATAGGGGTTACCATTTCAATTAACGAAGATGACCATGGTCGACCATAGTTCCGCTATGGTCAGGGAATTAAAAATGCGACGTTGCACAACTTGGGAGCCTACTGGATACTCGTGCCAAATTTGGTCGATATCCGTCAAGCCATTCAGGAGTTGACCATGGTCGACCATAGTTCCGCTATGGTCAGGGAATTAAAAATGCGACGTTGCACAACTTGGGAGCCTACTGGATATTCGTGCCAAATTTGGTCGATATCCGTTGAGCAATTCGGGATTCGACCATGGAGGGGCCCATGGATGCGCTATGGTCGACCGCGGGGGTAGTCTGAAGGGTCGATCGTAGATAGAATTTCACGTAGATTACGAATACGCGATAAAAAATAGGGGTTACCATTTCAATTAACGAAGTTGACCATGGTCGACCATAGTTCCGCTATGGTCAGGGAATTAAAAATGCGACGTTGCACAACTTGGGAGCCTACTGGATATTCGTGCCAAATTTGGTCGATATCCGTCAAGCCATTCAGGAGTTGACCATGGTCGACCATAGTTCCGCTATGGTCAGGGAATTGAAAATGCGACGTTGCACAACTTGGGAGCCTACTGGATATTCGTGCCAAATTTGGTCGATATCCGTCGAGCCGTTTGGCCGTGCATAGAAGGACAGACAGACAGACAGAGCGCATGCGCAGGGCGAACCGCTGGCTCTATCATGTTGAAATTTATATGGGACCTCAATGGGCCCTACCCGCTTAATCCCTGAGAATTACATTGAAATTGGGTGAAATCTTTGGTTACTACGGCTGTAACAAGGAAATTGAATCTATTTCACGCCAGCGCATGCGCAGAGCGCACCGAGGGTCCGATCATGCTGAAATTCATACTGGAACTCACTAGGCCTTGTCCAAACAACCCTTGAAAATTTGAGCGAAATTGAATCAAAATTGTGAAAGTTATGCGTGTTTGTTGAATTTAACGTTAGCGCATGCGCAGGGCGTACCGCTGGATCAATCATGTTGAAATTTGTATGGGACCTCAAGGGGCCTTATCCGCACCATCCCTCAAAATTTGAGCTGAATCAATTCAAAATCGTGGAAGTTATGGCTGTAACAAGGAAATGCGGACAGACTCACAGACTCACAGACTCACAGACTCACAGACTCACAGATTCACAGACTCACAGACTCACAGACCGACAGACACGGAACCAAATTTGTTCAGTAGGCTTTGAAACGCAAAATGCAAGTGGAAATTTTGATTTCTGAAGACAAAAATTTTTTGGCTCACGAAAGTGAACACAAGGCTTCCGCTGCTTCGCAGACTCGGAAGCAAAAACAGGGAATACTCTCTCTCGCTTCAATATGGCGAACAGACCAATACGCGCCAAAAAATCATTGCTGTTGTTGGCTGAATATGTCACTACGTCCCGGACACAGGAGTTCCACTGTGTGACTTTCATATTTAAAGTGTAGGTATAATTTACATTTTTCATGGGTCAAAAATAGGTTAGAAAAAAAAACTGTTGGTATTAAGTGGCTATGAAATCACTCAAAATTGATATAAACAAATTGTATAGAATGACAAGTTGAGATAGAAAAATATGTTCCACGCAATCGGGGGATCAAATTTTAAATTTTGAGGACAAATGGCTTGAATCAAAATAACTCTAGATTTTATTACAGAAAGGTGACTTGTGGTGAATCAAAGATTTTTTTAACTAAGGAAAATTCAAATTTTTGGGGGTAAAAGAGCGTTGAGTCAGTATAAATTGTTGAAATTACAAAAAATTGATATTTTATCACGGGGCAGCATTTTTATGTACTTGCATGTATGCATAAAATACGTACAAATACGTGAAATGTATAAAATATTTCCTGAAATATGTAAAAATGGGTAAAAATTTTGAATTAAAAATAAATTGTGAAATTAAGTGATACTAGGTAGGTAATATTTATTTAATTATAGAAAATGAAATTTTAAAAAACATCATCTGGAAATTTACGTACATTAATGAATTTGAGTCGATTTCTATTCGAGTGTGAATTTCGCGGCGTTTCTCACCAAAAAACAGTGTCCAAGCCAAAATGAATTTTCAACAGTGAACAATGTAAAGCAAAATACTGTTTACACAGCTCCCTAAAACCATCCGCAAATGACGATAATTCAATGAAATATCTGAAAATATGTGTTCCAATCGATTAAATATTTGAAAAAATGTATTAATAGCGAAATATCAAATATGTGGAAATAAAGTGTGCTAAAACGGTTCAAAAAGTGCCAGTACGATCACTTCTAAGTGAAAATAATGGATCCATAGCCTAGAAAAAAATATGTGAATACATACGAATCCTCTCCCTAATAATGAAACTATAGACGAAAAATGATTATTTCAATAGGTACCAATTTAAATAAAATTTCGCCATAATATTTGTGATGAATTTAAATTTATCATCACGGTGGCGTGAAGGAGTGAAGGGATGAGAGCGAGGGAATTTCACCTAGGCGGCGGTAATCCACCGATGTAGGCGAGAGGAAGGAAAATCACCTAGGCGGCGGTAATCCACCGATGTAGGTGAGTGGAAGGAATCTCGTCTAGGCGGCGGTAATCCACCGATGTAGGCGAGAAGGAAGGAAATTCACCTAGGCGGCGGTAATCCACCGATGTAGGTGAAGGAAGGTGCTTATCTAGGCGGCGGATATCCACCGATGTAGATAAGGGGAAAAGGTAGGAGGTGAATTCCCAGAGCGGCGGATACCACCAGGCATCTGGGAGGAGGAAGGTAGAGAGAGAAGAGAGAGCTGGTTAGAGGAAGTGTCGAATGAAGCTAAAGCTCCAGGATCCGGGGTTATATAGGACTTGGAGTCCTCTCCCTCCAGCTCCCTGTTGGGAGCTGGTAGTGGGGCACCAGGTTGTGTCCCCCGGATTCTGTCGCCTGTCTCCCCACTCAGATGTTTATTAGCGGAAGGTAATTTTTACATAGGAATATTGGTGAGAGCTTTAAGGTTGTAGTGGAGTGTTCCCGGGAGGGACTCACGACAGAGGTCCCCCCAGTTCGAACCAATGTTTGAGGTAGCTGAAGGCTCAAGTTTACAGTGGCTGAGGGCTGCGGAAACAAAAAGGGGAGCTGAAGGCGCAAGGATACAGGAGCTGAAGGCTGAAACAAACAATTGCAGTGCTGAAGGCAGAAGAGTGACCGGAGGTGTCTTAAAGCTAGGGTGATATACAAGTAGTAGGATAAGGAGACATAAGTAGACATAAGTAGACATAAGTAGGGCTAAGTAGACAAAAAGTAGACGTAAGGAGACATAAGTAGACATAAGTAGATATAAGTAGACGTAAGTAGATGTAAGTAGATGTAAGTAGATGTAAGTAGACGAAATTTGATGATGGGAAACATATGTACAAGGAGGGTGTGATGAAAAATTTGATGGAGTGACAATATTTACAAAGGTGATGAGTTCGATGATGATTATAAGAGGAGTGTTAGTCAGATAGTATGGTAGATAGCTAGATATTTATAGGTATGTACAGGTATTTACAGGTATGTACAAGTTTTTTTTGGCACGGTTTCAGGGGGGAGAGAATTGAGCGGGGTTGCGAGATCCGCCGTTCCCTGGGTGTGGGTTGTGTGTGGTGAAGCGGATTGAATGTGTGGGTGTAGTGAAAAGGTGGGTGTAGTGTGTGGTTGGGTGTAGATGATGCCCGCTGCGGCGAAGTGGCCACGGCGGGGCTGTGAGGTTCGGTACAGTGTCTGTGGGATAATGGAACACATACACTGTCCCGAAATCTCAAGGCCCCGCCGTGATTTCTCAGAGCGGGGCGGGGGACTTGGCCGCCGGGACGCGGGGCGAGGGACGCTCCCGTCGTCTGTTGCGGCGCCCGGACCTTTTCGTCCCGGCGGAGGCTATTGCGGATATCCCCGGCGGCGGTGGGGGAAGAGGGGGTGTTGTAGGTTTGGTGGGTTGGGGTGTTTTTGGGGCTGAATCTAAAATTGGGGGGTCGAAAATGGAAAAAGGTCGAGGAGCAAGAGGGGGTTGAATTTTGGGGGGCGGGGGTTGTTGAAATTTGGGGGGCGGGGGTTCGTTGAGGACGGGGGTTTTGATGTTTGGAAGGGGCGGTGGGGGTGGCATAAGTAGGGTGAGTTGAAGTTGGTGGAGGAGCGGATCTATAAGGGGGTCGGACGGGGCGTAGGGGGGATGTACCCCGGTGGCTTGCGCTGCGCGAAATTCGCGCAGTATGCGCCACTGGGGGTACTTCCACCGCCGGGGCCGGGGAGGAAGTCCGGAAATCCTTCGCGGGAAAAATTGAAGCGATGAGGTTGGTCCGGGCGAAGGGGGTAGGGGGGAGAGCGGGTCCGGGACGTACACGTCCCGGAGTATCGCCGCCATTTCCGGATCCGAATCGAAATCCGGAAACGGCGACGGGGGAGACTGATTTGGTGGAGAGAGGTGTTGCATTGCAAACAGACGGCGGGAGACTGATAGTGGACGTTGGTTGAGGGAGAACAGGGGCGGGCTTGCAGCGGGCAAAAGGGACGGTGTGGGGTTTCCCGTCCATTAGCAGGGTCGCGGTGGTCGGTGTTGTGCGGATGACTTGAAAGGGCCCGGCATAAAGGGGCTGAAAGGTTTTATGCATGCCGGGCTCTTTCAAGTACATATGCGTGGAAGTGTAAAAGCGTTTTGGGTAAGTGGTGTCGTTTGTCGGTGTTGAGGTGTGTAACGGTTCCCTGTTAATGGACGGGGTGTTGTGTGGAGGGAAAATGTCGGCCGGCAAACGAATGGGGTCTCTGAATGCGTGTTGTGCGGGACTTGTGTTGTCTGAAGGACGGGCGGAAGTGCGGAGGCTAAGTAGAACGTAGGGGAGGGTTTTGGTCCATGAAGGGGAAGTGGCTGATGTGGAGATGGCTTGCTTGAGGACCGAGTGCCACCGCTCTATTTTCCCGTTGGATTGGGGGTGATAAGGAGTGGTGCGGATTTTCTGAATCCCGAGGGAACGGAGCAGGTCGGCAAAGTGGGCTGATTCAAATTGCCTCCCCTGATCGACCGTGAGTGTCCGCGGACAACCGTAGCGGCTGATCCATTGATTGAGGAAGGCCGCGGCGACGGCGTCCGCGGTAATGTGGGCGAGTGGGATACACTCTACCCAATTTGTCGCACGGTCGATCATGGTGAGGCAATACCTCTTCCCCTCGGAGGGGGGAAGAGGGCCGACCAGATCCAAGTGGACGTGTTCCCACGGGAGAGAATCGGGGATAGGTTGAGGAGGTACATGGGGGTGAGCCGAGACCTTGAATTGCTGGCACTTCTGGCACCCAAGAACCCAGGTACGTATATCCGTGTTCATATGGGGCCAGAAGTACCGCGTCTTGATGAGGTCCCGGCTCGCCCGAATGCCGGGATGATGGAGGGAGTGGTAATGTAGGAACAACTGCCTCCTTAGCTCCGGTGGGACGTACGGGCGCGGTGTGTCGGCCGATACGTCGCACCAGAGATCTAGGGGAGGCAGCTGCTCCAATTTTGAGGCGGAGATGAGATTGGAAAGTGCGGGATCGGAGGTAGGAGTTTGGTGGTTTTTGAGGGTTTGCGGGGAAGGGAAGGGCAGTAACTCCGCCACCGGCGCAGGGGTGGGGCGGGAGAGTGCGTCGGCGACGCAGTTGTCGGCCCCCGGCAAATAACGAATATCGGACTTGAATTGTCCGATAAATTCGAGTTGCCGGAGGCGACGGGGGGAGGCTGATTTTCGGTTTTGGAGGAGGGCGTGGGTGAGGGGCTTGTGGTCGGTTATGACAGAGAACTGCCTGCCCTCCACGAAGTCACGGAAGTGTTTGATGGCTTCGTGGATGGCGAGGAGTTCTCTGTCAAAGGTGGAATAATTTTTTTGTGTGGGGGACAGAGTTTTAGAAAAAAAGCCGAGAGGTTGGGGGGTGGCGCCGGTGTGTTGGTGGAGTACTGCCCCGATGGCCCAGTCGGACGCATCTGTGGTGATGGAGAGGGGGGCATGGGGATCGGGATGGGCCAATAGAGCGGCGTCAACTAGGTCCTGTTTGCATTGTTGGAAGGCGGTAGTGAGGGCGGGGGTCCAGGAAATGGGGCGTTTATCGTTTTTCTTTGCCGGTTGTGGGATAGCGTGTATGAGTGGTTGTTGGTGTTGTGCTGCGTGTTTGATGTGTCTACGGTAAAAGTTCAACATACCCAGGAAACGGCGGAGTTCCGAGACAGTGTTGGGTTGTGGGAAATCGGTGAGGGTGTGCACTTTGTCCGGGAGGGGTTTTATTCCTTCGGACGAAACCTGGTGGCCGAGGCAGCGGACGGAGGGCTGGGCGAGGACGCATTTCGGAGTGTTAATGGTGAGGCCCTCGGCGGCGAAGATGTCAAGAACCTGTTTCAGGTGTGCGAGGTGTTCCGTTGGGTCTCGGGAAGCGATCAGTACGTCGTCCAAAAAACAGAAGACGAAGGGTAGGCCTCGTAGTATGTTGTCCATGTAACGCTGCCATGTTTGGGCAGCGTTACGGAGGCCGAAACCCATTTTGATATACTCGAACAGGCCGAAAGGGGTGATGATAGCTGTTTTAGGAACGTCAGGGGGGTAGATGTGAATGTGATGGAAGGCACGAGCGATGTCGAGTGTAGAAAAGATGGTTGTGTTGTGGAGGTGGGAAGAGAAATCCCGGAGATGTGGGACGTTGTAAAGGTCTGGGGTTGTACGGGCATTGAGGCGGCGGTAGTCGCCGCATGGGCGGATATCCCCGTTAGGCTTCTGCACAATATGTAGTGGAGAAGCCCACGGGGATTTGGAGGGACGGATAATGCCCTCCTTGATGAGAAGGTCAAAGTGTTTGCGGGCTTGTGAGAGTTGGAGGGGGTGGAGGCGTCGTGCTTTTGCGGATATTGGGGGGCCGGAGGTTTCTATGTAGTGCTGGGTCTGTGAGATGTGGGCTGAGGGGCGGCGCTGGGGTTTGTAGTGGAGGAGGAGTTGTTCAAACTGGGACGGGGGCCGATCCACCGCATGAATGAAACCGGGGATGGGTTTCTGGGTGGAGGGGTCGAGCAGGCGCGCGTTACGGACGTCTACCTGGAGGCCGAAATATGCGAGGAAGTCGGCCCCCAGGATAGCTTTCTCTACGTCCGCCACGGTAAATTCCCACTCGTACGCGAGCCCGCTCATATGAATTGATGAGCGGTACGTCCCGTACGAGGGGATGGTGGTACCGTTGGCGGCGTAGAGGAGTTGCCGGTAACAACGCGCCTGTCGCCGGAGAATATTATTGGGGAATATAGAGAGCGCCGCCCCTGTGTCGACGAGGAACGGGACGTGCGTTTTCGAGCATTTCAAGAACAGGCGTTGGTGAGCTGGGGCGGAGTGAGGTAGAATTGCTGAGGTGTTGGGGTCCGTCGGAGGGGGGGGGCTTGGTTCGTCCGAGGTGATGGGCGGGTGCGATGGCGGTGGTTGGTCCCCCGCGAAGGAGACGCGGGGGGATTTTTTGCCGTTCCGGGGAGGGGGAACGGTAGTGGCGGCGCGAGTGGCGGCCGGAGGGGTGGTTGTCTTGGGGGTGGGGTTGGAGGGGCCGTTCCGTGGTGGGGGAACGGTAGCGGTGGCGCTAGTGGCGGTCGGGAGGGTGGCTGCCCTGGAGGCGGGCTTGGAGGGGCCGTTCCGGGGTGGGGGAACGGGAGCGGCGGCGCTAGTGGCGGCCGGAAGGTTGGCTGCCCTGGAGGCGGGCTTGGAGGGGCCGTTCCGGGGTGGGGGAACGGGAGCGGAGGCGCTAGTGGCGGCCGGAAGGTTGGCTGCCCTGGAGGCGGGCTTGGAGGGGCCGTTCCGGGGTGGGGGAACGGGAGCGGCGGCGCTAGTGGCGGCCGGAAGGTTGGCTGCCCTGGAGGCGGGCTTGGAGGGGCTGACTCGGGGTGGGGGGTCTGTTGATGGAGAGGTGGTGCATTTAGCGGCGCCGTCAGATGCGGCCGGGAGGTTGGCAGCCGTGGCGGCGGCGTAGGAGGGGTAGCGAGGTTCGGTGGAGGTGGTGTGAATGCGGGCGGGGAGGGGTCGGTTGTGGTCCCCCCCGTGTTGGCGAGGAGGGGGGCCCGCCGGATTTACCGGCGGGCGTCCGCGTTTCCCTGCTTGGAGGAGTAGGAGCAGGGGGGCTGGCATTTGCGGGCCTCCCCACCGAAGTTCACATGGTAGAAACATCGGTGGGGGGGGTCCGCCGGGAGGTAGGTCCTGGTGGGGCGCGCGGAGTTGGAGGGGGCCGCCGTGGTTGGGGACCTCCCCCTCCGTTGCTGGGCGGGGGAGACGGTGCGGCGGTCGGTCGAGCGCTGGCGTCGGTGGTCGGAGGAGGGGGTAGGCCGGCGATCGACGGAGAGGGAGCGGCGCCGGTGGAGGGAGGGGGGCCGGCGGCGCTCCTGAGACGGCGAGCGGTCCCTGCGTGGGGTGGGGGTGCGGGGTGCGGCGACTTCCGTGACGCTGGCGGCTGCGGCGAGGTCGAAAACCGTGTCGGCTAGACGGAGTAGCGGCTCGTCCGGTCCGTCGAGGTGGCTGGCGAGCGCCATCTGGATGGGGTGGGGGAGGGCTCGCAGCCAGAATGTTCGAGCGATGTCGGCCGTCACGACGTCGTGTAGCTGATGACGTAGGCGACGGTATAGGTGGGAGGGCTTCAAATCGCCGAGATGTTGGGGCTGGGAGAGCGCTGCGACACGTGCGATTTTGGAGGGCTGGTATAAGCTGATGAGGCGGCCGCGGAGGTCGTCGTAGGCGGCCGTGGCGTCGGGGGAGATGTCCGACGTCTGCAGTAGGATCTCATATGGTAACAGAGAGATGATGCGGGAGTAGCGGGTACGCTGGCTGCGGATGTTGGCGGCAGAGAACGCAGCGTCGACCTGGAAGAACCAGAGTGCGGGGTCGTGCGTGTAGAAGGGGGGCAGCGACAGCGGGAATGACGCCGAGGCCGTCGTGACGTCGGCGGCGGCGTGTGCGGCAGCTGCAGCGGCGGCGGCAGCGGCGGCGGCGGATGCGGTGGAGCCGGGTGGTGAGAGGCTTGTGAAGGGGTTGTCGGTTGCGTCAGAAGTCGCAGCGGTCGGCGGCTGCAGTAGGGACGGCCGGAGGAGCGGCGGCGACGGCGAGTTCGGGTCCATGGTGGCTGTGAACAAAATTCAAATTTGAGCGGTTGAATTTGAAAATTCGCAATGAGCGGCGGCGGGTTTGGATGCGGCGGAGAGTTGAGAGTTGTGTGGTTGCGGGTGGGCCAAAAATTGCGAATTTAAACTGACTATTTTAAATGTGAATTTAAAATGCGGGACACCGAACTAGACTGGGGCGACACATGAGGTGGTAAGAAGGTAGAAGGTAGAAGGTTGGATGAACGTCGGGTTCACCACTGTGATGAATTTAAATTTATCATCACGGTGGCGTGAAGGAGTGAAGGGATGAGAGCGAGGGAATTTCACCTAGGCGGCGGTAATCCACCGATGTAGGCGAGAGGAAGGAAAATCACCTAGGCGGCGGTAATCCACCGATGTAGGTGAGTGGAAGGAATCTCGTCTAGGCGGCGGTAATCCACCGATGTAGGCGAGAAGGAAGGAAATTCACCTAGGCGGCGGTAATCCACCGATGTAGGTGAAGGAAGGTGCTTATCTAGGCGGCGGATATCCACCGATGTAGATAAGGGGAAAAGGTAGGAGGTGAATTCCCAGAGCGGCGGATACCACCAGGCATCTGGGAGGAGGAAGGTAGAGAGAGAAGAGAGAGCTGGTTAGAGGAAGTGTCGAATGAAGCTAAAGCTCCAGGATCCGGGGTTATATAGGACTTGGAGTCCTCTCCCTCCAGCTCCCTGTTGGGAGCTGGTAGTGGGGCACCAGGTTGTGTCCCCCGGATTCTGTCGCCTGTCTCCCCACTCAGATGTTTATTAGCGGAAGGTAATTTTTACATAGGAATATTGGTGAGAGCTTTAAGGTTGTAGTGGAGTGTTCCCGGGAGGGACTCACGACAATATTGATCAAAATAGGGTCAAAATTTGAGTTTTTAGGGGTCAATAATTTATACTTGGTAACA
The DNA here is from genome assembly GCA_954871275.1 of Leptopterna dolabrata. Taxonomy (NCBI): domain Eukaryota; kingdom Metazoa; phylum Arthropoda; class Insecta; order Hemiptera; family Miridae; genus Leptopterna; species Leptopterna dolabrata. The sequence goes on from OX940979.1 coordinate 12,322,003, forward strand.
ACTGCTTAAAATCAGCAAAAATATTCTGGAGAATTACAGTGAGTACACACCTACCTACGAATACATATCATTATTAGCTCTTACAAATCACAAATTAGGCAGGTACCCACCTACCTACCTAAAAGCATGTGCATAATCCCTCCACCTATCGCACTCAAACTCGACCCAAACCTACCTCCGGAACTAATGCACCTAGGTACCTACCTAATGCAAAGGACCCCCATCCATTGATAAGTTTTCACATTAACATCATGAGAGAAGGAACTTTTAAATTAAGTAGGATTCGCAAAATATGAAACCCATCCCAGGGATATTAATTTTGGTTTATTATTTTCAATAATGAACCATTGGAATCGAGCAAGAAAAAAAAAATTCTTACCCCCCTCAAAATTTGATGGTTTACGTTTCAAGGTATGTAGAATCCAAAACTGCAATAAAAATATTTCTGTCTGTCCGCCGTACGCCGTACGGGCCACTTTTCTTAGTTACCATGAAAAAAAATTGATGAAATTCGGGTTATAGGTTCCGTTCGGCGTCTAGTTGGTCCTCGAAGCTCGACGTTACTGTGAGTCATCTCTAGGGGTTCAAAATAGGGGTTGAAATTTTCAAAACGCCTATACCATTTTTTTACGTAAATATTTTTACAGTTTTAAATAGTTCTTGAACTTGCGAGTTTTTTAAGACCATCCGGAGCATCGTACGTCCAGCCGTTCGTTCACAGTAAAGCAGGGTTCACATCCATCCGGAGCCGTCTGGAAATACGGACAGGGGAAGCTAGTGAAAAGCAGTAGAGGGGATGGAGGGGAATCGCGGAAGTTGGGAAGGCGTTCATAACCATCCGGAATTTTGGCTGACAACTCGTTTCCCGCGCTTCCTCCCACAGCTGTTTAGGTTGCCGACGCCATTCTGTATGCGCAGTAGTGAACTGCGCAGATGCGGAGCGGAAAATATCTGAAAAATCAGATGCGTACAGTTCGCTTCAAAAGTGCTTCTCCGGAAAGAATATTCCCCCCTCCCCAGCTGATGTCCAACCAATCAGCTGCTCGTACGCACGTTCCGGATAGCTTTCCGGATGGATGTGAACCCTGCTTAACACGTTCAGCGCGTCTCGATGGACAGGTCATCAAACCGTTTTCCTCGTGGTGCGTCTCGATGGACAGGTAATCAGATACTGAGAGCGACCGACGTCCGAAATTCGGTCTCTGGGAAAGTCAATTGAGGACTTAAAAATCGATTCAGAGTTGAATATTACGCTTCGATATTGTATGAAGGTAGGGGTACCACTCGTTGTAACCGCAGATTGAATACAAAATTAGAATCGATCATTGAAGTTGATATTTCGACTTTTGTGAATACATCGATTTTCAGGCGATTATTAAATATTTCCTTATATGCTTTTTTGCTGCAACTCCTAGGGAAAACGCCCATATCATTTCCAAGTCGCCAACTACCTTTTTCCATTGGCTAACAGCATTACAGTGAAGAGGGCAGGGGCTAACCCTCACAGAAGTGGATAGGCAACCCGCAGTACCGCCACCCCCAACGCGAGGGAGGCAAGAAAAAAGTTTTCGCCTGGTGCGTTTGATGGACTGGTACCTAATCAAAAAAAAAATTAAGAGAAAAATCAAATTTTTTGACGGTTTCCGTTTATTCATGATTTTTAGAGATGGGAAAACCACAATATGTAATAAGGGTTCTCAAAATTCCTTTCAGGCCCCCGAGAAGTTCGGTTTTCTGGAGACGCAGTGAACGTGTTAAGGCCCCGAAGTTTGCACCGACAGGCATTTTCGACTCCAGTGTGAATGAAATTGTATACAATTCAAACCAAATCTCGTAACCAGAGACGCGCCCACAATAGGAAATTTGTGAATACGGCCAATGAATGGTAGGGATCACCTGATTATATTGGCGGAGTATGAAGTCGAGTTGGTTGTTCTATGATATTATTCCATTTGAAAAATGATGGCTCTTTTGGAGTTTGTTGGTAGGTAGTGAAACTTGAACAAACGTTGAAGTAGGTACCTATTATTGATGGGTAAATTATTACTACGGTAAATCATTACTCTACGGTAAATTATTACACAACGGTTCATTATACCATCTACGTAGAAGGGGCTGGAGTTTGTTGGTAGGTACTTTTGCAACTTTTTTCACTCCTCATCAACAATTTCTTTTCAGAACTTCATTATGTGTGTTTCTTTTTGTTAGGTACTGTTTGTCATCGGCAGAATTATTTTAGCAACATTTAACTCGTGATTTAGGTAGGTACCTAGTAACGAGTACGGGGTTAGGTACTAACCTACGGAGGGTCTGCGATCTACATAATGTGTATATAATAGAATAGTACATACTTATCATATTATATAGACGGGTTATCTATACATAGAGCTGTGATCTGGAACAGAAGGGTATTCTATACAAAATAATAAACCGTTGTGCAGGGATTTGCAGCGTTTTTTCTCTGGATCATTCCCGTCAATAGATCGAAAACAATAAAAATTGTATTGATGAAAAGTGGAAAAATGGATGGTGACTTGAGGGAACGTTTTCTATGACGTCACAGCCCGCTTCGCATCGCAATGCGAATTTCTGCTCTATGGACGCTCCATTAATTTTCCTCCTCGAACCCTCGTCACAACCTGTGCTCAACGGTCAACGGTTGATTCCTCGTCCTGTCCATTTTGCTTTCTGCGTTTACGTGTTTGTCGTGGGACTTGGTTAGATCAGGATTGCTTCCAGAAATATGAATGGTAAGTCAAGATTATAGTCAAATTTAGATTAACTATGTACTTCGGATAATTAATATGTGTAATGCGATAATTACAACAGAAGGTAATACAATTTCGGCGAGCCTCTGTTCTCAATTTTCTTACGGCCCGTTTTTTCTCGGAAGTGGTGAGGTTGGATGATGGGCTAGTGTCAATAATTTCCTCTTGCCGTAATTTTTGCGCAGAATCCTGCAACTCGCAGGGCGCAGGGCCATGGCTTCGTTTTTCCTCTGTGGATGTTAGTATTATGTTTTGCTTCGGAGTTTTTACCTGAGTGGTATCCCTTTACCTTGATCATTTTCGATAGGTACCTAGCCGGAAAGTTTGCGTTCCATAAAACGAAAAAATTTATTCAATTTTCCGTTTAGGGCTCCGTGAGCCCGTCGTGTTAGTTCTTGTCGATCGATTTTGATCAGATATGGATTATTTTTGTGAACTGCTTAGAACCTTGGTGTTGCTTCACATCTAACGAAATTCGCTGTAATAGCTACAAGACAATGTAGCTTGTCATGTACAGGACCGTACGGTTGCATTGCGAAACTGCGTCCATCGTCGCTTGCCCGAATACGCGTCGATGCTCGGGGTTGAGAGCCAACACCGCATGTGTGTTCGGGGTGCGCGTCAAGATTCGGCAAACTCCGAGCGTAGGGCGAGTATGGGCGAATATTCGGTGTTGAGCCAAACACCGCAAGTGTAACCGCGGCTTTACATGAAAGTGCTTTCCTCCAGTAGGTACCTTAATATTGATAGTGAGTGTCGACGGATTTCTACGGAATTTATGTTGAACGTTTGGTAGCATGGTCATGCCGCATGACAGGAACTTGGAAAAAGTTATCGGTGTTGTGTTTATTTTATGGGATAATTTCTAGGACGCATAGACCATGGAAGTAGGTAAATAAATTTTTGTTTTATTATCCATTTCACACTTATTGTGGAAGGCCTTGCATCCACCAGCTCACTGCACAGTCTATGAGCGAGACGTCCTCCCTTGCTGCAGGGGGCGACTTGAGAAAAATTAGTTGAATAACATGTTGAAATACTTGGGTTTTTTTTGCGAAACATTCGTTAGTTATATTTAAGTTTAGAAACAAGGTTTATCATCAGCGCAAAATTTCCTATTAGCAATGCCCATAAAATAATTTTATGATGTCAGAATAATATTTGGCCCCTTGGAATATAAGATCAATTGTTGGGCGCAAAATAGGATGCAAATCGTAATTTTAGCACATCTGAGCTTTTCCGTATGGAACTTTCAGAGGGCTTTTTCAAGGTCTCTGAGAAATCCTCATGAATTATTCATGATGAAGTCACTTGAATTCAATCGTTCAAAGCCGTTTTGAAGGAAAGCTGAAGGTTACATTTTTACTTTCCTTTTCTGTCCTAGGGAAGTAATGTAGCCACAGTGTAAAACTGGAACTCCGCCAGGATTAGGGTCTTCATCTGATCTGATTCCCTTATAGGTTTCAGTCTGAAAACTAATGTAGGTTTGTATGTGTGTAATCGGTGTAACTAAAGGTTTCGAAAAACGAGTGGCTAAATGAAGTTCGCCATGGAAGAACAGGGTTCCCGGGCTCGCTGTAGCCATATCCCCCCCCAATCCAGATTCATTTCCCTATGGGGATATCCCCGGTATTTTGGTTGGAACACCCCACTCAACATTTTTTCTTTCACGTTTCGAGGTACATAGATTTCAAAAATGTTGTGAAGTCCTTGCCACATGGGTTTATTGTTCTACTGGACATATTGTTTCTTTCATGTGCATTTATTTTTGATGGTTTCCACCAATTTTGGCCCTCCCGCCAAAAAACGAATTAGGCTTCTATTATTGACATTACGATAATTTATAGTGCAATTTAATTGTCTTGATTCGCCTGTTAATACTACTGCTAGTGTTACTATGCACATTTATGGTGATTTCAGACAATTTCCCAGGTTTTTGACTCAGTGGAAAGAGATTATCTATTTTGAAAATCTCCCGCGAGAGATAGTCTCCCCTGGGAGACAGTCTCTTCCAATGTCTCTCCGGTTCGTCTATTTTACTGAATAGCTCCAGAGACCTTGAGAAAGAGATATGGATCCTAACAAAGAAAATGCCATAGTATCCATGAAGTGCTAGGTGTTTGTGCCCCCCCCCCCCCCCCCCCCCGGGAGTTCAATTCCTTAATAATGAACGCATTTCATAGTATCATAGTAATACCTATTCAGTGGGTACCTACCTACCTCAGTCCATACTTGGACGTTTTTACTCACGAATCGGATAAATGTTTAAATGAAATTGAAAAACGCTGCAAATCCCTGCACAACGGTTTATTATTTTGTACAGAATACCCTTCTGTTACAGATCACAGCTCTCTGTATAGATAACCCGTCTATATAATATGATATGTACTATTCTATGTAGATCGCAGACCCTCCGTAGGTTGGTACCTAACCCCGTAATCGTTACTAGGTACCTACCTAAATCACGAGTTAAATGTTGCTAAAATAATTCTGCCGATGACAAACAGTACCTAACAAAAAGAAACACACATAATGAAGTTCTGAAAAGAAATTGTTGATGAGGAGTGAAAAAAGTTGCAAAAGTACCTACCAACAAACTCCAGCCCCTTCTACGTAGATTGTATAATGAACCGTTGTGTAATAATTTACCGTTGAGTAATGATTTACCATCGTGTAGTAATAATTTACCCAACGTTTGTTCAAGTTTCACTACCTATCAACAAACTCCAAAAGAGCCATCATTTTTCAAATGAAATAATATCACAGAACAACCAACTCGACTTCATACTCCGCCAATATAATCAGGTGGCCCCTAGCAATGATTTTATCTCCGGCAAATTTCATATCGTCGGCGCGTCCCTGATAACGAGATTTGGCTTGAAAGTATACAATTTCATTCACACTGGAGTCGAAAATGCCTGTCGGTGCAAACTTCGGGGCCTTACTGTGAACGAACGGCTGGACGTACGATGCTCCGGGTGGTCTTAAAAAACTATTCAAGAACAACTGGCAAGAAAAGTGGCCCGTACGGCGTACGGCGGACAGACAGAAATATTTTGGTTTATTATTTTCAATAATGAACCATTGGAATCGAGCATGAAAAAAAAAATTCTTACCCCCCCTCAAAATTTGATGGTGTACGTTTCAAGGTATGTAGAATCCAAAACTGCAATAAAAATATTTCTGTCTGTCCGCCGTACGCCGTACGGGCCACTTTTCTTAGTTACCATGAAAAAAAATTGATGAAATTCGGGTTATAGGTTCCGTTCGGCGTCTAGTTGGTCCTCGAAGCTCGACGTTACTGTCAGTCATCTCTAAGGGGTTCAAAAAAGGGGTTGAAATTTTGAAAACGCCTATACCATTTTTTTACGTGAATATTTTTACGGTTTTAAATAGTTCTTGAACTTGCGAGTTTTTTAAGACCATCCAGAGCATCGTACGTCCAGCCGTTCGTTCACAGTAAAGCAGGGTTCACATCCATCCGGAGCCATCCGGAAATACGGACAGGGGAAGCTAGTGAAAAGCAGTAGAGGGGATGGAGGGGAATCGCGGAAGTTGGGAAGGCGTTCATAACCATCCGGAATTTTGGCTGACAACTCGTTTCCCGCGCTTCCTCCCACAGCTGTTTCGGTTCCCGACGCCATTCCGTATGCGCAGTAGTGAACTGCGCAGATGCGGAGCGGAAAATATCTGAAAAATCTGATGCATACAGTTCGCTTCAAAAGTGCTTCTCCGGAAAGAATATTCCCCCCTCCCCAGCTGATGTCCAACCAATCAGCGCACTTTCCGGATAGCTTTCCGGATGGATGTGAACCCTGCTTCAGGCCCCGAAGTTTGCACCGACAGGCATTTTCGACTCCAGTGTGAATGAAATTGTATACTTTCAAGCCAAATCTCGTTATCAGGGACGCGCCGACGATATGAAATTTGCCGGAGATAAAATCATTGCTAGGGGCCACCTGATTATATTGGCGGAGTATGAAGTCGAGTTGGTTGTTCTGTGATATTATTCCATTTGAAAAATGATGGCTCTTTTGGAGTTTGTTGATAGGTAGTGAAACTTTGTACAAACGTTGAAGTATTATTGATGGGTAAATTATTACTACGGTAAATCATTACTCAACGGTAAATTATTACACAACGGTTCTTTATACCATCTACGTAGAAGGGGCTGGAGTTTGTTGGTAGGTACTTTTGCAACTTTTTTCACTCCTCATCAACAATTTCTTTTCAGAACTTCATTGTGTGTGTTTCTTTTTGTTAGGTACTGTTTGTCATCGGCAGAATTATTTTAGCAACATTCAACTCATGATTTAGGTAGGTACCTAGTAACGAAACGAGTACGGGGTTAGGTACTAACCTACGGAGGGTCTGCGATCTACATAATGTCTATATAATAGAATAGTACATATCATATTATATAGACGGGTTATCTATACATAGAGCTGTGATCTGGAACAGAAGGGTATTCTATACAAAATAATAAACCGTTGTGCAGGGATTTGCAGCGTTTTTATTGCAGTTTTGGATTCTACATACCTTGAAACGTAAACCATCAAATTTTGAGGGGGGTAAGAATTTTTTTTTCATGCTCGATTCCAATGGTTCATTATTGAAAATAATGAACCAAAAAGTCTCAATTATAAACGGAAAAACGCTGCAAATCCCTGCACAACGGTTTATTATTTTGTATAGAATACCCTTCTGTTACAGATCACAGCTCTATGTATAGATAACCCGTCTATATAATATAATATGTACTATTCTATGCATATTATGTAGATCGCAGACCCTCCGTAGGTTAGTACCTAACCCCGTACTCGTTACTAGGTACCTACCTAAATCACGAGTTAAATGTTGCTAAAATAATTCTGCCGATGACAAACAGTACCTAACAAAAAGAAACACACATAATGAAGTTCTGAAAAGAAATTGTTGATGAGGAGTGAAAAAAGTTGCAAAAGTACCTACCAACAAACTCCAGCCCCTTCTACGTAGATGGTATAATGAACCGTTGTGTAATAATTTACCGTTGAGTAATGATTTACCGTAGTAATAATTTACCCATCAATAATACTTCAACGTTTGTTCAAGTTTCACTACCTACCAACAAACTCCAAAAGAGCCATCATTTTTCAAATTAAATAATATCACAGAACAACCAACTCGACTTCATACTCCGCCAATATAATCAGGTGATCCCTACCAATGATTGGCCGTATTCAAAAATTCCTATTGTGGGCGCGTCTCTGGTTACGAGATTTGGTTTGAATTGTATACAATTTCATTCACACTGGAGTCGAAAATGCCTGTCGGTGCAAACTTCGGGGCCTTACTGTGAACGAACGGCTGGACGTACGATGCTCCGGATGGTCTTAAAAAACTCGCAACTTCAAGAACTATTTAAAACCGTAAAAATATTTACGTAAAAAAATGGTATAGGCGTTTTGAAAATTTCAACCCCTATTTTGAACCCCTTAGAGATGACTCACAGTAACGTCGAGCTTCGAGGACCAACTAGACGCCGAACGGAACCTATAACCCGAATTTCATCAATTTTTTTTCATGGTAACTAAGAAAAGTGGCCCGTACGGCGTACGGCGTACGGCGTACGGCGGACAGACAGAAATATTTTTATTGCAGTTTTGAATTCTACATACCTTGAAACGTAAACCATCAAATTTTGAGGGGGGGTAAGAATTTTTTTTTTCATGCTCGATTCCAATGGTTCATTATTGAAAATAATAAACCAAAAGTCGAATAAGGGGGCTTAATGCTTGCATTATATCTAAACCTAATGAACGGCCACTCCTAGGTAGGTAGGTACCTACCTCAACCAGTACTTGGACGTTTTTACTAAAGTCTCATGAATCAATAATTAATTATGTATATATTTTTAATTAAAATTGAAATGAAAAATTTAATCTTTATGAAATGAAAAACTTTATGATGAAAAATATTATGAAATGAAAAAACGCTGCAAAGTCCTTGTCACATGGGTTTATTATTCTATTATTTTATTGGTCTACAGAAATGCTGGCTGTTTATTTATTGTTTCTTTCATGTAAAATAATTGAAATAGCTTAATAGCTAATTCTGGTGGTTTCCACAAATTTTGGCCCCAAAACTTGAATTTTTTCAAATTACCTTTGATCATTGATTGTACCATTTAATCGTCTTGATCCACGTGTTGACACTTCTTCTAGTGTTATTATACAAATTGATGGTGATTTCAGACGATTTCGCAGGTTTTTGACTCATAAAAAATCAATTTTGGGAGCTGAACATCTGGTACAACCTCAATTTTCCACTCCTTCGTCAAAATCGACTTCATATTCGGTCTTCTCGTCCCCAAAAACATGGAAAACGATACCTCAAAAGCTCATTTCACTACTATGTTACTAAAACACAAAAAGTACCTATTTTTATACACATTTTAACTCATAACTCCCCTGGATATATTCCGTTCGGGCTGAAAAGTTTCGGGACACAACTAGGGCCCAAATGGAGCATGTGTGCGAAAGAACGATTTTTTTATTCCGAAGATGAAGCCTGTACACGTGATACGGCGTACGGCGGACGGCGTACGGCGGACGGCGTACGGCGGACGGACATTGCATTTTTGGAATCTACGCACCTTGAAACGGAAAAGAAAAAATGTTGAGGGGTAGTTATAAAAATTTCTTGCTGAGCGAATACATAGTGTATTATTCACAGAATAATAAACCAAAATTACACGATCAAAATTACCAATGTGGTTGCGAGGAAAGACACCTAATTTGCTGTCTCTCTGAAAGAGATCGAGAATGCCAAGATGGCCGCCAACTCTCTCTTTTGAAAGTTACTAAATAACCCTGCCAAGGATACTATAAAAATCTATTTTGCCAAAAGAGAGAGTCGGACCTGAAAGAGATGTCTCTTTGGCTTAGTGAATAGGCCCCCTGAACCTTTGTTACAACCTCAGTTCTTCACTCTTTGGTCAAAATCAACTTCATATTTGGTGTTCTCGCCATAAAAATCATGGAAAGTGATCAATCATCATCACAAGCTTATGCTCAAAACACCATCTCCAACCTTCGGAAAACCCTATTTTTACACCCATTTTCTCCCCATAACACCCCTGGGTGTATTCTAATGGCTTCAGAGCACAACTTGCACCCAAATGGAACCTGAGCGATAGGAAGATAATTTTATACCAAAATTTTAGGTAAATTTAAGGCTAAAACTTTGTTAGAACCTATATTCTTCGCTCATTGGTCAAAATCGACTTCATATGATGAAGTACGCCGTCCGCCTTATCACGTATACCGGCTTCATTTTCGGTCTAAAAAATTCGTTCTTTCGCACGCATGCTCCATTCGGGCCCTAGGTGTGTCCCGAAACTTTGCAGCCCGATCGGATTATACCCAGCGGTGTTATGAGTGAAAATGGGTACTTTTTGGTTTATTATTCTGGGAATAATACACCTATGTATTCACTCAGCAAAAAATTTATAACATCCCCTCAAAATTTTTTCTTTTACGTTTCAAGGTGCGTAGATTCAGAAAATGCAATGTCCGTCCACCGTACGCCGTCCATCGTACGAGTATCTTGCATACCAGCTTCATTTTCGGTCTAAAAAATTTGTTCTTTCGCACACTTGCTCCATATGGACCCTAGTTGTGTCCCGAAACTTTGCAGCCCGATCGGAATATACCCAGGGGTGTTATGAGTAAAAATGGGTATAAAAATAGGTATTTTTTGTGTTTTCGTAACATTGTAACATGAGCTTTTGCGGTATCGTTTTTCCATGTTTTTGGGACGAGAAGACCGAATATGAAGTCGATTTTGACCAAAGAATGGAAAAATTGAGGTTCTAACGGACTTTCAGCCTAAAATTTACGTTAAATTCTGTTCTAAAATCGTCGTTTTTCCGCAAACAGTTTGGGAACACATTTTGGTCCTAGTTATGCTCCGAAACTCGGCAGCCCGATCGGCGTACACCCAGGGGTTTTATGGGAGAAAAATGGGTGTAAAAATAGGAGTTTTCGAGGGATGTTTGAGGTTTTAGTTAACATGAGCTTGTCGGGTATCGTTTTCTATGTTTTTTAAGGCGAGAATACCGAATATCAAGTTGATTTTAACCGAAGACTGAAGAATTGAGGTTGTAACGAAGTTTAAGCTCCTGAAATTCATTTTTTATGAGTCAAAAACCCGGGAAATTGTCTGAAATCACCATACGTTTGTATAATAATACTACAAGTAGTATCAACAGGTCAATCAAGACTATTGAATGGCACTATAAACTATCACAGATAATCTAATTATTGTTGTATTTGTTTGTTACTTTTGTGATGGTTACTACTCTCAAGATTTAATTTTAATTTGTAATAAGGTTTTCGAGCCAATTGGGGGGTTGTGACCCGCACTAACCCCCCCCCCCCCCCCGGCTACACAACTGGTCCTTTCACATTGCCTGTATGCAGTGATTACATGATTAAACAGTTAAATAATATTACGTTTATTTGATTACTAACGATCTGTCCCAAATATTTGATCCAATCTTTTTTACAAAAATGCTTATAGTCCCTAACCGTGACCATCCCACACTTCAGGTGAATAATATTGATTTTAGCCCTTAACACCAATTGTTGACCCCTAAAAATCCTAATTAGACCCCTATTCTTTGTGAAAAACAACTGAAATGTTATTTTTCTGTAGTCACTAATCCTTCCATACCACTTTCAGTGATATTATATACATCAATTTTTACCATCAGTTTTTACCAAGTTTTGGCCCCTAAAAACTCAAATTTGACTCCCTTCGAATTTTCGAAAATTACCGTTCCTATTGTTGTGTGGCAATAAGAACATTTTGGCGAAATCTGGAATTTTTATCACATACCCAAGATCAGATATCGTCTGGAGTGACACATACATAAATATATATAATATACGTATACATTTTTGTTAAAATCTAGAGATGCATCAGGATGCTCTGAAACGGATTTGCCTGTAACATAATTTCAAAAACTTATTTTCTGACAATTGTGGACCCATTGCAATAGCTTCATTCCTTGAAAATTCTCGAACATTGTTGCCAAATAGGTAGATGTTTTATTTAATATATTTATTTTACCTAATGTTACCTGTAACATTTAAGCCCCGTTTACACGAGCGGACCGGGCCGGATAAATCCGAGGAGTGCAGTAAGTGCGTACTTCCGCCCTGCCGTGTAAACGCTCCTCCTGACCGGTTATGGGCGTTCCCACTTGCTAGGGAGGCCCGATGGACATTCCTTCGGATCTAGGGTACCCCCACCCGACGATCCTACTCTCCCCACCCGTTTGCCCTGTCACCCTGTGATGTAAACGCATATCTGCTCAGGATCTTCTCCAGGACTAGGTACCTACATCCCTATAAACATGCATATAGTTTAAAAAACGCTGCAAAGTCCTTGTCACATGGGTTTATTATTCTATTGGACAACCTACAGAAATGTAGGCTGTTCATTTATTGTTTCTTTCATGTGAAATAATTATTGAAATAGCCATTTATGATGGTTTCCACCAATTTTGGTCCCCAAAACACAAATTAGGTACGCTCCTTTTTTTTTCAAATGATCTTTGATCATTGGTAGTGCCATTTAATTGTCTTGATTCACCTGTTGATACTTTTTCTAGTGTTATTTTTACAAATTGATGGTGATTTCAGACGATTTCCCAGGTTTCTGACTAATTAAAAATCAATTTTCGGAAATGAACCTTTGGTAAAAACTCAATTTTCGCCTCTTTGGTAAAAATCGACTTCATATTCGGTCTTCTCGTTCCAAAAACATGGAAAACTCCACCTCAAAACCTCATGTTACTAATATGTTACTAAAACGCGGTCCGGTCGTGTAAATTGCTGCCCGAGGGGAAGGAAGCCCCGCCCCCTCGGAGCGAGTCAGGAGGCTCCTAGCTAGGAGCATCGGAGTATCCGGCCCGGTCCGCTCGTGTAAATGGGGCTTTAGTGCTTTGTTAAATTTAATTTAAATTCATCTTTATTTGTAATGTCAAACCTTATTGTGATGAATTTAGAATTTTCATCACTGTGGCGTGGAAGGAAGGTGAGTGAGTGAATTTAGGTGAAGGAGATGAGAGGAGGCAAAGTCGCAGGCGGCTGTAATCAACCGAACATCTACGACTTTGGAGGAGAGAGAGGTGGATGAGGGAATTTTACCTAGGCGGCTGTAGTCAACCGTTCATCTAGGTAAAGGAGAGGAAAGGAGGAAAGGAGAGGTCCCTTGTCTAGGCGGCTGTATTCAACCGATCATCTAGACAAGGAGGAGGAGAGAGGAGGTGAAATTCTCAGGCGGCTGTAGTCAACCGATCATCTGAGAGGGAAGGTAAGAGAGAGAAGAGAGAGCTGGTTAGAGGAAGTGTCGAATGAAGCTTGAGCGCCAGGATCCGGGGTTTTATAGTACTTGGGGGCCTCTCCCTCCAGCTCCTTGCAGGGAGCTGGTAGTGGGGCCCCAGGTTGAGTAACCCTGGGTTCTGTCGCCTGTCCCCACTCATATCTTTATTTACGGAGCTTTAGTTTGGCGTTTGGATATTGGTGAGAACTTAATATAATAGGAGTGTTCCCGGGAGGGACTCACGACAGAGGTCCCCCCAGTTTGAACCAATATTGGTGCTGAAGGCGCAAGATGACAGGAGCTGAGGGCTACGGCAAACAAGAGGTGGTCGCTGAAGGCGCAAGGTGACAGGAGCTGAGGGCTACGGCAAACAAGAGGTGGAGCTGAGGGCGCAAGGTGACAGGGGCTGAGGGCCGATGCAAACAAGTGGGTGAGCTGAAGGCGAATCTTAAGTCTAGGAGTAACATGGTAGTATAAGAGAGGATTAACATGGTAGTATAAGAGAGGATTAACATGGTAAGTATATAACATGGTAGTATAAGAGAGGATTAACATGGTAAGTATTTAGTATTAGCATAGTTTAGAGTTTAAGTAGATAGTATTAACATGGTGATGAGTTACAGGGGGTATTTACAAAAGATGAGTATTTACAGGGAGTATGGGCAAAAGATGAAGGAGTAGTGATGAGAGATGAATGAGTATCTACAAAAGATGAACGAGTATTTACAATAGTAGAAGGGTATGTACAAAGCTGGTTAACCGAAGGGAACGGGGTGTTGGAATCCGCCGTTTCCTGGGTGTGGTGAGTGTGTGGCGAGTGGTAGTGAGTGTGTGGGTGTGGTGTGTGTGCAGTGTGAGGGGAGGTGGGTGATGGGGAAGATGGGTGCCACCCTCTAACAGTCTTTACGTTGGTGAAGACTGATAGAGGGGTCCCTTCACTGCCAGGGTGGCGGTGAAGGGGGATAGCTGTTGGGAGACGGTACCCGGGACGTCGCGGAGCGAGGCGACGACGTCGGGGTCCGTTGGTTGAGACGGAGGTGATGTGTGTTGTTTGTGGTGTGGGGGTGGGCGGGGGATTGGTGTGGTGTGATTGGTCGGGGAGGACTGGGGCTGGTTTGCACCGTGCCAATGGCACGGTGTGGGGCTTTCCGTCAATCAACAGGGTAGTGGTGGATGGTGTCGAGCGGATGACCTGAAAGGGCCCGGCATACAGGGGTTGAAAAGTTTTATGCATGCCGGGCTCTTTCAGGTACATGTGTGTGGCGGTGAAGAAGCGTTTGGGGTAAGTGGTGTCGTTTGTGGGTGTTGTGGAGTGTAGCGGTTCCCTGTTAATTGACGGTGTGTGATTTGGGGTGAAAATGTCGGCTGGTAGACGTAGTGGGTCTTTAAAGGCATTTTGTGCGGGGCTGGTTTGGTCTGAAGGACGGGCTGATGTGCGTAGGCTGAGTAAAATGTAGGGAAGGGATTTTGTCCAGGAAGGGGAATTGGTTGATGTAGAAATGGCCTGTTTTAGGACCGAGTGCCACCGCTCTATTTTCCCGTTGGATTGGGGATGGTATGGGGTAGTGTGGATTTTTTGGATGCCGAGGGAACGTAGTAAATCGGAAAAGTGGGCGGATTCAAACTGCCTCCCTTGATCGACCGTGATTGTTCGCGGACAACCGTAACGGCTAACCCATTGAGTGAGGAAAGCCGTCGCGACGGCGTCCGCGGTGATGTGGGAGAGCGGGATGCATTCTACCCAGTTGGTGGCACGGTCGATCATCGTGAGGCAGTATTTCTTCCCCTCGGACGGGGGAAGGGGGCCCACTAAGTCCAGATGTACATGTTCCCACGGCAGGGAGTCTGGAATGGTTTGAGGGGGGACATGGGGGTGGGCCGAGACCTTAAACCGCTGGCACTTCTGGCACCCCAGAACCCAGTTACGAATATCTGTGTTCATGTGGGGCCAGAAGTACCGCGTCTTGATAAGGTCCCGGCTAGCCCGAATGCCAGGATGGTGAAGGGAATGGTAGTGGAGGAACAACTGCCTCCTCTAGCCCGGTGGGACGTAAGGGCGCGGTGAGTCGGCCGTTACGTCGCACCAGAGGTTGAGGGGCGGCAGTTGTTCCAACTTGGAGGCGGAAATGAGGTTGGAGAGGGCAGGATCAGTGGAAGGGTTTTGGTTGTTTTTGAGGGATTGGGGGGAGGGGAACGGCAGTAACTCCGCCACCGGCGCGGGGGTAGGGGTGGGCCGGGAGAGTGCGTCCGCCACGCAGTTGTCGGCCCCCGGCAAGTATCGGATATCGGACGTAAACTGTCCGATAAACTCGAGTTGCCGGAGGCGACGCGGGGAGGCGGATTTGCGGTTCTGCAGGAGGGCGTGGGTCAGGGGCTTGTGATCGGTGACGACAGAGAACTGCCTGCCCTCCACGAAGTCACGAAAGTGCTTGATGGCTTCGTGGATGGCGAGGAGTTCTCTGTCGAACGTGGAGTAATTTTTCTGGGTGGGGGATAGCGTTTTGGAAAAGAAGCCTAGGGGTTGGGGGGTGGCGCCGGTGTGCTGATGGAGCACTGCCCCGATGGCCCAGTCGGACGCATCGGTAGTGATTGACAGGGGGGCGTGGGGATCGGGATGGGCCAATAGAGCGGCGTCTACTAGGTCCTGCTTGCAAATTTTGAAGGAGGAGATGAGTTGGGGGGTCCAGGTGATGGGACGGTTGTCATTTTTTTTGGAGGGTTGGGGAATGGCGTGTATGAGTGGTTGTTGATGTTGTGCTGCGTGTTTTATGTGTCTGCGGTAAAAGTTTAACATACCCAGGAAGCGGCGGAGTTCCGTCACCGTGCGGGGTTGCGGGAAATCACTAATGGCGTGAACTTTGTCCGAGAGGGGTTTGATGCCCTCGGACGAAACTTGGTGGCCGAGGCAGCGGACGGAGGGTTGGCCGAGAACGCACTTGTCCGTGTTAACTAGGAGGCCCTCGGAGGAGAAGATGTCGAGGATCTGTTGGAGATGGCTGAGGTGTTCTTCCGGTGTCCTGGAGGCCACCAGGACGTCGTCGAGGAAGCAAAAGACGAACGGTAGGCCTCGCAGGATGCTGTCCATATAGCGCTGCCATGTCTGTGCAGCGTTCCTCAACCCGAAGCCCATTTTCACGTATTCGAATAGACCGAACGGGGTAATAATGGCGGTTTTTTGGACGTCGGGGGGGTGAATGTTAATGTGGTGGAACGCCCTTGAAATGTCGAGTGTAGAGAAAATAGTAGCACCATGTAGATGTGACGAGAAGTCCCGTAGGTGGGGGACATTGTAAAGATCCGGCGTGGTTTTAGTATTGAGGCGCCGGTAGTCCCCGCAGGGGCGGATATCCCCATTGGGCTTCTGCACGATGTGGAGTGGAGAAGCCCAAGGGGATTTCGAGGGGCGGATGATGCCGTCGGCGATGAGCTTGTTGAAATGTTGACGGGCTTTCGAAAGTTGAAGGGGGTGGAGTCGTCGGGCTTTCGCTGTGATGGGGGGGCCGGAAGTCTCAATGTGATGTTGGACGGTGGAGATGTGGGCAGAGGGGCGGCGCTGGGGGCGGTAGTTGAGGAGGAGGCGTTCAAATTGTGTGGGGGGGTGGTTGATGGCATGTATAAATCCGGGTATGGGTGTTTTTGTGGCGGGGTCTATCAGGCGCGCATTCCGGACGTCGACCTGGAGACCGAAATACGCAAGGAAATCGGCCCCCCAGGATCGCCTTCTCCACGTCCGCCACGGTAAAGTCCCACTCGTACGCGAGCCCGCTCATGTAAACGGAGGAGCGGTACGTCCCGTACGAGGGGATAGTGGTACCGTTGGCGGCGTAGAGAAGTTGCCGGTAGCAGCGCACCTGACGACGGAGGATGTTATTGGGGAATATGGACAGCGCCGCCCCTGTGTCCACCAAGAAAGGTACATTTGTTTTCTTGCAGCGCAAGAAAAGTCGCTGGTGGGTCGGCAGGGCGTTGTGCAGGATCGCGGAGGTGGGTATTTGCGCCGGTGTTGGTTTGTCCGCTTCGAAGGAGACGCGGGGCGGTTTCTTGCCGTTCCGGAGGGGGGGAACGGTGGAGTCGGCAGGGGGGCTGATCCGTTTGGTAGGAGGTGGTTTGGTTTTGTCCCGGGGAGGGGGAACGGTAGCGGCGGCTTGAGTGGTGGCCGGAGGGGGTCGCGCCCTGGAGGCGGGCGTGGGGGGTCCGTTCCGTGGTGGGGGAACGTATGCGGCGGCGTGAGTGGCGGCCGGAAGGTTGTCGGCCCTGGTGACGGGCGTGGAGGGGCCGTTCCGGGGTGGGGTAACGGTAGCGGCGGCGTGAGTGGCGGCCGGAAGGTTGGTCGCCCTGGTGGCGGGCGGGGAGGATCCGTTCCGTTGGTGGAGGGGTGAGGGATTTGGCGGCGCTGCAGGCGCGGCCGGGAGGTTGGCAGCCGTGGCGGCGGCGTAGGAGGGGTAGCGGGTTTTGGTGGTGGTGGTGTGAATGCGGGCAGGGGGGGGTTGGTCATGGTCCCCCCCGTGTTGGCGAGGAGGGGGGCCCGCCGGGTTTACCGGCGGGCGTCTGCGTTTCCCTGCTTAGGGGCGAAGGAGCAGGGGGGTTGGCACTTGCGGGCCTCCCCACCGAAGTTTACATGGTAGAAACAACGGTGGGGGGGGTCCGCAGGGAGGTAGGTGGTGTTGGTGGGGCGAGCAGCGGCCAGGGACCGTCCTCTGCGTTGGCGAGGAGGGGAGGCGTTGCGGCGCTCGGGTGAGCGCAGGCGACGGTGGTCGGCGGAGGAGTCGCGTCGGCGATCCGTTGAAGCGGGGCGACGTCTGTCGAGGGAGGGGGGCCGGCCGCGGTCTCGGGACTTGGTGCGGTCCCGTAGAGGCGGGGGGGTGACGCGGCGTACGGACTTCGCTGACGGCGGCCGCTGCGGCCAAGTCGTGAACGGTGTCCGCAAGACGTAGGAGGGGCTCGTCGGGACCGTCGAGATGGCTGGCCAGGGCCATCTGGATGGGGTGGGGGAGGGCACGTAACCAGAACGTGCGTGCGATGTCGGCGGTCATAATGCCCTGCAGCTGGTGCCGCAGCCGTCGGTAGAGGTGGGAGGGCTTCTGGTCGCCGAGGTGTTGAGGTTGGGAGAGAGCGGCGACTCGGGCGATTTTCGACGGCTGGTAGGTGTTGATGAGGCGGCTGCGGAGGTCGTCGTACGCAGCGGCGGCGTCGGGGGAGATATCTGAAGTTTGAAGGAGGATCTCGTAGGGTAGCAGCGAAATGATCCGGGAATATCGAGTTTTCTGGCTGCGGATGTTGGCGGCCGAAAACGCAGCGTCCACCTGGAAAAACCACAGCGCGGGGTCGTGCGTGTAGAAGGGGGGCAGCGATAGAGGGAAAGCTGCGGATGCCGTCATGACGTCGGTTGCGGTTGCGGCCGTAGCGGCGGCGGTGGTGGCGGCGGGTGCTGTGGATGTGGCGGAACCGGCTGGTGAGAGGCTGGTGAAGGGGTTGTCGGCGTCAGTCGGCGCAGCGGTCGGCGGCTGCAGCAGGGACGGCCGGAGGATCGGCGGCGTCGGTGAGTTCGGGTCCATGTCTGTAAATAAAATTCAAAAATTTGAGGTAGTTTTGAATTTTGAAATTCGCAATAGGCGGCGGCGGAGGTGCGTTGAGAGTTGAGCGGTGAGGTTGGGCCAAGGATTGCGAATTTACACTGACTGATTGAAATTTGAATTTAAAATTTGGGACACCGAACTATTTGACTGGGGCGACACATGAGGTGGGAAGGTGGGAAGGAAGAAGGTTGAGTGAACGTCGGGTTCACCACTGTGATGAATTTAGAATTTTCATCACTGTGGCGTGGAAGGAAGGTGAGTGAGTGAATTTAGGTGAAGGAGATGAGAGGAGGCAAAGTCGCAGGCGGCTGTAATCAACCGAACATCTACGACTTTGGAGGAGAGAGAGGTGGATGGGGGAATTTTACCTAGGCGGCTGTAGTCAACCGTTCATCTAGGTAAAGGAGAGGAAAGGAGGAAAGGAGAGGTCCCTTGTCTAGGCGGCTGTATTCAACCGATCATCTAGACAAGGAGGAGGAGAGAGGAGGTGAAATTCTCAGGCGGCTGTAGTCAACCGATCATCTGAGAGGGAAGGTAAGAGAGAGAAGAGAGAGCTGGTTAGAGGAAGTGTCGAATGAAGCTTGAGCGCCAGGATCCGGGGTTTTATAGTACTTGGGGGCCTCTCCCTCCAGCTCCTTGCAGGGAGCTGGTAGTGGGGCCCCAGGTTGAGTAACCCTGGGTTCTGTCGCCTGTCCCCACTCATATCTTTATTTACGGAGCTTTAGTTTGGCGTTTGGATATTGGTGAGAACTTAATATAATAGGAGTGTTCCCGGGAGGGACTCACGACACTTATTAAGGAATTTTCAAAGAAAATTAAGCTATTGCTATGGGTAACGTTTTCAGAACATGAACGTTTGAAATATTTGTACAGGCAAATCCGTTTCAGAGCACCCTCAGTTCATCCCTAGATTTTAACAAAAATGTATGTGTATATATATATATATATATATATATATATATATATGTGCCACTCCAGATGATATCCGTCCTTGGGTACATGATGAAAATTCCACATTTCTCCAAAACGTTTGTGTTGTCAAACAACAGGATGAGTTCGAAGATGAGCAATTTTCAAAAATTCCAAGGGGGTCAAATTGGAGTTTGTATGGGTCAAAAGTCGGTGAAATCGGCTAAAATTACAAAACATTGACGTCAAATCACTGGAATGGTATGGAAGGGTGAGTAAAAACAGGAAAATACCATTTCAGTTGTTTTTCACACAGAGCAGGGGTCAGATTTTGATTTTTGGGGGTTAAAAAAATTGATTAATGGCTAAAATCAATATCAGTTCACCTGACGATGTATGGGATGATTATTCGCGACGGACGGACTGTTTGGATGATAAAACTGTATCTCAAAAACAAGTGGGTCACATTTGATTTTATTAGTGTCAAACATGGGTAAAAATGGCTAAAATCACGAAAAATTATATAATTTTAAGAAAGGTATAAAAGGTTTCTCGCTATATCATCTTTTTACACAATAGGAAGAATATTTCTTTGAAAATTCGCTCTTATAGTCATGCTGCATGACAGGAACTTTTTCCGTTTTCCGGTAACCCCCCACATTCAACAATCCTGGCTACGCCACTGACTGTATGTTAAGTGTTCCATGGCTTAATTTAGGTTTTTTCCCTAGAACATACGTGGGACCTGTTCAGAATTATTATATATCAGTGTTCAACTTTTTATAGAAAATATCTACAGCAATGACAGGAGTAGATTCAAGGTAAACATCATCCCAGGTACAAGTTGCCATTAGTTTTAATAGTTGTTTGTTCTTCATTCAATTTAGTTGTTACTGTGGTTCATATGAGTGGGTGGAGTGAGGAGTTTCATGCCAAATACAATAGGAAAATGCTCAGTTATATAACTTTTGAGCACCACTTTTATGTTGGGTTGATGAGGTATTATCAGTAGTTTTATATTTATAAAATATTTCCCGGGCTGGCTCCAACTCGATTTAGGGCTGTCCTGGGGGGAGTAAGTATATTGACCAGAGGAAACAGTGATGTACCAGAAGGGGCATCTGTATAGGTAATACACCGTTGTGTTCTAATCTGCAGCGTTTCTATTTCCTATGAATAATTTTTTTTTATTGTCGTTCTGTCAAACACACTAGGGCAAGATTCTGGGAAAAGCCGCCTCCAAAGCCTTCTCCTCAGCGGGACGAGTGGCAGAGAGGATGGTCACGAGGATTTTAAGAAGGGCCATCAGAGTAGCTCTGGCCGACCTCCTCCTCCAAGAAGTGGCGGCACCGAGGAGGAGGAGGAGGAGGCTAGGGCTCCGGCTGGGGCGGCGCCCCAGAAGACGCCAATGGAGGCGCCAATAGAGGGTAGGTACTTACGTTAGTAGAAATGGCAATCATTTCCTGCATTTCCCTATACATCATATCTAAGCCTGGATGCTGTATATTCGTATTATTAAGCGAACTACCAATTCCACCTACCGTTATTCCACTACCTATATCACGGAGGATCAAACTGGTCAACAAGGTGCTCTCGGTCGTTACCACTGCTCTACCTGTACCTACCTATGATCAAGCCCTTTCTACATAGGAAAAATAAATATCGAAAGAAATGTTCGATATTAGTCACGTAGGTATAGGTACCTACCTCCCTACTTAACTAATATCGAACATTTCCAACGTTTTCATTTAAGTTCACTTTCCATTTGGGTGTTTTTTCTATTCTGTTGAAGGTACTCGACACCAACAATACTTGATCCAGGAGGTACTCGACACCAACAATACTTGAAGGAGGAGGAGGAGGAGGCTAGGGCTCCGGCCGGGGCGGCGCCCCAGAAGACGCCAAAGGAGGCGCCAATAGAGGGTGGTTACTTACGTTAGTAAAAATGGCAATCATTTCCTGCATTTCCCTATACATCATATCTAAGCCTGGATGCTGTATATTCGTATTATTAAGCGAACTACCAATTCCACCTACCGTTATTCCACTACCTATATCACGGAGGATCAAACTGGTCAACAAGGTGCTCTCGGTCGTTACCACTGCTCTACCTGTACCTACCTATGATCAAGCCCTTTCTACATAGGAAAAATAAATATCGAAAGAAATGTTCGATATTAGTCACGTAGGTATAGGTACCTACCTCCCTACTTAACTAATATCGAACATTTCCAACGTTTTCATTTAAGTTCACTTTCCATTTGGGTGTTTTTTCTATTCTGTTGAAGGTACTCGACACCAACAATACTTGATCCAGGAGGTACTCGACACCAACAATACTTGAAGGAGGAGGAGGAGGAGGCTAGGGCTCCGGCCGGGGCGGCGCCCCAGAAGACGCCAAAGGAGGCGCCAATAGAGGGTGGTTACTTACGTTAGTAAAAATGGCAATCATTTCCTGCATTTCCCTATACATCATAAATATATCATATCTTCGGGTGATGTTCAGATTTTGCTGTTTGCTGACGATTTGAAACTTTTTCAACATATTCGTGCGTTCAGTGACATGCAGGCTCTACAGACAACGTTGGACTCCTTGTTCGGTTGGTGTGAGGCTAACGATTTGCGGCTTAACTTGGGGAAGTGTGCGGTTATGACGTTCTCTAGAGCTTCATCCCCTCATTTGTTTACTTACACTCTGGGGGGTCAGGCGTTGGGTAGGGTGGACTTGTTCCGAGATCTTGGAATCATTTTCGATTCTCGGTTGACGTTCTCCCATCATATCGCGGATATTTGTTCGCGGGCTATGAAGAACTTGGGGTTCCTGAAACGTCATACGAGGGGCTTCAAGGATGTTGACGCTTTAGTCGTTCTTTATAATGCGATGGTCCGCTCGGTTCTGGAATATGGATCTGTAAGCCCCCTCGGTTGATACGAAACGTTACTGGCTTTTTGGTAGGGCTGATGGCCTGAAATTACGGAGGCACCAGTACGATCGTTTCGGGGGTTTATCAAAATACACAGAGACCACCTTATGTTGAAGGGAATCGGGATAACAGAGAACACGTAGGTACAGTTGAGTTACGTAATTAAGTATAATTAAAAGGAAGCAGAATGGAAACGTTACCATCAATACAACTTGAAGTGGGGTTCACTGAAGGTGCTCGTTTTCGAATGCTGAAGGCCAAGCGACGTTACTAGTTACTATTCGAGGATAAACAAAGGCTGATGGCAAAGACGTTACGTTACGTTACGTTATTCGTTACTTCAAAAGATAAGGGTGCTGAAGGCCTGGGAGGGACGTTACTTCATACACATATATACAACGAGAAATAGATAATAATACTAATGAAATAGGTAATGCAAGGTAAGAGATATTGACGTAATTCACTTAGTGTTACGGTATAGTTATAGACTCGTTACGAGGTGATATGTACAAGTATGATACAAAAAGAATAATAAAAGGAAAGAATTTGCTGAGTACGGATCGAAAACATACATAAGTGAAAATGCGTTACTAAACAAAGGATTGGGACCTGTTGGCGTCGATGGCGTCTTGAATGGCGTTACTGCGCGTCACTACGTAGTTCACCAGGGGGGTTTTCGCAGAGGTCGCCCGAAGGTAAGACTTGCTAAGATTTAATAATGAGTCTCTGTCTCGGGGGGAATGGGAAACTGGTATAACTGCAGTTTCGGGATAAACACACACTCCGTTACTCCAACAATTCGGAAACGCGTTACTACTATCGTTCGCACAGGGCATAGAAGCCTACAACTCTCACTCGTGACAAAAATACTTCGGTCTGAGAACAACTGAACACTTCGCTGGCAGAAAGACGACTGGCCAGGAGTAGGGGGACGGACGCCCTGAGCTGGGGTGTCTCCCCTCCACTCCGGACCAGCGCGGAGGACTACACACCCTCGTTTGCGAGTGGGGACGACCGGGTGATAGGAAATAGTCCCTCAAAAGCCCGAGGCCGGACGGTGGCGCTGCCGCGGGAAGGCGGCGGCCTACACCCTTCCCCCTCCTGAAAGCCGTCGTCCTCGGCGGCGGGACTCCACCCGAAGAGACTGGGGATGGGGAGTGGCTTCGTCGGGTATGCCACTGTTAGATGCAACTCGTACTGTCTTCTTCGGCAATGAATGCAGGCGGGGTCGTCGTCCAGGTGAGGTCCGTTGCAGGAGGTTCTCAACTTTCCATTCTTGTACTTCTTGATCAGCCGAGCCCAAAACTCCTTGCACGAGGAACAGCGAAAGTGCTGGAGTCGCTGGGCGGGGCGTTGGCAGACCGGACAGACTTGCTGCGGCTTCGGCGGTGTGGGTTGGTCGTCTTGAGTTGTAGGAGTTCCCACGGTTTGTAACTCCAAGGTGGATTGTGTATGCATCACCTGGCGTGTCCGGGTGGTCGAGTGGTTTGCTACTATTTTCAACGGGGCCACATGGGGAGGAGGACGTGGTCGAGGAGGAGTAGGCGCGTCTTCCTCCATCTCCAGCTCTGAATCGGAGTCACTTGAGGCGTTGACGGAGATAGGCTGCGTCGGAGAGCGAGCCGGAGTCGGGACTTTGCGGCGAATCTTCTCCGGACTGACAGATTCGCTAAGGCGCACTCGCACTCGGGACTTCAACTGCTCGTCCATGCGGGCTTTCTGTAGTTCTCTGGCGAGGTACTTAAATCGCTCGCACTCCGCTTCGGTTTGGGCAATGATTTGTTGTGCCTGGTCACGCTCCTGGGCAAGTTTTTCGCATTCCAGACGGAGGCGTAACATTTCCGGCAGGAGGTCCGCCAGCTGCTCCGCCAATGTTACAGCGCCGTTACATATCAATCTTCGGCAAGGCAGGGTGGATGCTCTTTCGGCGTTGTGGAGCATCTCTGCCACACCCTCCAATAAAAAAAATGCCTTGCGTTCGGGGTGCTTGGGGCCAACGTTCCCGGGAATAGCTGCCTGCTCCAGGAGTACGCCGGTTGCCTCTGCGTATCGCTTGCGAATTCTCGTCACGTACGGGCATTCGACCTCCTCCTCCATAACGGGGCTCTCGTTGACAGGTGACCGACGCATCGCCATGGCCTGTTGGTTGAAGTATAATGCTGTTAGCCAACATGTCGAATTTGGTCACAACAGGTAAAAGTGTACATTGGGTTCTACCTACCTATCGTCCGTACTCAGTCTTAGTATTTCTGGTCTACATTTGAACAAATGAACAATTTAACTAAAGTACTTTATTTACATACATGAAAACATTAACATTATATATAGATTTTTTTTTTTTTTTTTTTTTTTTTTTTTTTTTTTTTTTTTTTTACAGTTTCCTTTTGGACCCAACCCTGGTGCACGCACCGATCCTAGCTACAAAACCCTTGCGATGCAACTTGCGGTAATCGCGCGGAGGACGTGGGCGTAGGCTGTACGGAGCCGTCGGAGGCGCTATTGTTTCTGTTTCACCCGGGGTTTCGGGTTCGGGTGGTGCAGGTGTTGACATGGGTTGCGTTACGGGTGGCGCCTCATCCTCGTCCGTACTCCAGCCGTCGTCGTCGTTTGGCACTGAGGGAGCGGGCGGCACGAGTCGTGTTGGTGGTGGATCCTGTTTTTGAGGTTCTGCGAAGGCGTCGTCCGGTATTCCGTTAACGGAAGCGGGTTTCAACCTATTGATATGAACCACCTGGGGTCGTCGCTGTAGGGCATCGTGAATGCGATACGTTACATCGGTCAATCGTTGGACTATCGTCCATGGCCCAGTCCAGGGGCTCCAAAACTTTTTGCAGACTCCCTCAGGGAGTTGCATGGCCCTGAGGTAGACACGTTCCCCCACCTCAAAGCTTCGGGGTGTCCGTCGCTTGTTGATGCGGTCGTGCTGTTGCTTCCATCGTTTCTCCAGCTGACGGGCGGCGAGTCGCCGGGCCCTCTCCAGCAGAGCTAAATGATGGTCCATGTCGGGTCGTTCATTTGGGGTCCATTCAATGTGGTTGGGCAGTCGAAGCTCTCTACCGAATGTCAAAAAATTAGGGGAATAACCAGTGCTTTTGTGAGGAGTTGCTCGATAAGCGGCCAGCACTATTGGGACCGCCTTCTCCCATTCTTTAGTCTTCGTAATTATTTTTGACATTATGTTTGCGAAGGTACGGTGGAATCTCTCGCAAACACCATTACTTTGTGGACGGTAGGCCGTCGTCTGCACCTTCTTAATTCCCCACTTGTCACATAGGGCACGTACCAGGGCTGACGTAAAGGCCGTTCCCCTATCGGTAACGATACGCTGGGGGACTCCGTGTGTCGGGATGTAATGTCGAACCAATTGGCGCACCACTGTGTCGGCGGTAGTATCTGGTACTACATAGGCCTCAGCGAACTTTGTGAAGTGGTCGACGATGGTGAGGAGGTGCTTCGTGCCGGTCCGGGTGGTTAATGGGCCCACGAAATCCATTCCTACTACTTCCCCTGGGCCTGTTGGGAGCAGAGGTTTCTGAAGGGGGGCAGTCTGTCGGATCGGATCGTTGCGCCGTTGACAAGGTTCGCATTGGGCAATGAACTCGCGTACATCGCGTTCGATCCGGGGCCAGAATCCCAGTCGCCGCACCATATTTTCTGTCGTTTCGGCGCCAGGGTGGCCGGCCCATACACTGCCATGGCAATTGGCGAGTACCCAACTGCGCATGGTGGATGGTATCAGGGGGACGAAGGTGATCCTTCCGTCCCGAACGACTCTGGTTGTCCATAAGCCCTCCTCCATTTTACAATCCTCGGCCCTTCGTTGGGTAAAAGTTCTAACCCATTCGTCTAGTTCCTGGGCTACGACTAGGAGTTTCCGGGGTATCTCCAAGGTGACTGAAGCGATATTCATGCGACTAAGTCCGTCAGCGTGCCCCATTTTGGTGCCGGGACGATACTGAGGGACGAAGTCGTACTCTCCCAACTTTAATACCCATCTCCCTATCCGGGAGGTTGGATCGCGGAGCCTAAGGGCAGCTGTAAGTGCCATGTGGTCGGTTTCCAATACAAACTGTCTACCCAGCAGGTATTCTTGGAAATGTTTGGTCGCCCATACCACGGCGAGGAGCTCCTTTTCTGTGGTCGAGTATCTTGTTTCGGCAGGGTTCAACTTCCTGCTGGCGTAGGCGATGGGTCGCTGTTCTCCATCCACCTCCTGTGAGAGTACTGCGCCTAGTGCCAGTTGTGAGGCGTCAGTGGCGAGCACAAAGGTTTTTGACATGTTCGGGTACGCGAGTACTGGTTCAGTCAGGAGGGCCTGTTTGAGCGTGTTAAAGGCCTCCTCCTGTGCGTCGGTCCAGGTGAATTCCACCCCTTTCCGCAATAAAGAGGTTAGGGGGGCGGCGATCTCGGAGAATTTGGGCACGAACCGTCTATAAAACCCTGCTAACCCAATAAACGACTGCACTTGTTTTACGGTCGTTGGTTGCGGGAAATCTCGTACCGCCTGGGTTTTTTCCGGTTCTGTGCTAATCCCTTGTGGCGAGATGCGATGTCCCAAATATCGAGTTTCGGTGTGAACGAAATCACACTTGTCTAAATTGGCTCGCAGCCTCACATCCCTCAATCGGTCAAGGACCCTTTTTAGGCGGTCGAGGTGCTGCTCCATTGTCGGGGAAAAAATTATTATATCGTCTAGATAGACGAGACAGTGTCGGTTGATTAAGCCATCCAGGGCATCATTCATTGTTCGCTGAAAAGTAGCCGGGGCGTTTTTGAGCCCGAATGCCATTCGCGCATACTGGAAATGCCTTCCCAGCACGGAAAATGCTGTTTTTTCGGCTGACTGCGGATGTATGGGTATTTGATGGTATCCGGCTACCAGGTCGATCTTTGTAAAATAACGACACTGACCCAGCATGGCTAGGGTATCGGTCAGATTGGGTAAAGGATATGCATCCGACTTGCTGATTTTATTGAGTCCACGAAAGTCCGTGCAAAACCTCCATTTCTGGGGCTCGCCTTCGGGGGTCTTCTTTTTTACCAGCACAACCGGAGCACTCCACGGGCTCTCCGAGGGTTCAATAATTCCGTCCTCCAACATGTTGAGTAGCTGTTTCTCTACTTCTTCTCTCAGTGCATGTGGAATCGGATAGGGTCTTTGGCTTATAGGGTCTGCATCACCGGTCTCGATCTCGTGTGTCACTTCCAGGTCGCATCCTCGTTTATCCGGTGGGTTAAACACATCCGGATACGTTGCCAGGAGCTCCATAAGGCGGCGGCGCTCCGGGTGAGGGAGGTGGACCGTCTTTTCCTCCAGGGCGTCGCAGATATCGGGAGGTACCCGCGGCCATCCCTCAGAAGGAGTGAGCTCTCTGTCGTCCAGGCCGTCATCCGTCCACACGGGCAACGCGCCCGGTAGTGGAACGGTTTCATCTGATGGGGACTCTTCTTCGGTGGTGCTCCTGGGTACGGCGAGGTCGATGGTTGCGGCGACGCGATCATGCGTGTTCGTTAAGTCAGGGTTAGTCACTGTACTGTCATTTGGGAAAATTTCGAATTCATTACGGTGGAGCGTTACTGAACCGTTACTGGGGGGTATGACTCTATTATTACTGGGAGAAAATTCAACTTCGTTACGGGGGAGCGTTACTGAACCGTTACTGGGGGGTATGACTCTATTATTACTGGGAGAAAATTCAACTTCGTTACGGGGGAGCGTTACTGAACCGTTACTGGGGGGTATGACTCTATTATTACTGGGGGAAAATTCAACTTCGTTACGGGGGAGCGTTACTGAACCGTTACTGGGGGGTATGACTCTATTATTACTGGGGGAAAATTCAACTTCGTTACGGGGGAGCGTTACTGAACCGTTACTGGGGGGTATGTTGTCAGTCAGTCCGTCGTTACTGTCTGTTACGTCTGTGTTACCGCGATCACTTTTCAAGAAAGAGGGATAAAACACTTCACTTCCTTTTTCCGTTTGCGTTACTGCAGAGGTCGGAGGTTGTTGCTCGTGAGCTTCGTTGGCGTTCTCGTGTGGTTCCGTAGTGATTCGGTTGACTACGATGCATTGCTTTGTCCCTTCGAGTTGCAGTACGGCTTCGCGTTTATCCGTGCGTATGATAAGGGGTATTTTTTTCATAAGGTCGAGACCAAACAAATCGAGTCCAGTCCCTTCCCGTTCAAATACCAAGAAGGTGTGTCGTACCGCAGCTCCTGGTATCTCCAACAACACCTCTTGTTCACCACGAAATCGCAACGGATTGCCGTCCGCGCCCCATGCTTCAGCATTGGTTGTACGTAGGGGCGTGCCAGGGATAGGCGTTGTCAATACCGACACAGCTGCTCCTGTGTCTAGTATTAGATCACGCGTTACGCCGTTTAGTTTCGCTGGGATTCGCATCGGTCTCTGTAGGCGGTAATCCACTATCGGCAAGTGCCCCATTGGAGATCGCAACTCGATCTCAGTGGACTGCGTTATCATCTTGTTTTGGTTTGGGTGGGAAACCGGAGTCAACAGCTTTTTCTTGTGGCAGTCCGTTTCGAGGTGCTCTCTTACTCCGCAGTAGTCGCAGAATATTGTTTTCTGAGGGTTCTGGGGACAGTCGACTGGGAAATGTGTCGCTGCCGCGCAGAACATGCAAGGGTAACGGGGGCTTGGGCGTGAAAACACCTTAGTCGTTACGGGGGTGTTACGACCGTTCCTCCGTGGACATCTGGCTGCATAGTGTCCGGTCACCCCGCACTCGTAACATCGTCCCTCTGTTGCTGTTACGGCGGCAAGGTCCCATTTCGCTTCAGGTTCTTCGGACGTTTCGAGCGTTTCCTCGAGTTCTTCAGCTCGCTTTAGAGCGTCCTCAATCGTGTCGGGTGCGTTATTGATCAGGTGTGATCGTAGTTCTTTAGGTATGCCACCTACGAAGGCTTTCAGTACTCTTCGTTTCACCCAATTACGCTTCTGTTCTTGTGTTAGTTCTGTACCCTCCTCGTGTGCGGCAGATTGCGCTAAACGGTGAATCCGTTCCGCAAACTGGCGAAGCGTTTCGTTCGCGTTTTTCCTGACCGACCACAGGAGTGCAGCGGCCTTCGACGGGTTTTCACGTTCAAACCATGTCAACATGGCTTTTTTGACGTCATCGTAAGGCGTTTCGCTTTCGTTTAGTTGCGCGTTATCTATGAGGAATTGTTTTGCTGTTCCTCTCACTTTGGCGCGCAAAAGCCTCATTCGTTTCTGTTGAGATAACGTTCGAGCGACGTCCTCGAAAAAATGGAAGAATGCCGACACCGTTATGGCACCTGGTTCATCGGGATCCCACGACTCTACTTCCAAAAACATAGAACGCGGAACGTCCGGTTCCGTGCCCCTGTTTCGGTCCCGTTCCATGCTGAGATCGTTGAATGATCTCAACAACACCTCCAATTGCTCCATCATCCCACAAACGCCCTCCGTTTTTTCCGCCATTATGACCGTTACGGGTTACGAAAATGCGTTTCAAAATCTGGGTTGAAGACCCTTACTATGTACGTGCACCTGAGGTTTTTGTGTTGTGGGCTTATCGTAACGTTACTCTTTCGTTACCGACCCTCTTCAACTGTGGTTCCGTGCGTTATTATTTACGTGTGGATACGTGTGGGGCGAACCGCACAATAATCCCACTTGCTGCCACCAATTTTGTAAGCCCCCTCGGTTGATACGAAACGTTACTGGCTTTTTGGTAGGGCTGATGGCCTGAAATTACGGAGGCACCAGTACGATCGTTTCGGGGGTTTATCAAAATACACAGAGACCACCTTATGTTGAAGGGAATCGGGATAACAGAGAACACGTAGGTACAGTTGAGTTACGTAATTAAGTATAATTAAAAGGAAGCAGAATGGAAACGTTACCATCAATACAACTTGAAGTGGGGTTCACTGAAGGTGCTCGTTTTCGAATGCTGAAGGCCAAGCGACGTTACTAGTTACTATTCGAGGATAAACAAAGGCTGATGGCAAAGACGTTACGTTACGTTACGTTATTCGTTACTTCAAAAGATAAGGGTGCTGAAGGCCTGGGAGGGACGTTACTTCATACACATATATACAACGAGAAATAGATAATAATACTAATGAAATAGGTAATGCAAGGTAAGAGATATTGACGTAATTCACTTAGTGTTACGGTATAGTTATAGACTCGTTACGAGGTGATATGTACAAGTATGATACAAAAAGAATAATAAAAGGAAAGAATTTGCTGAGTACGGATCGAAAACATACATAAGTGAAAATGCGTTACTAAACAAAGGATTGGGACCTGTTGGCGTCGATGGCGTCTTGAATGGCGTTACTGCGCGTCACTACGTAGTTCACCAGGGGGGTTTTCGCAGAGGTCGCCCGAAGGTAAGACTTGCTAAGATTTAATAATGAGTCTCTGTCTCGGGGGGAATGGGAAACTGGTATAACTGCAGTTTCGGGATAAACACACACTCCGTTACTCCAACAATTCGGAAACGCGTTACTACTATCGTTCGCACAGGGCATAGAAGCCTACAACTCTCACTCGTGACAAAAATACTTCGGTCTGAGAACAACTGAACACTTCGCTGGCAGAAAGACGACTGGCCAGGAGTAGGGGGACGGACGCCCTGAGCTGGGGTGTCTCCCCTCCACTCCGGACCAGCGCGGAGGACTACACACCCTCGTTTGCGAGTGGGGACGACCGGGTGATAGGAAATAGTCCCTCAAAAGCCCGAGGCCGGACGGTGGCGCTGCCGCGGGAAGGCGGCGGCCTACAGATCCATCGTTTGGTCACCGTTTTACATGAATGCTGCTGAACGTATCGAGAGGGTCCAGCGGAAGTTCCTTCGATTTGTTGCTGTTGGGCAGGGGACGAGTTGGGATGAGTTTGATCTGGATGAGACTCTCAGTCTTTGCCGTCTTACTTCCCTCTGCCACCGTCGTCGGATTGCAGACTGCCTTTTCCTAATCAAGTTGTTCAGATCGTCAGTGGACTGTCCTGGGCTACTGCAGTTGATTGACTTCCACGTCCCACGATACTGCACACGTTCGAACAACCTGTTTTACGTACGGACAACGCCAACGAATTATCTGTTCAACAATCCCATTCTGCGGTCGCTGAGATCCTTGGATTCGGCCATCTCCCAAGCTCAGATAGACATTTTTTGTGATTCTAATAGTAGCCTGAAGGTCGCACTGTATGATTTTTTCCTTTTTTCGCCATAATTGTTGAGAGTTTATGTTTAATAGTTTTATTGTTTGTTTTGTTAGTTGTAGGAATAGTTTTGTAGGACAAAAATTTTTTTTTATTTCTATTGTAAGACAGTGAGTCATTTATTTTCTATTTTTTGTAATTGGGCTCTAGCCCGTGTAAATTAATAAATAAATAAAAAATAAATAAATAAATATCTAAGCCTGGATGCTGTATATTCGTATTATTAAGCGAACTACCAATTCCACCTACCGTTATTCCACTACCTATATGTTGGAGGATCAAACTGGTCAACAAGGTGCTCTCGGTCGTTACCACTGCTCTACCTGTACCTACCTATGATCAAGCCCTTTCTACATAGGAAAAATAAATATCGAAAGAAATGTTCGATATTAGTCACGTAGGTATAGGTACCTACCTCTCTACTTAACTAATATCGAACATTTCCAACGTTTTCATTTAAGTTCACTTTCCATTTGGGTGTTTTTTCTATTCTGTTGAAGGTACTCGACACCAACAATACTTGATCATAGGTAGGTCTACCTGTACCTACCTATGATCAAGCCCTTTCTACATAAGAAAAATAAATATCGAAAGAAATGTTCGATATTAGTCAAGTAGGTATAGGTACCTACCTCCCTACTTAACGAATTTCGAACGTTTTAATTTTAGTTCTCTTTCCATTTGGGTATTTTTTCTATTCCGTTGAAGGTACTTGATACCACAAATACTTGATCATAGGTGGATTATTGAACTAAATAAGCAAAATACCCATCGGAAGAAATGTTCGATATTAGGCAAGTAGGCATAGGTACCTACCTCTACCTACTTGACTAATATCGAACGTTTTTAGTTCACTTCCCATGTGGGTTTTTTTTTTTTTCTTCAGAGGTACTCGATACCATAAACACTTGATCATAGGTAGGTTATTGAACCACATAAGAAACATACTTACAACCACAACTTTGTATTCTTCAGTTCGAGTTCTACTTACAAGTGGGTCACATTTGATTTTATTAGTGTCAAACATGGGTAAAAATGGCTAAAATCACGAAAAATTATATAATTTTAAGAAAGGTATAAAAGGTTTCTCGCTATATCATCTTTTTACACAATAGGAAGAATATTTCTTTGAAAATTCGCTCTTATAGTCATGCTGCATGACAGGAACTTTTTCCGTTTTCCGGTAACCCCCCACATTCAACAATCCTGGCTACGCCACTCACTGTATGTTAAGTGTTCCATGGCTTAATTTAGGTTTTTTCCCTAGAACATACGTGGGACCTGTTCAGAATTATTATATATCAGTGTTCAACTTTTAGCGAACTATATATATATTATATATATAGT
Source organism: Leptopterna dolabrata (assembly GCA_954871275.1). Taxonomy (NCBI): domain Eukaryota; kingdom Metazoa; phylum Arthropoda; class Insecta; order Hemiptera; family Miridae; genus Leptopterna; species Leptopterna dolabrata. Next base: position 12,355,118 of record OX940979.1, read on the forward strand.
TCAAATTTTTAAAACTATATATATTATATATATATATATAATATAATATATATAACGTCTACCGGCTGGTGGAGTCACACTAACGTTATGTCAATAAAATTATGTGTGTGTGTGTGTGTGTGTGTGTGTGTGTGTGTGTGTGTGTGTGTGTGTGTGTGTGTATGTATGTGTCATTCCAGACGATAACTCTCCAAAGAATTGAGAGTTATCTGACAAGTGACACCTCATTTAAAAGGTTTTTGTGCGCTGAAAACGATGGTGAAATCAGAATTGCGATATCTCATTCCGTTCTCAAACTGGAGCACTTTGAAGATGAAGGAACGTGGTTATTTCTTCAAAAATTCGCTCTTATAGCCATGCTGCATGACTGTGGTTTTTTTTTTTATAGAATATATATACAGCAATGTCAGGAGTAGATTCAAGTTAAACATCATCCCAGGTACAAGTTGCCATTAGTTTTGATAGTTGTTTGTTCTTCATTCAATTTAGTTGTTACTGTGGTTCATATGAGTGGGTGGAGTGAGGAGTTTCATGCCAAATACAATAGGAAAATGCTCAGTTATATAACTTTTGAGCACCACTTTTATGTTGGGTTGATGAGGTATTATCAGTAGTTAACTCGATTTAGGGCTGTCCTGGGGGGAGTAAGTATATTGACCATCTATATAGGTAATACACCGTTGTGTTCTAATCTGCAGCGTTTCTATTTATACCTATGAATAATTTTTTGTTATTGTCGTTCTGTCAAACAGATGAATGTAGAGCCGCCAGCAGAAGAGGAGGGCCCACCCTCCCATCAACCCATCCCGTGGGGGGGGGGGGGGGGTAGTGTTCCCAGGTCGGTGGGGGGGGGGGGGCGCCCCAGAAGACGTCGTCGAGGAAGGATTTCATTTTATGAATAAAGAGTTGATCGACCTAAAAAATCCGTTATTAATTATGCAACAAAAGCCTAGTAAAGTAGGTACCTACGTTAGTAAAAATGGGAATCATTTCCTGCATTTCCCACCAGATGGTCAGCCTGGCTCATATTCTGTCCCAATATCGCTCTTATCACTTATCAGCAACTGACATCAGAATGCAGCGACCTAGTTATGTAGGATTTAGCTATATATGTTTTTATATATGTATATATTTATATATGTCATTCCAGACGATAACTCTCGAAAGAATTGAGATAAAAAGTTCAGTCTGACAAGTGTATATTTATATAGGGTAAAACCCCCAGTTTTGGGCATCCCCCCAGTTTTCGGCACCCACTGGCGGTTTTTCGTTAATAATAAGCTTCTGGGAAGATGTAGAACCTACAAAATACGCTCGTTGGACTGAAGTAACTCCTGCACATGCGCATATATAATTTTCCACCTTTTGCATACCGGAATGGATGAAAAACCCGTTTGGAAGTAAGTCCGCCACGAGCCATCGGCAGTGAAAGCGGTTCCTAACGATTTTGGTAAGCAATGACATTCCTGGTACACGTAATATCATAGGTTTTACTGATGTTTCTCATGCTTTTCACGCCTCCGTTTGATAGTGCGAGTATTCCTGTGCTCATAAAGTGTAAAATAAGCCTGCAAAGTATAAAATAGTATTAATCTAAGGGGGTGCCGAATACTGGTCTCAGAAACATCGGTATTTCAGTTTTCGGCACCCCTGATGCCGAAAACTGGATCAGCTCAAACTAATAATCGGCACCCCCCAATTCCAGTTTTTGGCATGGCGAATACTGGAGATCTGGGCATGCCAACAACTGGGCAGTGGCAACAATATAATCACCCTAATAGGTACACAGTCAAATTTCAACTAGGTATCAGAACTTTTTTTTTTTTTTTTTCTTTCTTTAGAAATTCACTGTATGTCATAGCATACTCATGACTCATGACCATAAATTTCATGACGTTTTAATGAAAAAATCTATTGCTGTGGTCATCAAATGGAAATAGTAATATTTCATTAGGACCGACAGTTGGACGGCATATTTATGCAAATAGGTAGGCACGTCCTGAAAGAATTTTCAAAATCGAGTTAGTGGTATCGTTGGAACTGTCTCGTCGTGTAGAATCGATTTCCTTAGGTTTTATACCCATTCCAGTTTCGAATAAACTAAACCTATTCCGATATAAACTAAAAGACTTTCCCTGGGACAACCTGAAGTTCGCAATTTCCTACTAAGCTCCATATCACAAGAAAAGTTATGCAGTAACCAAATAAGCGACATCAGAAATGGCGATTAATATAAATTTGCAATTAATTTATCTGTGACAGCTGCGGGCTCTGAAATTTACTGTCGCCTAATAATGTATTTCCGTACCTAGGTATCTCTTTTGTTGATGGTTTTTGGTGGTGTGATGATAATGAATGGCGCTTAGTCGTATTGGTATAAGTTTTCAGCCAAATGCAGGTAGGTATGCAATAACCTAATAAGTGACAAATATTGGCGGTTGGCTGGATTTTGCAAAACTGGCTTGTAGCATTTTTGGTTTTGCAAAAACCTAATAAGCGACAAAACGTTACTTAGGTACCTCTAATTTTCATAAAATGTAGCCAGAAACAATGCCCTCCAGACGAAACAAAATGTCAGAATCGCTCGATTAAAAAAAGAAAAGAAAAGTAGAACCAGCTATGCAAGTATTTATTTTATTTAAAAAAAATTAAAGTAGATTCCATCCTATGAATTTCGAGACCAAACGCACACTCCTACGATCAGCAATTCTTTTTATGGTTTTTCAACTCCAGAGGTTCTTACGTCACAGTTGGCAGGGGGGTCCCGCCCAGGCGAGAGGGGTGCAATGACGTATGAACCTCTAGAAAAATTGAAAAACCATAGAAAAATAACTACTTATCGTAGGAGCGTGCGGTTGGTCTCAAAATTCTCAGAGTGGAATCTACTTTCATTTTAAAAATAATATAGACAACTTTTGTGACCCTGGCCCACTGTCACTTAGGAGGTATTTGCTTAACGCCATCCAGTTCAGAACTTCCGAACCATTGGTTCTATCAATCGATGACGTCCTCAGTGCTGCACTCGACGCTCCCATGCTTATGAATAGAGATTATGGATCAGAGGAACAACCATACAACCATGAAGGCGGGTACAACAGACTCCCTTCCTCAAGATGACATTAAAACCTTTCCAATCCTCAAGGGAGGTAAGTACTGCACTGGCCATCCACGCCGAAAAGAAAAGGAACCGGTTCGATGGAAAGAATGCCACACGTCATAACATGGAGCCTGTGGAGAAAACTCTACGAAGAAAAACAGGAAAAGAAGAAAATACGTAGAAGAGGCAGCGAAAGAAGAACGGGGAAAAAATCGAGAAAAAATGTCTGCGAAAGCAGAAAAGGAAAATGTACCAAAAACATCCAATGATCCGACACCTGGAACTTCCACAGCCCCTTTGTTTCAAATGCGGGGAAAATGCTAAGAATAGTGGCATTAATCGAAGTAAATCATGACTCTAAGGTTCATCACTAAAGATGTTCTCATCCATCTGAAGAACTTGAAGACGTTTTTTCGTTGCCCCCATGCCTTACAAACTAGTCCGTATCCTACATTTCTAGCTGCCCTTATTTGTTTGTTGCTTATTTAAAATTTAAAATCAGCAATTTATTCTTAGTCGAGTATTCCAAGTCTAAAGTAAGTTCCTTTCAGTGTTCAAGTTCCTGGTTCCTTATGCTCATTTTTTTATACCTTGTGTTTACTTTTAGAATAAGTAGTGTTCACTGACAGTTTTAGAAAAACTGGTTACTGCTAGAACACCACTTAGTCATCGGTCTTATTTCTGTTGCTTGAGTTTAGTGAGAAAGAAATATCTGATCTTTCAAAGTTCCAGTGTCTATGAAAGTCTAAGGACTCATAATGTGTGCCATATACCTTATGATTTTGAAATTCTTATACCTGTCAAAGTTGTATTACAATTTCGTGATAAATACATACCGATCTATTAATTAATATTTGAGTAATTTCGTTTCTAGTTTGCTACAACACCTACCGACCTTCTCTTCATGGGGTGCCGATTATAGGTACTTGATGGTGCCGAAAACTGGACATAGACTGCCCAAAACTGGTATTTAGGGGTGCCGAAAACTGGAAAAATCATGCCGAATACTGGAGCTAACAGCTTTTCCATATATTTTCTTTTATTTAAAAATAAATAATTGAAATTGCCAGTTTGAGCTCATTTATTACGGAAGTTGAGACATTAACAAATATAAAAGCAGTGGAGTTTTTGCCCAACAGCTCAAATTTAGTTTGAGGTATGATAAAATCCGACAAAAACTTCCTTAAGGGTGCCGAAAACTGGGGGTTTTACCCTATATACCTAGCTAAATCCTACATAACTAGGTCGCTGCATTCTGATGTCAGTTGCTGATAAGTGATGAGAGATATTGGGACAGAATAATAGGGGTATTCATGGTTTGGCTAATTCGACGTCGAATATCGAATTGAGCAATTCGAAAAGAGTCAGTGCGCATGCGCCCCTGCCATTCTCCACGATTCGAAATACCACGGGCCGGGAGCTTCGAATTGCGAGTTCGACGTCGAATTGCAGCAGCGATCGTAGCGGCAGCTCCATTAAACACATCCCACTGATAAGCGATAAACAAGTCTTGTGCCGTTCCGACGTTTTATCACGTTTTTATCGCTGACGACCGCAAGGAGCGCTAGGAGCATTTCGATTTTCGACGATTCGACACGGCCAACTCGAAGGGGTTCTCATGAAATCCACGCTTGAGGACGAATTCGATTTTCGACGATTCGACATTCGAAGTGGACCATGAATACCCCTAATATGAGCCAGGCTGACCATCTGGTGGGATAGTTTCCCTGTGGGGTGTGACGTCACGTCAGCGCTATCACCAGGGGAAGATGGCGGTGATGTTCTCAGTTAATAGAGAGTTTTTGCAACACGAAACGAAACGGAAAACGACATACACCGAAACGGAAATGGCGGATAGGGCGACCGAAGTCAGATGCTAACCTTTTTCGGTTCAGTTTTCGTTCAGCTTTGGCGTCTACCGGCTGGTGGAGTCACGCTAACGTTATGTCAACCTCTCTTTCATCCATTTTACTCCATGGTTAATACAAATCTATGTCCACACATGGCGTCAAGTCTGCCAAGACACCAAGAAGCAGCTGTGAATACGCCGCTCGACATTTTTATTTTCCAAGGAAAACAGAAGAAGGTAGGTAGTGTTATACAGATGTAAGGTTAAATATTACGTTTCGTCATCTCAACACGACGAAAGCTGACACCGCGAGATCCCGGTATTTTTCGTCGTCACGGTTCGTCAAACTTTTCGGTGTCTCAAGTGCGCATGCGCAGAACTGCTTTCGTTTCGTCGTGAGTGTGTTGCAAAAACTCTCTAATAGAGAGTTTTTGCAACACACTCGTGACGAAACGAAACGGAAAACGACACCGAAACGGAAATGGCGGATAGGGCGACCGAAGTCAGATGCTAACCTTTTTCGGTTCAGTTTTCGTTCAGTATTGGCGTCTACCGGCTGGTGGAGTCACACTAACGTTATGTCAACCTCTCATCCATTTTACTCCATGGTTAATACAGATCTATGTCCACACATGGCGTCAAGACGCCAAGAAGCAGCTGTGAATACGACGCTCGACATTTTTATTTTCCAAGGAAAACAGAAGAAGGTAGGTAGCGTTATACAGATGTAATAGATAGAATTTCACGTAGATTACGAATACGCGATAAAAACTAGGGGTTACCATTTCAATTAACGAAGTTGACCATGGTCGACCATAGTTCCGCTATGTTGAGGGAATTAAAAATGCGACGTTGCACAACTTGGGAGCCTACTGGATATTCGTGCCAAATTTGGTCGATATCCGTCAAGCCATTCAGGAGTTGACCATGGTCGACCATAGTTCCGCTATGTCAGGGAATTAAAAATGCGACGTTGCACAACGTGGGAGCCTACTGGATATTCGTGCCAAATTTGGTCGATATCCGTTGAGCAATTCGGGATTCGACCATGGAGGGGCCCATGGATACGCTATGGTCGACCGCGGGGGTAGTCTGAAGGGTCGATCGTAGATAGAATTTCACGTAGATTACGAATACGCGATAAAAAATAGGGGTTACCATTTCAATTAACGAAGTTGACCATGGTCGACCATAGTTCCGCTATGGTCAGGGAATTAAAAATGCGACGTTGCACAACTTGGGAGCCTACTGGATATTCGTGCCAAATTTGGTCGATATCCGTCAAGCCATTCAGGAGTTGACCATGGTCGACCATAGTTCCGCTATGGTCAGGGAATTAAAAATGCGACGTTGCACAACTTGGGAGCCTACTGGATATTCGTGCCAAATTTTGTCGATATCCGTCGAGCCATTCAGGAGTTGACCATAGTCGACCATAGTTCCGCTATGGTCAGGGAATTAAAAATGCGACGTTGCACAACTTGGGAGCCTACTGGATATTCGTGCCAAATTTGGTCGATATCCGTCGAGCCATTCAGGATTTGACCTTGGTCGACCATAGTTCCGCTATGGTCAGGGAATTAAAAATGCGACGTTGCACAACTTGGGAGCCTACTGGATATTCGTGCCAAATTTTGTCGATATCCGTCGAGCCATTCAGGAGTTGACCATAGTCGACCATAGTTCCGCTATGGTCAGGGAATTAAAAATGCGACGTTGCACAACTTGGGAGCCTACTGGATATTCGTGCCAAATTTGGTCGATATCCGTCGAGCCATTCAGGATTTGACCTTGGTCGACCATAGTTCCGCTATGGTCAGGGAATTAAAAATGCGACGTTGCACAACTTGGGAGCCTACTGGATATTCGTGCCAAATTTGGTCGATATCCGTCGAGCCGTTAGGCCGTGGGAAGACAGACAGACACACTGACAGACAGAGATTCGTTTTTATAATATGTAGTATTACATGCCATCTAGCGGCAGCTCAAGGCACTAGGGTCGAGGGCCGTTCCCCTGAGGCCCGCCGAACTTGTAATCTGTTATCAATATAATCTTTCGTTTGCATCTCTTGTGCGGACTCTCCCGACTTCCCGTACTATTTAAGTAGTATATACTATATGGTGTCAGTTTTTTTCGCGTAAAGTGGCCGGAATCGTGAATTCAAGTGAAGAAAAACAGGACTGTTGATTCGAAGAAGTCGGACGAACATCCAAGTTCCTGTTATCGCTCGGAAAGTTCAGTGAGACACGTCACCTGTTGAAGACGAAGTCACCATGGAATCGGATGGTGTAGCACCTACTGGTTCTCTGTTTAAAATGTCCCCCCTGACATTTGATCATACCATTGCAATCAAATGGCCCAAATGGAAAAATATTTTTGAGTTGAATATGGAAGCGGCCGGTAAAACTAATGCAAAAGATCCTCAGAAAATAGCGATTCTTCTCACGCATATGGGCGATGAAGCTGTCGATGTTTACAAGACTTTCGACGGTCCAAAGGAAACTCTGGCGCAGGTATTAGCTCATTTCGATAAATATTGTATCCCTGTTGTAAACACAGCGGTTGAAAGCTACAAGTTTCAGAAGATAAAACACTCGTCGAATAAACCGTTCGATCATTATTTGACAGAGCTGCGGCTGCAAGCGGACAATTGTGGTTTTACGTGCGAACAAGACGGGTGTGCCACTTCGTATCAAGATCGCATGATTATTAATCACATCATTTGCAACATTAACGATCCCGATGTGCAACAGACACTACTAGGTAAACCTACAGCCCTAAAACTTAGCGAAGTTATTCAGATTTGCCGTTCAGCTGAAGCCGTACAACAGGGAAAAAATGAAATCGAGCATCCAAGTGAGAATGTCGTGGTTAACGAAGCTCGTAAACACGTGAAAAACCATAAAAGTCGTGATTTTAAGGGCAAAAAAGGCCAAGATAAAAACAAATCGTATGATTGCAAGAAATGCGGTCTACATCATAAGAAGATGGAATGTCCAGCATATGGTGAGCAATGTCGATTTTGCAAGGGGTGGAACCACTGGAAAGTTGGTTGCTTAATGCGTAAAAATAAGAAACAGAAAGAAATTAATGAAATTCGGAGCGACAGTGAGTCAGATTCCAGCTCGTCAGAAATTTTTGGCTGCAGTAGCGTAACCGTGTGTGCAGTGGGAAACGGTAAGAAGGATTTTCCAAAACTTAACGTTTGGAGAGAAAAAATATTAGTCGAAGGAATTCCAGTGGAATTCAAGTTAGATACCGCCGCCGAAATGAACATTTTGCCTTTGAGGTACCTACACAAAATGGATAATCCAACGATCTGTAAAACTAACGTAAGAATACGGTCGTATGGTGGGTATTTCTCCAGTCCTAAGGGCGAGGCGTATCTCCACTGCTTGTATAAGAATAAAAGTGCAAAAATAAGATTTTTAATATTGGACACGAAAGATGAATCGCCAATTTTAAGCGCCGATTCATGCGAAAAGTTTGACTTGGTACAGAGGCTCTACCAAGTCAAGGCCAGGCCACCCGCGAACGAACCCAAGAAGAACCCTCAAAGGGAACCTGAGGATACAAGACCGGAAAATAAACAGAAAGACGACTTCATAAAGAAAAATATGGACGTTTTCACTGGTGTTGGGAAAGTTCCAGTGGAAATTAAGATAACGCTACGAGACGATGCTGTTCCTGTCGTACGTCCTGCACGCCGTTTACCAGAGGTGGTAAAAGCCAAACTGAAGAAAGAATTAGAACGATTAGAGAAGTTGGATATAATTGAGAAGGTTGACAGCCCTACAGATTGGGTTCATGATATCGTCATTGTAGAGAAGAAAGATAATACCGTTAGGCTTTGCCTAAACCCAATTCCACTAAATAAATACATAAAAAGGGAACACTTCTGTATTCCGACTCAGGGAGAATTGACCACCAATCTGGGTGGAAAAAAGTTCTTTTCAACTTTTGATTACAAAGAGGGATTCCACCAATACCCTCTGTCAGAAGAATCGAAGAAACTCTGCACTATGAGCACTCCTTTCGGAAGATTTTCGTACAAACGAACCCCGTACGGTTTAAGCTGCATCCCGGAAATTTTTCAACGCGAAAACAGCAAAATTTTTGGTGATGTGCCGGGAGTTCAGGTGTTGTACGATGACATAATCGTCACCGGATCGACGGAAGAGGAACATGATCGGAACGTGGAAGCAGTTCTGGGAAAAGCCCGAGAGTTCAACATCAAGTTCAACCCCAAAAAGCTCCAATATAAACAGGAGAAGGTTAAGTACTTGGGTTTAATTTTTTCAGAAGCAGGGATCCGCCCAGACAGAGACAGGGTACGAGCCATAACAGAAATCGAACCCCCAACTTGCGTGAAGGAACTTCAACGTTTTTTAGGGGCGGTGAATTTTATCAACAAATTCATTCCTTCTTTTTCGAAGGTCACAGCTAATCTCCGAAGTTTACTCAAGAAGAAAACGCCCTGGAAGTGGACAGACCTTCAGCAAAAAGCTTTTGAGATGGTGAAGAAACTCGTTTCAGCCTCACCAACCTTGAAAACCTTCGACCCGAATCAGCCTATCCAGATACAGTGCGACAGTTCAAAAGAAGGGATGGGAAGCTGTCTACTCCAAGGAGGACAACCAATAGCATTTGCAAGCCGTAGTTTGACTCCAGCGGAAATTAATTATCCACAGATCGAGAAGGAAATGCTAAGCATTTGCATGTCTTTGAAGCGGTGGCATCAGTACATATATGGCCATCCAGACGTAACGATCTATACTGACCATAAACCATTGGTGAAAATCATTGAAAGTGATATACATAAAAACACCTCGCGACTTCAAAGAATGCAGCTCTTCTCACTCAAATATAAATTCCAATTGGAGTACCTACCAGGCAAGGAAATGTTCATGGCCGACATGCTGTCTCGAGCATTCCTGAAAGAAACAGACCAGGAAGTGGACATGACCCCTGTGGTTCACTGCATTGGAGAATATTTACCCATTCCGCGAGACGAAATTAACAATTTACAAGCAGCAACAGCACAAGACACATGTTTAAAGATGGTCATGAAGAGGATTCATCGTGGTTGGATGACTGAGGAACGAAAGCTTCTCCCAGCTGAACAGAAAATTTACTTCGACCTGCGGGATAGCTTGTTCGTCAAAGACGGAATAATTTTCTACAATGATCGAGTAGTAGTCCCAAGAGCACTTTGCAACCACATGATGGCCCATGTTCACGCGCAGGCCCATTTGGGCATAAATAAGACTGTTGCACGAATCAAATCAATCATGTATTGGCCAGGGATGGCCAAGGACATAGCTGAATACATTGGATTATGCGATGTGTGCCAAATGTACCAGGATAACGAGCCCAAAGAACCGCTCATCCCAACAAACGTGCCAAAATTACCGTTCCAGATGCTCGGAATGGACATCGGCGAGTATCAAGGCTTCACTTTTTTAGCAGTCGAAGACTATTTTTCCAGCTGGCTGGATATTATTGAACTGAAGTCGAAATCAGCCAAAGAGATCGTAGAAAAACTAAAATTCGTTTTCTCAACCCATGGAGTCCCACAAGCTATCCGATGTGATAATAACCCTTTTAAAAGCGAAGAAATGCAGGTTTTCGCCAAGGATTGGGGTTTCAGAATTCAAACCTCAAGCCCCTTGTACCCAAAATCGAATGGGTTATCCGAGAAGGGTGTGGGAATAGCCAAAAAACTAATTAAAAAATGCCGACAGTCGAAAAGCGATTTGAGAAAAGCCCTGCTCGAGTATAGAGTCACTCCCATAACAGGCCTACCACATTCGCCAAGCGAAATGCTTATGGGAAGACTTCTGAGAACCACAGCTCCAGCGACAACAGAACTTCTCAAGCCGAAATGCCTACAAAAAGATGCGGTTACCCAGATGAAGAAGATCAAGGAAAAACAGAAGAAATATTATGATATTCATGCTCGGGAAAAACCACCGTTTTCGCTTGATCAATTGGTTTATCTGAAATGGGGAGATAAGTGGAAGAAAGCTGTCATTTCTGGGAAGTGCCCTGAGCCAAGATCTTACATCGTAAGTGCCGAAGGAAGGGAATACCGCCGAAACTCCTCGCAACTGCGACCTCGGAAGAGTAAATCCCTGGAAGTAGACGCTAACCCAACGCCTATCACGCCGAAGGAGCCCAGAACATCAAGCAGCTTCGTGCTTCCAGTCCATAATCCGGAATCTCCCAGGAAGAAGAGGACCTCCCAAGCATTGCCAGCTGCTGAATCTCCGCATAAAGAAAGATCAGCTTTGCCAGACGCCAGCAAGAGCCCAGCCAAACTCACTTCACCCAAGCAGAGTCAGATGGGGCCTACAAAGCCGAACACCCCTCCCCCAAGTCAATCGCTGGTAACCCGTTCAGGAAGAGTCATCAAGCCGCCCGACCATTTCAGACAGTATCAAATGTGATGGTTTTTTCATTTTTACAATTTTCATCATTTGGATGGAAATTGAGAGACTCTAAATTCTTGCATTCAAAAGTTGCATAGAGTTAGAATAGAGAGTTCCTAAGAGATAAGTTCATTAGGGAACGCCCATATCTTTTGGCCACATCTAAGGCGAGCAGCCTTTGGATGCTAACCAATAAGTCAGGTTTGACAGAAGTGGTGGGGGTAGGAGTGAATTAAAAAGTAACGTCACTTAACTTAGCACAACTTAGCACAACGCGAAATCCATTCCATTCCATAGCATAGAGTAGGTATACTCACTTTTTTATCCTAAGTTGATATCGCAACAATCTAGTAAATTCTTTGAAAGACGCTTGGAGTAACTTTGAAAGACGCTGGCGATGGCGAGGACCGACGACACATGACGCGTTAAAAAAAAGACAAAACGCGGCAAAAAAGCTGTGCACTGTTACCCCTGAGTAAGGTTAAAGACGATTCCTAAAGTTTGTGCCCTGGGAGATAACGCGCCTTATGTATAAGGCCGAATAAGTCGAACTTGAGGAAATAAGTTTGAACTTGGGCGACGCGCATGCGCAGTTGAGATAAATCCGAACACATCTTCCTGACTTTAGTCTTTAGGAACTCTCTATTGAAGTACCCATTTATTTTGTAACCAAGGGAACGTTGCTTTCAGCTTTAATTTTGTTTTCAGTTAGTGACCAGTCAAGAACTTTATTTTCATTGTATTTCCGAATTAAAATATCGACTGAAGAAAGAGGTGTAGTATTACATGCCATCTAGCGGCAGCTCAAGCCACTAGGGTCGAGGGCCGTTCCCCTGAGGCCCGCCGAACTTGTAATCTGTTATCAATATAATCTTTCGTTTGCATCTCTTGTGCGGACTCTCCCGACTTCCCGTACTATTTAAGTAGTATATACTATATAATATACTAGCCTGACCGCTCGCTATCCGAGATTCGCTGTACGCAGTATTGTGGAACCAACAAACGACGGAAAAATCCCATAGCCTACCGGGTATTTGTGCCCAATTTTATCAAAATCCGTCAAGCCATTCAGGAGTTTACCATGGTCGACCATATTTCCGCTATGGTCAGGGAATTAAAAATGCGCCTACGTTCAACTTGGGAGGCTACCGGATATTGGTGCCAAATTTGGTCGATATCCGTTGAGCAATTCGGGATTCGACCATGGAGGGGCCCATGGATGCGCTATGGTCGACCGCGGGGGTAGTCCGAAGGGTCGATCGTAGATAGAATTTCACGTAGATTACGAATACGCGATAAAAAATAGGGGTTACCATTTCAATTAACGAAGTTGACCATGGTCGACCATAGTTCCGCTATGGTCAGGGAATTAAAAATGCGACGTTGCACAACTTGGGAGCCTACTGGATATTCGTGCCAAATTTGGTCGATATCCGTCAAGCCATTCAGGAGTTGACCATGGTCGACCATAGTTCCGCTATGGTCAGGGAATTAAAAATGCGACGTTGCACAACTTGGGAGCCTACTGGATATTCGTGCCAAATTTGGTCGATATCCGTCAAGCCATTCAGGAGTTGACCATGGTCGACCATAGTTCCGCTATGGTCAGGGAATTAAAAATGCGACGTTGCACAACTTGGGAGCCTACTGGATATTCGTGCCAAATTTGGTCGATATCCGTCAAGCCATTCAGGAGTTGACCATGGTCGACCATAGTTCCGCTATGGTGAGGGAATTAAAAATGCGACGTTGCACAACTTGGGAGCCTACTGGATATTCGTGCCAAATTTGGTCGATATCCGTCAAGCCATTCAGGAGTTGACCATGATCGACCATAGTTCCGCTATGGTCAGGGAATTAAAAATGCGACGTTGCACAACTTGGGAGCCTACTGGATATTCGTGCCAAATTTGGTCGATATCCGTCAAGCCATTCAGGAGTTGTCCATGATCGACCATAGTTCCGCTATGGTCAGGGAATTAAAAATGCGACGTTGCACAACTTGGGAGCCTACTGGATATTCGTGCCAAATTTGGTCGATATCCGTCAAGCCATTCAGGATTTGACCATGGTCGACCATAGTTCCGCTATGGTGAGGGAATTAAAAATGCGACGTTGCACAACTTGGGAGCCTACTGGATATTCGTGCCAAATTTGGTCGATATCCGTCATGCCATTCAGGAGTTGACCATGGTCGACCATAGTTCCGCTATGGTCAGGGAATTAAAAATGCGACGTTGCACAACTTGGGAGCCTACTGGATATTCGTGCCAAATTTGGTCGATATCCGTCAAGCCATTCAGGAGTTGACCATGGTCGACCATAGTTCCGCTATGGTGAGGGAATTAAAAATGCGACGTTGCACAACTTGGGAGCCTACTGGATATTCGTGCCAAATTTGGTCGATATCCGTCAAGCCATTCAGGAGTTGACCATGGTCGACCATAGTTCCGATATGGTCAGGGAATTAAAAATGCGACGTTGCACAACTTGGGAGCCTACTGGATATTCGTGCCAAATTTGGTCGATATCCGTCGAGCCGTTAGGCCGTGGGAAGACGGACAGACAGACAGACAGACAGACAGACAGACTCACTCACAGAGATTCGTTTTTATAATATATAGAGATAGAGATTGGTGAATCTAAGAGTTCCGGGATGACTCGAAAACCAGCCAAACTCTCAGATGTGAAATATTCTTAACGTGATGAGTACAGGAACTGTAGAGGGAATCAGAAGAAACCTGTTTCAGAAATTATAGCCATTGATATATAGAATATCACTTTAAACAGCAAGTAAGTCATCGTTCCTGATCTTCTGTCTATGATGTCCGAAATTAAACAAGATTAGCCTCGGACAAATTCATCGAGGATTTTGTTAGTAACCTAAAGAAGAATTGCACGAGGTTTAGAGAGAATCGGGGATCCCTTTTATGAGATATAGCCATAAGTAGAGAACTGAAAATCGGTGGCAGGGTATCACTAGCTAAGGATTTTTCCTTATCAAATTTGAAGGCGATTTATTCGTTTCAAATCCTTGTGATTCCACAAATGCTTGCCTTAATATGCATATAAATTAATAACTGGAAGACTGCATATAAATGCATGTTTTGTAGGTTACTGCATAATACGCATATTTTTTGAGAAATAGCTGTAGGTAACTGCATATTATTTTGTTCGCTCCTGTGTCAACGCAACTTTTCAAGAAACATATGAAGATTAAATTGATGCAACCTAATTTATTTAAGCGTCTGGAACTTCCGGGCTGAGGCAAATATATTACAGCAGATACCTACTACCAAAAAAAAATGCTGCAAAGTCCTTGTCACATGGGTTTATTATTCTATTGGAGTTCTAGAGGTTTTTGTTGGCTGTTAAATGTATTGTTTCTTTCATGTGGAATGATTGAAATAGCTATTTCTGATGATTTCCACCAATTTTGGCCCCCAAAACATGAAATAGGTACGCTTTTTTTTTCTTTTTTTTTAAGATCATCTTGATCATTGGTAGTGGCATTTAATGGTCTTGATTCACCTGTTTATACTTTTTCCAATGTTATTGTACACATTGATGGTGATTTCAGACAGTTTTCCAGGTTTTTGACTCATAAAAAACCAATTTTGGGAGCTGAACCTTTGGTAAAACCTCAATTTCCGCGTCTTTGGTCAAAACCGACTTCATATTCGGTCTTCTCGTCCTCAAAAACATGGAAAAAGATACCTCAAAAGCACATGAAGTTACTAACATGTTGTTAAAACGCAAGAAGTACCTATTTTAATACACATTTTCACTCCCCTGGGTATATTCCGATCCACTTTATACACCCCTGGGTATATTCCGATCGGGCTGAAAAGTTTCGGGACACAACTAGGGCCCAAATGGAGCATGTGTGCGAAAGAACGACTTTTCTAGACCGAAAATGAAGCCGGTACACGTGATACGGCGTACGGCGGACGGCGGACGGACATTGTTGGTTTATTATTCTGTGAATAATACACCTATGTTCGCTCAGCAAAAAATTTTTATAACACCCCCTCAAAATTTTTTCTTTTCCGTTCAAGGTGCGTAGATTCCAAAAATGCAATGTCCGTCCGCCGTACGCCGTCCGCCGTACGCCGTATCACGTGTACAGGCTTCATTTTCGATCTATTTGGAATCTACGCACCTTGAAACGGAAAAGAAAAAATTTTGAGGGGGTGTTATAAAAATTTTTTGCTGAGCGAATGCATAGGTGTATTATTCACAGAATAATAAACCAAAAGAAAGTAGTAGGTAAACTGTATAAGGTAGGTGAGTAAAATCAACCTAGGCAGGTAATACAACAATGTGTAACGTGATGTTCTGGAAAAATTATGTTGTTGCCTAATTATTCCAAACTATTATTATTAGGTATTATTATTCCGACTTCATAATTTGATTTTACCCAACTACGTTTATTTTACATAGGTACGTAGCTATACAATTTCAGATTTTCTTCTAGATTTTTTTCTGCAATGTTTTGGCTCAGCCTGTTTCACAGTACAACCAAACAGTTAGGTGTAGGTACTTACTCTTTTTTTAAAAATTACAGTTCCAATTTTTTTGGTTTATTATTTTCAATAATGAACCATTGGAATCGAGCATGAAAAAAAAAAATTCCAACCCCCCTCAAAATTTGATGGTTTACGTTTCAAGGTATGTAGAATCCAAAACTGCAAAAAAAATATTTCTGTCTGTCCGCCGTACTGGCCACTTTTCTTAGTTGCCATGAATAAAAATTGATGAAATTCTGGTTATAGGTTCCGCTCGGGGTCTAGTTGGTCCTCCAAGCTCGACGTTACTGTCGTCATCTCTAAAGGGGTTCAAAATAGGGGTTGAAATTTTCAGAACGCCGTAGCTCGAAAACTTCCGATAGAAGGGTATGGTTTTTTTACGTTATTAAATTTGTCTTGAGCTAAACAATTTTTTGAGACCACCCAGAGCATTGTACGTCCACCCGTCGTGTGCACCAAAAAGCTTCGTCAACACGATCGTGAATCAAACGGTATAAATCCGGCCGAGATAATCATCACTACGGAGCACCTGATTATAATCAAAAGATGGCTGTATGAAGTCGAGTTGGTTGTTCTGCGATATTATTTCATTTGACAAGTGATGGACTACTGGATTTTGTTGGTAGGTACTTGTGAAACTTGAACAAACGTTGAAGTATTATTGATGGGTAAATTATTACACAATGGCAAATTATTACACACCGGCAAATTATTACACAACGGTAAATTATTACACAACGGTAAATTATTACACCACGGTAAATTATTACACAACGGTTCATCTACCCAGAAGGGGCTGGATTTTGGTATTACACAATGGCAAATTATTACACAACGGTAAATTATTACACCACGGTAAATTATTACACAACGGTTCATCTACCCAGAAGGGGCTGGATTTTGGTATTACACAATGGCAAATTATTACACAACGGTAAATTATTACACAACGGTTCATCTACCCAGAAGGGGCTGGATTTTGGTATTACACAATGGCAAATTATTACACAACGGCTCATCTACCCAGAAGGGGCTGGATTTTGTTGATAGGTACTTTTGCAACTTGAACAACCGTTGAAGTATTATTGATGGGTAAATTATTACACAACGGTTCATTATTCTTTCTCCGTAGAAAGGGAACCTATACAGGTAAATTATTACACAACGGTTTAGGTAGGTACCTAGTATCGAGTACGGGGTTAGGTACTAACCTATGGAGGGTCTGCGATCTACATAATATGTATAGACTAGTACATAATTACATAGACGGGCTATCTATACAGAGACCTATGATCTGTAACAGAAGGGTATTCTGTACAAAATAATAAACCGTTGTGCAGGGATTTGCAGCGTTTTTTTTAGTGGCTGTTCTAGTTCGTGTATTTTTGTAATGTTCTGATCGTTTTCCTAATCAATTATTGGTTTTGCAGTTACCTATTTTTTTAAATGAGTAACTTCGATCTGATCATTTTCTTTTCTGTTCAAAATTTCAAAAATAAAACTATTTATTAGAGTTAGCTTATTTTACTTTCCGGATTTCCCATTTCTGTAGCATATTTTCACGACAAGATGATATATGACTGCAAAGTTTTCCTTCCCATGGTCCAAAGTTGCACATAATCCTACCTACATTTCTAATTTTTGTTGTTTCATAGACGAACTAATTCAATTCCCAGCGTAGGCAGTGAATTTCAACAAATACTCAGTATAAATCAAGTGCTTTTTAGCTGATGTAGGTACTATTGTAGGAGAACTTGCGTTTCAAGTTATCGTTGCATCCTATTCCGTATTGTAATGTGGTAGGTAAGTAGGTACCGTCCTGTTTTATCCATTCATCAAGTTGTGTTTCATTCATAAATTGTAATTATTACAATAATTAGTCACTAGTTTTATCTACATTATTTGATGAGATTTTACTGTTTAATTACAACGTTCTACACTTGAAAAGTTGGTAATCTTTTTACCCCTCACGTGATTCATTTCAAAGTGGTGACACAGAAAGTGTCTCAAGGTTTGTATAAGGTGTGAATTGGTTAGGTACCTAATTGACAATTCTATTATTAACTTGTGGCTTCAAACGATCAATTCTGTTAAGATAGTTTTCCCTGTGTGAATCGACCGAAACCAAATTTGGAAATAGGTACCTAGTGATTTTCACCAAATTTGGAAATAGGTAGGTACCTAGTCATTTTTTGTCATTTCGAGAGATAGGAAAGCGAAGACCATACCTATTTGTACAGGTACATACAAATATGCACCTATTTGGCCCAAACGTGGTACTGGGCCCTTTTGTGGTAGGTACTGGAAAAGCACGACAAGTACTTCACCCTCAAAATCAAGGATAAGCCTGTAACAATTTCGTTGGATTGACTCAAACCTGCCTACATTTAGGTACCGGATGTAAATCTCAGTGATCAGCGACCGCCCTTACCTCAGTCTTTGGTACGCACTCCTGATCCTCATGCATGACACATCTACAAGAACAGAAACACCTGCGGAACCACCATCTACTTCAGGGTCAGGCTCGTCTCGCCATTCTAGCGGTAGTGATCCGTGTGCAAAGCAGTCACGTAGTGGTAGATCAGTTAAAATGCCCGTACGCTATTTAGAAAAAGTTGTTCGTTTTTTATTATCTCATTTATTAATGCAACAATATTTATATTTCCGTTTGTATTATGATGTTTTATATTCAGTATGTTGAGATTTATATGACTTTTATATATTCAGTATGTTGAGATTTATATGACTTTTATTCCAGTGTTAACTTGTAATTTTGTATTGTAACTTGGCAATTTGGCCGCCAAGTCGACTTGGCGCGTTATTGCAGAACAGGGAAGTATGAAAAGTAAACTCATAATTTTCAAAAGCAGCAAATTCTTAATTTATTTTTCCATCTGAACGAGCCAGATTTGTAATATTGTCCGTAGATAGGTACATTCCAGAGGGACCATGAGGCCTATTCTACCACGTTTTTATTAACTCGCCGTCCTATACAAATCTTGTAATCGATTTTTTGCTCATTTCCCGACCTGAAATTTCATCTATCTTCAATGAATGAATAATGGAATCCATACCTACCTATATAAATAAATTATCAACGAATGACACAAGAGTAAAAAGCAGAAAATGCTTAGCCTAAATAAATTAAATTATCAGATTAAATGTTAATACCACGTTTTTAAAACGGACTAAGTACAAAATAATTATTTCGTTCTAAATTCAAAATGAAAAACTTGTGGCAGGGGGCACATTAGTAAGAAGTGTTGGGAGCAGCTGTGCATGCTCGTTTTTAATCTTAAAAGGCGAGAAATTATTTTATACTTTTTATTCCGTTTCAAAATCGTAGTTTTTAAGAATGTTTATTACCTATTTAAATATTTCGTACCCTGGTGTAATAAAGTGCTTCTTCCGATATAACTCAGGACAATTATAAGTAACAACGAAGAAGGAGAAGGCGGCAGGTTACCAAAGCCAGGTTACATTTATTTTTGTTTTATGCTGTTTACTTTTCGCTTTTTTCTGGGCAAACATGTTGAAACCTTAACAATTTTCTCGTAATACTTAATTGTTTTCAGTTCTTCTTGAATAATGTTAGAGAATCGCAGAAAAGTGTCCGAGTTCATATGACCGGGCTTGGAAGGGATAGGTCCTACGGATCACTTTTGTGTTTACCTCAAACCTTTCACGTACCTAGGCGCGTATGCTGCTTGTCATTCGGCAAATAGATATAATTACTATAATACTTTCTGCGGTTCGAAGATTAGTATAGTAGAGAATTTTCATTTCTGCTGTAATTAGGTCGATCGAATGCATTAGTCCCACATCGTTGTAGTCATTATTTTGATACGAACTTCCAAGGCGATTATGTTGTCGTTCCCAAGACGGTTGAGTTCGTGGAAGAAAAAATGTTTTCCCGGAGTGTCCAGATCCCTCGGGACGTGGTCCCCTCTGGCCACCGCCTTCAATGCTCGACCTGGACGAAAACTAAACATCAGCTTCACCAACGGGGGAACAGTAAGTCTTGGTCTACGGAAGTACTAACAAGTGCATAGTGCTGTCAACAAGTTCGATAATTATTTATTATTTATTACTATACATTGTATAGTAACGTGGGGTAAAAGGCTGGCATTGCATGAACTGTTAATACCGGCTTGCTCGTCTGACGCGCTATTGGTAGCTGAAGATCCAAGTTTTTATAGCTACTTGCGGCACCAGTGCTGTTGAACGATTCAACAATTACTTGGTAACGCCGTAATACGAGCCTTTTTACTAGGACCAATTGGTGCTTAAGCCGCACTGCTCTATCCATGAAAACGCTGGAGGGAGTTTCATTGAAAAAATGTAGTAGACTCCTGTTGTATTATTTAAAATAGAAAATTTGCAGCTCATTTATAATTTAAAATTATGAAATTTGTACTGCATTTTGGAATTTAAAATAGAAAAAGGGTGTAGTTCCGTATGTGTCCCCACTTTGAAACCAGTGGAAATCTGTCGTTATCCTGTGACATTATTATTTGACGAGTGTTTCGGAAACCTCAGAATCTCCTCTTTCCCATGGTTTCATGATGAATTAACTTTCTCCTGCGCGTACATGAGAAATATGGAATTGGAAAAAGTGGGAGACACATACAGAACGATTACCACAGTCAAGAAGTTCTGTATGTGTCCCCACGCTGTTTGTGAGTCAGCAAGTGGAACAAAGAGGTGTGCCGATACTGCCAGACCGGGAATGTGGAACCTAGTCTCACGATGGAACTGTTCCAGGCCGCTCCACTTACCGGTCCTACGGATCCGAAGACCGGCTGGTGGAAGACAGAGCCGCTGAAGTGGGAAGACCTATCGCTCAACATTCTGCTTCCTGATCCAGCTCCAGTGCTCCATCTTCTCTATCCAGTTCCACCTTTCCCATCCAGCTCCACCTTCCCGATCCGGACTCGTTCAAAGTGTTCTCGATCCTCTAACTAACCATTCCGCCCTTTCGGTCCTTGGAACTCGATTCCTTACCGATCTCTGATGACTGCCTTGTCGATCCTTAGCGATCCTAAAAAAAAAGACAGGATAAAAATATAAATAGTCTATTTCCACATAAACTAACAAACTGTAGGCCGGTTTCGGTTGTTGAATCATCATCAGTACACAACCGAAACCAGTCTACAGTTTGCTAGTTTACGTGGAAATGTCCTGTAGTTTTTTGCTATGGATTTCCACTACTCCACCGCAAGTGATTTGAGTTATCTTAGCGATCCTGTTCCAAAAATATTTCCCTCGCCATTATTATTTAAATGAAATTCATTATTTATTCATCACATAATATTGGAGAGCCTGTGAAATTAGAAACAATTATCCACACGAGCAAAGAAAAAACCCTAGGTTATCTGGTGTATGTACTGAGCCCAACAATCCGCCAAGATTTAGAAGAAAACATTTTTCATACTATGACCGTGGTAGATAGATGAGTAGGTACTTCTTCATTTTCGTGAGTTCCAAAGCAGCGAATTCATGAATAGGAGCACATTATAGGAGGAAAGCAACTCGTCGCGAGTTGAAATTGAAGGCTCCCGAGGGTTTTTTCAAGATTCGAGCAACAGTTTTAATCACGCAAGTCAAAAATCGCTGTACTATCCCAGCTGGTAAAAACAACATAAGTCGACTTACGTTCTTTTTCACAATTAATTTTTTGCGTCTTAGAGCTATATGGGAGGGGTAATGGATAAAGGGGGGGGGGGGGGGTACCAAATTGTGTGTGACCAGACCTTTCACTTAAGAAAAAAAAAAAGAAAAAGTGATTTTTTTTACTTAAGTGCTTTTTCGCTGGGGTCAGTGAAATAAAACTGAGGATCCCTGAAAGCAAATTTAAAAAAATGAACCAAAAAACAACCTGCCTCCTCTTTCTCCCTTCCCCTTCGACCCGAGTCCGAATTTGAGCGGCATTTTTTGAGGAATATTCGTAAATACCCAATGAAAGAAGTCCGAAAAGTCCAAAGTCGACCTAGGCAGGAGGAGAGCATTAGCAAGAAGCGTTTAATGGGGTGGGGAGAGGGGTAGAATACGTTGGCGGGGCGGGCTTGTGGTCTAGCCCCCCCCCTCTGTGGATCGGTGAGCGGAACAGGACCGGTAATTTGGAACTGTTCCAGTCGTGGAGCTGGAACAGGTGGGAACGGTTCCGACAAAGATTGGTATCGTCACACCTCTAGGAACAACGAACTCTAAAATAGGGATGTCCCAAAAGTATCGATACTTTTTGAAAAAAGTATCCATACATGTTGATACTTTTTTTCCTGATATATATCGTAGTATCGATATTTTTTTCCCAGTATCGGAGCCGATACTTTTTTTTATCCCTCACGTTTTATCAGTTTCAACACCTACGACGTGGAGGTACTCTTGGCAGTACCTCTAACTAGATTGCTGGGAGATCAGCCACTTCAACAAATTAAAGAAAGTTGATGTACCACCTCTGGCTCTCAGTGAGAATCAGCTGTCCTCCATTTATTAGGAAGGGCCAACAAAATGTTAGCCCAACCAAGCACACTAACTCAATAACTCAATAGCTAACTAATGCTAACTCAATAGTTTTTTGGTTGGATTTTCTTTGTTCGTTCTTGTTTTCTGATGTGATTGTGCCGAATTAACGAAATAATAGAGAGTTCCTAAAGACTAAAGTCGGGAAGATGTGTTCGGATTTATCTCAACTGCGCATGCGCGTCGCCCAAGTTCAAACTTATTTCCTTAAGTTCGACTTATTCGGCCTTATACATAAGGCGCGTTATCTCCCAGGGCACAAACTTTAGGAATCGTCTTTAACCTTACTCAGGGGTAACAGTGCACAGCTTTTTTGCCGCGTTTTGTCTTTTTTTTTAACGCGTCATGTGTCGTCGGTCCTCGCCATCGCCAGCGTCTTTCAAAGTTACTCCAAGCGTCTTTCAAAGAATTTGCTAGATTGTTGCGATATCAACTTAGGATAAAAAAGTGAGTATACCTGCCTATGCTATGGAATGGAATGGATTTCGCGTTGTGCTAAGTTAAGTGACGTTACTTTTTAATTCACTCCTACCCCCACCACTTCTGTCAAACCGGACTTATTGGTTAGCATCCAAAGGCTGCTCGCCTTAGATGTGGCCAAAAGATATGGCCGTTCCCTAATGAACTTATCTCTTAGGAACTCTCTAATGTCATGTCTTGTCTTGTCAATAATTTTGAAAAACAAGCGTCCAAACAAAAAAAAGTTTCAAATAAGAAAGAAGTGATTTATTGTATTGTTCATTTTATAATATTATCCTGAAATAATTCGAAATAATTTCGATAGGCTGACGATGGTATTTTATGTAATACCAATGTAGATGAAGTAAAAACGTGGGATGTGTTATAATATTCACTGTCACGCTGATGGAGAGAGAACAAAAACGACTTTTCCACCCATTTTTGAAAAAGCATCAAAAAGTATCGATACTTCAAAATAGCGCTACTCTATGAAAGTATAGTGTCGATACTTTTTGATACTTTTAGATGTATCGATACTATATATATATCGATACTGTCAAAGTATCAGACGTCCCTACTCTAAAACCTTTAATTGTAGTTGAACTTTGATCAAAAATTGTTGATGTTTATACTGCTTAGGATGGGGTGTAATTCATTTCTTCATAGGACAGTGACAGATTTCCATTGGTTTCAAAGTACGGGCACATACAGAACTAAAAAAAATTGAAAAACTAGTAATAATTTCTAGAATTATGAACGCTCGTGTCGTGGTAGTATGTAAAGAGCCATTCCAGCCTGGGCTCAACCAGCTGTTTTTTTTTGGGGGGGGGGTTCCCCTTACGTGATGGGCTATCATATCAGGAGGATCCGACTTTCCAGATCATTTCGCTTAAGGCTACTTTGCCTCACCGCACTGAGTTCGAACGTGTGGTATTAGGATTCAAAACGACAGACGTCAGTCGCCATTCCTACCCTAACCACCGAGTGAAACAGTGCTAACCTTCGAGTAAAAAAGAGATTGAGGGATCCCACCCTATCCGCCAAAATTTCTGCGATATAGTTGACTGTCCGAGCCGTACAAGCCCCCAGTATCAACTCTCCGGGATTTCAAACTCACATAAAGATGGAGCGAGTTTCGGATGTCGCAGATGGCGCTTGAAAAATTCCTTAAGTTCAGAATAGAACTAGGGGAAGCGGAGGTAATTTTAAAATGGTCACTGGTAGTTACAGATAAATCTATATATCTACAGAAAATTTTGCTGGGTTTCCTTGCTACACGATATCAATGGGTGTTGAAATCACTGAAAGGCGCCTAGATGTTGAAATATAACTATCTCCCTTTCTCTCACTAAAATTAGGTATTCCAGTCATTTTTTTAAATTTTTTCCTCCGAAATATATTGCTTGGGGCTAACAAAAATCGTGTCTGTTCTTTGAGAAATGTTGAGACAAAATTAAAGAAAAAAATAGAAATTATGGAAGAAGAAAAAAAAAGAAAAAAGGCGGGTATGATGTAGAGGTCTCAAGCTTCACAAAAACGCCGAGAGTATCAGGGACAAACTAAAACGGAATAAACAAGGTCGAGATGGAAATAAGATAGCCGAAGTTTCCTTTAATGTAACTTAACCACTCTTAAGCGATTACCTAACTTTAGACTGAATGAGCGGAGACCTTGATCGTCGAGATCCCTATGGATATTATACCCAGGTTTTATTTTATGTTTTATTTCTTCTTTGAGATTGGAAGTTATTTTTGGATTTGTATATTAAAGGAATAAATGATATAAGATTAATTTCTATTCCAATTCATATATTTATCAAGTTTCTTGGTCTTAGTAACATAATTGTTCTAGTGATATTTATGATTAAAAATAATATTTTTCTTGATGTTTTTATTATTAAAAAGAAGAAAGGTTATTTCTATACTTATGAACCTAATAGCTTGGATTAGCTTATCTTTTTATATTTAGTTGTATGATGCATTTAGAATTTTGATTTATAAGGACTTAGTTTAATTCTAAGAAATATAATAAGAGTATATTAACACATTTTCTATCCTATCAAGATAGTCCTTTTTATCAGGCATCTTATTTGTATAAAATAGTTTTCTTATTTTGGAACGATATCAACTATCTGCCCATCAATATTTTATTTAAATATTAATTTATCCTCTAAGATGTTTAGGGTATCTTGTAAGGTTGAACGGGCATTAGGGTGCCTCTTGATAATTAGGGTTAGTCAATTTGTCTTCCATCGGATATCGTAATATTTTATAAGATCATATTCTTATGTGTATAAAATAGTTTTCTTATTTTGGAACGATATCAACCATCTGGCCAACCATAGGACATAGGCCTGTTATTGGCCTTTACCATACCTTGCCAGCTTTACAGACGCGCGCGCGCAGACATACATAGCAGGGCTGTGACGTAGACATAGGACCCACTCTTTTTCAACATCAGATATCTTCATTTCCCATTCCTTATCTAATGTTTAGTATTATATATCAATTGTGCTACTACACGATTGTGCTCCTCCTACATCCTGCCGGGTAGGATCGTGAATAGTCCTGTCGTGGATACTCGTGATAGTCCTTCACTGATTTCTACGTGTGGTCAGGATTGAATTGAATTGAAATATTTGTTCATTTTCTCTGACAATTTTTGTACAACATAACAAAATTACTCAGATAATGACAAAAAGTAACGCCATTTAATGTCCGTTCTCGATTCGCATAAGGACTGTTGTGTGTTCTGTCAAGGTTCGTTGAGTGTTTGTATTTTTATTTAGTAATTTTAATTGGTTTTAATTTATTATCCTAATGTAGTCCTCACTATGTACTTGGGTCAACACACGAAGTTGTTGACCCAGGTTAGTTCACTCGACTAAGAAATGATTGGTTTACCCATTTTTTTTTTTTTTTTGCGTTTCACTAATAAAGCACCCCTGAGAAGGCAAAGGGCCGCCATATTTCGTTTTCGTTGCCTTATTTCATTGCTTCACAACCGCAATAAAGACACTGTCACGAATAGAGGACCACTGGTTGAGCTGGAACCCTTGTAGGAAAGTGAGTGGGCGAGCACTGTCAGCTGTAGGCTTACAGCGATGTCATACAGATCGAACTGTGAATGGCCGGCTTATCTCGGGATGGTAATGCATTTACCTGTGAAGTCCGAGGCCATATCACACTAGCAGTTTTCCCGCATTTTCTTATTCCCAAACGTGAATTGGAAGAACTGCACATTTTCAGAATTTTTTGAAGGCGACCCCCCCCCCCCCCTCCCCTCAGCATGGTGTGCATCCTGGCCGAGCAATATTAAACTCTTTGAGATATTTAGGGCAAGTTCCAATTTTTCCACTATTTTCTGCAAGAAAAGGATTGTTACCTTGGGAAGGTAACAATTCAACACTCGTAACCCCATTGTCACCTTCTCCATTTTCCAGCTTTTAGAATTAACAGCTTTGTCTGTGCAGTCCCTCAGACCTTGTTCAGAGCAACCTGGGCATGTGCAGTAAAGGTGTAGCAAAGATTCGCTGTTCGTGCTGACCCAGACCGAGCTCCGGCCAAGTGGTCCGGTGTTCGTGATGTCCCGGGGTAGATAATTCGGTGTTCGTGCTGGCCAAGGGGCTTCCTCTGAGCAAAGCCCTCCCGTGCACCACGAGAAGACCAGGGGCAGCTGAGCACTGCTCCTCCGCACATGCACCCTCGACCCGTTCGAGCTTTCCTTGCTCTGAACAAGCTCCGGGCTCACCCTGCTCCGAGCGAGCGTGTTCAGAGCTCACCCTACACCAAGCCAGTTCGTTTCAAGCAAAAACTGAAATTGCTCGGAGCTAACTTCGCTTCAATATTTCAAGCCCTAACCTGACACCAGTGAAATTGTTTCAATTTTAATAAAACTGCATTCCCCCAGAATGCGTTTTATTTGAGTTGTCACCACTTATTCCTATTCCTCTTCAGCATTCACTTTTTTATTCTTCTTATGTTGCTAGTTTCGAGTTCGAAAATGTGGAAAAAATGCAAAAGAAAGAAGAAAAACTGCTCAGTGTGGAAAAGAAAAACGGAGTTATTGAAAAAATAGTCTATTTCCACTAATACACGAAAAAACGCGAAAAACACTGTTATACCAGTTTCGGTGATCAAACCACCGTCAATAACAAACAACACCTGAAGGCACATTAGAGAGGTGATCTTATAAATAGTCAGAAAGTGAAATGTGGTAGATTGTGTGGTCGATCTTAGAAAAAAGAGTAGGGAAGGAGTTTCAAACCTAGTTTGGGAAGCTACGACTGTGGAAAAGATTTGGATCAGTATACCGTATTACGGAAAAATTTCGGATAAAATTGGTGAAATATTGACTTCTAAAGGGTTCGAAGTAGGATATATAAAACTAAAAATAATCTCAGATCTTCATTAAGTTCAGTTAAAGATAAAATTAATGTTCAAGATAAAAGTGGTGTTTATAAATTAAAGTGTTCTTGTGGACTTGACTATTTTGGTCAAGCTGGTAGGAAGTTTAGAGAAAGAATAAAGGAACATGAAAAAGATTTCAGGGATTATAAGGGTGATTCGGCCTTTGCACGTCATTTGAATGAATCCAGTCATAGCTTCAATTTTGATCTTGCAGACAGACAGTTCATTGAATATCTTCATTTTTGCCCAAAAGTTGGATGTACTTGAAAAATTCGAAATTATTAAGAGTGATAGGTTGGGTAAATCTTGAATGATAGTTCCTTTAAGTTTTTCTCCATTATTGCGTTCATTTCTGTATCAGCTTGGTCCACCCCCCCAACACCTTTCACCTTATGGTCCTTTCACTTTTTGGCATTTTCTTCCTGGGCCATTCAGAATCGACCCCGCTTCCTTTGTTCCCTTCACCATTCTTCTTCACAACCAATCAGACTCGACCCCCCTTCCTTTTTGACTATAAGATCACCTCTGTAATATGCCTTCAGTTATTGTTTGTTACTGACGATGGTTTGATCACCGAAACCGGTATAACGTTTTTCGTGTATTAGTGGAAATATACTATTTTTTCAATAACTCCGTTTTTCTTTGAAATGGGTTTCCACGATTTCTTCGCGAGTGATTTAGTTCGTGCTCAGTGTGGTATGGCCTTTACCACAGGTTTCAATTTCTTCAATCCACCGACTTTGATCAGTACCGGTGCTGTTATCGTGTAGGTTATTAGCAAGAGAAAATCTGTACTGTCGATGACTCGAGCCATGTTCAGTCATGTCATGATGTATATTCTTTTTTTATTTGTTCCCGAATAAAATTAGCTTCAGTTTAAATCTTATTTTTAGGGTCTGTTTGGAATGAAAGAGCTTTCTAACTACGATGGATTTTTTCTGCTGAAAGAAAATGTAATCAATAGAACTGATGAGCTTGTTGAAGAAATTTGCAATCCTAATAGGTAAGGTAAGGTCTGTTTGATAGGCATTTCCTATGTAGTGCTGTAGCTGCATGCTAGGTTGATGGATAAGGTTAGTCCGAGTTTGCTGTTAGGGCTTGTGCGTTTTGAACATAATATATTCGATAATTGAACGTTTTTAGGAAACGCAAGATAGTCGATGCCTTTGACGACCTGTCCAACACATTATGTAGTGTCGCCGATCTCGCTGAATTCGTCCGGCTGGCCCATCCCCAATCGACTTTCTCGTATGCCGCTGAGAACACCTGTATAGCACTCAGTGGACTTGTCGAAAAGTACGGTTATTTTTAGTCGTAGTATTTTATCATTACAAATAATAAGAAATAAAGCAACTGTATACTGCAGTCAGAAGTGCTAAAGTCGTATCTGAAAAGGACACTCACTAGTCAAGTGAGTGACTAGTGGTCACTAGTCAAGGAAAAGTGGGGAATCCTGGAAAAGTCTGGGAATTCTGCATTTTGTCATGAGAATAAGCTACGTTTGCAAGTTGGACGTAGTGTATTGATTCAGTTTGAGCCAATTCTTCTCCATTTATAGGTCTTGGGCTACTTTAGTTTCTTCCGGATTCGACCCTGAATCAAAACGCTGCAAATCCCTGCACAACGGTTTATTATTTTGTATAGAATACCCTTCCGTTACAGATCACAGCTCTATGTATAGATAATCCGTCTATATAATATGATATGTACTATTCTACACATATAATGTAGATCGCAGGCACTCCGTAGGTTAGTACCTAACCCCGTACTCGTTACTAGGTACCTACCTAAATCACGAGTTAAATGTTGCTAAAATAATTCTGCCGATGACAAACAGTACCTAACAAAAAGAAACACACATAATGAAGTTCTGAAAAGAAATTGTTGATGAGGAGTGAAAAAAGTTGCGAAAGTACCTACCAACAAACTCCAGCCCCTTCTACGTAGATGGTATAATGAACCGTTGTGTAATAATTTACCGTTGAGTAATGATTTACCGTAGTAATAATTTACCAATCAATAATACTTCAACGTTTGTTCAAGTTTCACTACCTACCAACAAACTCCAAAAGAGCCATCATTTTTCAAATTAAATAATATCACAGAACAACCAACTCGACTTCATACTCCGCCAATATAATCAGGTGATCCCTACCAATGATTGGCCGTATTCACAAATTCCTATTGTGGGCGCGTCTCTGGTTACGAGATTTGGTTTGAATTGTATACAATTTCATTCACACTGGAGTCGAAAATGCCTGTCGGTGCAAACTTCGGGGCCTTACTGTGAACGAACGGCTGGACGTACGACGCTCCGGATGGTCTTAAAAAACTCGCAAGTTCAAGAACTATTTAAAACCGTAAAAATATTCACGTAAAAAAATGGTATAGGCGTTTTGAAAATTTCAACCCCTATTTTGAACCCCTTAGAGATGACTCACAGTAACGTCGAGCTTCGAGGACCAACTAGACAGCGAACGGAACCTATAACCCGAATTTCATCAATTTTCTTTCATGGTAACTAAGAAAAGTGGCCCGTACGGCGTACGGCGTACGGCGTACGGTGTACGGCGTACGGCGGACAGACAGAAATATTTTTATTGCAGTTTTGGATTCTACATACCTTGAAACGTAAACCATCAAATTTTGAGGGGGGGTAAGAATTTTTTTTTTCATGCTCGATTCCAATGGTTCATTATTGAAAATAATAAACCAAAATGATTATTGGTACTTCCTTGACTTACTTTAATTCACGTTAGGCACAGCCCAACAGAAAGCTACTTGTGGAATTCAAAAAATAAATTTTAGAATCCTGACGAAACTTCAGCAAATCAGTAGGATTAACTAAACGTGTCAGCAACCTGGCAAATCTATTTAAAACTTCTCCAGGATCTCGATATTCCAGCGGTCTACTCATTTTCTATTTATACAGCCGTCAAAATGTCCAATGTTTAGTACAGTTAAGGGTATTGAATGAAAAACGCTGCTCTAATAAACGCCGGTGGTCGTACCTACCTGATGTGAACACAGATTCAACAATAGCAAAGTTGCTGTTTAATTCTTAATTGAATTACAAAGTAAAAATCTGTGATTCGACAATAATTTCAGTTCCGTTTTACCTAATACTTTGTCACATCCTCTCTAGATCTGGGTTTCTCAATTTCATTTGAGTTCAGTTTTATCTAATGCTCTATGTCACACCCTCTCTGGGTCTTGTTTTTGTCCAGGAAATCTCCAGCCTGGCTAGCGAATTTTGAAACGATTTGCCAACCGCGCTGCTACGTAAAACCCCCAAAATATGCTTGATAATATAGGTACTTGAGATGATAAGACTAGAGACTCGAAAATCCGAAACCACCACTTCAAATCCCCAGAATCATTAACTTTTTATTTACTGCGTCCTTCGCTGATTTGGCACTTGCGCCATCCTTTTCCGAGCAGCCCAATATAGTTTTGCTTCTCTGGTCGAAGTCGGAGCATCGTTGTTGGCGTCTTGGACGTCCCTAAGTTAGGGACATGTCAAAATATATTCCTTGTCCATAACTTCTACTTAGCATAAGGTGCATATAGGGGACTCCAACCTTGTCAGGGAATTTTGAAACAATTTATCGACCACCCTGCTACGTAAAACCTCCAAAATATACTTGAATATACTCATCAAAATATACTCAAAAGTTCTAAAGAAACCACCACCCCAAATCTCCCAGAATCATTCACTTTCAATTCTGTAGAGATGTTTGGCCAAGTACTCAAGGCCAGTCGTGAAACGGAAGTTGGCAACATTCTTGCAGTGCTTCAGGGGGAACTTGGTTTTCAACAGGTCGTCTACCAGAGGCTGCTTGCATGTACCAAGGGAGCATTTTCTCATATATTAAAAGTTGCTTTTAAATTCTCTCCTTGCCGCTTGGTAGGTATGTCGTGGGTAGGGATTCTTGAGGCTGTGAATCACCCTTCCTTGCCAGCGCATCTGCTATCTCATTTCCTGGCATTCCACAGTGAGCAGGGCACCATTGGAACCACATAGTGGATCCCTGTTTCAGCAGCTGCTCAACCACATACCTGCAAGCCAGTACCTGAGGGTGTACCCCACTGTTTTCAGTCACTGCTGTAATGGCTGCCTCAGAGTCAATGAACACTGCTACTCGTTCGTATTTCTGGGTCACAAGTTAATCCAAGGCAAGCTTTATTACGGAGATATCGCCATCGTAATTAGTGCACTACTTCCCCACTGGAGCCAATGTATGGAAGTCTGTGGAACACACGCCAGCACCAGCATTTAAGTTTGCATCCTGGGCTGAACTGTCCGTATACACTATGTGCTCGGATATTGTTGGCTTACAGCCTCCAGGAATAGGCCCTTCAGTAGATCGGGTAGCGTCACTCCTTTCTGAACATGTTCTGGCAGGCACAAAGATTTGCATACTAGGGATCGAGGTGTCCAATGCCGGTAAAAGTACCATGTTTCCTGTAAAGAAGTCTACTCCTCCAGTTGGCGTCCCAAGAGGGTCCGCCTGGCCTTGATGGTAAACTTCTCTTGTGAAACCAATCTCTGACTTGCTGGCTCATGTGACCCCCAGTATGGAGCAGGGCATCGCTAGACTCGACCGTAGAGGAGCGATGCAGCAAATGCTCTACGCACCTCCAGTGGCTCAGTGCGTGACTACAATTCCGTCACAGTGATTGCTGTTGAACCATTCAGTAATTTTGGTCATAAAGTCACATATGGTATGACGTTCTTACTACTGAGTACATTTATGTAAAACCAATCTAGGTACTGTGGCTTGTTTTCATGTCCTTCATTTCATTTAGTTTATTAATTAACAGGTTGAACACAAATAGAAATCTCTACGATGCTCTGAAGAACGTTGTTACCCATGGCGACAAGTTCCCAACAACTGAAGTCGACAACCACGTAGCAGCACTGTTCCTTTTCGATTTCGAGCAATGCGGCATCCACTTGCCAGAGGAGAAGAGGCAAGAAGTCGTTGCGTTGAACGACTATATTCTCCAACTGGGTCAAAGGTTCATGGCAGGATCCGTTGCACCACGTTCTATAGCTAAGGAATCTGTCCCTCCCAACATAAGACCATAGTAAGTGTATAGTTACTTGCAGCTGTGACTCACCACCACAAATCTTGAAACTTCCAGTTCAGAAAACTCTTGAGCTTGAATAGTTTTAGGCAGATCCTCGGTGCAGGCCGTCACTGTTTTTCCTGTGGGTCATTCATTTTGTCTAGCCCTCATTTCATTGATTGATTCATTTTAATTTTGCAATATCAGCTGTTAGAACGCATTTAGGAGAAATGATGATGGTTATACAACCTAATGTGGTACCTAAATAGTTATATTTAGGTACCACATTATTATATCTGTCATTTTGCATCCACGAAGCAGCAAGTTATCTTTGTAAAAGCTGTTGAGTGGCTTTAAGCTTGCAACAAGCCAGAATAAACCACTGCACCAGGGCTGCTCACCATGGATACTATTCAGATCGAATGAAGCCATAGTGTACCTAAGTGTGAAACGAGGCTTGGAATATTGTTGTGACTGAAGTTTTTCTCTTTAAGTTTCGTAGAGGACAATGACAACATAGTAGTTACCAGCATCTCGATTGACTGCAGAGAGGAAATCGTGAGAGAGGCTTGTTACAAAATGTACCTTCTCCCAGATTCAGACCAAGAATATTTTCTCAATGAATTGCTGAAAGCGAGGAACCGCCTGGCCAATTTATGCGGCTTTCCTACTTACGCTCACCGGTAAAAATTTAAATACTGTAATTTTATCATGAATTTTGATGTTAAAATTATCACTCAGCCCACACAGGCTACTTTTATCACTAAGTGATATGCTAAATGCTCCTGTTCACAAAGCTGCCATGCTGCGTGCATGACTGATGAATGACCAACACTGCCGTGTGAAGGAAAAACGCCTTAGCTGCGTGTATGATAAGTAAAACCACCTCAACTCTCCATTTGAAACACCCTAACTAGCGTATTTTGATGAGGAAAAAGTCTCAACTCGCTAAAATCGTTGTTGAGGCGTTCTTCCTCCAAACCGCTGGCTTCAGAATCGGGTTGAGACGTTTGACATGGCTCCGAGAGGTGATTCTCCTCCAAATGTTTACGCGGCGGACCTTGAGGTGTTTTTCGTGACGCACACAGGAATTCACAGTAACGTAATGAAAGTTGAGGCGTTTTTGCATCAAAATCTTTCCGAGAAAACCCATTCAGTGTGAATGTAAAACGCCTCAGAAGGGATTTGAGGCGTTTTTCCTCCAAAAACGTTTCAAAAACCGGCAAGAAATAATTTATAAACACCTCAAGTGCCATGAATCGATTGAAAAACCTGGTATTTGGAGTATTTATCATACCATCGATCTGGTCGAACATAAACCAAAGTCTAGCCAAAAAATGGGGTCACAGGAGTGATCTGGAGTGAATCTATGGTGAGTTTTTGTTGTAAAACTTAAAGCTGGTTGATGAAAATTCAATAATTTCGAGTTGAGGCGTTTTTCCTTCACATGGCAGAACAGGTCAATGTTGCTATCGGGAGATTGACCATCTGAATTTTTCAATGAATCCTTTTGTACGGTCACGGTATTGTGATCAAATACGGGTACAAAGTTTTAAATCCTAACAAATTTGAAAATCGAAGGCAAGGGCACAGGCACAGAATGCTATGCGATTGGAAGATCCCGTGTGACACGTTGGGCTTTGAGAAGTTCCCCCGCAATGGCTAGAAATACCATAAAAAAAATGAGAAAATAAATTCCAATTTTGATTTGACTTCATTTGAAATGACAAGTTACTGGCCACTGGACTGTTTCAGTCTACCGGCTTGTGGGTGTAAGGAATGTGGCTTTGAAACGGGAGTTGGGCATCCAGCTACATAGAATACGTGGCTCCGTACTGTTCCTTCAAATATTGCCTTTTACTAGTGCGATGTTGCAAAATGGTTCATAACTGTGCTAGTTGGCAAAATAAACAAAAACTGAAGAAATTATTCAAAGTGATCTGTTGAGGAGGAATGGCGAGGCACCTGCTTGTCATTTGACCAGATGTCTAGGTGTGCAAGGTAGGGTCAGGTGCTGTGCCTTGAGCCACTGTTCTGGCTACCTTGGCCTCCCAACCTGCTAGCGCTCCGATTTCATTGTTTTGCTCTGAATTTATCAGGAAACACGTCAGCTACAATTTAATTCCCACTGGTTCAAATGGGGTTTTCCGGCATTTGAGTTGAAATAGGAGCAACTTATGTCGCAAGATACAAACATGGAATGTAGGTACCTGGAGCCAAATAATACGAGGTTTATTTGCAGTGGCCATCTAATGGCTCCAGGCTGATGGCTCCAGGTGCAAGCGTACAGCACCTACCTTTGAAGACCATTGTATCAATCCAAGTGTGAATATTTATCCAAAGCTGTGTATCAGTAGATGAACACAAACTTAGGCATCTTTCACAAGGGGGGGAGGGGCAAGGCTCGTGCTCATGAGCGGGAGGAAGGCGCGGAAGACTGAAATGCACAGAGTCTAATTGAGCTTTCACATGGGGAGCATGAGACTTTGGGGCTCGCGAGTGAGAGCCCGCAAGGCTCGAGCATTTCGAGCTGTGCTTTTCGAAAGGTCGCGTCTCTTCACCGAAATGTAAAGAGAAGTGTGGGGCATTCACAAGACACGTGACAACGGCTCTCACTCCCCAATCTCTCACACCCCTGTGACAGGTGAAGATGGAGGTGGATATTGAGAAACTTGTTGTCATCCTGTCGAAGTTCTTGGTAAGTGTGGCAAAAACTCCTGCTTCATCGCGCCTTTGGTTGACAGGATCTACCCAATACTTCCTGGAACTTCGGCGTTTTCAAAGATGGCGTCGAAGAAGTTAAATGGCCAAAGCCCGCCTACCATCCATCGTGACTGACGCGACGCGAAAGCCCCGTGCGGCAGCCAAAAGGCTGTTCGTGTGGAAGAGTGGGAGGTAGGAGCGGAAAAAGCACGAGACTTGCGGCTCCTCTTGTGAAGGGGGCCTTACTGTAACTATCTGATGGATTCGTGTTAAGACGACTGGTCCAAGTTGTGATTAACGTGTTCCATTGGTATTAAGTTTAAAAGTTTCTGTAAAAAATTCCAAATTGTTACACTGGCTTTGTCTGGCAACTGCTTCAGAGATGTTGAGCCTCGAGCTGTTACATCATTGTGTTTGGGAGTTAGTGGGAAAAATCTTTCAAGTACCTCATGGGTGGGGAAACAAAAGCACGGACTGTAACATGCAACTGAACCCTTTTTGGGATCGGGTTGGCCTGTTGCATGCACCCGGTTTGGTCCTGATCTCACACCTCTTCCCTGTCAGTCTACTGGAGACTCCCACTCTTGGGCAGTTCGAGGTCAGCAAACTGTTGCATGTTAATCTGGTAGGATACTCTCGTGGCAGAACAGACCCTGGCCAGTAATCTGTGGGCCTGCAAGTAATGGCCTGCAGGTGTGGGAGACAGCCTTCGTTACCCTCTTCATTTTTGCTTGGTTTCGGGAGTATACTTAGCCGCAGTAGGTATATAACGCAGTTTTGTATGGATAACTTGCTCGATATTTCATGAACTTCAACGTTCGATTGATTGCATTTTTTGTTAAGCGCCCTGAAGGCCAGCTTGGCCGAGCACCCCAACAACACAACGGATTTCCTAGAAGAGCTAAATGAGATGCTCAAGCCCAAAGTTCAGTCTGATTTCAACGCTATGCTTGATATCAAGAAAAAAGAAAACCCTCTTGCCACTGTGAGTATATCAGATTTCTTGTGCATGAAAGTTGTAGAACTAATCTAAAATTGAAAAAAGTAAATAAATAATGAAACGAATAAGTAAGTAGGCAAATAAATAAAACGAAAAAATTATTACAATAAAAATAAATATGTAAAAATCAGTATTTCCTAATACAGTTAGAAGGTACTTGTAGGGCTATAATTTTGGACTATCGGCTCTTTTACCATCGAGGTTTTATCCTAGGCAAGTCCATTATTGATCTCCTCCCTTCAGCAGTTAATAGGGAATAGCGTGGAGTTCTAGGTAACAATCCACCATCTGTTCATTGGCTTCAGATATGCATACGACACTATGATAAGGAAGAAGCTTGGCAATGGCAGTTCGACGTGCCAGATAAGGTACCTGTGGGGGCAATATTGTAGTTGAATAAAGCATATTAAAACAAAAACAAAACAACAGGTACCTATGTAGGATGGTGGAGCTTACCATGCAAGGAACACACTGCCAAGCACATACCCAGAGGAGTTCTGATCAGTTTGAGACTACCGTTGGTTTGAGACAGGGAGAAACCATAGCTTATCTGCTACTCAACATGGCCCTAGAAAAGGTATTGGGAGACGCCCAACTGCAAAACTTTGGCACACTCCTTCATAGGCGGACAGGTATTGGCCTATGCTGATGATATAAATGTGATGGCCAGAACTGTTAGGGACCTAGAGAGCGTTTATTCCTCACTAAGTGAGCAGCCAGTCCAGGCTAGGGCTTTTTTCCGTCTGCCCTGCCAGCGTCACGGACGTGATCAGCTGTCCTATGAGAGAATCGGAGGATGACCATTTCGCTGTTGGCTACTCGTTGCATCACCCCGTTGAGTGGAGGAATTCCCCCAACAGCTACATGGTTCATACTTGGTGTCACCTCCTCACTAATGTCGATGGCAGCAAGAATGGGGCTCATCGTTGAACAGGAGAAACCGAAGTATGTTGTCTCAAGTAGGAATCTTAACAGAATCAGAACACCAGAAATACTCCTCGGCTCATGCTGTTTGAGAACAATGATTGCACAATCGAAATAAAATCCAGGGCGCTGGCTACCATTTGGTGCTATTTCGGACTGTGCCGCTCTTCATGTCTCGGATGCCGTCAGTAAGAGTTAAATTAACCTTGTACCATTGCCTGCCCTAACTTACTGGTCGGAAACAGGGGTGATGACTAAGCTGTCAGAGAGCGTCGAGGGTCTTTGAAAGTGAGATCCTTCGGTGAATCCTCGGCCCAGTATGTGAAATGGGATTGCAATACAACGATCAACACTCTGCAATCTGTACGAAGACTTGGACATAGTCGAGTTTGTGAAGTTGGGGAGGTTGAGATGGGCCAGCCATGTTCTCCGAATTGATGATGAGGATCCATCAAGGCTGCTGCTACTCTCACGCTCGAATGTTACAAGGAGGACAGGAAGACTGAGGTTCAGATGGAGTGACAACTTGGGAGAAGACACAGGCTTGTGTGCTACGACTGCAAGAAGGCGACACCAGACCGTTCCAGCTGGAAGGACGTTCTTATTGTTTAATTAGTGATTGCTGACATTTGTAGATGGCGATGTGGTTCTCTTAAAATCCAGATAATAATCAATAGCACAATTTCAAATAAAAAGTTGTTAGCCAGGGAGAGATTGTGGTATATTTAATCCTAAGTTCTACTTGTCGATATTTCCCCGATTTGTCAAGTTTGAAGTTCCATCAAACCAGTAAATTATTTAAACCGCTGGCTATTCATCTCCCCTACCTCTCTTCCAACTTCTTTGGTAGAATCCCCCTCCCCCCCCCCTTCTGAAACAAACACTAATAAACGTGTATGTATCTATTTTGAAACGCGAGAATTTAATTAACAACAACTATCTCGCGTTTTGCAGGAGCTCGCACCTTGGGATATTCCCTACATATGCTCAAAGGCTAGAAGAGAGCTGTATAACTCAGAAGGCTCGGACTTCCCGCCGTATTTCTCCTTAGGGGCTTGCATGGAAGGCTTCAACCTACTGATGCAGAGCCTTTTTGGAATTCAGCTTGTCAACGAGCCGATGGAAAGCGGAGAGTGTTGGGCTACCGACGTTTACAAATTGGCTGGTTAGTCAGTCTTTTATTTCGTACTCTCACCGAAATGGATACTACATGTCTTTTTTGCTGACGATTTTTAAATGTTTCCTCATTCAGATGTAAACAAGGGGCACGTTTATAAGATAGATGCCTTTCTGTTTACCTGATTGTGAACAATAAAAAAATCTCAGAACATTCTCTAGTTTAAAAAAATTGAAATTCTTACAAATATTTTGTGGAATTCTGTCAAAGGTTTGAGGTTGTCAGGGGCTGGTCTATCGACGATCAGCAATTCCCTTTTCGATCTGAACAATATGGGGGTCGGGCCTGCCCTTATAAGGACCACAGTTTTTGAGGTACAATATCTCGTCAACCAGTGGACATAATTGGGGTTTTTTTTTCAAATTCAACTCAACCTATTGGAGGTTGCAGTACAATTTCTAACAATTTTTATTAACTTAAACAATCTCATGGAGGTTTTTGAGGTACAATTTCTCGTCAACCAATGGACATGATTGAATTTTTTTTTGCGTTTACTTTATTATTCTGTGAATAATACACTTACACTTATGTATTCGCTCAGCAAAAAATTGTATAACACCCCCTCAACGTTTTTTATTTTACGTTTCAAGGTGCGTAGATTCCAAAAATGCGATGTCCGTACGCCGTCCGCCGTATCACGCATAACTACTTCATTTTCAGTCTAGAAAATTCGTTTTTTCGCACACAGGCTCCTTTTGGGCTCATTTACTTCGAGAAGGACTGACACAAGTCCGTGTTGCTACCCACGTCCACGTTGTTAGAGAAAAAACGTGGACGAAGGCATCTCCTGACTGATCACATTTTTCGACCTTCGAGTTACATTTTCTAGATAACCAAAATGGACTTATCGAGGATCCTTTTTCAAAAGTTTCAATTTTTCCTATTTTTACGACCGTTCCACCTATTTTCGAAATGTAGTAGAACAGCTACCAAAATTTTTGCGATTACAATACCGGAAAAAAGATGTGGAGCGCGTTCGAGAGGGTGAGGTGAAGTTTAAAAACGCTGCAAAATCCTTATCACATGGTTTTATTATTCTATCGGACATACCTACAGAAATATTGGCTGTTCATTTGTTGTTTCTTTCATGCGAAATAATTGAAATTGCTATTTCTGATGGTTTCCACCAATTTTGGCCCCCAAAACACGTATTAGGTACACTCTTTTTTTTCCAAATTATCTTTGATCATTGTTAGTGCCATTTAATCGTCTTGATCCGCGTGTCGACACTTTTTCTAGTGTTATTATACAAATTGATGGTGATTTCAGACGATTTTCCAGGTTTTTTTTGCCTCATAAAAAATCAATTTTGGCAATTGCCTTGATTCACCTGTTGACACTGTTTCTAGTGTCTTTGGTAGAACCTCAATTTTCCACTCTTTGGTCAAAATCGACTTCATATTCGGTCTTCTGGTTCAAAAAAACATGGAAACCGATGCCTCAAAAGCTCATGTTACTAAAACACAAAACTACCTATTTTTACACCCATTTTTCACCAATAACACCCCTGGGTATTTTCCGATCGGGCTGCAAAGTTTCGGGACACAGCTAGGGCCCAAATGGAGCATGTGTGCGAAAGAACGAATGTTTTACTCCGAATGTGAAGTAGATATGGATGATCCGGTGTACGGCGGACGGACATTGCATTTTTGGAATCTACGCACTTTGTAAAAGAAAAAAACAAAAAAAATGTGAGGGTGTTTTAAAAATGTGTATTATTCGTAGAATAATAAACCAAAATGAGAGAAGTACATAAAGATGATGAAAGGACAGATGCTTGGAATACAAATTTGTTCGGATTACATTATTTGAGAAGTGAAAATGAATACATTCGGTCTTGACTGGTTCTTCCAGTGTTCCTGCTGCCATTTTTTGGAGAACTGAAGCCTAAAATATCTCACTAAGATCATTAAGGCCTTAGTTTTATGGTTTCGGGTTTTAACTGCAGTAATCTTTAGGAAATAGAATTACCATACCTTCTGGAGGAATCTCTCACCACCAGCTGATCGAGTACTGGAGGCGAGCGCATTCGATGTAAGGGCATGTTCATGGGGCCGAGAGAATACTAATATTGATGATGTTCTTAGGTGCATCGAAAGTGCTCGCGGAAATAACCCTTTAGATTTAGGCAACATTGGTTAAAAATCTACTCACATTGTAGCATCTACTATAATGTAGGAATTCATAGTTTATAAAATGTTACAGTGGAACACGAGTCCGAAGGTTTGTTGGGTCACATCTACTGTGATTTTTATGAGCGGAAGAACAAGCCGAATCAGGACTGTCATTTCACAATCCGAGGAGGGAGACGCCTTCCAGATGGATCTTACCAGGTTTGTTGTCAATATCCTGTAACAGTTCTGTTTACTTATAAGTTGGTATCTCTTGTCCACATTGCTATAGTACTAGTCCAATAATTGCTGGAAATGTTACACTAGACCTTCCTAATGTGACATTTCCAGCAATAACCATCACATTCTGTGTTTTTTTTAGAGCCATTTTTGTCTTAGTCACTGGGGTGCTAGCAAGTCGAGTACATTATTTGATGTTAATACATCTTCAGGCCGTCGAGAGAACACTGAAGTCAGTTGGTCGAGAGGGGAGTAGTGAAGGGTGGGTTGTTGGCAGGGAGACTAAGGATGTGAAAGGTAATTTGTGAAACGGTTTTACGGCCAAACTAATTGTAATTTTTTTTAAAAACATTCCTTGATATTATTTCATTTGAAGAATTGAATCATAAAGTGGGGAAAGACAGGCTTAAGGTTCTCGCACACTATGCGGGAACAGGACAGGAAACGCCGTGGATAGGACGCGGGATGCCGGCCGGCTGCCGCTGTCCCGTCCTGCGCCTATACCCACACCAGGCAGGAACTTCCTCAACTCTCTTTCCCCCACCGCTCGCCATACTCCCGTCGTTTCAAGATCTCCTGTTCTCAAACAACATTTTTGTCCCATTTCCTTCTTAGAGTGAGAGTAGCATACAAGTTTAATTCATGAGTGATTCTTCATCATCATCATCTTCTGAGGAAGAAGCTATAGTTGCGGCTATTCTGCTCACCGAACCTAATAAAAGGATGTGGGTTCATGACCATCTTAAGAAGCGAGATGAATTTGGAGAGTTCAGTACGATTTTTGAGGACCTCAAAAATGATGCTCATAAATTTTTGACCTACTACCGAATGAACTATAAAAAATTTGAAGAGCTGTTGGGTATGGTGGAACCACATATTACGAAGATGGATACTAGTTTTCGGAAATCAATTAGTCCACGAGAAAGACTGGCTCTCACATTGAGGTGACATTTTTTGACCCTCTTTAACATAATGCGCTTGAAACTTTGACATTGATGCACTGAACATTTTGACGCCTAAAATATGTATAGGTACCGATCGAGTCATGCAGCATGATCATGAGTGAATTTTGAAAGAAGATGAGATACCTACCAACCCCTCGTCATATTTCTTTTTTTTAAATCACGTTTAACACGATTTTTAGCAATTTTAGTGACAACATAACTTGAATTTGAACACTTAATTGCGAGCAAAACATTGCCAGTTTTTCACTTTTTGTGTGATGTCCTACATCAGGGAATCAAGAAATGACCAGGCAATTGGAGAAACAGCGGCTATTTTAATTTAACAAATAATAGTTATGAATGAGAAATGTACCTTGGACAAGGGAAGGCGGGCGTGAACATGGAGAAAATTTGGACGGTGGAGGGAGAACGTCCCGTGCCAGGAAACGCCGTTTTTCGCTTTGAGAGCGATCGCGCCGCAACCCGTCCTGTTCCTGCCCCATGCCGTGACCGCCGCGTCCCACCTAGTATGCGTATCTCCGTTCAAATACACAGAAGCGAAAAAATACGACCCGCGTCCCACGGCTGTTTCCCGTCCTTTTCCCGCCTAGTGTGTGAGGACCTTTAGCCGAGACAGGCGACCGTACAGTGCGTGGACTTGGTTTTTTCCTCTTCTACCACTGGGTTCAGGGGTTTACCCCCCCTCCATCCTGCAGGCCCAGACACCGCATACAGGTGCGCGATCCTCTCAATCAAAGCGAAACTGCCTGTATCACAGAGAACTGCGTCCTCACCCTTACCCACCCCAGAACTTGAGAATACGATTTCGACCACTTCGTTGGTGAAATAGA
Source organism: Leptopterna dolabrata (assembly GCA_954871275.1). Classification (NCBI taxonomy): domain Eukaryota; kingdom Metazoa; phylum Arthropoda; class Insecta; order Hemiptera; family Miridae; genus Leptopterna; species Leptopterna dolabrata. The sequence continues at coordinate 12,397,438 of OX940979.1, forward strand.
AGAAGACTTATATAAAAATGCTGACCATGAATATTATAGAAATAAATTGTTGATAGAGGGATACCATCCTAAAATAGGTAGGTAACCTGTAAGGTACGGAGTAAAGGGTAATGATTGATCACTACAGGCACCATCTCACATCGGAGGGAACCAAAAGGTCCTAAGCTGATGCATAACTGTCAGGAAGTCGATAACCCGTTACGAGGTAAACCATTATGGGTGGCAGGTAGTTACTCAATACCATCCCCACATCAAAGGGTGCGAGAGCCAGACACTTACTTACCTATGTGAGGCTAGACGGTAGGTACCATCTCTTTAGTGCTGCCCAAGCCCAGTGCCCAGGAGAAGCGAAGTAGTTATTCCAATAACGTAGGTTTTCTCATAACCGGTATGTCAGTGACCGGTTCTTGGTCGTATTCTGAGAGGTTCCGTTATTCAACGCCCTTCACTAGTAGAGTTTGCTTGTTTTTCTAGTATTTACAATAAGGTTAGCGTCATTATTCTTCTTTGTCATCCGAGTTCCCGCCTTTTTTGTTGTTGTTGCAGAACCCCCTAGTTGCAGTTATGCTGAATGTTCCTCCACCCCGGTGGAACGGGCCCAGCCTCCTGACGCCGTCTATGGTCGACAACCTGTTCCACGAAATGGGCCACGCCATGCATTCCATGTTGGCTCGAACGGAACACCAGCACGTCACTGGAACGCGGTGCGCTATGGACTTTGCCGAAGTCCCTTCTGTACTTATGGAATACTTCTCAGCTGACCACAGGGTAAGGTTCTTTCTGTTGATCTCTTGTGGGTTTCACCAATTGTTGCGGCCGATCTCCGGCATTTAGGATTCAACAAAATCAGCGGCACAATTGCTAGTAGGACTCCTGGCCGCCTCATTGATCCCTATAAGTTGTGTGCTGATTCTCCAGCATTTTCAGAAAAACGCTTTTACTTCTGAGTGTACCGACCTAGCGTAAGCTTTGTTTTCACTTTGGAGAGGAAAACTTTTTCTTTTTTAAATCTCAAATCAAAATTCCAATTGCGTTTTACGTTTTGAAGCTGTGTGAACAAATTTGGTTCGTTGTCTGTCCACCAATCCTTGCCGCACATAATTTCCTCAGTTCAAATCCGATTTTGCAGACCTTTTCAGGGAACATGCGGGTTAGGCACTATATGGTCCCCTATGAATTCCATCACCATCGAATCACTGGCACGGCCATTGCTCATGCGCAAACGCGAAATATGAGATACTTATTTTCTTATCAAAACGATTTCCCGATTTGACTCAAATTTGGTGGGTAGTTGGGGTGTAGGGCCTAGATAGTCTCTTATGAATTTCACCGCGGTCAGATCATCGGTACGGACACTACGCGTGCACAAATGCGAAATATGAGATAGGTACTCAATTTCTTGCGAACCAGTTACGGCCACTACTCATGCACAACCGCGAAATATGAGATACTCTATTTCTTACGACAGATTTCCCAATTTTGCTCAAATTTGGTGGGTAGTTGGGGTGTAGGGCCTAGATAATCTCTTATGGTATGGCTGCTGCGCATGCAAAAATGCGAAATATGAGATAGATACTCAATTTCTTGAGAACCAGTTTCCCGATTTGACTCAAATTTGGTGGGTAGTTGGAGGTGTAGCGCCTTGATAATCTCTCATGAATTTCGTCACGGTCAGATCATTGGTACGGCCCCTGCGCCTGTGCAAATATTTAATCTTAGAATGGTACTCAAGTTCCCGATTTTGCTCAAATTTGGTGGGTAGTAGGGGTATAGGGCTTAGATAGTCTCTTATGAATTTCATAACTATGGAATCATTGGTAAGGCCACTGCTCCTGCACAAGTGCGAAATTTTAGAATGGTACTAAATTTCTTACGAACCAATGTATTTTCTCTCGTTTTTAGGTCGTCCGATCTTTTGCTCGTCACTATGAAACCAAAGAGCCAATGCCAGAGAAAATGCTTGACCAGTACTGCAGCTCCAAACACTTATTTTCTGCGTCCGAAATGCAGTTGCAAGTGTTCTATTCTCTTCTCGACCAGAAATATCACGGCCCACATCCTTTGGTTGGGAGCACCACCGAAATATTGGCTCAGCTACAGAGCAATTATTATGGAATCCCTTACGTCGACAATACGGTAATTATTGCACAGTTGATTGCTCTTGTTGTCTGTACAAGTGTGATCACTTCTAGATGATACTTTTCTGATGAACGATCATTGGGATGGCATGGAACGAGGGAAAAAACCAAAGCTCTTTCGAGTTGTTGGGCAGGACTGCCCTTTGTTGAGATGTTGGAATTGACCCAAGAGGAAGGGGGGGGGGGGGGGGTTAAATCGTGCGAGGATCTCTCTTTTGCACAACATCACACGTCAGGATGTTCAGTTGTGTGCCGATCTGTAATCTAGAAAGGAAGCATTTGTTACTGGGTGGAACCAGCAGATGCGTTGTGTACTGAACGCCAATACTTGGGATGTCAGTATATTCATGCTTGAGGTTCATTTTCAATTCTGTGTTCAGTTCTGTGCTGGACCCATTGGCCTTATCAGAATCACCCAAGTTAAGATACCATGTTAACCTACAGTGCCCATGTACTGGCAAGCCTACCTGAAATGGCGTTTGCTTTACCTCACTTTTTACTTACTTGAAAAGTCAGATTGTGGATCGATAGAACATCTTATCCATTTTTCTATGCTGACAGTATTTACCCCGGTTCACATAGATACTGTAGGTGGCCTTTGAATATCACCAACATCGACCATCACCATGAGAACACAATACTGGTGGCGCCAGACGGCTTTATAAGTCTATCTGACACTTCTGAAAGGAGACCCAATCCGGCTCCAAAATATGATGATCAATTCTGTCACAAACAACTCCAAAGCCGGTAGAGATGATCCGGTTCTGCCACAAACAACTCCAAAGCCAGTAGAGACGATCCAATTCTCCCACAAACAACTCCAATGCCGGTAGAGATGGTCCGATTCTGCCACAAACCACTTCAAAGCCAGTAGAGACAATCCAATTCTCCCACAAACAACTCCAAAGCCGGTAGAGATGATCCGGTTCTGCCACAAACAACTCCAAAGCCAGTAGAGATGATCCAATTCTCCCACAAACAACTCCAATGCCGGTAGAGATGGTCCGATTCTGCCGCAAACAACTCCAAAGCTGGTAGAGATGATCCGGTTCTGCCACAACTCCAAAGCCGGTAGAGATGGTCTGATTCTGCCGCAAACAACTCCAAAGCTGGTAGAGATGATCCGGTTCTGCCACAAACAACTCCAAAGCCGGTAGAGATGATACCATTCTCCCAGAAACAAGTCCAGAGCTGGCAGAAACGATCAGATACTACCACAACTCCAGAGCCAGTACAGATGATGCGATTCTCCCATAAACAATTCCAAAGCCAGTTGAGATGATCCTGGCTGCATGTGGTGATGGTAGCGGAAGTCAAGTACAGATAACATGCAATTACTGGCTAGGGGTGCAGTGTTGAGTGGAGAACTAACTCAAACGACAAGTTCAATTTTAGCAGAAGGGTCTTTCTTAAGGATGAATCTTCTGGGTGCTTAATTTATTGTGAGGATATTGTGCTAGCCAATCAAACTGTCCATTTTAGAGGTATACGATTTTGATTGGGTAACCACTACATTATGGTAAAGATTAGAGAGAGAGCACCCTGCTGTACCCACAGCACCTGCTCTGCCGCAAAACCCGATGGGGGGGGGATCGAATTTTGGTGGATGCACTTGTCAAGTTGATTACTCAGTAGATTGTCAAGATTCGTGTTGGTGGCATAAGACAGTTTCTGAAGTTGTCCGATAGACAGCCATCCGGCACCGCCAACATTTGTGTGCTCATGGCGATGTTCGATCTCTGTGATATTCGAAGCATACTGATACTATTATGTGATGACTCTGGCTTTGATTAAATTTTAAATGTGGTAAAATTCGTGTTGAATTTTGACTGGGTAGGAGTTTTGGAAGAGAGAGGAGAGCGAGGAATTGTATCCGCGGTTTTCGCGAGCTAGGCAAGTTGGGCGCTTTTTATATGTGCCTCTATTCTCAGCTTCCATCGGAACGACCGTTGGGAGCCGTTTGAGGGAGAGTTACCTGGGCAGTGTCCCTCCCACTGTGTAGCTCCACTTTTCCGTTGTTTATTGATGAAAATCTTAACGTATATACAGGAATGGTATATTATGAGGGTACCCACGACACTATATATATATAATACAATCTTTTGTCATGGATAGGTACCAGTCATTTCCTTCGAATTTAGTACACTATATTGAAATTTTACATTCCTGACTGATTTTGTTTGATCCATCATGAGTCGATTTTGTATTTCCTTTAAAATATTGTATTATTTATGAATAATAAGTCCACTAATAAATAAATAATACTAATGAATAAATAAATAAATTAAAGGATCTTCTTCATGTTGTTCGCAAAACTGACTTAGTGAAGAGGTAATTTGGGAGGTTAAGCTCCCAGTGGCAGATGCCAGTTCAGTGTCATGTGAACAACTCTGCAGCTAATGGAGGCATAGATGAATGAATTGCTGGGACGTAGTAACGCAATTGCAGCTCCGTGTGAAGCAGGCATAAGTCGTCCGTCTATTTTAATTGTGCTCCATAATTAAAATTTTGTTTTGGGTTTACATTGGTTGTAGGCGTGGCAACTGAGGTTTTCTCACTTGGTAGGCTACGGGGCCAAGTACTATTCCTACTTGATGAGTCGGTCCGTCGCCTCGTCCATCTGGCAGAACTTCTTCATCGGGGATCCCTTCAGCCGACAGGCAGGCGAGAGATACAGGCGGGAATGCTTGGGTCATGGAGGCGGGAAACCGGCTCGCGCCCTCGTCAAAGACTTCCTTCAGATCGAACCTGCTCCCCGGTACCTGGCAAAATCCCTCATCAGCGAACTGGACCGACAACCCCAGTTCAAGTTATAGATTCTTGATCTGTTGCTATTACCTATGAGGCAGATAGTGCCGACAGTGATGACGATAATTAAATTAGTACTTATTTCGCCTTCCAAATCGATTTTCTTTATTGGTCATACATCGCAATATCACTATATTCCTCGTGATGTGTTCCGTAATCATAGCTGCGACTTAGCCTGTTTCCAAAATAGGGACCTGTTGTCTGACTAGGTACCTGTTATCCTAAGTAGCTCTGTTAGATACACATCAGGAACTGTTATTTTGGCGCAGAACTGTTGATTTTTACGATTTTATGTGTCATCCAAAGACCTGAGCTGCACAAAGCAGCTGAGCCTGTAATTTCATATTGTACATATTTAGTTAACAAATAAATTATTCAAAAAATTACAGCACCATTCTTCTTCGATAGTATTTCTCATCCTCACTATCTGTTCGACTCGGTCATGAAAACATGCCTGGGAAGTTATTTAGTTATGTACACACGGTGTCCCACTTTCTGAATAGGGCCATATTCGAATAGGAAATTTAACACGCTCTCTAACGGTGGCCTTATTTTTAATTTTACAGTGTAATTTAAGAGTTGTAGCCATTTTAAGCAGTGTAAGGTTTCGACACACAAACACCATAAAATCTTGGAAGTTAAAACGCTGCAAAGTCCTTGTCACATGAGTTTATTACTCTTCTGGACATACCTACAGAAATGCTGGAAATACATTTATTGTTTCTTTCATGTGAAATAATTTAAATAGCTATTGTTGATGGTTTCCACCAATTTTGGCTTCCAAAAAACGCGAATTAGGCCCATGTTTTTGACAAATTATCATTGATCATTGCTGGTGCCATTCAACTGTCTTGATACTTTTAAATTGTAGGTAAACAACCATTCTTGTCCAATAGTTACATGTACGAGCGGAGATGCGATGTACCCACCTAGGTACCTAGTGTTTTTTTAAAACATATAATCTTGGTTTATTATCGTCAATAATGAACATTATGGAATCGAGCGCGAAGAAACAATTTTTGTAACCCCCCCCTCAAAATATAATGGTTCCCGTTTCAAGGTACGTAGAATCCAAAAATCGAATTAAAAAACCTTTCCGTACTTCGTACTAATCATGAACCAAAATTAATGAAATTTGGTTTTTAGGTCCCATTTGGGGTCATGCTGGTCCGCGAAGCTCTCGGCGTTACTGTCAATCATCTCTAAGGGGTGAAAATTTTCAGAACGCCATAGCTCGAAAACTTTCAACAGAAGAGGTTTTTCGCCTTTTTAAACTGATCTTGAACTAAAGCATTTTTTGAGACCACCCGAATAGTCCAGGCAATGAAGGAAAAATAGGTAACAAAAATCGAATAGAAGCCAATTCTGGCACAGATGCAGGGGAAGGTGTTCTGACCCACATACTAAAAGTACTGATGGGTGGGGGACGAGATAAGGTGGGGAGGGGGGGTCTTAAAGGTCAATTTTTAAGTTTTTCGCAAATAACTCGAAAACTACGGCCTCCACCGAAAACATGTCCTTATACTAAATTAATCTATATGGAATTCCCTACAGAAAAGAACCCATACATTTTTTCACTAGGATCAACATGTGAGGAGATATGGAGGGGGGAAAATGGAAATTTAAAAAAAAATTGTTTTTATTATTATAAATCAATTGTCTGTTATTAATATAACACGTAATACAAATAAAAAACAAACACATGCATTGTCTCCGCCGTCGTCAGTAGGTACTCCATTTGTGCACGTGCCGCAGGCACCAGAGCAAGAAATGCCTGCTTTGCGGCAACCGCACCGCCACCCACATCCAGTAGTACATCGGCAAAGTATAGTGTTGAGTATCGCTTCAGGTGCTTCAGGGTCTTTTGTGGTTACCGGTATTAGCTCCGGAGCATCTCCCCTGAGCCCAACCCCATTGGGTGGGGGTATTGGGGTTGTTGTGCCACTGTTGTATGTGTACGAAAGCAATAAGACAAGCAAGATAAGTCAGACAAATCGATATTTTTTATTTATTTGAACCACTGTGTAACAACTATACGTAAATAGAAACGATTTACCTGTAGATACGCCCTGAGCGAGTACTGTTTCACAGCCCTGAGCGAGTGCTGTTTCGTAGCTCCTCTTGTAGGAGGAAGAGTGGCGATTCCAGTCTTGGCCTTCGTAGATGCTTTTATAAACAATGCATGACGTTTCGTCCTGCTGGAGCTTGGGAAATATCTAGAAACAGTTTCTCGCCACCCTGTTCAGCATCCCCTGGTGACGACGAGGGAGTGATAAATGTCATAGACACACCCGCTGAAGCTGTGGAGAAGGAGGATCGAGTTGGCATATGGGAGCTGTTGGATGCGTCGTGCAGAAAACAATTTAGTTTCCACCTTCTCACTGCCTGGCTTCATGATGTAAATATTGCTGCCTGATGATGGTGCCAAACCAACAAGGAGACAACTAAATCAACATCCTCCCCAACTATTGCTACAGTTGGATGCGCAGTAGATTTATCCAACCAACACTTTACAATAGTGCCGTCAGCATCTCCTGTAGCAGCAGTTGCTTCAATCCCTGCTGCTGTCATCTTCTGGGTGAGCAAGTAGATCAGCGTGCTATTGACATCACCGTAACCGTCGAAAACCACAGTGCACTTTCGACCATAATGTTTCAGTACCTAGGCGATGTACTGTTCATAAATTGAAGAAGCCTTTAAGCTCACTCCCCACTTTACACGTGAAGAAGAAAACCACCATATTACATTGGTAAGATCGAGAGTTGCATTATCCTCTACTGGCAAAGAATCATAGGGGGTTGATTTTTTTTTTCTTTTCTCATTCTGCCTTCGTTGAACAGATCAATCTTAATCCTTAATCGCTCCATTGGAACCTCGTACATCTGAAATACATTGAAGCGTCAACAGGGGCCCGTCAGAGTCGCCAGCCACTCCACCGGAAACCAAACCTTAAGAGGTGGCGTCAGTGTTTACAACATGGGTATCGAAATACGTCGTTATTTCCTGGTGTTTTGACTTATTATTAATTCTTAGTAAAAAATATGTATGCATGGAGTTACTCGTATTTCACCATGGTGGTGGGGGTTCGGTGACATAACTGGTCAAAAAACGTTACAAAAACGCATTGAAACAACAATAAAATGCTGTAACTTAACATGAAGCCCCAGAGGGGTCGAGGCGACGCAGCATGAACAAAAACATGTAAGTAGGTCTACCTACCATATTTCGTATTTTCAAACGTGATAAATGAATAGAAGTAACCTTGTGTATGTTGAGGAGGGAGAGGGTTGTAATTTTACCCAGAACGAAATTAATTTCATTCAAATTAACCACGTATATTTTATTCCAGTAGAAAGTTCACATCCATGACTACGGATATGTCGAACTAAAAAAAAAAAAAAAAACTTGAGGTACATTTGAGTATAACATTATCGGAGCCTTTCCTTCTGAAATCCATGTTTCGTTAGGTACTTGAACTTGTTCAAATGCAACGTTCTCAGGAATAAGCCCAAATATATTTCACCAAGATATATAGGCGAATCTTAAAGTGTATACTAAACAACGTTCAATCACAATGAAAAATCTATTCTATGTATTGCTGAATACTGAAAGTTAGAGAAGTATAATGTATTATTCACCGGGCACTATAAAAGGGGCCTTATTCTATCAAGGAACATCACAGATTAGATCAAGAGCTAGCTAGAAAATAAGTGGAACCTCTGCTATATTAACAAATGTTTCGTTCAATAATTTTATTCCATAAAGTGATGAAAATGCCGGTTTGGTGAGTTGCCACCATTGTCTTACGCAGTCATCAAATCAAAATAATTTTGCAGAAGGTGCAACAGAATAAAGGACCACGCACAATGGGCGTTACCAACGCATTCATTTTATTTATTTTTTAATCGGACACCAACTTCACTTTCTCTGATAAGTAGTTTTTATTCTATGAATTTTCAAACTTTCCTACACCAGTGACGTCATTGTACCCCTCACATCTGGGGGGTACAATGTGGATGGAAGTTTTGATGTTCCAGAACTCGGATCTGGCACTAGAATGAAAAAATGAAATTGCAGTAGCAGTAAACATCGCGACGGACACCTTCAGATGTGGCGAGTGAAAATTTTCCATATTTTGAGGCAATTTTCCATATTTTGAGAGGTAAAAAGCGGTTTTTCCTATTTTCGACCACGCTGAACATGAATCCATAAAAAAAAGGAAATTTCAGGTACTTGAGTGCGTGTGTATGCATTTCTGCGAACTCACGACCCAATGGTCCAAATTTGCAAGGTAGTTCGGGGTTTGGCCCTAGTTGGTCCCACATGAATTTTGTCGCATTCGGATCAGTAGTAGCGACTACGCATGGGCGAACGTGAAAAATAACTCGGGACCCAGTGGTCCAAATTGGCTCAAATTTTGAAGGTAGTTCGAGGTTAGGGCCTTGTTGGTCCCGCATGAATTTCGTCGCATTCTTATCAGTAATAGTGACTGCACATGCGCAAACATGAAAACCGTTGAACCGCTATAACCTACAAACAACGGTCCAAACTAACCTTTCTTTAATCTGGTCCAATAGTCTCCAGTGTTCTATATATTTAGATAGTTGTGCAAACCTTGTTAATACGGAAAAAGTGGCATCTTAAATTTTTTCAGTGGCCTACTAGGAATACGGACAACTAATTCCACACACAGTACCTAGGCCGAGCCATGTAATCCAAGGATACTCTAGACCTGTGTTCTGGAACCTAAAAACTTCCATCTTTAACAGCTCATTTCAATTTTGGTAGATTCCAGGGTAAACTGTGTGAGGTCCTTTCTTTTCTAGAGAGGAATGATAATTTTAAATAGGTACCGAAGCAGTTACCTACCTACCACTACCAGTGCCTCGTTGAACCTTAGTATTTGTTTAAAAGGTTAGTGTCCTTGAGAATGAAATGCTATACATTAGGTACGTACCCTGTTTGAAACTGTTATGATGAAGGTTCCTACCCTGTTATGAGTCAAGTTCCAATAAAAGTCAACACATTAATTTGCATCCAGTTCTGGTGTCCGTGGTTTGAGATTCACTTGAATTTCTTCCAAACTTCTCGCAGGAGACTGTGGCAAATCGGCATCTCTTCCGTCTGGTTCTTGACGAATCGCGTTGAGGAACGTGTGTCTCTTCATATTAAAATATCGTTCTTCAAAGGCTTCCAGGCTCACGGTCGGTGATATCTTATGAGGAAACCTCGGAGATCCTTTAGGATGTCGGTTATTGCAGCTGCTCAACGTCGGCTGGGATCTCTGCTTCTGTTGGTTCAGGGCGAAAGAGACTGTGGGGTGTGACAACGACTGGACGGATCTAGCGACTCGGCGAACCTCTTGTTCGTCTTCGCCGTCACTCACCAGTTCACGTCCCAAGCCCCCTAGAGAGCGAGACTCCCTCCCTCGCAAGCCTAAATCATCAGCCAACACGAACGGCACCTTGTTCACACCCCAAGATCTACTCGTGTTGATACTGGATTCTCCACTTCCCGAAGCGCTTTTGTTGCTTGGGATGGATGACGCGAAGTACTCGACATGGGCTTTGAACGCTGAAACGAACCCAGCCGGAGCGGAGGACTTCCTTACGCTCGGCTGCCCGGGATAAATCATGCTCAGCAGCTTTCCGAACATTGAAGTCTTGTTCGGAGGTCCAAAGACGGCTACGTTAGTCTGACGGGATGCAAATGTATCCGAAAGTGATTTCTTCTCGTCCAGGTCCGGCTCTGAATTGAAAGCCACTCCTCGCCTGAAGCTCTGTCCAGAACATTCTTCGGATGGCCAACTCGCCCTGGGAATAACTGGAGGTAGAACAGACAGGAGTAGGACTGGAATACCACCGCTAACGCTGGTCGATTTCCCTCTTGAAGGAACTCTTAGTGGAAGTTTTTCCAATCCTTCTTCAATGTCATTCTGGAACAGAAGTATGAAAGGCTAATAAGGAAATATGAAATAGGTAATACCTATATCGATACCACCAGATTTAACTTGATTTGCTGTCTATTCCAAGATGAACACGTTTAAAAATTAACACAGCTTTAGATATTAAATTAATCAGAGGCAGATCTAGGATTTGGAAGGAAGGAGGGTGAATGTTTGAAAAAATCCTAGCCCAAAACTGATTTTAGCGAATTTTCGAAGAAAAGGAAGCTATTGTTCTCGGTCCAAAATTTTTAAAACTCGAATTTCCGAAAGATTTTTATACCAAAATCCGTTTCAGACCATCCTGAATTCACTGCCGAAAGACACCAAAAATTATATGTATATTATATATATTTATATATTTATTATGTATGTGTCATTCCAGACGATAACTCTAGAAAGAATTGAGATAAAAAGTTCAAATTTGAACGAAAAATCTGTCTTGGCAATCGACAGGCTAAGTTCGTAGATGGGCAGATTCGGGTCACTCTAAGGGGGAGTTTTATGGGGGAAAAATTACCCATAAATTCCCAAAATGAAACAGTCTGACAAGTGACACCTCATTTTAAAGGTTTTTGTACGCTGAACACGATGGTGAAATCAGAATTGCGATATCTCATTCCGTTCTCAAACTGGAGCACTTTGAAGATGAAGGAACGTGGTTATTTCTTGAGATGTTCTTCCTGGTTCGTCTGCTCTAATCTGATAACGGAATGGGATATCGCAATTCTGACTTCACCATCGTGTTCAGCGTTGGAAAATCTACAAACCGAGGTGTTACTCGGCAAAAAATGGAACAAAAAATTTGTTACGTATCCAATACCTACTCTCCTGGTATTCAAAACATTTTTGATTTCCCCCTCCTCCCCCTTCCACCCCAAATTTTACTTTGCGTAAAACTACTCCTGTTTTAATTTAGTATGGTATCAAGTTGGGAAAACATTGGCCGAAAATTAATTTTCAGAAAATTTTAGGCGGAGGAGGAAGATGCCGAAAACTTCGAAAATTCGCTCTTGTAGCCGTGCTGCATGACTGTGGTTTTTTATGTATATTTTGGTCTGCTAAATCGATATTAAACTGCATGCATTACTTTAAATGGTATCTTTACATTTTAAATTAAATGTTTTACGGAATACCAGTCTGTATTACTACATGGTTATATTAATCCCGCTGGTACAATGCAAAATATACCTACACTGCTTTAAAATAAATGTATGTATTAATAAATTATTGTATTTCTTATTTATACAAATTTTCCTTCGGAAGGGCTTTATACTGCACACTCAATTCTTATTTCAATGAAAATATTATTGACCCATCAAGGGCCAAGGCCCTCTCTGGATCCGCCACTGAAATTAATTTTATCTACCAAATTATTTTAATTCTTGACTATAAACTGGTAGTTCTCGAATACGTTAGGCAAGGATACATAATTTATTATAGGTACCTCACCGGTTTCTTCATAGTGAGCTGTACTTATGATCAACATTATTATGGCTATGCAGTTCATTCTTCAATAATAAAACAGTTTTAAAGCGGTTGGCTTTAAAACTGTTTTAATGTGTTGATATGACTAAACTTAGATGCCACTTTCAACAAGACTTCTAAAGGGTCAATGAATTCAAACTTCAGCAGACTTCAAACGGAGGGTGAAAGTTTAGACCCCTACCGTCTTGAAAGGGTTACACATGGGAGGTTTATTAATTGGCAGAACTTGGATCTACCTTCGGGACAACAGACGAATGAGAACTGGCCGATGATCCTTCTTCGTGGCTGAGCTGCTTCTCCAGCCTGGCGATTTCTCCGTCCAAGAGATGAAGTTCTCTTCGGTACACCTTGTTCTGAACTTCAACTCTGAAGTAAAGCTCACGACGATCATCCGTGAGAAAGCTGCTCAGAACGATAGTTTATGTAACGTGGCAGAACAAGAGACAGTTCGTTACAAGAATAAGTGATGTAGGTACTAAAATGAAGATACCGCTTGTGCTCTAACGCCGTTTGTACTAAGCTAGGTTCACATGAGACGCAATTCCGGACGGTAGCCCGGCACGGCTATGCGTTCTGCAATGCTATTGGCCAACGCAAAATGGATTATTTCAACGCAGTGCCTTGGATACTGTATCAAAATCTCCAGATATTTTCTGCTGTCGGATGCGTTGCCGGATCAGCGCGGAGGTTACTGCGCATACCTCTCTTGTTTGGTTGTTCAGCCATATTGAAATTCGACATTTATGTGGTTGATATTGCGGTTTCGAGTTCGAGCAATTGTTTGTTTTTTGCGATTGCATTTTGTTATGACTCCGCTGCCATGTGAACGCCTCTGCGGCAAAAATTCCGGCAAATGCGTTGCCGTGCCGGATTGCCGTCCGGAATTGCGTCTCCATGTGAACCTAGCTTAACGTGGCTCATGACCAATTATGAGCGAAATAGGAGGCAGATTTACGGTTTTAACTGGGTTGCCCAAAGTCAGTTTTCACAACCATCCTGGGTTTGTCTCTTTGTGTTGCAAGTTTCGAATTTGTGCTTGCATTTAGCTACTCCGAAATTCCAGAATTCGCGAACGTGATATTAATTATTAAATGATGAAAGCGTTGGGGTAGTTCCTGACAGAGTTGTTAATGGGGCCGGGTTCGGATTTTTACTGCAGTCCACCATTAGCGAATCTGGAAGAGGTTCTGAAAGCACTCTGAACAAGCATCAAAGACTCAGCACCAAACACTGTGCTTTCAGAACCTCTGAACCTCCTCTGGGGTCAGCACTTGGTCCACTCTTTTTCTATCTTTATTCAAATGAAAAAACTCCATGCGTTGATCGACCCAAATACCTACAATACGCAGATGATGAGCAATTTTACGTTTCCCGTCCAATCGACCTAACCTCCTCAGCAGTAAACTCCATTAACAATGTGCTTCTCAAAGTTGGTGTTTGGGCTAGTAGCAACTCTCTCCGTCTTAGCGCAACAAAAAGTCAAGCCATTATTTACTGTCCTTCAGAACTTGACAAAAACAATTTACCTGCTATAAGGGCTGATGGATGCATCACACATAACCTACAGTGATAAAGTGAAAAGCCTTGATCGACCTATCTTAACTCTTCACATACGTATACCTACTTCTACTCCACTATTTAATGTACTGTCATAGGTACTTCCGCTCTTCAAGTACCTACAAGTATTGAGGGGAAATAGCCCGAAAAAAACTTGTAAGAATATTCAACAGATGGCAACACCGTCGAGGGCAAATTAATATTTGCTCTCAGTTCGTTAATAATTGACCGATTTTCAATCAGTAAACTGCATTGGATTCAGAATCAGCATAGAATTTCCGGAAATTGGTTCTGGTGTTCAAAATTTCAAAATGTGTACATCTGGGTCGCTGGTGTTCGAATTTGGCTAATTTTTTCGGAAATCCCAATTACCCAAATTCCAGAGGGTTGTGTCCTGATTACTATGGTTTTTTCAAATTTAAAATTGGACCACTAAAACCCCATCAATTCTTGTCCAGAAGGTGATGGGCGAGGGGGTTGGGGGAGGAAGGTGGCTCTTGAATGGTGGTAGGCGGCTTCCCAGGTCCCTTCGGAGGGGCTTTGCAGCCCGAGTAGCTTGGATGCCTGCCATTTCCAAGAACAGTTTTTGCCCCACCATTCAAGAGTTTTAGATTTCTTCCTCCCTGTTCGAGGTTTGCTATGGAAGTTGAAAAAAGGCAGTACCAATTGGGTCAGCATTGGCGTTAGCATAGGAAAGTAGGTAACGGATTTTTTTTTTGGTTGAAAACCCTACTTTGAAAAACTCATTAAAGTATAAAATAATTCATAAACACCTTTTCAAAACTAATATTTAAAACAAATAATCTGTCGACCGCAATAAAAAACTAAAAATAAAAATTTCAAAAAAAACTGACTTAAAAAGAATTTGTATAAAACTAAAAAGTGTGTTTTGAAAGTCGGGTTTTTTTGGTGCAATTTTGTTTCCCTTGCAGTTTTTTCTCCTGTTATTATCTGTATCTGTTTTGCATGTTGAAAAAAAAGTTCTCTTACCGCCGAGTATTGCATTCTATTTTGAGACCCATACTCTGCATGATGGGGTCCATCCGCTCCGGGTTGTCCTTGTTGACGAAGATATCGTAGATCTTCGGAACGAAGAGAAGGCAGAGGGAGCCGGTGGTGGAGATGAGTATGGGCAGCGAGATGCAAAGGAAGGCAAGCGTCACCCGCTCGGAGACCAAGTTGGCGAGCACCACGACGAGCACGCTGGTGATCACAACGCTGTACACGCTCAGCCCGATGTACTGCGAATCGTTCAAGGCGGGTATTTTCACGTGCCTTTGAAATAATCAATAAGAACTGTGATTCCACATAGTTCGTCGGTTGTGCTAAGGAGATTCTGCAGGCCAACTGGCTGCATAACAGGGCAGCAGCCACATACTGCTGATATTCCTCAAAAGAGACATAACAGGGCAGCAGCCACATACTGCTGATATTCCTCAAAAGAGACATAACAGGGCAGTAGCCAGGATTTGGTTTCAGGGAGGACCACAACACCTCAATAAAAAGTGAATGATCGTAATAACAGCTTTGTTTCCAGTGACCATCTGACGGTTATCTGACCACCAGAAGGCGTTTGGCCGTTCAGAGTGATTCTGGACTCTTTTCTGACTGTACAGTATCCATAACGGACTGTTCGCAGTGTTTTCCTGACTACCCAAAGCTAGTTTTCTCATCATTTTCCCAGTACACAGAAAATAGGGCTGACGATGCACTGCCTTCTCGATTCCCATCCATTACCAAACCCTCTGAAAGGCTTAAAAAGATGGTAATGGAATCACGGATGGTTTCTAACTGTTTTCTACGAGTCAGCTAACCGTCAGAAACAAACCTAATGATAGCTTCGTTCCAAGCGAGCTGAACAACTTGGGTGCAAGAAACTAAGGGCCGGTTTCACCAACGTAAACGAAGGTGTTGATCTCAGTTCAAATCACGGTTCAAATCGTAAACGGAGATTGTCCGTCAGGTTGGGTTTCACCACGGGCGTTTAACCCTGAACTCAGTTCAACGGGAGTTCAGCGCTGAACGCTCGATTTTGGCCGATCAGCAGTGATAAACTCAGTTCAAGTCTACTTTTCCCTCCCGCTTATCCATTCACATCAACAATGTCTCGATCACTAGTGCGAGTTGTTAACATGATTTTCGACGAAGATGAAAGTGATGAACTCAACAATATTATAATTCGCCGCCCGAGGTAATTCCGCCAGAGGACAGAACATTTTGAACATCTTGATGAGTGACTTTTGTGTCGAGATACAGACTCTCGAAAGAATCTACGAAAAATAGATAAATACAATGTATAGTGAATGTATCAGCAGACAAACCCAAACTGAACCATTCATAATCACGTTTTCGGTGTGCATCAATTATTATTCAAAGAGCTGATGATAAGAATTCAATGAGACTACGCAAGCTGTGTGGTCTACTCCACTGCACACTAGGAAACGTATTTTGCAGAGAGGAAAAGCTGACGTAATGGGAAAATGGGATAAAAATTCAATGATTCCATAAGTAGTCGTGACATTGAATTATAGCGTTTATTTTATTTTCTGTCTACAGTTATTAGCGGTCAAAATAATCATATGCTCGCCATTTAGGCAAGTGATATAAGGAACTTTGTCACTTTCTGAAGGATCAAGTAATCACCAAATGTAATATTTGTCATAACAAATTTGGTGACGAAAATGAATGTGTTGGAACTGGTGGAAGATTCAAAACAGTGTCGAATATCTCCCAGTGGCTTTCTACTAGGTCGCAGGGAATCTCGCGCTCACTGGCTGTGAAGATCGGTTCTCTCTTGACTCGTTTTGGTTCCATTAGGAATCAGGAAAACGGGACACAAAACACAGAAAAACAACTATGTTTAGCGAGAAAAAAAAACGGGGAAAAACAACGTGTAGGTAGGGAAAGCAAAAACAGAAATGGTTAGCTGGGCTTCTCGTTCCCACGTTTATCAAAACAGCTGACACCCCCAATTTTACCTCGTTATCACCTGATCGTATCATCAAATCATCGAATAATCGAACCCCTGCCTTCCAAATCAGAGTTCAAACTGTGGATCAACAGCAGCTCGAACTTGGTTTTCGTTGATCTTAGTTCAACATGAACTCCGATCCTAGAAACTCGTTTAACTTCGTGAAACCCAAAACTTTTTGAACTGAGATCAATCCATCGGTTACGATGAACTAGGTTTCCGATAAACCGAGTTCATGGTTTAGTGGTGAAACCGGCCCTAAGATATGTGGAACTCGGTTCATAAAGGGGTGGGGTTAGGTGCAGCACTGGTTCAGATAAGTTTTGGGTTCATGAACCGATCGCTTGGAACACAAATAGGATCTCCGTGGGTGCAGGAAGTTCATGAACTCAGTGCTGCACCGATAAGAACCCAATGCGTTTGGTACACAGCTCAATGTACATTCTGGGTAGAAAGTAAACTTCGGGTTCATAAATGAAACACTTGGAACGCGCTACCCGATGCGCAGCGCGACTGCGCAGAACTGGTGGATGAGTTCAGCTCGCTTGGAACGAACCTCATGTGTATGTCAAATCCAAGTTTTTTTTAAATATGTAGGTACCTACTCACAAAAAAGTCCTAGGTACTTGAAGTGTTGAGGTGGTTTCAGGTCTATTTCTAATAACCCATTTTGTCCAATAATTCAGAAGTTGTTAGGGATACGTTGTTCATATTTCTATTTGTTGATCATGGTTCATTTATCTTATATGCAGAACTCTTAAGTGTTACCTACCTAAGAACGCCAAAACCGCTTGACAGATTTTAATGAGGTTGGTCTCAACGTTATCAGCGAGTTCCTGAAACAGGCTATGATAAAATTGCCGAAACGTCCTCTTTCAACGTGAAGGGGGCTTTCCTTCGATACCCGATTGTTTGGTTTCTACGACTCATCGAGTAACTATCTGTTGTGTGGTTGCCGAAATGTTTTTGAAATAGAGCCGGCTAGTATATTTACATAATTGTAATTCTCGTAAAATTTTCATATTTTAAAAAGTTTCTAAGTTGGAATAAGAATTTAAATTTTCCTTAATGTATAACTAAAATGTGTACCTACTGGGATTTCATAGTAAATTCATTACCTAGTGACCAAGTAGGCCTTGTTGGATGTGGCTTTGAGAGCAAGGAAAGGGCAGATAAATAATAAAAACGGATTTATTGAAAGGTTGTCTACTTCCACTAATACACGAAAAATACACTGTTACACCGGTTTGGGGGGTGGTTTTAGTTTATAACTAATTTTATTATATTAGAGTGTAGTTTATAAATTATTCAACTTGCGAAAAGCTCCTCACTTCAGCTGTATCATAATGTTTAAAAATGCCGAAAGGAGAATACGGATACCAAGAAATCAGTTACCTACTTAACTACTACCTTTTCCTGATTTCTGAACTGAATTACCTATAGGTAAGTAGATAGGATAGACGACTGCTTATTCCATTTTGGTTCTATTGGATAACTAGGATAATAATGAAAGCAGTAATTGCTTAATTAAGTAAGTACCTACGTAAATATATAATTATTACACATTTACGTAGGTAGGTACTTACTTAATTGAAGTTTTTACCTTGTTTCCCAAGCCATGTACACGCCGACAGTCAACATAAGGCCTTTATATACGTACAGAGCTCCCAGCCAGTTGTGGATGTAAATCGACGAACATACTTCAATCTGCAAGTTACAAAATTCTAATTATTTTGGTCCCAAGAAACATAAAATACCAATTTTTGTTTAATTACCCTAATCTTGGCATACACAGACATGAGGGACACTTTCATCTGCTCCCTTGAATAAAACAAGCGTAAAAGTTAAAACAGAATGTTGTAACGAGGTACTAACTTGAAGTTTTTGGTTTATTATTTTCAATAATGAACCTTGGGAATCGAGCATGGGGGAAAAAATTGACTGTTTCCGTATCAAGGTATGTAGAATCCAAAAATGCAATAAAGAAATTTCTGTCTGTCCGCCGTACGCCGTACTCCTTTCACTATCTTTCCTTAGTTTTCTTAAATTGATGAAATTTGGTTTGCAGGTCCCATTTGGGGTCTTGCTGGTCCGCGAAGCTCGGCGTTACGGTCAGTCATCCCTAAGGGGTGAAAAATAGGGGGTGAAATCGCCAGGATGCCGCTACCTCGAAATTTTTTACGTTTTTAAATAGTTCTTGAACTTGGGGGTTTTTTGAGTTTTTTGCCCATTGTACGTCCAGCCGTTCGTCCACAGTAAGGCCCAGAAGATTGCACCGACAGGCTTCGTCAACAGGAGGGTGAATGAAATCGTATACATTCAGCCCAGATATCATTGCTAGGGAGCACCTGATTATAATCACGTATGGCTGTATGAAGTCGAGTTGGTTGTTCTGTGATATTATTCTATTTGAAAAATGAGGGCTCTTGGAGTTTGTTGATAGGTATTTGTGCAATCTGAACAAACGTTTAAGTATTATTGGGTAAATTATTAAACAACGGTTTATTATACCACCTACGCAGAAGGGGCATCTATACAGGTAAATTATTACACAGCGGTTTATTATTTGCCTTGTGCTTCATGAATAAATACAAATAATTAATGATTGAATGATTGAATCCCGCGCATTTGTATGAAACTTTAATTCCCAGGCCCGCTCCAGTACTCCATTTAGGGCTCTCCTGGGGGGAGGTTGAAGGTAGGTATTGACCACAGAAAACAGTGATCTACGCAGAAGGGGCAGTAAATAATAAACCGTTGTGTAATAATTTGCAGTGTTTTATTAGTTATTTTCATTTTGCTCCCACACTACCGAAGATAGGGAAGCCCTGGATTCGCGATTGAATTTAAAAAAAGTTACGTCCTCCAAAATGAAAATTTCCACTACCATTTTGCGTTTCAGGCATCGAGGAACATTTTTGGTTCCGTGTCTGTCTGTCTGAAGTAATTCCTTGCAACACCCATAACTACCCGAAATAATGGTCGAAATGGGCTGACATTTGGACAGTAGGTGTGGGTTAGGTCACAGATGTTCCCATACTTACCAAAATCATTGAAAAATTGCCGTAACTTCCGTCTGCGCATGCGCAAACGGGAAATGCTTGGAACGCCCATAACTACCCTAAATATCGTTGAAATTAGTTCAAGCTTGGAGGGTCGATCAGAAATAATACTTTGTTAGTTCCATATGAATTTCATTGGAATCGAACAGTAACTTTCATTTGCGCATGCGCGAACATGAAATGTTGACCATTTCCTTGTAACGCTTCTAACTACGCGCAAAATAGTCGTAGTGAACTGAAGTTTTGAGGGTAACTTGGGATGGATAGAAGATAGTCCCGTTTCAAAATCATGGAAATCGTTTCGTCTGCGCATGCGCAAACGTGAATTACTTGAAACGCCCATAACTACCTTAATTATCGTTGAAATGAGTTCAGATTTGGAGGGTCGATCAGGAATAATACTTTGATGGCTCCATTTGAAGTCCACTGAAATCGTACTGGTACTTCCGTCTGCGCATGCGCGAACATGAAATGTTGACAGTTTCCTTGTAACGCTTCTAACTACACGAAAAATAGTCGGAGAGCTGAAATTTTGAGGGTATACGCGGCTTGGATCGCAGATGGTCCCGTTTCAAAATCAATAGTTTCTTTTGCGCATGCGCAAACGTAAAATACTTGGAACGCCCAGAACTACCTTAAATATCGTTGAAACGAGTTCAGATTTGGAGGGTCGATCAGGAATAACAGTTTGATAGTTCCATATGAATTTCATTGGAGTCTTACTGTAACTTCCTTCTGTGGATGCGCAAACATCAAATCTTGATCGTTTCCTTGTAGCGCTTCTAACTACGCGAAAAATAATCGTAGAGAGCTGAAATTTTGAGGGTACACGCGGGTTGGATCGCAGATGGTCCCGTATCAAAACGAACCTACCCAACTAGTCTATACGTTCATGTGATTCAAGTGAGGAAGCTTTTTTTATCAACTCATAGAACTTGAAGAAATCTTTCAATAAAGTTAACCTCAGAAAACGTGTCTTGGGATTTCATGGTTGTCGTGGTATCCTCCCAGAACCACTCCTTGTATAAATTAAGATCTCACAATAAACATAGAAATGGGACGGCAGACGCAGGAGAACCAGGGAACCTGGTGGGGATCCCCACCATCGTCCACCAGTATGGAGGATGGAGGGAGATAGCCCCAGGGGCTATAAAAACTCGACTCCTTCGCCTTCCAAACCATTCTACGCTTCCCTCTAGTTGCTGACTACTCTCTAACCTCGCTCCTCCTCTCGCTCTCCTCATCCTAAAAGATCCCGGGCATGGTGGTAGCCTCCGAGCTATAACCAAGCCGGGCAAAGCTCCTCCTAGCGCCTCCAGTGGTGGATCCCTCTGGGTATTAACCTTAAGTGGTGGATACCCTTTGGCTGATTAACCAGCGGTGGATATCCTCTGGATATTAACCGGGGGTGTTAGGTCCTCCTGATACTTCCAGTGGTGGATACCTTCTAGGTATTAACCGGGGCATCAGGCACACACACCTACCTCGCCCTTCACCTATGCATCCACCACAATGGTCATAGGTAAGCCATTCAATGACGCAAATGAAATAAGTGTATTATTATCGTTCCGCCCATTTTATGACCGAATTACTACACGGAGTAACACCGTTCAACTTATCATCTCGATACGAGATGCTTGTCTTTCGATTTGTTTTTGTTGTGAATCACAGTCGCTTTCTATGTTGAATACTTAAGTTGTCAGTTTTCAATTTTTTGTGTCGGATTTTGCGTCGGATTTTTTGTGTCGGTGTTTGCGTTCGGTCCGGTTCCGGTGACAGATTTGGATATCTGGATATGTGGTAACTACCTGCGTTTTGTCCTGTTTGCTGTTTATGGTCTTGTGGATTGATCGGCGCCATAACACATATACAAGTACCGAGCTTCTAGTCAACAAATTCTCCATTCAAGTAAGTACCGGCCGACGGGTCACTGTTTCGTTTTATTTTATTTTACTACATTTTTGTACCATATGAATTTGGTGGCTAATTTACTGTCGAAATTTTCGACGTCTTAGTTCAAGGATAGTATTGATTAAAATTTTAGGAAGAGATAAGCTTTTGCTAAATATCACTCAATCAGTAATAAAGAGAAGGGTGTTGTTACCTTGAGGTATTTTGTAGAAAAATCTGTAGGTTTTGTGTTCTGGTTTGGTGCCCCACCGTTTTCACAGCCAACGCACCGCTACTGAGGCCTAGTGGAAACCCTATTAGCAAGTACTTACTATACGCCTGTACCAACCTGTTATAGTACAGTTAGAACAATACAGCAACTTTGAAAATCTGAACAACAAACGTCAACAACTAGATCGCCTATGAAATTCACCATTTATGATGGACTATTATAACGTGGCGTGGCTATTATAATAATAGTTTTGTGATTCAGCTCTCCCCGTTAATTAAATGAATAAATGAATAGAAACAGATTTATACCTACCCACATAAGTGACAAAAATATTCTTGCAAAATTATTATTAGGTAGGTAGGTAGGTACCACTGGAAACTTTGTTTATGGTAACAAGCTGTTAACTAGTTAATTTTTAGCATCAGCGGTTGATGAGATCAATCACCCAACCAAAGACCAAGTTTGTGTTTCTGTTCCATTTTGACCGTTGTAGGCAGTTGTAATAGTTACCTGCTTGGGATAGGTAGGTAGGTACCAGGAACTCATGATCTTCTGAAGTTTTTGACGAGGACTTGCATATAGCGAGTTAGCGAGTCATGCAGAACGGTGAAGGAGGCCAGCGCTGCCAACCCGTCAGGAGACTACCGACTTATGCAAATAAACTGGTCAAGCTCGGCCTTTGGGCTGATGAGCAAGCAGCGGACGAAGATAAAATGCGACATCTGTGGTACACTCTTCTCCGAAACGAAACCACCGTCCAAAGAGTCAACCAGGTGACATTGCTAGGACTGGTTTAGATGTTAGTAAGAGTAGTTGGAATTAGAGTGGGTATAGGATGAGCACTGTCTCCGATTGTCAACTTCTAAAGCAACGATAGTTCAAGGTTGAGGCGTAATGCGTTTGGGGAAAAGTGAAGGGGAGGTGGCGGGCGGAGGCAATGCGTTTGGGGACAGAGGGCACAGTGCGTTTGGGGAAACAATTTTTACGACCATAGACAAACTCAAGTTGCTACACCATCAAAACGCGTTGTAGTAGACGGGCACATTTTCGTAAGTTCCACATTTTCCCCCTCAAACGTACACTGCATGCAAGTATCAACGGCTTCAATATCCCTGTTTCCCTGTTGTTTACGGGTTTTTGAAGGGAAAAACTAAAGAAATGTACTTGCGGTTCTGGAATCACGTAAAGCAATTATGCCGGTCGTTGATTAACAATGAATTAATGCCAGAGGTAGTTAACGTTGACTTCGAAAAAGGTGCTCATGTCGCAGTCAAAGAAGCATTTCCTACCTGTCGTCTACAGGGCTGCATGTTTCACCTTTTTCCCAGGCATGATGGAGACGTATTCGTCACGAAAAAGCTTTGGGGAAGCACTACAATAAGAAAAGTGACGCTGGATTTTGGATGAAAGTTTTTCACGTTTCCTTTTCTCCTTCCAGAAAAAGTGTACAATGCGTTCCTCAGCCTGATGTATGCAGCACCTTCAGTGGGCACCTCATTTGCTTACTATGTGCACACGACATAATATTGAGGATGACTCGATGTTTCCCCCTCTACTTTGGGCGTGTCCACCGACCGAAGACGCGATACGAACAACAAATGCTGCAGAAAGCTTCCATGCAGATTTTAACCGTCAATTTTATTCACAACACCCATTCATTCATGTCGTTATTGACGTCTTGAAGGAAATTCAAACAGAATCGTCCTTCAAGATTATCAGTGTGAATAAGGGAATGCACAATAAGCCAAGGGCGGAGCTGGAGCACTACATGGAAATTCTTCTCGGAGCATGGGAGAAGTACCAAACCGATAAAGACGTTTGCAAATATGTACCTACTTGAATACAGTGAGTAACCGCTTCCAGTTCAACGAAATCGAAAGAAGCTGTGATGAAGAAGATTCCTCAAACGCATTGATCCTTGGCAAACGCCTTTCCCCAAACGCATTGCTTTCCCCCTCAAAAACATTGCGTTTTTGGTCATTTTCCCCAAACGCAACGCGCCCTCAAGGTTTGATGACTGGAGGCAGTTCGTCACATCAGTCCCATATTTTACACGTCTCATCGGATTTTGAAAGGGGACGTTTCAAAGTTCTAAATTATTACTGAAGCGTGCACAGTCAGTGCACCGCCGTTTTCAACCATATTTTGTCTGGAGGTTTTACTACTCAGAACATTAGGTCCGTGTATGAGCTTTCTTGAGAACGGGGCCGGAGACCCTTCTTCTTCTTCTTTGTTGGCGTTACAGCCCTGGGTGGGCCCTACCTGCTCTAAAAACTTCTTCCAGTTATCTGGTCCGGCGGCTTGCGTTCTCCAATTACGATATCCTGCACATGCAACGTCCTCCTCGACTTCATCAGTCCACCCCAGCCTGGGTCTGCCTCGTCCTCGTACCTCCTGGTTTCCCGAGAAAGACTTTTTTGGCGGGATTGTCCTCTGCCATCCGTACGACATTCCCAGCTCAGCGAAGTCTACTTAGTTTAATGAATTTCACTAAGTTCATCTCTTTAAACAACTCATACAGCTCGTAGTCACAGGCAGCTCCAAATATCTTCCTCAATATCTTTCTTTCGAAGGCCCTTCGCATGTTTTCTCCTTGCTTCCCGATTGTCCACGTTTCGGACCCGTAGGTCAGTACTGGACGGATCAAGGTACTGCACAACTCACATTTCAGTTGGTGGGTCAGGAGGCATGATTTGAGTTGCTTCACGAGGCCCCCAATAGAATCGGTTAGCAGCAGCTAGTCTGCTCTTTATCTCAGGCATGAGGTCTCCATCTGCAGATATAAGGGAGCCTAGGTATACACAGCTGTCAGCCATTTGAAAGTGGTAACTACCTGCCTCAAAGGTTGCATCCCTTCGTCCTGTTGTAGTGCTAATGTATTTGGTATTGCTTTTGTTGACATATATAGGCCCATGGCTTTAGCAGCTTTACGATTCTCAACTAGTGAGACAAATGCTCTCCTCAGATCTCTTTCGCTGCGGGCAACCAGATCAATATCGTCCACACAGGCTAATATCTGGGCTGACTTGTGGAATATTACACCCCTGGTCTGGATCCCCGCATCCCTAACAACTTTCTCACGACCCAAATTGAACAAAATGCATGACAGAGCATCACCTTGGCGCAATCCATTACTAGTGGGGATGTTGGGGGTCTGGGAACCCTGAAATCTTGTGGAGCAGACAGAATGCTGCATCGTCAGTTCTACCATTTTAACCAGTTTCTGCGGAATTTGAAACGATGTCACAGCTTCATTCATACAGCTCATCTCTTTTAAAAGCGTCGTACGCTGAGCGAAAGTCCATGAATAAGTGGTGCAACATGACACTGAACTCTCTACACTTTTCATTTATTTAACGCGCACAGAAGAACCAGGAGACCCTAACACCTAATGTTTTTCACAACTTGAACAGATTTTGAGCGAGTTTTGTGCTTAAAAAATTCTTGATGTTTCAGGGGCCATTCTTACAGGAAATTTTGCTCTGATTCCACTTGAAAAGGTATACGATAGTAAAACCCAAATTCACAAACGCATTTATTAATGTGAGGTAAAAAAATAATAGGTACTTCAGCAATATTCAATAATTCAAAAACAATGTCAAGGAGAACAGAAAATTTGAATTCGCAATTCTGTGTCAAACCCGACAAAATACGTCACTCCTGACATAATAATTATGACACTCATGATACTACGTCATTCCTGATTATATCTAATTCAAGGAACGTTTTAAATAACCATATTTGGCGTCAAAATGTCAGTAATATTAAAAGGCCATGACGATTTAGTTGGGTAGAATTTTTGGAGCATTTGCAGGGAAAAAATTTCAAATTTAAGGGTAAAACATCGCTCGAAGTTTTTAGTGAAAACTACCATCTTAATTATGGGAACATCATAATTATCGCGGAATCGCCGCATAATTTCGTATAAGAATTACTCACCAAACATTAAGAATTTTTGTACGTATAAAACTCGCTAAAAATCGGTTCGAATTATGAAAAAATTATGTGTTAGGGTTTCCGGGCCCATTCTGAAACAATAATATAAACGGACCTAATATTTTGGGTAGCAGAACGTACAGGCAATATCTGGTTGAAAACGGCCCTACACCGACAGTAACGTACCCTTGTAAGTAGGTATTTTTACACGAAATAGCCGCATTTTCGTTTATTATTTTCAATAATGACCTTTGGAATCGAACATGAAAAAATTTGTTTACCCCCCCCCCCTCCTCAAAATTTCATGGTTTATTTTTCAAGGGACGTTGAATACGAATATCGAATGAAAATATTTCCGTCCATCCGCCGTCCTCGGCTTTTTCCTTAGTTCCCATGAACCAAAATTCACGAAATTTGGTATATGAGTCCCGTTTGGGCTTCAGTCGGTCCTCGAAGCTCGGCGTTACTGTCACTCGAATCTAAGAGGTGAAAAATAGGGGTTGGAATATCCAGAGTATCCCTATCACGGAAAATTATTTTGAGGAGTGAGTTTTTTCGCGTTTTTAAATATTTTGATTTTTTTCTGAATTTTTGAGACCATCCGGAGCATTCTACGATGCCGCCATAAAATTTGCTGTGAAATTTGCCATAAACAGCAGCGTGTACGCAGGCATCAAGCTGAGTCGAGCGCACATCACCGATCCCTCGGCCAGGTTGGAGCTGTAGCGCAATGGTCTAAGGGACGGACTGAAACGCCGAAGTTCCCGAGATCGAAACCCAAGCAGGAATGAATATTTTTGACTCCACACCAATAATTTCTTTTCACAACTTATAAATTTGTGTTTCTTTTTGCCATTTTAGCTACTGTTTGTCATTGGCAGAATTTCAGCATCATTTAACACGTGATTTAGGTAGGTACCTAGTAACGAGTTCGGGGTTAGGTACTAAGCTAAGGAGGGTCTGCGATCTACATATTTATACAGAAATGTGGTCTATAACAGAAGAGTGCTCTGTACTGAGAAGTGTGATCTGTAACAGAAGGGTGTTCTATACAAAATAATAAACTGTTGTGTGGGATTTGCAGCGTTTTTTTGGCTTATTATTCTGTGAATAATACACCTATGTATTCGCTCAGCAAAAAATTTTTATAACACCCCCTCAAAATCATTTCTTTTCCGTTTCAAGGTGCCAAAAATGCTGCAAAGTCCTTGTCACATGGGTTTATTATTCTATTGGACACACCTACAGAAATGCTGGCTGTTCATTCATTGTTGCTTTCATGTCAAATAATTGAAATAGCTATTTCCGGTGGCTTCCACCAATTTTGGCCCCCAAAACTTGAATTAGGTACGCTTTTTTTTTCCAAATTATCTTTGATCATTGGAAGTGCCATTTAATCGTCTTGATCTGCGTGTTGAAACTTTTCCTAGTGCTATTCTACAAATTGATGGTGATTTCAGACGATTTCGCAGGTTTTTGACTCATCAAAAATCAATTTTGGGAGCTGAACATCTGGTAAAACCTCAATTTTCCACTCTTTGGTCAAAATCGACTTCGTATTCGGTCTTCTCGTCCCCATAAACATGGAAAACGATATCTCAGACGCTCATGTTACTAACATGTTGTTAAAACGCAAAAAGTACCTATTTTTACACACATTTTCACTCATAACACCCCTGGGTATATTCCGATCGGGCTGAAAAGTTTCGGGACACAACTAGGGCCCAAATGGAGCATGTGTGCGAATGAACGAATTTTTTAGACCGAAAATGAAGCCTGTACACGTGATACGGCGTACGGCGGACGGACAAATCATTTTTGGAATCTACGCACCTTGAAACGGAAAAGAAAAAAGTTTGAGGGGGTGTTATACAAATTTTTTGCTGAGCGAATACATAGGTGTATTATTCACAGAATAATAAACCAAAATGCGATCTCCGTCCGCCGTATCACGTGTACCGGCCTCATTTTCGGTCTAAAAAATTCGTTCTTTCGCACACATGCTCCATTTGGGCCCTAGTTGTGTCCCGAAACTTTTCAGCCCGATCGGAATATACCCAGGGGTGTTATGAGTGAAAATGTGTGTAAAAATAGGTACTTTTGTGTTTTAGTAACATGTTAGTAACATGAGCTTTTCGGGTATCGTTTTCCATGTTTTTGGGGACAAGAAGACCGAATATGAAGTCGATTTTGACCAAGGAGTGGAAAATTGAGGTTGTACCAGATGTTCAGCTCCCAAAATTGATTTTTGATGAGTCAAAAACCTGCGAAATCGTCTGAAATCACCATCAATTTGTAGAATAGCACTAGGAAAAGTTTCAACACGTAGATCAAGACGATTAAATGGCACTACCAAATGATCAAAGATAATTTGGAAAAAAAAGCGTACCTAATTCAAGTTTTGGGGGCCAAAATTGGTGGAAACCATCAGAAATAGCTATTGAATTATTTCATATGAAAGAAACAATAAATGAACAGCCAACATTTCTGCAGGTATGTCCAATAGAATAATAAACCCATGTGACAAGGACTTTGCAGCGTTTTTAAACTGTAAATAAAAGTGACGAATAATTTTAAAATTTCTGCTCTTCTGCGCTTGTAAACCCACCGCGTTTCAAACAGACTTGGCATTCTGTCATGAGTCATCGGCTGACCGGTATGTTATACCTTTGAAATATTTCCCTCGCTATCTTCAGGTGTACGGAGATTTCTTCAAAGCAACGATCCTCCCGTCGGATTCTGAAAATGTTTCCTTCGGACAGCTGGTCCAGCTGCAATCCCCTTGTTTCACCGCTCACGACGGCCAGTGCGGGCTGGTGCTGAGTATCACCATCAGTGAGGGCGACATTGATGTTTGCCCTCAACCTGTACAAGGGACGATGGTGACGGCCACATCCCAGAAAGAGCCCTGCGTCCGCAACACCTTTCAAATCGTACCGCTCGAACCCGAGGTTTCAGGTAACGCTGTTTCGCCTAAGGTTCAGTATCCTTCGGTTTTCAGTTTCTGATGAGTAAATCCCTAACGTTTTCACAGATCTCTCTCTCACAATCATAATGTACCTAAATTCATTTTCAGACAAACGGTATTGTTGGCCATCGTTTGAAAATGAACTCCTTTGGATTAATTAGGTACCTACCTACTGAACGCTCAATTTTTTCGAATTTTGATTCTTGGAAGAAAAGTACAATGGGGAATTTTCGTCAACATTTTTTGAAAGAAAAAAAAACCTTTCGGAAAAATGGTAGTTTGAAGCCCGTTTTCAGAAATAAGCGTTATTTTGGTTTATTATTCTGCGAATAATACACCTTATGTATTCGCTCAGCAAAAAATTTTTATAACACCCCCTCAAACTTTTTTCTTTTCCGTTTCAAGGTGCGTAGATTCCAAAAATGCAATGTCCGTCCGCCGTCCGCCGTATCACGTGTACCGGCCTCATTTTCGGTCTAAAAAATTCGTTCTTTCGCACACATGCTCCATTTGGGCCCTAGTTGTGTCCCGAAACTATTCAGCCCGATCGGAATATACCCAGGGGTGTTATGAGTGAAAATGTGTATAAAAATAGGTACTTTTTGTGTTTTAGTAACATGTTAGTAAAATGAGCTTTTGAGGTATCGTTTTCCATGTTTATGGGGACGAGAAGACCGAATATGAAGTCGATTTTGACCAAGGAGTGGATAATTGAGGTTCTACCAAAGATTCAGCTGCCAAAATTGATTTTTTATGAGGGAAAAATCTGGAAAATCGTCTGAAATCACCACCAATTTGTATAATAACACTAGAAAAAGTGTCAACACGTGGATCAAGACGATTAAATGGCACTACCAATGATCAAAGATGATTTGAAAAAAAAAAAAAAGAGCGTACCTAATTTGTGTTTTGGGGGCCAAAATTGGTGGAAACCATCAGAAATAGCTATTTCAATTATTTTACGTGAAAGAAACAAATATGAACAGCCAACATTTCTGTAGGCATGTCCAATAGAATAATAAACCCATGTGACAAGGACTTTGCAGCGTTTTTAAATTGGAGGGGGGGGGATGCGGAAAAAATGACGTATC
Organism: Leptopterna dolabrata; assembly: GCA_954871275.1. Taxonomy (NCBI): domain Eukaryota; kingdom Metazoa; phylum Arthropoda; class Insecta; order Hemiptera; family Miridae; genus Leptopterna; species Leptopterna dolabrata. The sequence continues at coordinate 12,427,523 of OX940979.1, forward strand.
AGGTCTATTGACCCTTGATTGGCTGTTGGCCCAAGGAGGCGGAGGGAGGCTGGGAAGCGAAGGTTCTCGATGCCCCCAACATTAGAAATGGCAGAACTTCGTGGCAACCTTCAAGAACCTTTGCTGTGACTTTCCCTCGGTTTGATTTTTGAGGACGTGTTAAAAAAAATTTTTGTTCATAAATTGCAGTTCCATTGCGGTTCTGTACATCGTTTAAGGTGATGTGTAGTGAATTGATGTAGCGCTTATTCACTACCAGAGGTAGGAGGATGTGCCCAGCCTGGTTCCAACACTAAAGGCTGTCCGTCACTAAAGGTTCAACGGGATCTTTTGGGGAGAATTTGCCTGGCAGGTTCCAACACTCAAGGCTGTCGCCTATTCCAGGATCTTTTGGGGTGAGAGAGTAATCAGCGACTAGAGGAGAGCGTAGAATGAGGTGACAGGCGTAGCCGGCGGGTATTTATAGAGCCCACTCCACTCTACTCTGGTCAGGAGGACTAGTGGGGAGTGAGTGGGTCTATGCGCCCGCGCTCACGTAGGTCACCCCCACCCGTTGAGTTTATTACTTGAACAATCTTATGATGGTCTGGGAGGATCATGACATGATGCACTCACGCTCTAAGTGGGATTGAGTTGAACTACTCGACGATTTACCTGACACCAACGTCATTTCTAGCGGGGACTTGGAAATTCAAATTTCCCACTCGTTTTCGGCCTACACTTTCCGACATAAACACCTCATTATGTGGTCAATAAGTGTTAATTTCCGTTATTGAACAGATTTTGGCCAAAAAAATATGAATTTTTAACCCACGAAAATTACCCATCACCATCAAGAGTATGTGTCATTGTACCAATGATTCGCAGCCCAACGGCCTTATCAGGTGGAATAAATCAAAAGTGTCAGTAACCCTCCATCCTGGGGACGTAGGGAGGGTTCAGGTTGGTGTAGTGGGTAACACGACAGATTCTCACGCACGATTCAAGTGTTCGAGTCCAGGCCGCTAGCTAAGATTTTTGTTTTCTTACTTCAGCATTTCATTTCCTATAATATCAATTATCTAATCTAATCCCCAGACTTTCAATTAGCGAATTTTCGAAGAAAAGGAAGCTATTGTTCTCGGTCCAAAATTTTTAAAACTCGAATTTCCGAAAGATTTTTATACCAAAATCCGTTTCAGACCATCCTGAATTCACTGCCGAAAGACACCAAAAATTATATGTATATATATATATATTTATATAAGTTATAGTAGGTTCCTTGGGAGTTGACTTTTTAAAAAGCACGAACTGAGAATTTACAAGTGTTCTTTACTTCGGAAAATACACGGAAGACTTCGTAGCGGTTAAATTACGGGGAACACGGAACACAGGGTTGGTCGTACAGCAGCGAGCCGAGAACTGAAGGTTCGAGCTTGCTCGCACGGGTTATATGGGTTATCATGACTGCGTCAGCAGTAAGTGTCGGTCGGGCGCTATAACTTATATATATTTATATATATATTTATATATTTATATATGTATGTGTCATTCCAGACGATAACTCTCGACTTGAGATAAAAAGTTCAAATTTGCACGAAAAATCTGTCTTGGCAATCGACAGGCTAAGTTCGTAGATGGGCAGAATCGGGTCACTCTAAGGGGGAGTTTTGGGGAGTTTTAGGGGGGGAAAATTACCCATAAATTCCCAAAATGAAACAGTCTGACAAGTGACACCTCATTTTAAAGGTTTTTCTACGCTGAACACGATGGTGAAATCAGAATTGCGATATCTCATTCCGTTCTCAAACTGGAGCACTTTGAAGATGAAGGAACGTGGTTATTTCTTGAGATAAAACAGTTTTACATAAAATCAGTTATTTCTTCGAAAATTCGCTCTTATAGCCATGCTGCATGACTGTGGTTTTTTTTTGTTTTGTTCGTTCTGTTTTCTTTTCCCCAAAAACACGAACGGAGGGGACACTTTTTTCACTCTTCTTCCACATTTCATTTCCAGTACTATCAATTAAGTACCTAATTTCATCAACAGAGGCTTATAATTTTGTTTTTCTTTTTGTTTTGTTATGTTCGCTTTGTTTTCTTTTCCCCAAAAACACGAACGGAGGGGAAAAGACAGTGGGTCTGGAACGTCCCCAGGACACAAGTTCCAGTTTCTGCTGAATAAACCGGTTCCTGCGAGATCACTGAAGTTAAGACACCTCGAGTGTGGTTAGCTCAGCGATCTATTCCCACCGATAAAGCCGGCTCGACAGAGGCGGTATTCGCCGATCATCGAGCAAATGTTCTTCGAACGTCTCGTAGTGTGGACGGACTTTAGTTGTTCGCCACATTACAAGCATGCGATGTACGAGTGCCCACACGGCTGGGGGTCCGCAAAACATTCGGCGAACATCGCATGTGGAGCCGGCTGTTAACACATACATCGACAGCGCGGAAGGTATACTATTACTCACGACAGTTCGGTCTTGAAGGCGAGTTCAGCCCCGTGCGCACGGTGATCATCACACTTGTACTACCCGACTACAATGCGGCATGCATGCACACAAGGGTAATTTTGCCTGTATTTGGGGAAAAACCGCTGAAAGGACTGTCATTTTTGAGAACCCAAATTATTCGTTGAAATCTCCCCCCTCCACCACCCCGTTAGGGGTGAAAATTACGATCTAGCTCTGTCTCGCCTTTGTGAAAATTCGTCTTCGTTGTGTTTCGGGCCATCCTTTTAACAACGAAAGTTGTTTACATCTCGCCCTGATTGAGGAAGGTCTCGACAGCTTCTGCCTCTGTCGCTGATCGGACGCAGCTTGATGGAGAGCTTTTGGCTTATTATTCTGTGACTAATACACCTATGTATTCGCTCAGCAAAAAATTTGTATAAGCCCCTCAAAATTTTTTCTTTTCCGTTTCATGGTGCGTAGATTCCAAAAATGCAATGTCCGTACGCCGTCCGCCGTATCACGTGTATGTACCGGCTTCATTTTTGGTCTAAAAAATTCGTTCTTTCGCACACATGCTCCATTTGGGCCCTTGTTGTGTCCCGAAACTTTGCAGCCCGATCGGAATATACCCAGGGGTGTTATGAGTGAAAATGTGTATAAAAATAGGTACTTTTGTGTTTTAGTAACATGAGCGTCTGAGATATCATTTTCCATGTTTATGGGGACGAGAAGACCGAATACGAAGTCGATTTTGACCAAAGAGTGGAAAATTGAGGTTTTACCAAATGTTCAGCTCCCAAAATTGATTTTTTATGAGGCAAAAACCTGCGAAATCGTCTGAAATCACCATCAATTTGTAGAATAGCACTAGGAAAAGTTTCAACACGTGGATCAAGACGATTAAATGGCACCAATGATCAAAGATAATTTGAAAAAAAAGGAGCGTACCTAATTCTTGTTTTGGGGGCTAAAATTGGCGGAAACCATCAGAAATAGCTATTGAATTATTTCATATGAAAGGAACAATAAATGAACAGCCAACATTTCTGCAGGTACGTCCAATAGAATAATAAACCCATGTGAAAAGGACTTCGCAGTATTTTTTCCCCCTGTTTTGAACGAATCCAAAACGATTTCTGTGGGATAAGCCGTTCTGATTTTATTGAGTGAAACAGGGTGTCTAACAATGTCTTTTCAAAGCTCATCATAATCGTGGACACCTATTAGGTGCTAACGTTTTGCTGACGGGTTCGTACCAGCGAAGTAGTGAGGAACATGAGGATTGTGAACTATTGTGAATCAGCGTTGTTAGGTTTCATATTTAAGCCCTGTTCCCACGACGCGTGATTCGGAGAGCCTCTCCTGACTTTCGCCTTACTACGCGTCGAGGGAACACCGAGACTCGTGGCTGTGACAGGGTGTGACAGTGGGGGTGGACCCTCGAGAGTCCCCCTTGTAGACCAGTGAGATTATCACCGGTTAAGAAGGGATATCGATTAGGCTTCCCCAAACCGATCCCCTCTCCACCGGAAGAAAAATTGTATCGAGAACAGCCCACACTGTTACACTCCTCCCCACATGAAATACTTCTGGGTAGCAGAAGTATGAGAGGGAAAAGTGGGAATGAAAATTAGTATGAAGTTCTGGTTCAGGAAAAGTCATCTGAACAACTTCAAGGTGACTAACCTCCATCGTAATGGTACTACCACAATATTATTTACTGGTGGAGAACAAAGCTCCTACATACGAGTATTGGCGGATAATGTTGTCAGAGGTTATTGTCCAGTGAATTGTGCTCATCTGATTGTGCTCCATCGTTGGGATGGAGCAACTATTGGGACTTGTCATTTGGGACATGGCATCAATCGCCTTCTAATGAGCTCAGTATATTTTAATTATACTGACACTTTAAAGGGTGGAAAGGGGGTGGGAAAGCCAATAGATGTATGTATCATCAAAGGGACAGGTTGTTAGTAAAGGAATCCTTCTGGGAAACCTTTGGGCTTATCCTTATGGTAAGCCCACAAAAAGTGGATGGAGTATGGTGAAGTGCTCACCGCATACTACCGAACCACGCTCTGCTAACATGTGGCAGAGTGTAACAGTGGGGGTGGACCCTCCAGAGTCCCCCTTGTAGACCAGTGAGATTATCACCGGTTAAGAAGGGATATCGATTAGGCTTCCCCAAACCGATCCCGTCTCCACCGGAAGAAAAAATGTATCGAGAACAGCCCACACTGTTACAGTGAGGAACAGAGCGATTCCCCTGACAGGAGCGTGTGTTGTAGGAGAAACGCTACGGTCCAACGATCGCTTCATGTTGAGAACGGCCAGCGCAGAGCCGGGCAGACCGGGATTGTTTGTGGAGGCCGAACCTTCACGATGGGGCCATCCTCAGCATCCGGCGAATCTCCCTGTCGTACGTCTGACGACGAGACCAAACAACTACTGCTGGTGGTACGCGTCTCACAGACGAAGACGTGGCGACCCTCCACCAAAGGTAAAGGTCGTAGCAAAAGTATGTGCTAAAGTAATAATAAAGTAAAGCATTGCATTTTAATCCCGTATGCAATAGCCAATGCTTTTACTACTGGATGATTTCAATATTATAGGAAAGATACTTATAGCGATATTACCATTCACAGTACTTCAAATCATCCAGTAGTCTACAAACGTGCTGCTTTCCATTAACAGAGCTTTATCTATACCTATGAGTCAACAGAATTTAGCTAAATAAAGGTTAACTATTAAAAGTATAGCGGCGAGTAATGGCTATGAGGGAGATATCATTGATACGATATGGAATAGTGTTCTTAGGAAAAAGAGTGGGGAAGGAGTTTAAACCCTGTTAGGGAAGCTAAGACTGAGGAGAAGATTTGGATCAGTATACCGTGTTATGGAAAAATTTCGGACAGAATTGGTAAAATATTAAAATCTAAAGGGTTCAAAGTAGGATATAAAACTAAAAATAAACTCAGAACTTCATTAAGTTCAGTTAAAGATAAAATTAATGTTACAGACAAAAGCGGCGTGTATAAATTAAAGTGTTCTTTTGGATTCAACTATTGTCAAAAAAGGGAAGGAAGTTTAGAGAAAGGATAAAGGAACATGAAAGGGTCAATAAGAGTGATTCGGCCCTTGCACATCTTGAATGAATCCGCTCATAGCTTCAATTTTGATCTTACAGGTAGACAGTGTTGAGTTCCTTCACTTCTGCCCACAAGGGAGCATGTTGGATCTACGTGAAAAATTCGAAATTTATAAGAGTGACATGTTGGGTAAATCTTTGAATGATGTAATTCCTTCAAGTTCTTTTCCATTATTGCCTTCATTTCTGTGACAGCCTCCCCCCCTTCCTCACTACCTTCCTTTCACTTTTTGGCATTCACTTCCATGGCCAATCAGAATCGACTACATTCACATTGCTCCCTCCTCCTTGCATCTTCACAACCAATCCCAATCGACCACCTTTCACTTTTTGGGACTGTATATAAGGTTATCTCTCTACAATGTCCCTTCAGTTATTGTTTGTTACTGACGATGGTCTGATCACTGAAACCGGTATAACAGTGTATTTTGGGGAGTCCTACGTTATGCTCCCATGCCGGGCAAACCGTTACGATGCGCTCCTGAGAAAGTTATATCGTACACTCCCGCTACGAATTTCGAATGTGCCACAATATCAGTGGCATGAGCCACCTCGTTCAATGGAAAAATTGCACAGTTTCATTCGTCTAACCATGCAAACAACCTGGCGCAAATTAGTAACTTCGCGAACATCAACATCGGCATTGGGACTTTGCATCGAGGCACTCGTCACGCTATTGTCCAACGATAGCAAGTTTTTTGTGATACACAAACTTAAATTCCCCAATGGAAAACCGGAGTCCGCAAACTTGCTCCCAGGAGCCCCTTTCACTGACTGACTTGCTCCCGGCCTTTCGTTTATTTTCGCATGACCAATTTGCTCCCAGAAATGTGAGGTTCTAACTTGCTCCCGATGTGCAGTTAGTAAACATTTCAAATTTTCCTTCCCACTTTGACAGACTGAGGACTGTCTGCAAGCGTGCAGGTGTGGTTAAAAATTTGTTGTCTAGCCATCCAGAAGATGTTGTAAAACTAAAATCTACAAATAATAGTTCCTCCTGAATTGGAAGTCGTCAATTGTGGTTAAAAAAAGTTAGGGGTGGCCATCCAGAAGATGTTGTCAAAGTAAAAGCATAGAAAAAACCAAACAATTGAAAAAAAAAATCAGTCAAAATTGGTTGGAGTTTCAAGGAAATTCTTTTCACAAATTTGTACATGGGTTGACCTTCTTCCTGCCTCCTAATGCACTTCTCTACCCATTTTCGTCCCTTGAGTACGTGTGGCTTTGGCGTTTTCTTGTGCGAATGGCGGATGTAGCTCAGCTTTGCATACGTCTCTGTTTGTACCTGGAGTAAAACCTCCAAAAAAAGTCGGAAAAACGTCGACTCACGGCTATCTCCTCACTATTATTGTATTCTTCACGAGTAGGGAGCAAATTCGTTCGGGCAATATCGACCGGGAGCAAGCTTGTATCGGCCCGCTTGCACTTCCTTTTTCCACCGCTCACATCACAACCCGCGGGAGCAAATCCGTAGTCGCCCATGGAAAACAGCGTCACCTCCTCCTTTTGCTCGGCCTTTAACCCATTCCGTAACACACTCGTCTGAAGGCATGATTGTGACTGACACTAACAGCGGTGATCTGCATTATCCGCATATTATCTTATTGGGAGCAAAAGTTAAAAAGTTCAACAGGTCCACTCTAAACGAACGGGAGCGCATCGTAATGCGGCGGAGTGGACTTTCACTTCGCAGCGGCCCAGAGGGAGCGCAACGTAGCTCGCCCGTATTTTGCGTGTATTGGTGGAAATAGACAACCATTCAATAACTCAGTTTTTATTCTCTGCAATGGGTTTCCACGATTTTGTCGGAAGTGATTTAGCCCCCGGAGGGAGTGATTTCCCGGCCGGCTCCAATACACTATTTTCTCTGGGGTGAGCATGAGGGGCATCTACAGGTATATAATTAACCACTGTGTAATAATACGCAGCGTTTTATTTCGTTAAGAGATGCAGGATTCAGGTGTGGGGGTGACGACTCACAACTATTACTTTAAACCTCTTAAGGAGGGTTCACGTGGACGCGGAAATGCATAATGCGGGCTGCGTAAAGCAACCTGGTTGGCTGTTGGTAAAGGGGGAGGTATCTTTACGCAGGTTGGCTTCTGACAGGGACTGTACCTAGTACTCTCGAGAAATATCCTTCCGCAATTACGCAAGTCCGCATCTGCGCAATGAGCCACCGCGCAGCCTCTGTAACCTTCCAGCATGTTTTCTCGTCTGCCTATCGTTCTTCGCAGGCTTTCGCCGTCCGCATTACGCGTTTCCATTCCGCCATGTGAACGGTAACCTCCGGAACGGCGGACTCCGCACCCCCCTCCATCATTTTACGAAGTCCGCCTTATGCGTTTCCGCACTCCATGTGAACCCTGCTTATGTTTGGCCAACAGGCATCTGATACTGAAGTATTATATGGTTCCCGAATGACAGTTCACACTCGTTCCAGGACGGCATCCCCATCAAACTGCGGGAAGAACTGGTTTTAAGGTTGGCAATGAACAACGAGACGCTGACCGTAGAGAAAGACCGGATGTACGGCACTTTCTTTGGGAATGAGTACGGGGTCACAGCTCATAATCGCGACGGCAGAATTGATGTTGTTTACCCCGAAAATATTTGGGTTTTCTTGGCTGGGGCAGCCTGATATGTGATCACCACATCGTCTCATGCCTACCTGAAATTGAATAAATACTGTTCGACAGTCTCAACTGAACTGCTCTAGAACTCTGGAGGTACGTACCTACCAGCACTCTTGAGAGCAATCTTGATAACACTGATGTTCACGGACCACCTACTTCATCATTAAGATAATGAACAACATACGATGCTTCAATGGGCAATTTTCTGGGGTTACCAATTCTCCTTTTTTGGCCAAATTACAAAAAATCCTCCTCAAAATCAAACCGAGGGCAAGTCACAGCAAAGGTTCTTGAAGGTTGCCATGAAGGTCTGCCATTTCTAATGTTGGATTGTTGGCGGCAACAACCTTCGCCCCCAAAACTTCGCTCCACCTTCTTGGGCCGACAGCCAATCAGATGTCAATAGACCTCATACGTCATTTTTTCCCGCATTTTTCCGTTTAATCACCAGTATTTAAAAAAAATAACGCTTATTTTTGAAAACGGGCATCAAAATACCACTTTTCCAAGAGTTTTGAATAGGTTTTTTTTTTCAAAAACATTTTTGACGAAAATTCCTCAATGGCTATTATTATTACTGTGTCAGAATTTTGCATTTTGGTTAAATTATTTTCCCCTTGTTCCCCTTTTCCCTGTACCCCATACAAAATTGAAGGTTTGCGTTTCAAGATACCTACGTAATATCTGAAAATGGAATACAAAAATGTCTATCTGTCCGCCGTACTTCGCATATTCCTCAATTACCATGAACGAAAATTGATGAACTTTATACCGTTTGAGGTTTAGCTGGAGCTGAAGAATATGGTTGGCAGGCGACATGAGAAAGATTTGGGAAGGACGGGATTATAGATTTTGTTGATAGGTGCAAGCTTGTTGTTCACGGCCAAAAGAATTATCCGAATTAGGTGAAGATTTGGGAATATATCGAGGGTCCTACTTAAGATCAGTGACAATCTAAATTTTCATGGGGCGTTAAAGGAGACGGGGGCTGTGGGAAAAATGCATAATATTTAACTATAACTGCCCAGCCGGCTTCGTTATGCTTCATGAATAACAGCAAATAATTAACGTTTTAATAATACTGTCGTGGTATCCTCTCAGAACCACTCCATGTAAAATAACTCTTAAGATCTCGCAAATAAACCAGGGAATGGAGCGGCAGACGCAGTAGGTCCGAGGAACCTGGAGGGGATCCCCACCGTCCTCCACTAGTATGGAGGATGGAGGGAGATAGTCCCAGGACCATAAGAACTCGGCTCCTTCGCCTTCCAACTCATTCTTCGCCTTAAGTCGCAGACTTATCTCTCTCACCTCGCTCCTCCTCTCTCTCCTTACTCTAAAAGATCCCAGGGTGGTGTTAACCGGGTAGGTAAAACTACCAATGGTGGTAACCACTGGGAACATATACAAACACCTCCTGAAGTCTTAGTGGTAGACACCTTATAGGTGGTAACCAGAGGCGGTAGGTTCGACACCTCACCTCATCATACCTAGCCTCTCACCTATGCAGGCCACCACAAATACACATCTAGAATCCACTGCATATTATTCGGCGGGGCCCAGTACTCGGTTTACGGCTTTCCGGAGGGAAGCAGGAGGGTAGGTATTGACCCCTCACAGAAAACTGTGATCTACGCAGAAGGGGCATTTATACAGGAAAATAAACCGTTGTGTAATAATTTGCCGCGTATTTTGACTTAAAATCGAACTGAGCACACACAAACCTTCACCCGCCACATCTTACGCCGATTTCTAACTCGAAACACTGTGGAGTACGGCCGAAAAACAGATAGAAAGAAAACGTAATGACGTCAGAGGGAGGGGGGGGTGTCCAATTAGTCCAGCACAGTGGTAAGCCCCCCCCCCCCCACATACCCGTAGGACGTCATCAGGCTTATTTTCCACCCGTCGCTCAAATCCGATCATTTGACAGAAAAACCGCCATATCTCTTCTTTGTGGAAAGCTCTCATCGAGATTTTCCAGGTGACAGAATAAAATGAAACAGATGGAATCAACGATTCATTGTACAGGTAGGTAGTTAAGTTGATGTTGAGAAATTCATGTTGGGATGATTTTTGCTATACAGCTCGCCTAGGTATGTATTTTTCGAGACAGCTCTTGCCAGCCAACACAAAACAAGTTCCACGTGAATACTTAATTGGTCTTCAGAAACCTGGGTGCGTCTCAAATTGGCGCAATTAGTCTGTATTGTTGGTGTTGGTATCCTAATTTATAAGATCTCACAAACAGCACCCGACTTACTTGGGGTTGGTAAACGATGCTTCTTTCCAACGGCGACATTTCCAGGGATAGATTTTTGAGCTGTCGTTCTATGGGGTCGATGGTCACCCAAAGTGTAACGATCAGCCCGTCGACGACCAACAGGACGCATATCAACGATATCAGTTGCGTGTCTTGAAGAAGCTAAACAAACCAAGAACCAGAATATTACACACTGTTCTTTGTAGTACACACATGAATATTTCTTCGTGAAATGGTCTTCATGCTCTCAACACAGAACCCTCCCACCCATCTGCGTTAAGTACTGAAAATATCACCATCTTGGGGGGGTCACCATCTTGAAAATGTATGGTTATCAGTGTTAATATCTAAAATCAAGTATTGAGCTTTTCATGGGCGCTGCGTCATTTCAGCTCTGATAGCCAGAAAATAAATAAGGTATGATATTTGAGGCGGTGGATTCCAAAACTGTCTCTATCCGATTTTGCAACTTTTCAGGAAAAGCGAAAAACTTGCCACAACTCAACCAATGACACAAGGTACGCGATTCGTTTGGAATTGACGCAGTTGGTAACACTGAATAAGTGGGAGAAATTCAAACTAACTGAATTAATGGAGGAATCCAGTAAATTTAAGATTGTAAAATGAATGCAGAAAGTTTTAGCAAAAACTGAGTTTTGCTTTGAACCATTTGGTGGTCATTTCAACAAGTTTTGGAACACAATGACCCGTGAAACGAGAGTTTTGGAACAAACCGCTAAGTTCCAAAGCAAAATAAATTGGAAAGAGCCAGTTTGGCTCGAGTCTGGTGCAATTTTTCGATGGAGTACGGAAAGAACCTTCGGAATCCAATGCAATATCGATTTCCCTAAAAATGAATGTAAAAAGGTTTGGAATCCACCGCCCTATTTACTGATGACAATCATCGTAACTTACTTTATTTTTCACTCCTCGTGCATTCCTGGTGAATATCCTGTGCACGCGGTATGTCTTGGCAAACATGGATCCAAACGCCATCGAAAAACCCGCGGAGAGCAAGTACACCCGTGCCTGCAATATTATAGACAATTGACGTTCGTCTGAGAGCTAGAAAGTGCCGATTATCATAAATCAGAGTGGACGGAAAAATTCTATTTCCATACTGAACAGAAAATTTTAAAGGTCAATCAACTAGGTATACTGACTTTAAAATTTTTCTATTCAGTATGGAATAAGACGCTGTTTACTTGAATCAGTACCAAGTCAATAATCAATAACAGCTCAATCAACTGATTCAAGGTCTTAGTAGTTTCAAGTCTCAACAGTCGCTCTGAGCAAAGTGATGAAGAAATAACTAGGTAAGTTGATCCATGTTGAGTTGGTTCTATTGCAATTTGGTTTAGGGCTTACAGTACATATTGTAGGAAAGATTATCATAAATGAGAGTGGAAGGAAAAATTCTATTTCCATACTGAATAGAAAAATTTAAAGGTCAATCAACTAGGTATATTGACTTTAAAATTTTTCTATTCAGTATGGAATAAGACATTGTTTACTTGAATCAGTACTAAGTCAATAATCAATAACAGCTCAATCAACTAGGTATATTGAGCTGTTATTGAGTATTGACTTGGTACTGATTCAATTGAACAAGGTCTTAGTCTTAGTAGTTTCAAGTCTCAACAGTCGCTTTGAGCAAAGTGATGAAGAAATAACTAGGTAAGTTGATCCATGTTGAGTTGGTTTGGTTTAGGGCTTACAGTACATATTGTAGGAAAGATTATCATAAATGAGAGTGGACGGAAAAATTTTGTTTCCATACTGAATAGAAAAATTTAAAGGTCAATCAACTAAGTAGGTATATTGACTTCAAAATTTTTCTATTCAGTATGGAATAAGACATTGTTTACTTAAATCAGTACTAAGTCAATAATCAATAACAGCTCAATCAACTAGGTATATTGAGCTGTTATTGAGTATTGACTTAGTACTGATTCAAGTGAACAAGGTCTTAGTCTTAGTAGTTTCAAGTCTCAACAGTCGCTTTGAGCAAAGTGATGACGAAATAACTAGGCAAGTTGATCAATGTTGAGTTGGTTCTATTGCAATTTGGTTTAGGACTTACAGTACATATTGTAGGAGACATTATCATAAATGAGAGTGGACGGAAAAATTCTATTTCCATACTGAATAGAAAAATTTAAAGGTCAATCAACTAGGTATATTGACTTTAAAATTTTTCTATTCAGTGTGGAATAAGACATTGTTTACTTGAATCAGTACTAAGTCAATAATCAATAACAGCTCAATCAACTAGGTATATTGACTTCAAAATTTTTCTATTCAGTATGGAATAAGACATTGTTTACTTGAATCAGTACTAAGTCAATAATCAATAACAGCTCAATCAACTAGGTATATTGAGCTGTTATCGAGTATTGACTTAGTACTGATTCAAGTGAACAAGGTCTTAGTAGTTTCAAGTTTCAACAGTCGCTTTGAGCAAAGTGATGACGAAATAACTAGTTAAGTTGATCCATGTTGAGTTGGTTCTATTGCAATTTGGTTTAGGGCTTACAGTACATATTGTAGGAAAGATTTTCGCGGAGGGTAGCGTGGCGCTGTCCATGCCCAGGAGGATGACCGCCGTGTACACGAGGACGCATCCCACTCCGGCTACGTTGTTCAACTTTGGACTTGAAAGTTTTATGTATCTGGAACAAAAACCAACAAAAATACATTAACTTGATTTGAAAAGGTAAAGGCAGGTACGTTTTCATCATTCTGTTCATTACATACGAGAACGGGGTGGGGAGGGAGTGACTTTTGGGTTGGGGAGTTGTATGGTAGGTTATGGGTAGTCGAATGTGGATTAGTTAGAGGAAGGATGTGTACCTCAGGATTATTGTGATTACGTCACCATGGCATGTCAAAATAAAATCGGTTCCACCATGGAAAGGGAGCCTCTAGGGACAGTATCAAAGATACCACAGCCACCAATACCTGATCACCAACCCCCTCAGAATACGGGCATTCGAATTTTTGTTGTGCTGCTTTGAGGGTGTTTCGGAATATTCCTCCGCAAAAAGGGATCAATAGCGTCCAGGAATTTACCACAAAAAAAAATTTTACCCCAAATTACCTACTCGTAGGATATTGCATGGAGCGAAAATTAGGTCTGTTTGTCGAGAAAATGTAACACAAAATTAGAGAAGCAAATAGACACTGGGAGTTTGGCGGTCATGACGCCTTTTCACTGCCTCCTCAAGCTTAAAAAAACGCACAGAGCATCAGGAACAAACTTAAAATGGAATAAGCAAGATCGTGACGGAAATAATTATATAATAGCTAAGTTTCCTATAATGTTACTTGATCACTCTTGAATGATAAAGTAACGTTAGGCAGAATGAGCATAGACCTTGATCGCCGTGATCTCTATGGATACTATTATGTTACCACATTTACGCACACGCACGTACGCACATACGCACACACAAACACACAGCCAGCCCAGCCGTGACGTAGACATGGGCATGCTTTTTCAACATCCGCTATCTTTATTTCGCAATTCCTTCCTTTATTACACAATATCACCTTCTCCCACAGTCTACGTCCTTTTCACAATTACTTGAACTAACATTCCAAAAATCATCTTATTTTTAGCCTCACTGGAATATTCAGACCGAATTAAGAGTCTTAATTTTTCTTTTTTGTCACTATTGAGTAAGACACTTGATTTAAATACTTCAAAGGAATTTCGGCGATTTTCCAAAAATTAACATTTCTATTACTTACCTACCTACATTTTTAGTCAACCCATGTGATTTTGTACCTCTTGCCGGTTCAGGCCACCCAAATAGTTCAACTGTGAGAAAGGTCATTTCCTGCAGTTCATTTAGTACCAATTTTTTCATCTACTAAGAAGTAGGTTTACATTAAATCAACTTATTGTAAGTGACGACCGTCATTGAGCCTCCTGGTTTGCCTCTAGATGCACAGGTTTGACAGTCACGGTTCTCAAACTAGTTGACTTCGGATAGGAAAACTTGGACGCACACTATAACTAGATCCCCCTCTAATAGTTATTAGGTACTGTTTAACGGGTTTTTCTTCTATTTACAATTTCAGATTCCTAGGAGAGCAATGTCGGGGTTAGGCGCATCCCTACTTTCCAGATAGTGTGATATTACCAAGTGATCTTATTTTGGATCATTTTATTCTTTAACATTAGTTTCCGCAAACAAAATACGAAGGTTCTTGAGATTTCATAAACCTGACAAAGTATTACTGTGATGTTTCATTGATTGGTCGTGTTTTCCCTTGTTCCTGTTGAAAATTAAGTGTGGCGATAGGTATACAATGACGGCAGGCCAGAGGTACAAACATGCTGGGCGATTTACTGTGTAAATCGGCTCCTGTGACTAGTGTGACTTGTTTTTCGAGGATCTCTCTGTGGGGTTTTACAGCCAGATAGTTACTCTACATGTGACAGTAGTCAAAATACAACAATACAATAATACAAAATACAACAGTATTTTGGAGCTAAAATTCGGATATTTCGAATTTTTAATGGATTATTTCGGAAAATCGGCCAGAGACGCGACCTTCCCCTACTCACAAAATGTCAAATTTAATGACCGTTGACGTTCCACATTAATATGGAAGTCGAAAATATTTTCAGAAGGAAATCCGTGTCTTTCGTTCAATTATGTTGCGAAAGATAAACAATAGCCTCATTAGACTGGAGGTGGAAGTACATGGGCGTTACGTAGTTGCAGGTAGTTCTTTTTTTTTAATAATGGATACTATCTCCATTAGGGGAAAGGTCGGTACACATACTCGACTTTCTCGTCTAATGAGGTAGGATTGTTGTCAGAGTGAAGAGGCAAATAGGATGGGCTCGGATCCAATAATGCACTACGTGAAAAGCTGGAGTTCTATTCAGCTCTCGATAAGGGAGATCGAGTGCCCTTACACCACGAAGAACCTTCACAACCGTAACAAACGAAGGCCTGTAAATACTTTTTTCCCAAGTTTAGTCTACTTTTTCAATTCTTAAATATTACGAAACTTTTAATTATGATGAAATGATTGCTGCAGCGGGTCCAGGGAATGGAATGGGCAGTGTAAAGGGACAGATAGTGTGATTACCATTAAAATGAAACAAGACCCCAACCCAAGGCCTATAAGGTCATTCCAATTTCTATTATGTACAACACCTTAAAAAAATGTCGAAATTCTCGGCGAACCATTTTTTGCAAGATTCCAATGCCACTTATATTTAATACTATAATAATAATAATTAATAGTGGGAATATGCAGCGTTTCCAACACTGGACAACCTGACGCAATGAAAGTTGGCGGATATCTTGCTTTCGATTATGATGTGGCAACTCTAGGAAGATCAGTGAATTCCAAATTAAATCCAGAAGTCCAAATTAATTCCATTCCATAAAATCCTACCTTTGCTTTTGTTTCCTGTCGTCTCTAGTTACATAACTAGTGCTATGTTAAACTCTGACTGGACAGAGGATCTCTAACCTATATTGGTTTATTATTTTCAATAATGAACCTTTGGAATCGACCATAAAAAAATTAACCCCTCAAAATTACATGTTTTACGTTTCAAGGGACGCATAATACGAATGTCGAACAAAAATATTTCCGTCCGTCCGCCGTCCTCGGCTTTTTCCTTAGTTCCCATGAACCAAAATTCACGAAATTTGGTATATGGGTCTCGTTTGGGCTCTAGTTGTTCCCAATAGCTCGGCGTTACTGCCACTCAACTCTAAGAGGTGAAAAATGGGGGGGGGGGGGGGGGGGATCCAGAGTATCCCTATCTCGGAAAATTTTATTCTGAGGTGTGGGTGTTGACTTTTTTCTGAATTTTTGAGACCATCCCCCCCACCCTAAAGAGCAGGGTGTACGTAGGCATAAGCTGTGCTGAGAGCGCACAACACTGATCCCTCGGCTAGGTTGGAGCTGTAGAGCTGTGGTCTAAGGGACGGACTGGAACGCCAAGTTCCCGAGACCGAAACTGGTCCAGGGAATGGAATGGGCAGTGTAAGTGACAGATAGTGTGGTTACCATTAAAATTAAACAAGAGACTGGAGGCCACAAGGTCACTCCAATTTCTATTATGTACCTACAACATCTTGAAAAATGTTGAAATTCTCGCCGAACCATTATTTTGCAAGCTATCATAATAACTCTTTATTGGTGCATCAGTTTGACAACCTTACACAATGTTGTAAAACGTGCAATTCAAGTAATATATAATAAATATCAGATACCCTATACCTAACAGGTTATTCCTTTTATAGATTTTTTCATAGGTGATTGTGTTTTTACCCTGCTTTGCACCGGCTGGCTTGCAGGTGGCAACCTGCTGTTGCAGTACCCGGCAAGAGACATAGAGTATGCCCCGGTTAGGTTTATGGCTCCATAGTGTGGTACACGGAAGGATATGGGTCATGTTGGGGATATCAGCATAATATAACTTAAATCACTTGCGGCGGAGTAGTGGAAATCCATAGCAAAAAACTATAGGATAAAAATAGAATAGTCATGAACAGTCAAAAGAACAGTCAAAAATAATTCTATTGTGTACTGATGATGGTTTAACAACCGAAACCGGTCTACAGTTTGTTAGTTTACGTGGAAATAGACTATTCTATTTTTATCCTGTAGTTTTTTGGGGTTTTTTTTTTGTTAAATTTTTATATCAGCATAAGATGCTCCACAGCCAGCCTAGTGGGGTCCTTCAAAACGAGCAACACGGTATGATTTTCCAGGTAGTGGTCCATCGCAGACAGCTATGACAGATTGAGATGCTGATTAAGCAGCCCAATACAGAAGTGTATGTATTTTTGTTAAAATCCGTAAAGTTGGCCCTATTAACGATCCCCCGTGTAAATTACTGGGGGAAAGTGAATAATACGAAAACAAGATCATCTCGATAATAATCAAAATTAAACTACGTACTACAGTCATAATTGATATGTTTACACAAAAGCCATGCATGAATGAAAGGATGTGTTCTTGGTGGGCTATGCTGATGATGTAGCAGTGGTGATAAAAGACCATACTCTGGAGGGCCTCCAGTGGAAGCTCAACCAATCAATGAGGCGAGTCATGCCTTGGATGGAGGAGCATGGGTTGCAGCTTGCAGTACACAAAACCGAAATAGCGCTGCTGACTAAGAGGCACATCAACCGTGTCACCCAATTTCAGGTGGCGGACGAAATCATTGACTCATCTCATTCGGTGCGGTACCTGGGAGTGACCCTCGACTGCAGGCTGACCTTCTGGGAGCACATCAAGCGAGCAGGAGAAAGAGCAGCGGCAGTGACAGCAAACCTGAGCAGGCTAATGGCAAACATTGGTGGACCATCGCCCAAGAAAAGGAAGATGCTCATGACCATAGCCGAGGCAATCATGTTATATGGAGTGGAGGTGTGGGCTGAGACCCTACAAGTTAAAAAGTACCGAGACCACCTACGGTCAGTGCAGAGGAGAGGAGCCCTACGAATAGCAAGCGCTAACCGTACCGTCTCCTTCCCTGCCGTTGGGATCATTGCTGCCACCACCCCAATCGACCTCCTAGCAATGTAGAGGAAGCGTATCTACCTCCGGCGATCCGCACAGGAGTCAAGATCCCTTATCAAGAAAGAGGAGAGAGAAATATCATTGCAGCAGTGGCAAAATGAGTGGGAAACTGATGACAGGGGGGCATGGACCCGCGTACTTATTCCACAGGTGCGCCCGTGGCTTGACAGGAGGCACGGAGAAGTGGATTTCTACATCACTATGTTCCTGCCGGGCCATGGATACTTCCGGTCCTATCTGCACAGAAGTGCGCTAGCAGACACCACAACGTGCTGGTACTGTAATGCACCAAACGACGACGCCAAACACATGTTTTTCCACTGCTCTAGATGGAGCAGGGAAAAGGAGATCCTAGAAGAACAGGAGGGCGAAATCACAACAACTAATGTGATCGGGAAGATGATCTCCAGGCAGCAAACCTGGGATAGGATTGTGTCCTACATAGTCCGAATCCTCAAGGCAAAAAAGCTGGACGACCCGAACAAGCAATGAACAATAAACTGGAGCAACAAACTGGAGACAGCAAGAAGAGATCAGAAGAGGGTGTGACACCGCCCAGTGATCGACCCCACTCCGAAGTAATGCTGAACAAGTGATTTCGGGGTGGATTAGGTTAAGAGGATCAGGGTTAGTGGGTTTTTAGTGAGTGAAACCTCACACGGCTGCGGAGTGCGGACCCTCCAAAGCGCAAGTCTTTTTCAAGATTTTCCCACTGTTTCCCTCGTTTAAACAAAAATATATATAAAAATAAAAAATAAAAATAAAAAATGCATGAATGAAAACCTACTTGTGTCTCCGAAAGTGGAGATTGGTCGCGAGGAAGATGATGGCGAGGCATATCCCGAATGAAGCCACAATCGCTATGCCGACGAACGCTATTGGCTGGACAGTTTCGGTCCGCAGCTTGAAAAACCGTTTCGCCGTCGGCGCCTGTCCGCCGGGCCAAACAGGCGCGTTGCATTCTGCGCACATCATGTCCAAGTGGCTCCTGTACGGATCGTAGACGGCGATCATCACTGCTCTTCCACCTATTTACGAAAAACGGAGAAATGTTAATGGAAAATTCCGAATACCATATGTACCTACTCGTACCTGCCTGCGTAGGCAGTAGTTCAATTCAATAAATTTTTATTTTTCAAACTTTTTTTACATGTATATATGTTTAATGGCTGTTTTCATGAGTAGCAAGTAAAAATAAGTCCAAATATGAAATTCTAATAACGAGAGAATACATCTAATGGTGGTTTTAAATCCCACGAAGGCAAAGCCTGTGTGTCGGCAATAGTTTTTTCAATACAATTTTTTGTTAGAGCGCCGGAAGTCTCAAAAGAATATTACTTATGGGTACGTACGGCGAAATGAATTGATAAAATTATATGCATATATCATCATTACTACAGTAAGTAAAAAAGACACAAAATAAAATATAAACATTGGGTAATTAGTAGGTAATATAAACAACAAAAGGTAATATAAACAGTTCAAAACGAATAAAATAGGTCGTTATTATAATATTACAGTCAAAAGTCTTCAGTTTTGAGCCATTTCTTCGGGATAATTTTAAATTTGGATGGAGTGAGAAGGGTGAAATTATACTGTAGAGGTGTAGAGCATTATACAATTTCGGGCCGAGGTAGGGAAAACTATTCTGAAGGTAGGAGAGTCTGAAGTAAGGCGGGTGAAGTCTACTACTGTTTCGTGTTTTGATCTTACTGGTATTTAAAATGAATCTGTCAAGATGTTGGTGGACAAAGAGTACGGTTCTATATTTAAAAAGGGAGTCAAGTGAAGGAAGATTTAATTTCGTGAATAGAGTTGCAGATGGATGCCTTTTGAAAAGGAGTTTGAAATGGGATTTTAAAAGTAATTTATGGGTATTATTCAACGGTATAAGATGGGTTCTATAAGTTCCTCCCCAGAATGGAAGACAGTAGGATAATACTGACTGGACTAAAGAATAATATTTCGTTCTGGCTGTGCTTAGACAGACTAGCAGGTAGACTAGTACTTATACAGGCCGCATAACCGATCTGTCGCACCTTCCAACTCGTGTTCATTCTATGTCTACCTGTTCTCACAATCCGCTGTGCTAGCAGGATTATTTTTTTGTAGCCCCAGAGTGGCGTC
Organism: Leptopterna dolabrata; assembly: GCA_954871275.1. Classification (NCBI taxonomy): domain Eukaryota; kingdom Metazoa; phylum Arthropoda; class Insecta; order Hemiptera; family Miridae; genus Leptopterna; species Leptopterna dolabrata. Next base: position 12,447,698 of record OX940979.1, read on the forward strand.
ACCATTCCCAGGATTAGTAGACTTACTTCCACGTCTGTGGTGACTGGTTAGGGTTGGTTTGAAGGAGGTCTAATGCTGTTTATCACGCATGGTTATAACCAAAGCGGGCGTTAGTTGAAGAGGAGGCTAGCACCCCACAGTTATCACCACAGCGAGAGCTAGAGGAAAGAGGCGTCCCGCGGTTGTCACCACAGCAGACGCCAGGAAGAAGAAGGTGAATACCAAGAGGTTATCAACACAGTGAGTATTCGAGAAGGGAGCAACCCACGGTTATTAACACAGCGAGTGCAAGGAAGGGTAAGAGAGAGAGAGAGAGAGAGATGGGGGGGGGGGAGGGAGGGAGTGAGGCGGTCGAGAGAGATTGATCGATTGATTGAGCGGTTTATTTACACAACGAGGGAGAGAAGTCGTAAGTCGGAGAGTGGTCGGTCGAATGAAGAGCTCAGCTAGCCGGTCGGTTTATAAAGGTGCCTCCACCTCCCCCCCACCCCCTCCACCGCCGCCGTCTGTCAATTACCGTTGCGACCGTTGGGGAGCTCGATGGAGGGGACCCTTCTCCTCCTTTCCCCTGAGGCGTCGCTCAGCTCGTCGTTCCCCTCGTTTATTAGGTTAAATCTTTACCTTATTACATAGGAGTGGTAAATGTAGAATTTTGAAGGGTACCACGACAAACCTCTTTTCCGTTTATGCGCATTTTTATTAATCTAAAGACTCACTGAGCTCCAACCTGCATCACCCTCCACTTGCTGTGTACTGACTTTAGTTATTACATAAGAATCTCATGAATGGGATCCTTACTCTCCAGTGGTTTTCTTTGTATCTTGCAGGACATTCTGCTCTCAAAGTGTCGGTATTTCGTTCTTTCCTACTTATCCAATAGGTACTTGAAAGTATATGGCTTCGAAGATGGTGGCTGGGGAAGGTGCACAAGTGGGTAGAAGCTTATTATTACTGTGTGACTGTAATTTTGAACACAGATGAGTTAAATGAATATATTATTTCGGTCTCGCTATCACCTCTCACTCCTACCAGCTAACTCTCACGTAATAATATTATTATTCGGAGGAATTTTAACCTTCAGGAATCCACCTACTGAAGAGAGAATAACTAACTTTGTACTTGGTAGAACGCAGAAAACCCAATGCGGTCTGGTCCATCAAAGGCGACGGGACCCTGGAACCACACAGTGCAACCACAAAGTAAAGAAACCAGAGGATGAAGCGCGGGATGAACCGCAAGTAAATGTAACGGATATGTAAGATACATTAATAAATGGCAGAGTTCTGTTGTTCCAAACGATACTGATGGGCAAAAAGAGTAGTATTATTGGTCCCATTTCACCGTAATCATTACCATTACCACTATTATTACGTTAACTGGTTTAGGATATTAAAGAAGATAGAGTACACACAAGTATAAACGCACTACGAAATAAATTATGAATAAGATAACCAACTGTATATAAATAACCTACGCCTCTTACTCCAATATGAAAATTTCCCCATCGATCTTTTCAAGTTCAACCAGTTTTTAAACACATTACGTCTTTTCCAAATTGAAATTTACGGTTCTAATTAGGATTCAAGTCTTAAATCTCGCATGCCTTGGAAACCCGCTGGAAAGCCACGGGAGCACGATTAATTTACCATATAATTTATTTATTTTTCTTGGTATAAGTGAGTTTAATGTTGAAACATTACGCCACATTATGAACGTTAATTCACGTCTACCTTCATCCAGGGATGTTTTCTCTGTAGGAAGGTATCAAATATTTTCTCTTTAGGTACCCGTATGTCATGATTAGGGCTCGGATCGATAGGACCGATAAAATCTCTGAATAAGCGCGTTAAACCCATTAAATAAGATCGTAAAAAGGATCGAAAAATGGCTAAATAAGACTGTCATATGGGATCAATAAATGGATAAATAAGCTCAGTCATGAGGTCAAAAAGCATGGCGCTCGATAGAAAACCTGAAAAAAGGGAAAGAAAGTGAAGGGGTTTAAAAATCATTCTTTTATTTTAAATTTATATACTAGGTAGGCACCTATTGTACATGTGAATTTGGAGATACTTGCTACGTGCAACAAATAAAAATATGAGTAGGTACATCTGAGCGCAAACGCGCTTTTTACAACTGGGAATTGTACCAGCATCCTTTCAATGTTTTCAGTCTTCAGAGATTTTCTTAAATCAGTTACCAACAACTTCAAGGCGGAAAATGATCTCTCGACGTCAGCTGAAACGAGAGGCAAATACTTTAGTGAAGCAGCTTCTGCTGGGGTGAAATTGAGACATTTGCACGGTTCTCCTCTGAGCATTTTGGCCAACTTTCCAGTCAGGATTCCGTTCAAGGAACGAATTCCAGCTTCTCTTTGACAATTTTCCCGGTCTTGCCGGGCCAATTGCCGGCTTTCTCAAGGGCATATTCCATCAATTTAACAACTTCAGTGAGTTCCTTTCCGCTGTTTTCGAGCCTCAGGATGAGTTCAGGAAGTGAACTTAGGTCTGCTTTAATAAAAATGAGAGATGAAATGCAGCCTCATCCATAAGGGCAGCCTTAGCTTTGGCAATGAACTTGAAACGGTTCGAGGATTCAAAATCCTTCAAGTATTTTTCAATAATATATTCCCTCTTTTCGGATGGTATGAAATATGCGATTTTCATGCGAAAATGGGCAAAATAGTACACTAAACCAAGAAAACCCCACATATAAGATTTTATAGGATTTTATTCAAAAAACGCTGCAAATCCCTGCACAACGGTTTATTATTTTGTACAGAATACCCTTCTGTTACAGATCACAGCTCTCTGTATAGATAACCCGTCTATATAATAATTATGTACTACTCCATACGTATTATGTGAATCGCAGACAGCGTTGGCCAGTAGAATTGCAGAACCATTTCGGACCATGCCAATGCGCACCATGCCAATTAGACAATTCGAAATGAATTCCAATTCAAATTAAAGTCCAATTCAGATTGATGGTATACCAATTTTTACAAGTCTAAGTGAATTCCAATTTTGGTTTATTATTTTCAATAATGAACCATTGGAATCGAGCAAGAAAAGAAAAATTCTTACCCCCCCTCAAAATTTGATGGTTTACGTTTCAAGGTATGTAGAATCCAAAACTGCAATAAAAATATTTCTGTCTGTCCGCCGTACGCCGTACGGGCCACTTTTCTTAGTTACCATGAAAGAAAATTGATGAAATTCGGGTTATAGGTTCCGTTCGGGGTCTAGTTGGTCCTCGAAGCTCGACGTTACTGTCAGTCATCTCTAAGGGGTTCAAAATAGGGGTTGAAATTTTCAGAACGCCGCATCTCAAAAACTTTAGATTGAAGGGTATGGTTTTTTTTTACGATATTAAATTTGTCTTGAGCTAAACAATTTTTTAAGACCACCCGGAGCACTGTACGTCCAGCCGTTCGTGTGCACCAAAAAGCTTCGTCAACACGATCGTGAATCAAACGGTATAAATCCGGCCGGGATTTCATCACTAAGGAGCACCTGATTACAATCAAGGATGGCTGTATGAAGTCGAGTTGTTTGTTCTACGATAATTATTTCATTTGGCAAGTGATGGACTATTGGATTTTGTTGGTAGGTACTTCTGAAACTTAAACAAACGTTGAAGTATTATTGATGGGTAAATTATTAAACAATGGCAAATTATTACACACCGATGAATTATTACACAACGGTGAATTATTACACAACGGTAAATTATGACACCACGGCAAATTATTACACAACGGTAAATAATTACACAACGGCTCAACTTCCCAGAAGGGGCTGGATTTTGTTGATAGGTACTTTTGCAACTTGAACAACCGTTGAAGTATTATTGATGGGTAAATTATTACACAATGGCAAATTATTACACAACGGTAAATTATTACACAACGGCTCATCTGCGCAGAAGGGGCTGGATTTTCTGGATAGGTACTTTTGCAACTTGAACAACCGTTGAAGTACCTATTTTATTGATGGGCAAATTATTACACAATGACAAATTATTACACAACGACAAATTATTACACAACGGAAAATTATTACACAACGGTAAATTATTACACCACGGTAAATTATTACACAACGGCTCATCTACCAAGAAGGGGCTGGATTTTGTTGATAGGTACTTTTGCAACTTGAACAAACGTTGAAGTATTATTGATGGGCAAATTATTACACAACGGTTCATTATTCTATCTCCGTAGAAGGGGAACCTATACAGGTAAATTATTACACAACGGTACAATTATTACACTACTTTCTGATACTACGAAGATGGCTAACGAAAGAAAACCTTAAAATGGTGTATTATGCTCATGTATACAGCATTTTAACTTATGGTATCATTGTCTGGGGAGGTACTTATGCGTCAACCTTTAGTAGTATAAACATAGCAATGAATACAGTTTTAAGAATTGCAACTAATTCCCATAAACGTACTTCAACTAGTTACCTATACAAATACTTCGGTGTTCTCACTCCCAGAATGGCTTGTATTCACAGAACTGTTTTATATGTGCATAAACACCTGCATTTATTTACTAAACAAGCGATGATTAGACCGACGCGAACAAATGTCAACTATGTCCTCCAGATACCACAGGCGCATAATGATTTCTACACTCGACAATTTCCATGGCTAGCTCCAGCCCTATTTGAACAGTTACCGCTCCTAACCAAGACTTCAACATCAACAGGAAAATTTAAAAAACTAGTTCTAGAATATTTTGAGCTTGAAAATAACGAAAGTGTTGTTATAAATAAGTTTAAATTAGGATAAAAATACAAATCAGCCTTCTTAGCATTAAGTGTATTTTACTAACTACTCTGTAAATACTGTTGGTTCTTGATGAATGTAACTCATTCTCCAAATACTTACGGTGTGTTTTTTCAAGGAAACTGCTGGTACATACATACACCCAGTAATAAATAGTGGTGGAAGAGTCACGAGCCTGGACGGGTCATTGACCTTAGGCTCAGAAACCAACATAAGTTTAGATCTTGTATTATGTATATAGACTCTCTAAAAATCATTATATTTGTTGTATAAAGTATTTGCTGAATAAAAAAATTGAATTGAATTGAATTGGTTTAGGTAGGTACCTAGTAACGAGTACGGGGTTAGGTACAATCCTACGGAGAGTCCGCGATCTAAATAATATGTGTAGAATATTACATATTATAATTATTATATAGACGGATTATCTATACAGAGAGCTGTGATCTGTAACAGAAGGGTATTCTGTACAAAATAATAAACCGTTGTGCAGGGATTTGCAGCATTTTTGAATTCCAATTGCAATTGAAAAAATTGATTGATTGATGATAGATCGACTGATTGATCTATTGATTGAATAAATTGATTGATTGATTGAATCGAGCGCGTCCCTGGTGACGAGAGTGTATACAATTCCATTCAGCCTGCTGTCGAAAATGCCTGTCGGTGCAAACTTCTAGGCCTACTGTGAACGAACGGCTGGACGTACGATGCTCCGGGTGTTCTTAAAAAACTCGTAAGTTCAAGAACTATTTAAAACCGTAAAACAATTCACGTAAAACAAAGGTCTAGGCGTTTTGAAAATTTCAACCCCTATTTTGAACCCCTTAGAGATGACTCACAGTAACGTCGAGCTTCGAGGACCAACTAGACAGCGAACGGAACCTATAACCCGAATTTCATCAATTTTGTTTCATGGTAACTAAGAAAAGTGGCCCGTACGGCGTACGGCGGACAGACAGAAATATTTTTATTGCATTTTCGGATTCTACATACCTTGAAACGTAAACCATCAAATTTTGAGGGGGGGGGGGGGGGGGGGTTAGAATTTTTTTTCATGCTCGATTCCAATGCGTCATTATTGGAAATATTAAACCAAAAGGCCCCAATAGGATTTGATAAGATTTTATAACTTCTATTCTGTAAACTCTAGAGACCTCATTCTACTGCTAAAATGCTTGTTTCAACAAGTAGAATCGCCCATTAAAATATGCAAATACGCCCGGATCCGAGCCCTAGTCACGATGTATCATCTGACGTGCCGAGCCTAATAAAGCAGGTTAGTTCTGAACTTCGGTGAAACACAAAAATGTTTCTGTCATAGAGCATGGGAAAAAAATCGAACGTCTTTAAATAAAATTGCACGCAAGAGTAGCGTGCAAATAATTGATGTCGACTTACTGATACGCCGTTGAAACTGAGAGAGGCCATGTTCTTCGACAGATGGTTGGTGAAATCTTTGTTTTTGTAGTCGAAGTGAACAATGTTGACGGACCTCAAAGTTGAGACGAGCGACAGGGTAACGGCCCACAGAGCGTCGTAAGTCTCGTAGGCGTATCCGCTGACTCGCCCTTCCATTTGAGCCTCGAACTCTCTGCTGCTCTGAAAATTAACGGGAAGACGGATGAGAAATAACACAAAGGGACATCATTTATACATGGGAAGGATCTTCCAGTAGTAGGAGGTGATGCCACACGGCACATCACGTTCGGGCGGTTCCATGAAGAACGTCGAAGTCTGATATATTTAGAAGGAGAAAATCCTTCCTGTTACATCGCCCTCGGCACAACAAAGGATGAGCCTCGGTGAGTAGGTGACTCGGTGATCTAACACCTAAATCCTCTGTTCCATTCTAAGGGGCGGATGAATTCCTCACTCCCTTGCCTACACTCACTCCCTTCCCTGGCCTCTTTGAAATTTGAGGAACCCGAGGAGAGGTTATGATCAGGGAGATGTGGTTTTCCATTTACTAAAAGATTTCTCCAATTTCTGTGACTCATTTCAAATATCAACCTCTCTTGAAAACCAGCATGAACCGAAACTCTGAAGATACTTCTACTTAACAAACTTGTCGTGCAAAAAGCCCTAATATTCACTTCAAAAAATAGAACGGAAGTGTTAACAAACAAAAATAAAGCCGGTTTACGTTTGAAAATACGTAGCAACTTCAACACTTCTCTGGGAAGTTGTTCCAAAAGTTGTTCGGATAAAAATATAAGTACTACAAACAATTTTGACTAAAGAATACCACTTCTCTATCTCCCCTGGAATTGATGTATAGTTATGAGTAGAGTTCGGATCGATATGCAAAAAAATAGCTGAAATATGCAACAAAAGTTAGCAAAATATGCAAAAACATGCAACAAATTCAAAGTAATATGCAAGTTGAAATTTTGGTCCATTTTTTTCGGTTTTCAAGTTTTTATTGAGAAGTCTAATACGGGAATGAGCAATGTAACCCCAAACTCTTAATCATTCATCTATATTTTATAAAATGACAGCAAATAAAACTGTACAATATTAAATAAAATTTACAATGATTAAAATTTCAATGTGTAGGTGTAGGTACAGATTAATTTCCCTGGACTATCAACACTTTTTCAAGGTTTTCGACTGTGAAATTCCTCCGTCGGTCTGATAGTCATTTTCAGCGCGGAAAAGGATCTTTCAACGTGGCAGCTGACAACAGGAAGGAATTTTAACTTGGCAATTTCTCCAGGAGGGAGATATCCCGGAGAGATCGAAAGGGCAGTCATACAAAGGCACGTATAAGACCTTTTACATGACCTGAGATCGGACATTTCAGTGTAGGTACGCAGATATTTATTAGAAATATGCCATTTATATGCAAAACTCTGTAACATATTTATGCAGATGCATATAATATGCAAAAAAAACAGCAAAATATGCACGAATATGCTATTTTAAATGTCCAAAACATCTCCAAATACCTTAATTCGGATAATTATGACACTTTCTATTGAAAAAAACCTGATATGCAAAATATGCAAAATCCGAACACTAGTTATGAGTAATTAATTGCGTACGCACAACAACTGTACAAATGTACCACTTCGTCAGTCTCACGAGGAATATTTCAGGACTGAGCAGAAAAATTGGAAAAATCCAACAACGTTAGCTGAACCAAGGATTTGTGGAATTACCGAACTAACTGCAATAATTATGATCGAGAAGCTGAGATCGAGCCAGTTGACGTCAAGATATCGGGAATCGGGTCAAACGGGAACAACCGCGTTGCTATGGCCGAGATAACGGAATACGGACTACAATATCGGAATTATTTTTTCAAAAAGCTTCAACAACCTGAGTTTAAATAGTAACAATATTAAAGGGCACTTTTGTGACAAACTATGAGTAGTATAATTCAAATAGACGCAGCCTATCAGAAAACGTTTTGATACTTTATTTGGAGAGCTTTTAGCGAATTTTCAAAGATAATGAAGCCACTGTTAAAGCAAAATTTTCAGAACGTGAATTTTTGAAATTTTTTAATAGGCAAATCCGTTGCAGAGCATCCTGAATTCATCCCTAGACCTCAACAAAAATGTATATGTATTACCTTTATATTAATTTATATAATATATAATGTGTATTAACTTTCGTGTATAAAGGATGTTGAGGTTCGGACAAGGAAAGATTTTGCTCCCAACGTTTCGAAGATTTATTTCTTCATTTTCAAGGGAGAGTTGCCATCATGAGCAGGGACACAGAGCACTATTCTGAGTACTAGTGAGACCTGATGTTTTTACTTCTGGTTCAGGATGTTAACTTCTTAAGAGAAAACACTAAACAAACTGCAAATTTCCTAAATTTAACAAAGTTTGATTTTCAGGTTTATCGACTTCAAAACGTTTGTATTGCCAAAAAAAGGATGAGCTCGAAGATGATCAATTTTCAAAAATTCTAAGAGGGTCAAATTTGAGTTTTTAGGGGGCAAAATTGGTAAAAACTGCTAAAATCGCGAACAGTTTATATAAAACCACTGAAAGGGTATGGAAGGGTGAGTAAAGACTGAAAAATACCATTTCAGTGTTTTTCATACAGAATAGGGGTTAACTTTGGATTAAGAGGGAGGGGGGTCAAACATTGGTATTAAGGGCTAAAATCAATATTAATTCACCTGACGTGGTGTGGGATGATGAATCACGACGCAGGGACTAGTTCGATTATGAAAACATTTTTCTCAAAAAAGATAGGTCAAATTTGGCTTTGGTCAAAAATCGGCAAAAATTGCTAAAATCACGAAGAAATTATATAATTTTACGAAGTAAAGTGGTATGGTTTCTCGCTATATGATGTTCACAATAGGCCGAATATTTCTTTGAAAATTCGCTCTTATAGCCATGCTGCATGACCGGAACTTTTTCTTCGTGTGCTAACTCAACGATTTGTATAAGCCTCCCACCTTAAATACTCTTTTCCTACTGTTTTCGCTGTTAACGGTCCATAAAATCAACAGCGTTCATTATTAGTATATTCATGAATAGAGCGGGGAAGAACGTTGAGAAAGAACTCGTTTAGTGTTTCTTTCTATTCTAAACTCCCGCTGCTCTTCTTCCAGCCCGATCCGATGAATATAAAACAGCTTTTAACGCAAAAAAGCTGTTCACACAAACGGAGCCTTTTGAGGCCGAGTGTAATTATTCTGGATAAATTACTCAGGGGATGTTTGAAATACACCAAGCGGAGGAGGGAAGAGGAGGTCGGTTAAAATTCAATGCAGCGGTCGATTTTGAGGTGAGCGAATAATCGGAATGATTTATCACCCTGGGCATCATTAAATGTATTAGAGCTGCTGAATATTTCAAGAGAGATTGAAGATGATGAAAGGTTGAGAAATGGTTTGATGAGATTCAGAGGAAACTTATTTTTGCAATCGAAGATTAATTGTATAACTTCTATATATTTATAGGATAATAGCTATACCCGGCATGCGTTGCAATGCCACCCAAAGGAGGAAAGTATTTAATTTTAATTTTGTTTATTGAAGTGCTTTTGGATATATACACAATATTTTGGTTTATTATTTTCAAAAATAAACCTTTGGAATCGACCATGAAAAAATTTTTTTTAACCCCCCCCCCCCCCCTCAAATTTCATGGTTTATGTTTCAAGGACCGTAGAATACGAATATTGAATAAAAATAGTTCCGTCCCTCCGTACGCGGCTTTTGGTTTATTATTCTGTGAATAATACACCTATGTATTCGCTCAGCAAAAAATTGTTGTAACACCCCCTCAAAATTTTTTCTTTTCCGTTTCAAGGTGCGTAGATTCCAAAAATGCAATGTCCGTCCACCGTACGCCGTCCGCCGTATCACGTGTACCGGCTTCATTTTAGGTCTAAAAAAGTCGCTCTTTCGCACACATGCTCCATTTGGGCCCTAGTTGTGTCCCGAAACTTTTCAGCCCGATCGGAATATAACCAGGGGAGTTATGAGTGAAAATATGTGTAAAAATAGGTACTTTTTGCGTTTTAGTAACATGTTAGTAACATGAGCTTTTGAGGTATCGTTTTCCATGTTTTTGGGGACGAGAAGACCGAATATGAAGTCGATTTTGACCAAGGAGTGGAAAATTGAGGTTGTACCAGATGTTCAGTTCACAAAATTGATTTTTTAATGAGTCAAAAACCTGGAAAATCGTCTGAAATCACCATCAATTTGTAGAATAACACTAGAAAAAGTGACAACACGTGGATCAAAACGATTAAATGGCACAACCAATAATCAATCGTAATTTGGGGGAAAAAAAGGAGCGTACCTAATTCAAGTTTTGGGGGCCAAAATTGGTGGAAACCACCAGAAATAGCTATTTCAATTATTTTACACGAAAGAAACAATAAATAAACAGTCAACATTTCTGTACGTATGTCCAATAGAATAATAAACCCATGTGACAAGGACTTTGCAGCGTTTTTCCTTAGTTTCCATGAACCAAAATTCAGGAAATTTGGTATATGGGTCCCGTTTGGGCTCTAGTTGGTCCTCGAAGCTCGCTGTTTACTGGCACTCAACCCTAAGGGGTGAAAAATAGGTGTTGAAATATCCAGAGTATCCCTATCTCGGAAAATTTTATTTTGAGGTGTGGGTTTTTTGCCATTTTTAAATAGTTCTATTTTTTCTGAATTTTTGAGACCGTCAGGAGCAGTGTACGATGTCGACATAAAATGTGCTATACAATTTGTCGTATAGATCAGGGTGTAGGCAGGCATCAAGATGAGCTGAGAGCGCTGACACTGGTATTTCGGCCAGTTAGGCGCTATAGTGCAGTGACGAAATGTAACGCCAAAGTTCTCGAGATCGAAACCCTATCGGGACCGAATATTTTTTCACTTCACATCAATAATTTCCCTTCAGAACTTCATTAATTTGTGTTTCTTTTTGCCATTTTAGCAAGTATTTGTCATTGACAGAATTATTTTTTAGTACGGGGTTAGGTAGGTACTAAGCTACGTATGTAGCCTGTATATGGTCTATATGGAAGGGTTATCTATGCAGGGAAGTGTGATCTGAACAGAAGGGTGTTCTACACAAAATAATAAGTACCGCTATGTAGGGATTTGCAGCGTTTTTGTTTACCTCGTATGGTGCGTATGCGTATAGATAAATACGCCTTTACCTCTTACCTTTAGGTTTTCCGACGCGTGAGCAGGCCACATACCTACAGCTCCATGTAATGTACTTGAAGACTCACGCGCCATTTAGTTGTGGATTGGTTCTATTGTGGTAACTGGTCTAATGTGAATTGGTTCATTTTTAGATGCAAAGATTAAGAGTTAACAGCTTTCCAGCAATTGGATGAGAACTTACTTTGCCCAAAAAAGGGTGAACTTGTACTACCTCCTATGAAAACCACTACCGATGTAAAATGCCAGCCACTCACGGAGAAGATAATATCTTTATAATTGATTTAAGCAACCCATACACCACCTACTGGGTATCCCGTGAAGTATTTTCTCTGAATGTAACCCATAACTAGGTACCTATCTATTCGATGAGATACCTCATACTTAACTCATCAGTCCAAACCAGCCAATTTTTTGACAACTAAGTACTTTCAAGATTTCTAAAAGGGCGATTGGATTTTCAAAATCAACACCACTTGTTACTTCACACGAACTGCCGCCAAACTAAGATGAAATACACAAATTTGTTTAGAAAGAAACACGCGCGCCAGATATTTTAAATTGGTTTTACTAATTATTTGTACCAAAGAAAAGTGCATTTCTTTTTATTATCTGGAGTTTTCTTTCATTTTGATTTTTCTTTTTGTTAAAACATTGATCCCCTAATACAAAGGGGAGTATTTTCCTTTGTTACATTGTAGATATTACTCGTTCTGAAAGGAGAAAATTTTCAGAAACCATTGCTGGGGTGAATTTTTACAATCAGAACCACTTTTCCATTTTTTGTCACAAGGGGGGGAAAAAATGAAAAAATGCAGAAACCGTGGACGTGCGCACAACTCACAGAAGTTTCATAGCAGTCGGAAGAATGGTATAGCAACGCATACGACGGCGGACGGACATTGCATTTTTGGAATCTACGCACCTTGCAAAACGTAAAAGAAAAAATTTTACAATACAGCCGCTAAAATAAAAACGACTAGAATAAAAACAATAAAATCAACAAACGACACCAAAAGCTACACTAGAAAAAAATCAGCGACTCCAGAACCATGGACACTCCCCATTGCTCCTGTTGCAATGAATTTCATTAGGGACCATCAAAATATGGTCCCTCAAAATCTCATAAATGTCACATGGCACCTCCAAATGTCATATGGCCCCTCAAACTGTCGTATGGGCCGTGAAAACGTCATTGTCGTGGTATCCTCCCAGAACCACTACCTGTAAACTTAAGATCTCGCAAATAAATTCAGAAGTGGGGACGGAAGACGCAGGAGAACCGAGGAACCTAGTGGGGATCCCCACCATCCTCCACCAGCTGGAGGATGGAGGGAGATAGCCCTCAGGGCTATAAAAACTCGCCTCCTTCGCCTTTCGAGCCATTCTACGCTCTCCTCTAGTCGCTGACTACTCTCTAACCTCACTCCTCATCTCTCTCCTTACCTAAAAGATCCTGGGCATGGTGACATCCTCTGTGTTGGAACCAAGCCAGGCAAACGCACCCTAAAAGATCCTGGGCATGGTGACAGCCTCCAGTGTTGGAACCAAACCGGGCACACATCCAAAAAGATCCCAGGCATGGTGACATCCTCTGTGTTGGAACCAAACTGGGCATAACCTAGCGCCGCTAGTGGTGAATGTGCACAAACTATACATTCACTACTACAGTCATCAATATATCGATTTAACCAGCGGTACACAAGTAATTGCAATCTCAACATCCGGTAGCGAGGAAGCGAAAATCAACTAAAATGGTCAAGTAAGATTTAGTGAAGAACTAAGTGAACTAGAACTAAACTAGTATTAAAATATACAGGAGTAGATGGGCTCGCTTACCAGGCCCGATATCGATGCTATAGTGCCGATCCTGGGTTTGTAGTTGGTAACAAGTATGACGCCGTCCATGGCCGTCGTCATGTCGTCGCCACAATGTCCTGAGTCCACCCACCAGCCGTCCACCGGCAATCCCTGGAGCACCCAGGCGTAGTCTGCTCCATAGATCCCAAGCTTGTAGGCCTACAAAACCAGAACCAAGACAGTACAAGTCGTGTTGGAGAACGCGAAACTATCAGTAATACATCAACATAATACAACATAATATATAATTATTGTTCGATTAACTTAATAACACATTTTGAAGAGCAGAAACTCAACATCGGTATATAGAAAATTGAACTCATCCACAGGTTGGGCAAAGCGGAGTGACCACATTTGAAACTGACGCCAAAGTTGTAATTTTCGAGGAAGAGGGTTGAAAATAATCAAAAGTTGGAGCAAATTTACGGAAGTTTATTGAATCGTAAAAAAATGAATAAATTAATAGTGGAAAATAATGTTCTATAGATGACGTCCTCCTTGATCGACACGTTCTTGCAGGCGCTCACCGAAGTTCCGGATGGCGTTCCCCAACATTTCTCCCATAGATTGAGAAGAACGAAATGGATACGGAACATAATTATTTGGTTTCAACAAGACGACACCAATGCACACACAGCGAGAATTTCGATGAATACCGACCGCGAAACTTTTCCTGATCGTGTGATTTCTCACCATGTTGGCGTTCTGTGGTCACCGCGCTCGTCCGACTTTCGGTTTATTATTCGGTTTATTATTATAAACACACCTAGACGTATTCGGCCAGCAAACATTTTTTGGAACAGCCCCTCAAAAAAAAAATTTTTTTTTTTCGTTTCAAAGTGCGTAGATCCCAAAAACGCTGCAAAGCCCTTGTCACATGGGTTTGTTATTCTACTGAACACACAAGAAATGTTGGCAGTTAATTTACTGTTTCTTTCATTTGCAATAATTGAAATAGCTGTTTCTGATGGTTTCCACACTTTTGGCCCCCCAAAACACGACTTCAAATTATCTTCGATCACTGACAGCGCCATTTAATTGTCTTGATTCACCTGTTGATACTTCATCGTGTTATTATACAAACTTATGATGATTTCAGACAATCCCAGGTTTTTGACGCATAAAAAATGAATTTCGGGAGCTTAACATTTGTTACAACCTCAACCTTATATTCTCTTGGAATATATCCAGGGGTGTAATGGTTGAAAAATGGGTGTAAAATTGGGGTTTTTGGTATTTTAGTAAAATGAGCTTGTGAGGAATCGTTTTCCATGTTTTTTGGGGCGAGGGGACCGAATATGACGTCGATTTTGACCAAAGAGTGGAAAACCGAAGTTCTAACGAAGTTTCAGCTTCCAAAATTCATTTTTTAAGAGTCAAAAACCTGGGAAATCGTCTGAAATCACCATAAATTTGTAGGTATAATAATACTAAAATTAGTATCAACAGGTGAATCAAGACAATTAAATGGCACTATCAGTGATAAAAGATAAAATGTTTAAAACGTTTTCGGGGGCCAAAATTGGTGGAAAAACAGCTATTTCAGTTAGTGCACACGAAAGAAACAATAAATGAACAGCATTTCTGTAGGTATGTACAAACCCATGTGACAAGGACTTAGCTTTTCCTATGAGGGTAAATCTCACCGGTTTAGTTCCAAGAACCGCCACCACTTTGTGCTTCAAAATGAGCCAATCCAATATTCGATTTATCTCTTGAATGGGTCAACCGATTTTCAATGTGTAAAGTGTACTGTAATAGTTATGAGCAACCTCAAGTGGCGACATTCAGTTTTGAATTTTAAAATTTTTTTCATGGAGTTTTCGACGTTATTTTACTTAATTTCAACTTTTTTTAAAAAAAGCAACTAGTATTTTTATAGGAAAAAAATCGAAGAATCCAAATCCGTTTTTAGATTGAAGATCGAATCATTAGATCGAACGGCATCTGGGAAAATCACTATAACAATGGGGGCCTATTGTTAGTCCCTAATCCTCTACCTGGGCCCACCTTGCAACGTTGCCTTCCCTTTCCTGTTGATGAGAGCCAGCAGGCGGACTGAGTTCACATCTAAGAGTGTATTTTTCCTTCTACATCTATTTCTTCAACTACAAGATTTGCTTGGCAGAATAGTCGGCTGCTGGATCAAATCGGGGTACAGCCAAATTGAGGCTGAATCATGTCAGGGTATCAAGGTTGGTTTTTAGCGTCTGACTGGTATCTAGTTTTCTTGTATGGTTTCATTACTAAATTACTATTTTCTAAGCTTTGCTACTACAATTTCCATAATAAGCCATTCAATACCTAATGATTTGCAGCGTTCTCATAATCTACCAAACCGTATGAAGTAAAAAAATAAACTCGCCACAAAATGAAGGAAGATCAATAAAAGCTTCAGGAAAAATTGTATTCCATAATATATTATGCTGTCACTACGCTATTATCAGGTTGAAGATTCTCAACTGACGCCTAAGGTGTGCGTCGATAAACCGCGTACCCTTACCGACCTGAAGGACGGGAAATTGAGTCAATTCCAAACGAAATGTTGGAGAACGCCATCCGGAACTTCGGTGAGCGCCTGCAGGAAAGGATCGATCAAGGAGGAAGTCATCTATAGAATATTATTTTCCGCAATAATTTTTTTTACTATTCAATAAACTTTAGTAAATTTGCTTCAACTTGTGATTATTTTTCTCCATCAAAAATTAAAACTTTGGCGTCAACTTCAAATGTGGTCAGTCCAACCTGCCCAACCTGTACAACAAGAAACTCAATTCAACTATTCAAACTTCCGTAAAATCTACGGGTTTCCGCCACCCATCTGCTGAACTGTCAAACGGGATATTCTAATCAAATTTCACTCGTCAGATAAGATCAACTGCTCGACAGCGAAGGGGAAAATGCTTTCTTCCCATGAACGGTGGTGGCGCGGGGAACCACTGATTCATCGCTATTGTTCGGATAATCCCCTTTTTCCCCCGTCTCAATAGGAAACCTCGTATTCAAGCTCCGCCGCTACTGAAATTGAAATACTCCGTCAACCTCGAGAAATGACCTTTGGCCGCTAGAAAGCCCTCGGGCGAGGGAACAAAGGATATTTTTCAAGTAAATACAATATCAGAGATGATTTGAGCGTGCGGTACGGGACGAACAGGAACTATAGCAAATGAACCTTTCTCAAATGAATGTAGGTAGGTAGGTACCTTTATATATTTTTACTTCTACTTTTAAAGGATTTTCCCTTTGTCACAGGTTGCCTGCTAATGCCCTGTTCCATCTTCTCCGATCTCCCCAACTTCTGTTAATATACAGATTTATCGTGATTTCAGACGATTTCCCAGGTTTTTGGATAATAAAAAATGAATTTTGGGAGCTGAACCTTCGTTACAACCTCAATTCTTCACTCTTTGGTCAAAATCAACTTCAAATTCGGTCTTTTCGCCCTAAAAAAACATGGAAAACGATTTTTAAAAACCTCGAAACCCCCTATTTTTTCCCCCATAACACCTCTGGGTGTATTCCGATGGGGCTGCCGAAGTTCGGAGCACAACCAGAACCCAAATGAGTCCCAAACTGAGAGCAGAAAAACGACGATTTTAAACCAAAATTTAACGTAAATTTAAGGCTGAAACTTTGCTCTAAAGAACATGGAAATTTAAAGCTCCTCGCTCTAAAAAATCACGGAAAACGATACCTCACAAACTCACGTTACTAAAACACCAAAAAAACCCTATTTTTACACCCATTGTTCACCCATAACACCTCTGAATATATTCCGATCGGGCTGCAGTTTCGGGCCACAACTAGGGCCCAAATGGAGCCTGCGTGCGAAAGAATAATTTTTAGACCGAAAATATACTAGGTATGGATGATACGACGGACGGCATAGGGCTTTCGCACATCGCATTTCTTGAATCTACGCACCTTGAAATGTAAAAGAAAATTTTTTGAGGGGATGTTATACAAATGTTTGCTGTGTGAATACATAGTTAGGTGTATTATTTCACAGAATAATAAACCAAAAATGTTCCTCAATTTTTTTCAGCTTGAAGTTGAAGATCCCAAATGTGATGAACTAATACAAACGTTGCTTTGTGAAATACCTGCTATTACAGTCAATGGTACAAGAAACTTGTTTACGGAGCTTCTTCATCTGGTTAGTCGCCAGATAGGTCAGTTAGGTATTATAAAACCTCATAAATATAACATACCTTTTGTAGTGAATGCGTAGGTGACGCGCATTCACCACGAGAGGCGTTAAGGTAGGTTGTGCCCGGTTTGGTTATAGCGTGAGAACTACCACCATGCCCGGGATCTTTTTGGATGTGTGCCTGGTTTGGTTATAGTGCAATGCTACCACCATGCCCAGGGTCTTTTTGGATATGTGCCTGGTTTGGTTATAGCGCAAGGCTACCACCATGCCCATGATCTTTTAGGTTTAAGGAGAGAGATGAAGAGTGAGGAGAGAGAGAGAGTAGTCTTCGACTAGAGGAGAGCGTAGAATGGTTGGAAAGTCGAAGGAGGCCAGTATTTATAGCCCTTAGGGCTATCTCCCTCCATCCTCCAGCTAGTGGAAGATGGTGGGGATCCCCACTAGGTTCCTCGGTTCTCCTGCGTCTTCTGTCCCCACTTCTATGTTTATTGGCGAGATCTTAATTTCACAGGGAGTGCTTCTGGGAGGATACCACGACACCTTTGTTAACTATCTGCATAAGTGACATGTTTCACTCTGTGCGCTGTACATAAGAACACGAGTATTTTCGCCTCCGCTTTTACTAAATGGACTAAACCTTGTGAACTGACCAACACTGGGTATGTTTGTTACAGTTAAATACTGTATCAGCTGCATGGTACTTTTGCAAAAATCCTCTCCTGTCATTCTTCTTGTACAGTCTGACCCATCCTTAGAAGGAAAGCAACAGCAACAACAATATTGGTTAGGACGGAGGTGCTTTTTCGTCATCTCGTCCAGCTACCTATCCAGAATTAAATATTCCTGCAGGGTGGTTCAGAAAGCGTGTGACGAAAGAAAATTGGGAGAAAATACACATCAAACGGAGAAGAATGCTGTAACACTGGCTTTTTTAAAAACTATTTTCAATTATATACCTTTGGAATCGAGTAAGGTTGACACACATCTACTACGAGTGGCGTCGAGGGGGGATGTGCCCGGTTTGGTTATGGGCGGACCACCACCATGCGCGGAATCTTTTCGGGAGCGTTGTCTGGTTTGGTTATGGGCGGACCACCACCATGCCCGGGATCTTTTTGGATGAGTCCGTTTTGGTTTTAGGCGTACCACCACCATGCGTGGAATATTTTCGGGAGCGTCGCCTGGTTTGGTTATGGGCGGACCACCACCATGCCCAGGATCTTTTTGGAAGCTTGCTCGGTTTGGTTATGGGCGGACCACCACCATGCCCGAGATCTTTTAGGGTGAATTTGCTTGGTGTGGTTATGAGCGAATCACCACCATGCCCAAGATCTTTTAGGTAAGGAGAGAGACGAGGTAAGGAGGAGAGAGAGTAGTCAGCGACTAGAGGAGAGCGTAGAATGGTTAAAAAGGCGAAGGAGGCGAGTATATATAGTCCTGGGAGCTGTCTCCCTCCATCCTCCAGCTAGTGGAGGATGGTGGGGATCTCCAGGCTGGCCCTCGGCTCTCCTGCGTCTTCCGTCCCCACTTCTAAGTTTATTTGGCGAGATCTTATTCCTAGATAGCAAAGTTGTGGTTTTGGGGCGGAGACCACTACAACGTTTTTTTTTTAGGTCAATTTCAAGGCCAAATGAATCACATAAATTAGGTGAACGTTTGGGAATACGTCGAGGGTCCTACTTAGGCTCAACGACCATCAGAATATCAAAAATGATCGGTTGAGGAGTTAGATGGGCCGTTATAACGCCTTACAAGAGATGGGGGCGGTTGAAAAATGTACAGTTAAGTAAGTGCAACTGCCGAACGTTGGAGATCTTACACAGTCGACTCTCGATAATTCGAACCTCAACGGAATTTGAAAAAAGTTCGAATTAATAGGAGTTCGATTTATAGAATAGTTTTAATTTTGAAAAACACTTTTTAACCAATGAATCAAAAATACATGTTGATGATGTAGTGTAGCGGGTGAAGGTCCTTCCTTGACAACTCAGTAGCTGAGTTTATAGAATACAGACTGAGTAGCTACGCGTACGATTGGTGAGTAGGCGAGTTCTTTATGGTAATAAAAGCATTCAATCCACCGATTAATTTATTATTATTTATTATACAGTATTTGGTGAATGTGTCGCTTATAGTTTAAGGGAATGGCGGTTTGGTAGGTCTTGGAACTATGGCTGTCCTCCACAGTCCTATTATTTATTCCAAGGCATCCCACATGCCTACAGTTACGGCTTTTTGTGCAGTCCCCCAGAGAAAGAACACAGGTAGCCTGCCTACCAGCTATATGAAATGAGCTGCCCTTTGGCTCACACGTATCATAGAGGAGGCTTGCAACCAGTACACTCGTAGGATAGCAGACCGTTGAAACTTCGTTAACGTTGCCAATTTCACTTCAATCAAAAACCTTCACCACCAGGCAACGGGGAAACTAATTCCACAAGCCTTCTCTTTGGTTCACCCTCACGTTTTGAATACCAAATTGACTTATCCACCTTCTCGTTTGACCACTTTTATCCCTTTCACTAGATGCCCTTCAATGAAAAACTCGTAGGAATACAAAACAGATAAGCGTAATTCAACGACAGGAATAACTTGGGACTGAAATCATTTTAGCGATTTCATGCATACTCGTTTCGAACGATTTATCACCCAGAACACTCGCCCGCAGCAGTAGCCAGTCAGCAGTCTAAAATTGGAGGGGTCCCTTTAAAACATTACAGAATAATGAAACTTGAGGATGTTGTTTGTGGGTGTCCAGTAGTGTATGTCCAATTTATCTAAAAAAATAAATGAATGAGTAAATAAATATTTAAAAAATCCTGTGCTAACTTGGTGGCAGCCGAAAAATCGCGAAGTTTCGGCATTTTCTTCAGTTTTGGACTGAAACTTTTTTACCTTACCTCCTACGATTTAGACCAACCGGATCACTTTTGTGAAGCGTTCAGTTTCCTGCATTTTGCCCTGTCAAATTTATTTTTTGACCCCATACATACCGAGATGCAGCACGTGAAAGAATTTTTTTTCCATACAGTTTATTTTACAAAATGTTTCATAAATTCCAATAATACAGGACCTGATAATAAAGGACGGACTCATTAAAAATGAAATGTAATATTTTGGCCGTTTTCCTCGTCTTGTTTTTTTCCCATTCGTTATCGAGGCTCTTCTGGGTGGTCAAAAGGTCGGCAGTTGATGGAGAGAACCCGTGAATCTCAGTACCCATCTTGTCACCTTACATGATGAACCTTTGCTGATAAGTTGAGACTTTCCGGCAGCACTCAGGATTTTTTCCCCCCGGCAGAAAGAGGATTTTATAGTGTTAATAACCTTGTCTAATCTGGATATGTCCACTTATTTTTGAACCCTGCATCGTGTCCGGGGCCAAAAAGTGCCCGCGCGCGGTGTTTACAGCCCATGCATGTTGTGTTTCATAGGAACTTACTTCACAGAAAATACTTTGAGCGACGTTTTGAGAGAAGCTGCCGATGATAATTCTGGTGTCAAGCTCCTGAAAATAATGATTACAAGTTACGGTTTTTCTAGGAAAGTTCTTACCAACAACAGTTGTGGAGAACGATAACACTGTAAATTGTTACAATTTAATTCGTTGTAAGTAAATTCATGAAGGTATTTAGTTAGAGTATTAGATTCATGACTTGTGACCATCAATATCTGGGATTGTAGCGACTGAAAATCTCACGGTAATGGTTGCCTCCTCATCCTGGCGCGGAGTTTACCAGCTATATACACACGATGGGGTGTACCTGATTCCTACATGAAGGGAACGCAACAAATCCATAAATAACGGTTTATTATTTTGTACAGAACACCGTTCTGTAACAGATCACAGCTCTCTGCATAGATAACCCTTCTATATTATGTACTATTTTACACATATTATTATGTAGATCGCATACCCTCCGTAGCTTAGTATCTACCCCAGTACTCGTTACTAGGTACCTACCTAAATCACGTGTTAAATGCTGCTGAAATAATTCTGTCGATGACAAAAAGTAGGTAAAATGGAAAAATAAACACAAATAATGAAGTTCTGAAGGGAAACTGTTGATGTGGAGTGAAAAAATACTCAGTTCCGGTAGGGTTTCGAT
This sequence comes from Leptopterna dolabrata, assembly GCA_954871275.1. NCBI lineage: Eukaryota > Metazoa > Arthropoda > Insecta > Hemiptera > Miridae > Leptopterna > Leptopterna dolabrata. Next base: position 12,469,265 of record OX940979.1, read on the forward strand.
CTCGGGAACTTTAGCGTATCAGTCAGTCAGTTAAACCACTGAGCTATAATACCTTCCAGCTAGCAGGAGATTAGTGATGTGCACTCTCAGCACAGCTTGCTGCCTACCTTCACCCTGCTGTTTAGGGCAAATTGTATAGCAAATTTTATGGCAACATCGCAGAATGCTCCGGATGATCTCAAACATTCAGAAAAAATCAAACTACCTATTTGATAGTGAGAAAACGCACACCTCAACAATTTTCCGAGAGGGACTCTGGACATTTCAACCCCTATTTTTCACCCCTTAGAGTTGAGTGATAGTAATGCCGAGCTTCGAGTACCAACTAGAGCCCAATCGGGACCCATATTCCAAATTTCGTGAATTTTGGTTCATGGGAATTAAGGAAAAAGCCGCAGACGACGTACGGCGGACGGATGGAATTTTTTTTAAATTCGATATTCGTATTCTACGTCCCTTTAAACGTAAACCATCAAACTTTGAGGGGATGGGGGGGGGGGGTTAAAGTTTTTTTTTCCTGGTCGACTCCAAAGGTTCATTATTGAAAATAATAAACCAAAATTAATGCGAGCAGAGCGTTTCGGAGGGGATATTCCGGTGCACCTCCACCCGCATCTTCCTCGGTGCATCACAACTATGGTCACTCTATCAGGTTCAAACATGCTTCAGATTTTGGGCTGATTACTCTATGGGTAAAAGAAAAGAACTCCAGCTTTTATAGGTAGCCATGAGTTTTGACGATTTTTTTAGTTTTCTGGTTCGGTAGGTAGGTAGGTACCAATTTTATAAAATTACATATTACTTTTTCCCGAAACTTTTATCGTATGGCTCCTGTCAGCTAGTCTTTATCAAAGAACATTTCTGTATTGCAACCTTTTATTTTAGGGAAGAGCAATTACTCGCCGTTTTTTGTTTTTCTTGAAATACTTGACGTCCACGGCAGGAACGCGTTAGGAAAGAAAAGGGAATGACGTGTTCCACCCCTAACCCTTGAATCGCGAAAGGTGGAACGAATTACGTTCGATGTGAGGTGCTTCACCCGAGAGGAGGCAGATATAAAATATGGAAATGAGAAATACACCAACAGGCGTTCAGACGTTGGAATTTAGCACAAATTTACATCATCTCCCCTTTGCGATGCCAATACTTTTCACTTGAGCTATGCCATTACCGGTGTCAGTGCGTGCCAGCTGTTACTCTTTTTAGTAGGTATATTCGAGAATATGTATGTATACGGACGTCAGGTAAATTTTATTTGCAAGTATCGTTAAAAACAGAATTAAGGAGCTATAAAATTTGTTCCAAACTTTTTAGTTTTGCCGATCGTAAATATTATCCACCAAGGGTGGTACCTAATGGACAAAGTTCCAGTATACCCCAAGAACTGATACTCTCTACAGCCCAAGTGGTTTAGGGAGGGGTAATGGGCCAGAATAAACGCACCCGGACCCACGCATCCGATCCCAGACCCAACTCACTCATTTCTTACGTCTTTTATAGCATTTTTCAGTCAAATTAATAATTGTTCCAACCAAATTAATATTCGTTCCAACCAAACTAATAATCTTTGCAACCAATTTAATAATCGTCCCCACCAATTTAATAACTGGTCCAACCAATTTAATAATCGTTCCTTTCAATTTAATATCCGTACCTTTCATTTTACTAATCATCCCTTTCAATTTAATAACCGTTCCAGCCAATTTAATAATTCGCAATTTCGAGATCAAGGAAAAGATGCATGAAGTAGTTACACGTATTATATATGCAAGAGGAAGGTATTCATACGGAAGGTACCTACCTATACTCTAATTTCCCTGTAAACTGCTATCAACCAGTCTGCAGTTTACATTGCAGCCCTCGAAAGTACCTAAAACTATTAATTTGGTTGGAACAAGTATTATTAATTTGGTTGGAACGACTATTAAATTAAAAGGAACGACTATTAAATTGGCTGGAAAGGTTATTAAAATGAAAGGGACGGATATTAAATTGGTGGGGACGATTATTAATTTGGTTGGGACGATTATTAATTTGGTTGGAACAATTACTAATTTGACTGAAAAATGCTATATCAAGTCCGGAGTCATGGAAGCCATATACAGGGTATAAGATGAGTGATGCAAAACCTCTCTCTCACGTGTTCTAATTTCCGACCAAAAGTGTTCTATAACAGTTTTTTTTACTCCGCTTGAAACCCCACTTTTTTTCACTTTCAAGATTTTTTCGAGTTTCCGACCTCGTCTCACTAAAGCAGCTATAATTTCCTTAATTTAAAGAGTAAATTGAAATTTGAAGATACCGTTGCAAAGAGCGTTAAATTTCCTGTCTCTCTAATTCCTAACAAAATTTTTTTTAGGAGGATTTGAGGAGTGAAAATGGAGTTTGAAAAGTGAGTTTTGTCAAAATCTTAAAATCGTCTGTTTTTTCAAACGCTTAGTGATCCTATTAATTCTTGTAGCAGAATGGTAAAGGTATGCTAAAAAATGCGCCAAAACGTCAGCTTTCCAAGGGACTAATCAAAACGTTTTTTGGAATTGATTTCAAGAGAGAAAATGAGGTTTGAATACGAAAAAACGTGTTGTTTCCGGCTAAATCGTGGGTTTTTCATGATAAATGTATCTTTTATGAAGTAGTGAGTTTTGAGTCAACTATGGGGTTATTTTAAAATCGAATGGTGACACCCTCACATCATCCTCCCAGTAAGTATTTGGTCGTTATTTTCATTTTAGTCCAAGGGTGTTGTCATTACAAAGAGTGAAACTATGGAAGTTAAGCGGGACTTTGCTCAATCCTTTATTTGCTCAAAAAGCCCTCCGTTTTGGCGAATACAGAGTCCAGTTCGTTTGTGAAGGGTCCACAGGTGGCAGCGAAAAAGATAAGAACTCATCCCAATCATTCGTAGAGATACACAACAGCCGTCTCACGGATCTTTCAATCCTCTTCGCTGAACTTCCATAGTTCCATTATTTGTGATGACAACACCCTTGGACTAAAATGAAAATAACGACCAAATGCTTACTGGGTGATGATGTGAGGGTGTCACATTTTGATTTGAAAATGATCCCATAGTTGACTCAAAACTCACTACTTCATAAAAGATACATTTATCATGAAAAACCCACGATTTAGCCGGAAACAACACGTTTTTTCGTATTCAAACTGCATTTTCTCTCTTGAAATCAATTCCAAAAAACGTTTTGATTAGTCCCTTGGAAAGCTGACGTTTTGGCGCATTTTTTAGCATACCTTCATCATTCTCCTACAAGAATTAATAGGATCACCAAGCGTTTGAAAAAACAGACGATTTTAAGATCCTGACAAAATTCACTTTTCAAACTCAATTTTCACTCCTCAAATCCTCCTAAAAAAATTTTGTTAGGCATTAGAGAGACAGGAAATTTATCGCTTTTTCCAGCGGTATCTTCAAATTTGAATTCACTCTTTAAATTAAGGAAATTATAGCTGCTTGAGTGAGACGAGGTCGGAAACTCGAAAAAAATTAAAAGTGAAAAAAGTGGGGTTTTAAGCGGAGTAAAAAAAAAAAAAAGTTATAGGACACTTTTGGTCGGAAATTAGATGTAGAACACGTGCGAGAGAGGTTTTGCATCATTCATGTTACACCCTGTATATTGTCGTGTTAACCTTATTCATATACCACTCCTGTACTACTGTCCTGACTACTGTATTGTGTTTGTATATTGTCACCAATAAAGACGGAGAAGCCGAGCTACGCATTACAAGGGACAGAGCCCAGGTACCGTTTCCTTCAACGGTCATTCGGATGGGATCTGAGGAGGGTACATGGGCCTATATATGTATACGCCCAAAGCTTCTAGCTCGGATATATTCATCCTATTTCTCTCAAACGACTAGCTCCTCTCTCAAACCCTTCTCACTCATCCAAACTCTTCCCTCCTTAAGAGCTTTCAACGAGGTGAAAACCGTGTGAAAGTATCCTTTCAAAATACTCCTCGAGGTGCGAACCGGACGAGTATTTTCCAGATATTCAACGAGGTGAAAACCGGGCGAATATTTTACCTAAATTCCCGGAGGGGTATCTAAGGAGTTGAAAACGGTGCGGATACAACTCCTCTCACATTCCTACCTTACTCTTCATCTTATCCAAAACTCCTATCCAATCAACACAATTTAAATTCAAACTTCTCACATCAAGTTTTACTTCGCATAAAATTATATATTTCAAACCAGAGCCACCACATATATGCTGGCCCTTCGTAGTCACAATAAGGGTTGTTTTCTTGATAGGAAACGGATTCAATATTTTCAAGATCTTCCATTTAAACAGGTATCCATTCTTGCTGAACACTATTACGGAGGCTGAGGAGAATTGGAACAGTGTGCGCAGTCCTTGATCACAAGTACCTACTTCAACACAAAGGATTACACTCTGACGGTCCTGTAAAGCAGGGTTGACTATGCAGTGGGGGAATTTCACACATTATCTTGTCATTCCGCATCGAGAACCTCCAACAGCGGATGCTTATCGCTAGGGTGGGAGGAGGATGTCAAAACACCGTCCCCCGAACAAAAGGGTGGGCGCAAAATCTGTCAAGCCTGAATACCACAAGGTTATTGGAAATATATGCGTAGATCTACGTGAATCAATAACAATAACAATATGTATGTACCGACAGTTCTGCTTTTACAAAATTCCACCTTGAGTTTGTTTAAAAATATATTTTAAGAGATCGGCTTCAATATTTTCTCTGTTCATCAGACATTATTGATTATCGCAATGAGGAATACCCACCTATTTTTTTTTTGTTTAAAAGAAGAAGAATAAAATGAGATGAGATAAGTAGTTAATTTTTAATAAAATGGAGGATTTTTGATGACGTCATTGCCGCCTTTCTATGGATACTTGCTTTAATCCACGACGTTGTGACATCGATACTACAGCCCGGAGAAGTCGCAGTGCCGGGTCTGCTTTGCTGTAGCATGGAGGAAGATGTAGCGGCATTGACGTCACTGCCTCACTCCATGTAACCTTGGAAATTAAACCAATATGCTATTCCTGCGAGCCGATTCGATTTTTCTCATCACAAAACAACCAGGGGCGGTTCTTAGAACGTTAGGGGCCCTGGGCATTCTTATAGACTGTGGGGGCCCTAATGCGTATAGTACCTACGTATTAGCTACAGTTCAGCCAGATTTGACCTGGGGGCCTATTCACTAAGCCAAAGAGACATCTCTTTCAGGTCCGACTCTCTCTTTGGGCCAAATAGATTTTTATAGTATCCATGACAGGGTTATTCAGTAACTTTTCAAAGAGAGAGTTGGCGGCCATCTTGGCATTCTCGATCTCTTTCAGAGAGACACCTAATTAGGTGTCTTCCCTCGAAAGAGAGAGTCTATTTCTCGTTTGTTTCACAGTGATCGTGTAATATCCTCCTTCATCCGTGTAATATCCTCCTTCATCCGTGTAATATCCTCCTTCATCCGTGTAATATCCTCCTTCATCCGCAATCACATCGGTACTTTTGATCGTGTATTCTTTCATTTCATAAAGGTAAGTCAATTTAAATTAAAAATATATACATAATTATTGATTCATGAGTAAAAACGTCCAAGTACGGGTTGAGGTAGGTACCTACCTACCTAAGAGGTTCATTAGGTGTAGATATAACACAAGCATTAAAAGCCCCCTAATTCGACTTTTTCTGTTTATAATTGAGACTTTTTTCAATTTCATTTAAACTTTTATCCGATTCGTGAGTAAAAACGTCCAAGTATGGATTGAGGTAGGTAGGTACCCATTGAATAGGCATTAAGAAATGCGTTCATTATTAAGGAATTGAACTCCCGGGGGCAGGAACATCTCGCACTTCATGGATACTATAGCATTTTCGTGTATTAGGATCCATATCTCTTTCTCAAGGTCTCTGGAGCTATTCTGTAAAATAGACGAACCCGGAGACATTGGAAGAGACTGTCTTCCCGGGGGAGACTATCTCTCGCGGGAGATTTTCAAAATAGATAATCTCTTTCCACTGTCTATTTTAGTGAATAGGCCCCCTGTTCCCACGGGGTACTGCGTGGAGGTGTCTAGCTGAGCCCAGCGTGTGCAAAATGTGCAGTGCAGTGGTGTATTTAAAAAATAAATAAATTTTGGAGCATTTTATTATTTTTTGTCACAATTAAAGTGCTGTTTTTTTAAAATACCGTTTTCCATTTTTCTGGTAAATTCAAACTTGGGCGAAAGAACATTCCAGAATAAAGTTCAAGAAAGGAACTTCGCGCTTCAAAACATGCAAAATCTTTAATAATTAATGCCGAGTAATCAAGCGATTGGACAACGTCTCGCTCAACGGACACGAATACTAAACCATTAACTCGTGCTCGTAACAAGGTTGTCCTGAGATAATTCTTCATTATCTAGCTTAGAAACTAAAGATCCCCAGCAGCAGCAGCGACAAGTACCTATGCTGTATATAACAAGTATATAAAATGCCGTATGGCTCCGGCCGTAGCGAACGCCCGGAAAGCACCAAACTTCTTATTATACAAGGTGTCTCAACATAAGTCCGCAGGACTTCAGGGATCGATTTTACAAAGAATTTGCAACAAAAAGTGTCTCATAGACTTTTTTTTAAACCGCTCTAAATGCCACTTTTCCATTTCTAAGATTTTTTTCGTGGTTTCGACTTCAAGTCAGTAATGGCCATAACTTCCTTAATCCGTCAAATAAATTCAAATCTAATTATACCATTGGAAAGAGCGTTAAATTTCTCATCTCCTTAATGCACAATCACAATTTTTTGAGCGGGTTGTATAAAACGAGACCAAAGTGCAAATTTTGAGAATTTCTGAAAATTTGACGCAAATTTGAGTTGGCGTTAAATTTCTCATCTCCTTAATGCACAATCACAATTTTTTGAGCGGGTTGTATAATACGAGACCAAGGTGCAAATTTTGAGAATTTCTGAAAATTTGACGTTTTTCTATCGGTTGTCTCTCTTTTAGTAATTTTTCTTTCGGTGGGGCGTCTATGTGAAAAACTTGCTTGAAATCGTACCTTTCCAACGATGTCGTCAAAAAAATTAGCAAATGAGTTTATGGGAAAAAACGACGTTTTAATGAAAAAAGAACAGGAGATTTTTCAGCAAAAAATCGAGGTTTTGGCATGAAGATAGCATTTGGTTCGGATATAGGATTGGCAAGGTTGATAGCATTACATTTTCCACACTCGACTGAAGGGTTTTCATTACTAACACAATTGATGGGTCAAATTATGACTAATTATTTAATAATAAGTAATAATAAATAATTTTTATGATCTTCTTAAAATTTACAAAATTAGATAGGTAAGTACCTACCTACTCTCGTTAAAAAAAAAAAAAAAAGACGTTCAAAAGCATTCAGCGTGAAATTTACGTAGAGTTCGACCCCTGACTCGGCCCAAATCCTAAGTAATGAAAAAGTCACTTTTTACCCCAAAAAATCTCCTGTTTTTTTGCATTAAAACGTCGCTTTTTCCCTTAAAATCATTTGCTAATTTTTTTTTGACGACACCGTTGAAAAGGTAAGATTCAAGCAAGTTTTTCTCATAGACGCCCCACCGGAAGAAAAATGACTAAAAGAGAGACAACCAATTAAAAAACGTCAAATTTTCAGCAATTCTCAAAATTTGCATTTTTAGTATCGTTTTGTACGCATTAAACCCATGATTAAACCCGCTCAAAAAATTTTTATTGTGCGTCAGGGAGATGAGACATTTAACGCTCTTTCCAACGGTATAATTAGATTTGAATTTATTTGACGGATTAAGGAAGTTATGGCCATTAACTGGCTTAAGGTCGAAACCACGAAAAAAGCTTAAAAGTGGAAAAAGTGGCATTTAGAGTGGATTAAAAAAAAAGTCTACGAGAAACTTTTTGTTGCAAATTCTTTGTAGAATCGATCCCTGAAGTCCTGCGGACTTATGTTGAGACACCTTGTAGATAGGCGTATCTTTCGTCGATTAGGAAGAGAAAAAAACTGGAATGATGGGCCCCCTTTTGTCTACCGCCCTGTTCGCCCATGCCTGAACACGGGCCTGCAATCAAACAAAAAAGAAATTTGGAGGAAAAAAAAATCCAGACACGTGGGTTTACCACTGGAATTAAGGGAATATTGAAGGATACGACTGTCAAGTCAGTACAGATTTGACATCATCAGTTACTGAAAATATAATGTATTTTATTTACGTATATTTATTGTTTCACTGGCACCGTACGTAGTACATTCGGTCTTGACACAGATATTATTTGAAGTTTACAACAATAATTAAGTCGCTTTATTTATAAAAACCAAAACTAATTTCTTGAATGTTTTAAAGTTATTTTCAACTGGCCATAGATATGTTCATCAGCAATTTTTAGATCACGTACTACGTGAAAAAAAAAAAATACCTGGAACGTTTTTATAATATGAATGGGAACCTAGTAATGGGTACCTAGTGCCTACATTGAATTGAACAGTTGATTTGAAATACTGGTAGGTATATTCCAACTGGTTCCTAAATTAATATTTTGCTTGTGCAATTATTGATTTCAAGCTAAAAATAAATGTGGAAATTAATATCTGTGTCAAACTGCGACAGAGATGCCCGACCACCAATAAAACATTCATGAGACAGTCGAGTTCCGATCCTCTGAAATCGAGATATTGAAACCGAACTTTGATAAAAGGGGCGCCGCCGCGCCGCCCAACCACTGGACGACCCCTTCGGTTGTCCTACGAGTCCGGAAGTTGTTCCGACACAGAACGGACACGAGTCTCTCGAACTGTATGGAATAAATTAGGAGGCAGGGTCATAAATATGAATGTATTTTCCGTGTTTCTCCCTGCGCAAGAGCATGGGTGAAAAAGTTCGGGACACTTATCTTGGTTTTTGCTCTTGTTGATTTTGAGGGTAATTAGGTACTGGTACATTTGGTTTCATATAGTTTCGCAAATAGTTCATAAATAGCTAATACAACAAGTTCCTCTGTAATAGCGAAAAAAAGTCCTCCCACGCGCCCTAAAAGGCGCCTGTTCCCCAAGGTCGCTCACTTCAAACGAATACTATTCGTGTACAAATTTTAGCTTTGTTAACCAATATCATAAACAACTGACCTACTGGAGTTTTTGTTGTCTTGGCGATAATAATTATTGACAGTGTTATCGAAGAGTTATTTATCAGGGAGAGGGGAGAGTGTAAGAGTCTGATGAGCGATTCCGATGATTACTTGTTAATAAATGTAACGTTTATTTAAACAATATCCCGTACAAATAAACGGTCGGATTGGAAATCATTCCATTTTGCTGTTTCACCAACTGAGATAAACAGTGCTTCATCAAGTATGGTATGAACCGCATGGAGCGCGGACGACGAATAGTCTCAGGTGTCTTCACCAGAGCTGTAATTTCCTTGTTCGCTGTCAGACTGAGAGTCAAGTTCATCAGCCTTCTTCTTCAGATAAGGTTGTATTAACGTGTCAAACAGTTCAGAGTTCATCTCCATGAAGGATTTGAGGACGTTGTACGCCAGAGCAACGATTGCCTTGTTCCAGTGGTCTTTTGCTTGGTATACGGAGGGGAAAACAATGGGCATGATGAGACGGAGGTGTTTGTTGAGCAGTGACAGGAGATATTCGTTGTTCCAGAAGTACAAAGCTCGTTCAGCAACTTGAAAGTGAGGACTCACGATGCACTTGCCGATCTGCGTGAATAGAGGGACGACGACCTTCATGAACTGGCTAGGCTCCATTACGTCCATAATTTCTTCGACACCCGCGAGAAATATGACTTCTTTGTGGCTACACGTTTTGGGCCAGTACCTTAGCATTTGGGTGACGGCCGGCTCCGTGAGTTTCGGTTCTTTTTCCAAAAACTGCACAATGCAGTAGATGAGCTGAGGGTGGAAAACCGAGAGGTGGTTGGTCTTGAGGAGCGGAAGAAGAACACGGCGGAAAAAGTCTTTATGCTCTTCCTTCAAAGGCAGATTGAATCCGTTAATGATGCTGCCGCATATCTCGAGCAGCTCAGCAATGCCGTTGAATGATTCTTGTTCGTATATGTACCTGAAAAACCACAAAGCAACGGCACTGTGGATGATGTTTAATTTCGTAAATCAAGCGATTGTTGGTCGCCCTTCTCAGTTGTTCTGATCCTATAACTGATCAGCAACACTTGTCGATGATTGCTGCTTCCAACCGACATTCTTAGATGTTTCTAAACAATGAAATGTCAACAGATTCAGAAGTCATCGTTAGGGATGATGCGGGATGCACTATCTCACGGTCATATATAGCAGTTTTATAGTCATAACACCGAAAAGAATTAATCTTATTGAGTAACGCTCAAGCTTGGCATGATAATTACTCCGATAACTCATGACTAATCAATCAAATTCGCTCAACCAACGCCTTTTAGGTTCCTAGATCACACTCAAAGTTCACTCTGAACGGAGTGAAGGCAGTTTGATAGTAGCCTACAATGTCTACTGGGTTCTGCTGTTCTGTACTGTCCAACAAGACGTGTTACTTCCAACAAGCATAGGCAAAATTACTTTCTACAAACGCAAACTATTGCAGGATATTATCTACTGGTTTGTATACCTGTAAAATATATAGTTCATTTGTTTCCTTATGTATAATCGTATCATTACGATTTTGGCATAAATCCTATGAAGTATTGTTTTGAGCATATCCCTCTCCCTGGGGTCTTCAGCGTTGAACATGTCAAGAAATGAGAATACGAACTTCTCCGTCAAGTATTTCTTGCCATGGTCTATTTTAAAATGTCCGAATTCGACGCATCTCAGAAAAATTTCATATACGACGTGCAAGTGTGGCCATCCAGGATCGAATTTCTGTTCGTCTTCTTCCGGATCGAATTCGGAATTTTCGTTCGGAGGCAGATTTCGGAAAATGTTCACTGAAAACATCTTGACAATACCTGCGATAGCCATCAAGTCGTGATAAAGTTGTATAATATAGGCATATGAAAATCTCATGATTATACGCCAAAATACATATTAAATATGAACTTGCATTGCATGGGCAAAGGAAGCGCTACAGCTGCGCGCAATCTACAAAAATACGGTTAATGCAATGGTACAGTTGCGCGCGGTTCAGGCTTTCATCGAGGATAAATTTGCGCGCGAGAATCAATTCATCTACAACTCTTCATCAACAACTGATTCTCGAAGAGCTTTCATTGCCTGATGCCTCCCGCTAAGTTTCACTTCCTCGCACTCCAGCATCTTCGCCTTCATTGATGGAGTACTCAGATCACAACGCCAAAAATCCCACCTATCACCACCACCACCTACCACCTACCTTGACCTTGAGGAGGTACTTAACTATTTTATTTGTAAATAAATAAAGATGTTAAAAAATTACCCATAGACTTTCCTAAGAAGAACAAAACGGAAAAAAGGTATTTACTGAAAAGAAAGAAAAACTTCCTTGACGAAGTGGGAGGAATCGGTTACCTTGCTTTATAAAGTACACAATTACTAAGCTCCCACATTGTTTTGCAATACCTAACAATTATTGTTTTTCTATTGAATTTCAAAGTAACAGAAACAGCAAATTATTACTCAACGGTTTATAGTATAGTAGATCACTGATCTTCTGTTGCTACAAAAATTACCGCGCGCAACTGTAGCACTGACTTGGGTCTTTCGTCGCGCAACTGTACCATTGCCAAAAACCATTCCGCGCGGTTCAATTCTTGATTGCGCGCAAATGGTGCCCACCCTTGGCAATGAACCCGTAGATACCTACGTAAAGGTATAGGTATTCTTTTAGCACGAAGAGACGCTGTATAGTTGTACAGTTTATAGTTAAGTCCCAACCCTGTCTAATAGTGATTTGTGTTCCAATTTGAGACCTATTGTCGGCGTAAATTGGTTCACGTAGATGAGCTCCCTGTCATGTGAATATGGGGTGAATTTTTTCCTACCTCTCCTCTAAACTCCCCATAGTCCCAGGTCCATCATCGGACGGATGAATTCAACGATCAACTGAAATTGGGAGATTTGAAAAGGGCAGAATGAGTGGATGACGTCCCCATTTGTAGGTAGTTTGCACGTATTTGTGCCTCAAAAACCCGCTCAGACTGTTGAACTGATTCATTAAGACGGAATAATTGAATGGATGAGCACCTGCGAAGATCGTTTCGGGAATCAGACCGTCCCGCTCGTGCACAAATTGCAATATCTCCATCAGCGTCTTTGTTTTCGCCTCTTTCTTTTCGACGTCACTATCCGGCATTTGGAAATTGTAGACGACACAGCAAGACTCGATTTTGGCCAGGCACGCCCGCTCTTTTTCGTCCAAAACCGTCTTTGACGACAGCTCCCCTGAAATCCCCGGCAGCAAACTGTCGTCGGTATCGAACTGACGTTTCTTCTTTTTAGGCCGTCTCCCGGCATCTTTATCCCTCGTAGACATCGCTAGAGGTCTCAAGGGATAAAGTCACTAGGGAAAACGAACAAACAAAATGTACTCGAATACGAAACTTTAACCACAAACAATAACACTACTTCTATAGCGATGTGGAATTCAATAGGTAGAAACTAATCAAAGGGTGACAGGTGCTCGACATATGGGAACCGTTTCCGAGGAGTTTTCTCTTTGCGAGACACAAAGTAGCAAATAACACAACCAAACAACAACAAATTACGCTAGTTGTGATGTGCAGGTATTTAAGTGATCTGTAAATGCAAATAAGCTGAAAGAACCACCATTTGACTGTAACTTCATGGTTGCAACCTGAACATGTGAATTCCTTCGCGTTCTCTCGGGGTTTCGTTTCAAATAAGTTTGCTGATTTGTAAGGAGTGGTGTTTTGTCAGTTAATCAGTCCTTCAGTTTCACCTAGCAGATTTAATTCAGTAAGGGTATGCCAGCTGTCACATGTATCCCACAATTTCACACCAACTTCATCAGCCCAACTTGGATAACACGAATTGAGCTATTGTGGTGCACGCACACACACACACACACACACGCGCGCGCACATACATGCACAAGCACAGAGAGATCAAACAATTGTATTCTAAATTACATTTATGTTATTAAGTTACCTCACTTCAGAGAGTAAGGGGATTGATTAGCTGCTTGTATACTCACTTTGAGGGCTCGCAACTGCTCGACGATTTCTGTTTCAGCGAATGTGATAGTGGATTTGCACGTTATATTAGCCGTCTCCAGTTCCGTGACAAGGTCGTTCACAGCCTACGGCAAACACGACCGAAAAATCAATTATAATTTTCGACAATTCCATGATGAAGAAATATTACCAATTAAAGAAGAAATTAAATTCCTGTGGAAAGTCGAAAATAATACAGTATTTGCAGACTCCGAGAATTTAAAAAATGGGAGGAAATACAATAAATATTAAGCACCAATTTTAGTATAAACCAATACAATCAATATTAAGCATAAATTTTAATATAATCAAAATATAATATAATATAAGCACCAAGTTTAGTACTTGAGATTAACATCCGGGAGCGTGAATTAACAGCAGGTGATAACTGTTCCATGCTAACTCATCGAATATTTTAATTCGTACAATCAATATTAAGCACCAATTTTAATACAATCAGTATTAAACACCATTCTTAGTAGGTACTCGAGATTAACACGTGGGTGCGCAAATTAACAGCAGGTGATAACTGTTCCACGCTAACTCATCGACCTGTCGAATAAGAATTTTTATTAAAAAATAGAAACTATTTTTATCAAGCCATCAGAAAAAAGTTGGGTTTTCTTAAAGTCCGTTTATTTATTATCCTTCCTCGTAAAGCCCGTTGAAACCCGTAATAAACGGATTTTATAGTGTTTCTTATCCCATACAGATTTTATCAACGAGAATACAAAAAGCCGACAACCCTCTTTTCATTCTCCTCGCTTTTCTGTAGGAGGGTTCTTTTGATATGCACTTGTAGGAGACGCCACTGTGGTCGGTAGGTATTATGGAGTTTGAAACTTTCAAATAAAAGACCTTTTAAAGGAGAAAAGAAAATATTATTACAAACGTCTGTAGCATTGTTGATAACGATAAAACGGATGGCAAAATATTGTACGTTGGAGACAGAACTCTTTGTGGTACTAAAGATCGTCATTTGTTTAGATAACACAACATGGATCGTTCGAACTATGTATTTATGAATATAACTTAAATCACTTGCGGCGGAGTAGTGGAAATCCATAGCAAAAAACTACAGGATAAAAATAGTTTATTTCCACGTAAACTAGCAAACTGTAGACCGGTTTCGGTTGTTACACCATCGTCAGTACACAATAGATTTTTTTAATGTATTTATGAAATTTGACAGTATGTTGAAGGAGGTTCACAATGAAATTTTAATAGTCAAAATATCATTTCAAATCATTAAAATTTGAAACATTTGAATCTGAACGGAGGCGATGAGTCTACACGACGGATTTGGATAACGGCATGATAATCGTACATATTCGGTAAAACTATCTGACGGTTTGATTTGGATGGAACTTGGGGAATCTGATGAGGACTGATCAACGATTTTGATGATCTGAATGTCAAAAATACATCTTCAGTAATAGAAGAGGGACATCCAGTTATATCTATCTTCTATCTCGAGTGTGAAGTTTGGAACACACCTAATCAGGACAATAGATTATTGGGGTGGATAAATTATTTCATCCATAATTAACTCTTATGACAATGAGTTTTAGTGTCTAAAACGTCGAAAATTAGACAATTTCATCGTCACGTGACACAATATACCCAGGATAAAGTACCCAACTTTCCTGACGGTAACGAGGGCGATATCTGACCCCCCCACATTGATGTTTTAAGGGCTGCAGCGCCCTTTGATCCTTCAACTTATGAAAAAAACTTGAAAATCCCTCACGTGTGCATCGAGGAGATCCGAGTGTGTGACCATTCGACTCAGCGTGAAAAATACGCAGAAGTCGAAACCCCTCAACAGCTATTTAGGGGGTCATAAAACGTACGAAATCACTCGATTTCCACAAAAATACAATTTTTCTGCAATCAAACTTCATTTTCTCCCCCAAAAAGCAAAGCAAAATTAAATTTGGTTATACAGTTAGAAAGCTGACATTTCGATGTTTGCACTGAAACTTCGTCAGCTTGATAGTCTATCAAACGGTATAATAAATCCGCCCAAATATCATCGCTAGGGAGCGCCTGATTATAATCACGGATGGCTGTATGAAGTTGAGTTGGTTGTTCTGCGATATTATTTCATTTGAAAAATGATGGATCTTTTGGATTTTGTTGATAGGTACTTTAGGCTACTTGAATAAACGTTGAAGTATTATTGGGTAAATTATTACACAATGGTGAACTATTACACAACGGTTTGTTATACTAGCTACGTAGAAGGGGCACCTACACAGGTAAATTATTACACAACGGTTTATTATTTGCCTTATACTTCATCAATAACTTCAAATAATCAATTAATGAATTATTAAATCCCGCGCATTTGTATGAAACTTTAATTCCGGGGCCGGCTCCACTACTCGATTTAGGGGTTTCCTGTGGGGGGGGGGGGGGGGGGGGGGGGCACCAGGGTATTGACCACAGAAAACAGTGATCTACGCAGAAGGTACATCAATACAGGTAAATAATAAACCGTTGTGTAATAATTTGCAGCGTTTAGCTTATTAAACTCGCTCAAAAATTGAATTAGCATCAGGGAGATGAAAATCATCGCGCTTTCCAATGGCGTCCTCAATTTTTCGATTTACAGTGAAAATTGAGGGAGTTACGGTAGGTAGGTAGTTTTAGTGATACAAGATCAAAAATAAGAAAAATCGTAAAACTTGAAAACTCTGGAAATAAGTGGACTTGGAGGATAAAGTTCCAGTTATGCAGCATGGCTATAAGAGCGAATTTTCAAAGAAATATTGGGGCTATTGTGAAAAAGATTATATAGGTAGCGAGAAACTTTTCGTAAAATGAATTCATGAATGAGGAGAATTCATTTCGTGATTTTAGCCATTTTTACTGATTTCTGACCCCTATAAAGCCAAATTTGACCCACTCGTTTTAGAAAAATAATTATGTTATCATCAAAATACCTAGTCCCTCTTTCTGTCGTGAATCCCACCCACACAACGTCAATTGACTGCCAAAAATCCAAATGAACAACTCAAATCGCATTTTTCTGTCTTTGCTCACCGTTCCATACCACTTTCAGTGATTTTATATCAACTGCTCGTGATTTTAGCCGTTATTACCGATTTTTGACCCCTAAAATCTCAAATTCCGACCCCCTTCGAATTTCTGAAAATTGCTCATCTTCGAATCACCCTTTTGTTTGGCAATACGAACATTTTGGCGAAATTTGGAATGTTCATCATGTACCCAAAGTCAGATATCATCTGGAATGACACATAAATAAATAAACATATATATAATATATACATATCTATAAATTTTTTATAAAATCTAGGGATGAATTCAGGATACTCTGAAACGGATTTGCCAGTTTAAAAAAATTCAAAAATCCATGTTCTGATCATTGTGGACCCTTCAATAGCTTCATTTTCTTTGAAAAGACGCTAAATGTTTCGGGACACTTTCTGTTACAAATTAGTTCTCGCTCCTCGAAGTAGAAGTACCTTTCCCTGGGACACCCTGTATATTAATAAATTAGCAACTCTCTCTGGCCGACTGTAAACTGGTTTGCATCAAGAAATGTCATCTTTATTTTGTATTTCTTACCATATGAAGACAACAGACATTATTTTCTCAATTTGTCTGTGTGCGCGGTCTTTCCATTTGTCTGTCTGAAAGTTAGTAGTTTGTTCGCATATATTACTACTATAGTAGGTAAATAATATTATAATATTATACGAACCTTCCAAATTTAATGAAACTGGGGGTGAAGGTGTTTATTACTGTAGAGGGTAAAGGGAACTACATAGCAAGTTGTTCTTCATAGTGCGTCGTTTTAAATTAAACTACAGGGAAGCAGCTGTACAATTTAGGAGCGTGGGTAAGGAAAGGAACCAATTTGGTCACTACCTAGGTATTTTTTATTGTTTTAATGACAAAATAGGTATATATATATATATATATATATATGTCAGCCCCATTAGGAGGTTATTGATTACATAGAGTCAATCTACACTGATACAATTGAGATTGACTGTTTAGATACATTGATACAGTTGATAGAGAAAATCCCTGTATGAGTGATACAAGCGGTTTGTAATATTTTTAGATGAATTTAGATTTCATTCTAAGAATTTTAGGACCAACCGCACTCTCCTGGGGTGAATAGTTCTTTTTCCATGATTTTTGCCATTGTCATTGCACCCCTCTCGCCTGGCCGGGGACCCCTACCACTCTCCACGTAGGAAGTGCTGGAATCGCTGAAAAATTATAGAAAAAGGACTATTCTTTGTACGATAATGCGGGTGGTCTCAAAATTCTTAAGATGGAACCTACTTTCAACTAAAAAATAAATAAAATAAATATAAATAAATAAATAAATAAATATGAATAAAATTAATAAAGGAGAATGGTCGGTCCATTAGCCTCAATTGGGCTGAGAGATCAAGGTGGGAAAACGGGTCGAATAGAACCTTGGAAGGTTAAAAGAGTAGGGAAGGGGCACTTCCCCACCACCTCCTACATCTTCACTCACCCTTGAGGGTTCCGGGGATTTTCTTCTTTGATCCTGGAGACTCGTTATAGGAGAAGTGAACGACGGATTTCCTCTTCCGTCAAATTCAATTTCGCCTATGTCTTGACCGCACTTTCCCATCGGGAAGTAATATCCGGATCTCAACTCGGCCACGTCCTCAGGCAAAACTTTATTGATATTACGAGATAAGTAAGGTAAGAACGTCTATTTATGTTCATTTTCCACATGATGCGTTTTCGAAGCTGACTGATTCGAAAACCTGAACATCGATTTAGTGAGTGTATGAGGGGAAGTGGGATGTCCTTTCGTGGGACGTTTAAATAATGTACTAGATCTTTGCCTGTCCACCCGTCATATTATATTATTATAATAATTGATTCACAATTCATTATTATTATGCTCACTGTCGTGAAGGGGTTTCACGACTGTCGGTTGGAGAGAAGGGGTCACCAGTTGTTGTGAGCGGGAGAGTGAGGTGAGAAGAGTGAGAGGTTGGAAGCGGACGGATGTGCTCCTTTGGAGTCTTCTTTCTAACTCCCCGCGGTTTTCACCACAGCAGGAGTTAGATGAAGGGAAGGTTAGCTCCCCCCGTTTTCACCACAGCAAGAACTAGTGGAGAGGAAGGTGTCCCACGATTTTTACCACAGCAGATACCTGGGATGAGGAGCTAGTACCCCGCGGTTTTCACCACAGCAGGAGTTAGATGAAGGGAAGGTTAGCTCCCCCGGTTTTCACCACAGCAAGAACTAGTGGAGAGGAAGGTGTACCACGATTTTCACCACAGCAGATACCTGGGATGAGGAGCTAGTACCCCGCGGTTTTCACCACAGCAGGTGCTGGTGGAGAGGGAGGTGTCCCACGGTTTTCACCACAGCAGATACAGGATGGAGTAACAGGCGGTTTTCACCACAGCAGGTAAGAGGAAAGGAGGAAGAGAGGACGAGAGAGAAGTCGCAAGTTGCGGGTCAGATCGTCGAATGAAGAGCTGGGCCAGAAGGGCTAGTTTTATAGGGACTTTTCCACCCGTCTCCAGTCCACAATAGGCAGTTACGACCGTTTGAAGCGATTGGCGGTTGGGGAAAACCCTTGCTGTTGACCAGCTCAACGTTCTCCGAGTTCATTTGGTAAAATCTCTCGTAATATTACAGGAGTGGTTTCTGAGAGGTAATCACGACACTCAAGTTCCACATGATTAGTTCAATAAAAATCGGTAAGATGATTCTTGATTGACACGATAAACTGTAACATCGAGTGAGGTTCGGGGATGAGTAGTAGCCCAAGTACCTTACAGCCCTGCCTGTATCCATGGGAATAATGCAAGAAACACTCAAACTGGCACCTTTCGCCAAGATTGCAAGACTTCGTACGTAGTGGTATTTTTCTCATCATGCATCGTACCACTCTGATGGCAAATATATTGTTCTTGGCGACTACTAGAAAATGGTATCGACAGATATCAAGGCACATCCAAGTGTTAATTTTGCTGGCACGTATATCACTTGGGCGTCTGTTAGGACAGTTCATATTGGTTTCCATGCAATCGGGAGGAAAAATGTTTCTTTGAGATCCTTTTTTTCCCGCCCCAGGCAGTGCAGAATGTCAATGCCAAAGAGCAGTGCCTAAATTGACTGACTGATGACATGCGGTGAGTGATTCGGGAACTCCCAAGTGAGTTTTCCCTGGGTTCTTCCGCAAGAAAGCTGAATAATTATTCAACTCGTTGGATTCACGAATAGGTACTTACTACACCAACAGCCAGTGGCGGAGCCCCGGGGGAGGGAACTGGCTCGAAAACTATCACAAAATTAAATTTTCAAGAATAACAATCACCAAAGCAACGGAAACAAATACAACAATACCAGATTAAACGGCGAATCAAACATGAATAAACAGCTAAATAATATTACATTTATTTGCTTACAAACGAGCAATGCCACTGTGAATATTTTCCGAGCAAATAGGGGAGGTGGGTTGGATGGTGTGGGACGTGCTTGTATAGAAGACTAGCATGACCGCTCGCTTCGCTCGCTATCCGAGATTCGCTGTACGCAGTATCGTACTTAATTCCGACGTTGCACAACTTGGGAGCCTACTGGATATTGGTGCCAAATTTGGTCGATATCCGTCGAGCCATTCAGGAGTTGACAAGGTCGACCATATTTCCGCTATGGTGAAGGGGGCCGAAAAATTCCGACGTTGCCCAACTTGGGAGCCTACTGGATATTCGTGCCAAATTTGGTCGATATCCGTCGAGCCATTCAGGAGTTGACCATGGTCGACCATATTTCCGCTATGATCAGGGAATTAAAAATGCGCCTACGTTCAACTTAGGAGGCTACCGGATATTGGTGCCAAATTTGGTCGATATCCGTTGAGCAATTCGGGATTCGACCATGGAGGGGCCCATGGATGCGCTATGGTCGACCGCAGGGGGTAGTCCGAAGGGTCGATCGTAGATAGAATTTCACGTAGATTACGAATAAGCGATAAAAAATAGGGGTTACCATTTCAATTAACGAAGTTGACCATGGTCGACCATAGTTCCGCTATGGTGAGGGAATTAAAAATGCGACGTTGCACAACTTGGGAGCCTACTGGATATTCGTGCCAAATTTGGTCGATATCCGTCGAGCCATTCAGGAGTTGACCATGGTCGACCATAGTTCCGCTATGGTGAGGGAATTAAAAATGCGACGTTGCACAACTTGGGAGCCTACTGGATATTCGTGCCAAATTTGGTCGATATCCGTCCAGCCATTCAGGAGTTGACCATGGTCGACCATAGTTCCGCTATGGTGAAGGGGACCGAAAAATTCCGACGTTGCCCAACTTGGGAGCCTACTGGATATTCGTGCCGAATTTGGTCGATATCCGTTGAGCAATTCGGGATTCGACCATGGAGGGGCCCATGGATGCGCTATGGTCGACCGCGGGGGTAGTCCGAAGGGTCGATCGTAGATAGAATTTCACGTAGATTACGAATACGCGATAAAAAATAGGGGTTACCATTTCAATTAACGAAGTTGACCATGGTCGACCATAGTTCCGCTATGGTCAGGGAATTAAAAATGCGACGTTGCACAACTTGGGAGCCTACTGGATATTCGTGCCAAATTTGGTCGATATCCGTCAAGCCATTCAGGAGTTGACCATGGTCGACCATAGTTCCGCTATGGTCAGGGAATTAAAAATGCGACGTTACACAACTTGGGAGCCTACTGGATATTCGTGCCAAATTTGGTCGATATCCGTCAAGCCATTCAGGAGTTGACCATGGTCGACCATAGTTCCGCTATGGTCAGGGAATTAAAAATGCGACGTTGCACAACTTGGGAGCCTACTGGATATTCGTGCCAAATTTGGTCGATATCCGTCCAGCCATTCAGGAGTTGACCATGGTCGACCATAGTTCCGCTATGGTCAGGGAATTAAAAATGCGACGTTGCACAACTTGGGAGCCTACTGGATATTCGTGCCAAATTTGGTCGATATCCGTCCAGCCATTCAGGAGTTGACCATGGTCGACCATAGTTCCGCTATGGTCAGGGAATTAAAAATGCGACGTTGCACAACTTGGGAGCCTACTGGATATTCGTGCCAAATTTGGTCGATATCCGTCCAGCCATTCAGGAGTTGACCATGGTCGACCATAGTTCCGCTATGGTCAGGGAATTAAAAATGCGACGTTGCCCAACTTGGGAGCCTACTGGATATTCGTGCCAAATTTGGTCGATATCCGTCAAGCCATTCAGGAGTTGACCATGGTCGACCATAGTTCCGCTATGGTGAGGGAATTAAAAATGCGACGTTGCACAACTTGGGAGCCTACTGGATATTCGTGCCAAATTTGGTCGATATCCGTCGAGCCATTCAGGAGTTGACCATGGTTGACCATAGTTCCGCTATGGTGAGGGAATTAAAAATGCGACGTTGCACAACTTGGGAGCCTACTGGATATTCGTGCCAAATTTGGTCGATATCCGTCAAGCCATTCAGGAGTTGACCATGGTCGACCATAGTTCCGCTATGGTCAGGGAATTAAAAATGCGACGTTGCACAACTTGGGAGCCTACTGGATATTCGTGCCAAATTTGGTCGATATCCGTCCAGCCATTCAGGAGTTGACCATGGTCGACCATAGTTCCGCTATGGTGAAGGGGACCGAAAAATTCCGACGTTGCCCAACTTGGGAGCCTACTGGATATTCGTGCCGAATTTGGTCGATATCCGTTGAGCAATTCGGGATTCGACCATGGAGGGGCCCATGGATGCGCTATGGTCGACCGCGGGGGTAGTCCGAAGGGTCGATCGTAGATAGAATTTCACGTAGATTACGAATACGCGATAAAAAATAGGGGTTACCATTTCAATTAACGAAGTTGACCATGGTCGACCATAGTTCCGCTATGGTCAGGGAATTAAAAATGCGACGTTGCACAACTTGGGCGCCTACTGGATATTCGTGCCAAATTTGGTCGATATCCGTCAAGCCATTCAGGAGTTGACCATGGTCGACCATAGTTCCGCTATGGTCAGGGAATTAAAAATGCGACGTTGCACAACTTGGGAGCCTACTGGATATTCGTGCCAAATTTGGTCGATATCCGTCCAGCCATTCAGGAGTTGACCATGGTCGACCATAGTTCCGCTATGGTCAGGGAATTAAAAATGCGCCTACGTTCAACTTGGGAGGCTACCGGATATTGGTGCCAAATTTGGTCGATATCCGTTGAGCCGTTTGGCCGTGAAAAGCAATTCGGGATTCGACCATGGAGGGGCCCATGGATGCGCTATGGTCGACCGCGGGGGTAGTCCGAAGGGTCGATCGTAGATAGAATTTCACGTACATTACGAATACGCGATAAAAAATAGGGGTTACCATTTCAATTAACGAAGTTGACCATGGTCGACCATAGTTCCGCTATGGTGAGGGAATTAAAAATGCGACGTTGCACAACTTGGGAGCCTACTGGATATTCGTGCCAAATTTGGTCGATATCCGTCAAGCCATTCAGGAGTTGACCATGGTCGACCATAGTTCCGCTATGGTCAGGGAATTAAAAATGCGACGTTGCACAACTTGGGAGCCTACTGGATATTCGTGCCAAATTTGGTCGATATCCGTCAAGCCATTCAGGAGTTGACCATGGTCGACCATAGTTCCGCTATGGTCAGGGAATTAAAAATGCGCCTACGTTCAACTTGGGAGGCTACCGGATATTGGTGCCAAATTTGGTCGATATCCGTTGAGCCGTTTGGCCGTGAAAAGCAATTCGGGATTCGACCATGGAGGGGCCCATGGATGCGCTATGGTCGACCGCGGGGGTAGTCCGAAGGGTCGATCGTAGATAGAATTTCACGTACATTACGAATACGCGATAAAAAATAGGGGTTACCATTTCAATTAACGAAGTTGACCATGGTCGACCATAGTTCCGCTATGGTGAGGGAATTAAAAATGCGACGTTGCACAACTTGGGAGCCTACTGGATATTCGTGCCAAATTTGGTCGATATCCGTCGAGCCGTTTGGCCGTGCATAGAAGGACAGACAGACAGACAGAGATTCGTTTTTATAATATAGTAGAGATTCCCCCACTTCCCTTTAAGGTCGCTTCACACCAGACCGGCCCGTCACCGTCACGAGATTCCAGTGGCCGAAATCGGACGGTGACGGTCCGTGATCACATCGGACCGAGTTTCATCCGTCGAAGAACAGTAGAAAGCATCAGTCGTTTGGGAAGCGAGAACTGAGGAAATAACAATGTATCGTCTAATATAAAAATATACACCTATTCCTTATATCAGTTTTTTGACATTCCTCTCCAATTCAATTTACTCCAGATGTTGTTCTTGAAATCATGTCCATGTATTTTGGATTTGAGCGGGGGATATGTCCGAACTTCCCCAATCAGTTTTTTGTTAGCCATGTTGAAGAGTAACAACAATCATAAAACTGAACAAACCTCAAAACCTCACGGAAACGAAAGCGCTGCAAAGTCCTTGTCGCATGGGTTTATTATTCTACTGGACAAACCTACAGGAAGTGTTGGCTGTTCGTTTATTGTTTCGCTCATGTGCAATTATTTAAATGGCTATTTTTGATGGTTTCCACCAATTTTGGCCCCCAAATACACGAATTAGGCTCGGCTTTTGTTTTACAATCATCTTTGATCACTGATAGACCATTTAATTGTATTGATTCACCTGTTGATACTACGTCTAGTGTTAGTTATTATACAAATTTATGGTGATTTCAGACAATTTCCCAGGTTTTTGACTCATAAAAAATGAATTTCGGGAGCTTAACCTCAATTCTTCACTCTTCGGTCAAAAAAAAAAAACCATGGAAAACGATACCTCACAAGCTCATGTTCACTAAAACCTCAAAAATCCCTCGAAAACCCCTATTTTTACACCCATTTTTCTCCGACAACACCCCTGGGTGAATGCCGATCGGGCAGCACAACTAGGACCCAAATTGTTCCCAAATGGGGGCCCAAACTGTGTGCGGAAGAACGACGATTTTAGACCAAAATTTAACGTAAATTTAAGGCTGAAACTTCGCTCAAAATCGAGTTCATATTTGGTCTTCTCGTCCTAAAAAACATGTTACCAAAACACACCAAAATACCTATTTTTATGCCCATTTTCACCCATAACACCCCTGGGTATATTCCGATCGGGCTGCAAAGTTTCGGGACACAACTAGGGCCCAAATGGAGCCTATGTGCGAAAGAACGAATTTTGTAGGCCGAAAATGAAGCCGGTACGTATGACATGGAACCGTCGGCGCGGATGGAAATTGCATTTTCTGAATCTACGCACCTTGAAACGTAAAAAAACCAGTCATGCAGCATGACTTAATGAGCGAATTCTCAAAGAAATATTCGAATTAATGGCTATGGTTTTGAATAAAGGAAAACTTCGGTCTAAAATTTGGTTTTCTATGTATATTCTCTTCGTATTTATTTTAATTTGTACGTTTTGTCCATCCTGATTCTACCGTTTGTTATGAGTAGATTCCTTGTTCCTTCTGAATGGCCTTTCCTCTTGACTACGATTTCAGGCCTGGTATCTAAAACCAGTTCAAGATTTGCTCTACTAGGTAGGTAGATCCTTCCTTCTTCATTGATATTATTTTTATCATGTTAAGTACCTACCTACCTTTGAATATCAAATATTCGTATGATACTGATAATAAATTGATAAGATACCTACCTAACCTTCTTCCTCCTACTGTTAGTACCTAAATTGAATAATTTGAAATAGATTTTTTCTTTCGTCTTCCTTCTAGTAATACGTGGGCCGGTACTTGTCTATCTATGAAGGTATCATAACAATTATATGTCAAATGGGAAATTCAAGGAGTTGTACTAATCTTTGCCTCCCCCTTTTTTGCTTCGAACTCTCGTCTTCAATTAATACTTCTCACATTTTTCAATCTGACCACTCTAAGGGGGTGGGGGGGGGGGGGGTAAGAGTTTAAAGATTATCCTAGTTTTGGGTAATTTTTGCGCACTTTAAATGCTCTAATTTAAGAACGGATTTAGATATCTAAAATCCGATTTCACCATCGTGTTCAGCGTGCAAAAACCTTTAAAATGAGGGGTCACTTGTTAGAAAATAATATTTTGGGGATTTTTGGGTAATTTTTGCGCACTTTAAATGCTCTAATTTGAGAACGGATCAAGATATCTAAAATCCGATTCCACCATCGTGTTCAGCGTGCAAAAACCTTTAAAATGAGGGGTCACTTGTTGGAAAATAACATTTTGGGGATTTTTGGGTAATTTTTGCGCACTTTAAATGCGCCAAAACCCTCCTTAGAGTAGGCCAATTTCGCCCATCTTCGAACTTAGCCTTTCGATTGCCAAGATAGATTTTTTGTGCAAATTTGAGCTGTTTATCTCAATTCTATCGAGAGTTATCGTCTGGAGTGACACATATATAAATAAATATATATATATATACATATAAAAAATCAGTCATGCAGCATGACTTAATGAGCGAATTTTCAAAGAAATATTCGAATTAATGGCTATGGTTTTGAATAAAGGAAAACTTCGGTCTAAAATTTGGTTTTCTATGTATATTCTCTTCGTATTTATTTTAATTTGTACGTTTTGTCCATCCTGATTCTACCGTTTGTTTATTACGTAATTGTACTAAGTGCTTATTTATTTGATCGCTGTGGGTAAATTCAAGGAGTTGTACTAATCGTTTGCCTCCCCCTTTTTTGCTTCGAACTCTCGTCTTCAATTAATACTTCTCACATTTTTCAATCTGACCACTCTAAGGGGGTGGGGGTAAGAGTTTAAAGATTATCCTAGTTTTGGGTAATTTTTGCGCACTTTAAATGCTCTAATTTAAGAACGGATTTAGATATCTAAAATCCGATTTCACTATCGTGTTCAGCGTGCAAAAACCTTTAAAATGAGGGGTCACTTGTTAGAAAATAACATTTTGGGGATTTTTGGGTAATTTTTGCGCACTTTAAATGCTCTAATTTGAGAACGGATCAAGATATCTAAAATCCGATTCCACCATCGTGTTCAGCGTGCAAATACCTTTAAAATGAGGGGTCACTTGTTGGAAAATAACATTTTGGGGATTTTTGGGTAATTTTTGCGCACTTTAAATGCTCTAATTTGAGAACGGATCAAGATATCTAA
Source organism: Leptopterna dolabrata (assembly GCA_954871275.1). NCBI lineage: Eukaryota > Metazoa > Arthropoda > Insecta > Hemiptera > Miridae > Leptopterna > Leptopterna dolabrata. The sequence goes on from OX940979.1 coordinate 12,495,607, forward strand.
AATCCGATTCCACCATCGTGTTCAGCGTGCAAAAACCTTTAAAATGAGGGGTCACTTGTTAGAAAATAACATTTTGGGGATTTTTAGGTAATTTTTGCGCACTTTAAATGCTCTAATTTGAGAACGGATCAAGATATCTAAAATCCGATTCCACCATCGTGTTCAGCGTGCAATAACCTTTAAAATGAGGGGTCACTTGTTGGAAAATAACATTTTGGGGATTTTTGGGTAATTTTTGCGCACTTTAAATGCGCCAAAACCCTCCTTAGAGTAGGCCAATTTCGCCCATCTTCGAACTTAGCCTTTCGATTGCCAAGATAGATTTTTTGTGCAAATTTGAGCTGTTTATCTCGATTCTATCGAGAGTTATCGTCTGGAGTGACACATATATAAATAAATATATATATATATACATATAAAAAAGTGTTAAATTTCAGGAATCGTTTTAGAATGGTCTGAAACGGATTTCTATGAAGAAAATTTCCAAAAATTTATATTATTTAAATTTCGAAGCCATTGCAATAGCTTCATTTTCTTTGAAAATTCGCTAAAAGTGTTAAATTTCAGGAATCGTTTTAGAATGGTCTGAAACGGATTTCTATGAAGAAAATTTCCAAAAATTTATATTATTTAAATTTCGAAGCCATTGCAATAGCTTCATTTTCTTTGAAAATTCGCTAAAAGAAAAAACTTTGAGGGGGTTTTATAAAAAATTTTTGCTGAGCGAATACATAGGTAGGTGTATTATTCACGGAATAATAAACCAAAATGACGGCCGCCAAAATCAGCAGGAATTGTCGCCAGGCCCAGTGACGGCGAGCTTACACTGGGCGCCTCAACATTGACCCATTATTAGCTATTTTTGACCCTTATAAAGTCAAATTTGACCCACTCTTTTTTGTGAAAAATAGATTTTTATCATCGGAACAGTCCCTCTTTTTGCCGTGAAAATACTGATTTTAGCCTCTGACCCCCGAAAACCCAAATTTGACCCTCTCCTCTCTCTATGAAAAACAACTTAAATGGTATTTTCTATCTTTACTCACCCTTCCATAAACCACTTTCAGTGATTTTATATCAATCGTTCGCGATTTTGGCCGCTTTTACCAATAATTGTTGACCCCTAAAACTCAAATTAGACCCCCTCAGAATTTCTGAAAACTTCTCATCTTCGAACTCATCCTTTAGCTTGGCAATACGAAAATTTTGACGAAATTTGAAATTTGTATCATTTACCATAGGCCAGATACCGTCTGGAGTGACACATAAATAAAAATATATTATATGCATATCAATTTTTGAAGAAACTAGGGATGAAATCAGGATGCTCTAAAAAGGATTTTCCTATAAAACGATTTCAAAAATGTATGTTTTGAAAATTTTGGACCCATTGCAATAGGTTCATTTCCTTTGAAAATTTGCTGACATTGTTGCCAAATAAATGTGTTTTATTTCATCAGTTTATCTTATCTCACGTTACCTGTAACATGTAGTGCTTTGTTAAATTTGCATTCAGCTTTGTTTGTAAAGTCAAATCTTACGTTTTCTATTTCCGATAACCCCCTCCCCCACCCACCCACCATTTAACTATCATGGCTAAGCTACTGCTAACAGCTAAGTTTAGTATCCGTGGTTGAATCCTTCTCTTGTGGCGAAGGGTCATTTTGTGGGAGGCAGCTCTAGTAACGTTGCTAATTAGACTTGTTATACAAACTTCCAACAACCTGCCCCGAAGGAACTCTACGGGTAGAACGTAGCGATCAAATTTCCTTGGCAGATGCTATTAGAGGCAACCTTGGAAAAGAATAGGCAGCAACCAACAAAGGAAGAATCAGGTTAGGAGGTGGAGGAGAGAAAAGAAAAGGAAGAAGGCAAAGAAAGGGAGGAAATGATGTGGGCAGAGGGTTTGAAGGACCGTAGAACTAACATGAAGTTCCCATCGCATCAAGAATGGATGAACTCTATCAGATTTATACATGAACGTATGTAAACCAAGCACTGATCAACCACCCTTGGAGGAACATCTCTAATTATTGTTTCACTATTGTATGTTAAACGCAATTAAACATGAAATAATCAACGAAAATAATGAATAGTATTCATCAAATATTGAAAAAAATCAGGGATTGCTCAGCTCTCGGAAATCCAATGAACTACGATGATAGACACTTATAGGAAGGAAAAAAATAAATAAATTCAGCGTCCCCAATGTCAAAAATAAGTTTTTAATCATACGGATTTTCTGCTTCTGACGGAACTGTAGCTAATGATGTTGACTGATACCCACCTGTTAGGGCCATTTCTTTGTTGTATTCGTCATATAAATTAGTGCCTTTTGAACCATACTAGTCCTGTATAAGGTAACAGAAACGTTGTGTTCCTAATAGCTTTGGACTACTTTTCCCAACATTAATATATTTATTAATTATTTATCATTATAATTATTAATACATTTATTAAACATTATTTATCAACGGTTATTATCCACAAAAATCAAAATTTGAACGGTTTTTAATCCTCGGTTAGTTGTATCAAATTTGTGGTGATGTGGTTCCAGGTAGGTAGGAGTTCTGGAAGAGAGATGAGAGAGGAGTGCGAGAGCGTATCTTTCACCTCCTTGGATGCGTCTCTAGGGTGGAAAAATATCCGCCAGGTTTTCACCTCCTTGGATATTGGGATAAGGAAATATCCGTGCGGTTTTCACCTCCTTGGATGCGTCTGTAGGATAGGAAAATATCCGCTCGGTTTTCACCTCGATGGATATTGGGATAAGGAAATATCCGTGTGGTTTTCACCTCGATGGATATTGCGATAAGGAAATATCCGCGCGGTTTTCACCTCCTTGGATATTGAAAAGAGAGGATATCCATCCGGTTTTCACCATGTTGGATATCGGGAAAACACTCGTCCGGTTTTCACCACGTTGAGTATTTGGAAGGAAGTTCTCGTCCGGTTTTCACCACGTTGAGAAGGAGGGTTGAGAAGAGTGAGCTGATGAAGAGGAGGTGAGCTTAGGACAGAGAAGGCTCTGGTTCGAGAGAAGTTGGATGAATGTCGAGCTGGGCAAGCCGGACACCTTATAAAGGCGCCTCTACCCTCCCCAGGTCCACCAATGGCCATTGGGAGCCGTTGAAGGGAGAGCTACCTGGGCCTCATCCCTTGCACCACGCAGCTCAACTTCTCTGTGTCTTTACTGGTAACAATCTTACTTATTTACAGGAATGGTATATTGTAAGGGTGCACAACAAAACTATTATCAACTTACCATTTTAATGTTGTTGTTGATTTTAATTAATTCCAATGAGGAGTACCCATTACTTCTGTTTATATTACTTTCCCTTATTCAAATGAAAGTAAGTTCCATTCTAAGAATTTTGAGACCAACCACACTCTCCTGCGATGAACAGTTCTTTTTCTGTGACCCTTCAAAATTTTGGCAACGAGTGTCGTCACTGCACCTCTTCCACCAGGGCGGGACCCCTTGCCCATTGTGAGGTAGGTAGTGCTGGAATCTTTGAAAAATCATAGAAAAAGAATTACTCATCGTAGGATAGTGTGGTTGGTCTCAAAATTTGTAGAATGGAACCTACTTTAATTAAAAATATAAACAGAAGTCATGGGTACTCCTAATTTATATCAACAATGAGTGTAGAATTAGTAAGTACCACTCCTATATTATTATGAGGTTATTATTATGAAATCGAGGACTAGAGGTGGGTAGGCAGTTCCTGACTGAACTACTCTTGAAGAACTGATTCTCTGTTCAGATGGGGTGAATACTACTTTAGGAGCTTGTAGTACCTACATAATTATAGTTCCTTAAGTTCAGATGGGGTGGATACTACATAAGGAGTTTATTGTACCAGGGAACGACAGTTCAAAGGAACTAAGTTGAGCTATGTTCCAGCCGACGCGAGTTTTGTATTGAGTTCTGCGCACAACCCATTGCACACAAAAACTGTGGTCCAACCACATCGCGTATTGAAACTGTTCACTGTTCTAGGTTTTATCGATAAAGTGTTCCAAACGTGTCAGGTGCGGAAACTGAGTTTCGTAACTTTTCCCACTCGATCGGGGATGGGGTTTTCCCAACAGAACTGAAGATAACCCCGCTGAAACCTTCGCAAAATCTAATTTCCCTCCAACCTTCACATTAAACGGATCTTTAGTCTCAGAGTGGCATCAGCTATTTTTTGGCCCTAAAAAGTCATCACAGTTGTGTGGCGCGTTTCCAAGGTGTTCCGACCGATGAGTTCTCGAAATGAAACAGTTCTAAAACTCATACCCACCCTCCAGAAAATTTAGGTTCTGGTTCTGGAACTTTTAAAACCAGTTCTGGTGGCTGGAACACACATTTGGAGTCGTTCGTCGTTCCTGTATCGTGCCAGAACCCTATCGAAGTTCAGAACTACCGATATCGTACTTTGTTCTACGAGTGATTTGATTGCTGCCCAAACCTTTGAAATTATATGGTTTGATAAAAATTAACTAATATTTACCTAAAATAAACAAAACGGACCAGACGAACAAAAACAAAAACTAATGTCATTTTTTGGGGTTATTATTCTCAATAACGAAATTTCGAAACGAGCATAAAAAAATTCCAATTCCCTAAAAATTTGATGGCTTGCATTTCAAGGTAGGAATGTAGAATCCGAAAATGGAATTTAAAAAAACCTGTCTGTCCATCCACCTACCTACTTCGCACTTTTCTTAGTTACTAGGTATGAACTAAAATTAATGACATTTGGTTAGTAGGTTCCATTTGGGGTCTGGTTGGCCCGCGAAGCTGTTACTGTCAGTCATGTAGAGATGAAAAAAGGGTTATTATTTTCAGAACGCCGTAGCTCGAAAACTTTCAGTAGAAGATACTATTTTTTTTAACGTTTATTAATTCGGCACCCACTCGAGGATTTTTTGAGCCCACCCGGAGCATTGAAGAATGATATTATTTTGGATTTTGTTGATAGGTACCTGTTTGTGTATAGCATCCTAAATCAAATAAACGGTTTTCCTAATTGAATTATAACGGTTTTCAAAATAAAACTAACAATTTTCTAAATTGAATTAACGGTTACCAAAAATATGGGTACGTAAATTCAAAGTACCTAATTACCTAATGAAATCATGAGAAAAGAAAAAAAATGAACCATTGCGATGGGTAGGTATCCATCATTGAGTCTCTCCTGTATCGGTTAAGGAATTTAAATTTAATGAAATCATGAGAAAAGAAAAAAAATGAACCATTGCGATGGGTAGGTATCCATCATTGAGTCTCTCCTGTATCGGTTAAGGAATTTAAATTATCTTCTACTTGCATAGCCTATATCAAATCAATAGGTACCTATGGAGCGGATGCTACAGTTATTTTTGAATTTTGAAGTTCCTAATGTTTTCCAAATTAAAAAGCATGTGTTTGGAAAGCGAGTCTGTTCGGTTTTTTAAATTTATTTTTGCGGGTTTTAACCATTCAACTTCTTTTGCGACAATTTACAAATGATTGTGAATATTTATTATCTATTTGCCGTATCTTTTGGAGTCGGACTATAATTATTGTTGTTAGGGCTTCGCATCCTAATGCAATCGTTACCTTTTCATTCACTCCTATCGCTTTAGCAGATAATAAGTTGGTTCGCAGCGACCATATGAAGGTTATCCGACCGTCAGAAAGGCGGTTGGCTGTTCGCAGTGATTCTTGGACTCTTTCAGGACTGTACAGTATCCATGATCTCGCAGTATTTTCCTGACTAACCAAAGCCACTTTTCTGATCGTCATTCTTGTACACAGAAGATAGTGCGGACAAGAAACTGACCATCTGCCTGATGCCTTCTCGATTCCCAACGATTATCGAACTCAAACCCTCATACGCTTATCAAGATGGTACTGGATCACGGACGGTTTCTTACGGTTTTCAAGGAGTCAACTAACCATTAAAAAAAGCCAATGCAAACAAACCTATAATATTCCTTCACACATACAGAAGAGACACAATGATGGATATCCATCGCAATGATTCATTTTTCTTTCTTTTCTCATAATTCAATTACGTACGTTGATTGTAGATAGGCAGTTACCCATATTTTGGGGGAACCGTTAAATCAATTTGGAAAATCGATAATTTGATTTGGGAAACAGTTATCAATTCGGAAATTCTATAATATTATAGTTCGATGTCTGTCAGTCTGCAGGTATGTCACAACAGAAAACAGTGATCTATGCATAAGGGGTATCTGTACAGGAAAAAGTAAACCGTTGTGTAGTTATTTGCATAGCTTTTCATATTTAGGTCAACAAGAAGTCATGTTCACCAACAAAAAGAATGCCATATGGCCATTTCAACTTGAAAACTGTGGTGGTAAGGATGTGTGCCGATACTGTACTGCGAGTGTACTGTGAGTGATTTGTCCAGATATTTAAACAATAAGCGTCTGACTATACTTAACACTTTCGAAGTCAACTGTTGTCAATAACAATAACGGTTCTTTGGTATGTATAAATGGCGAAACAGCGAATAACACCAGTGTACCACTGATTCTGCAGAATGTTCTGTCTTCTGATACCCAGCACCTAGTTGATATCACTCCTCAACATGTACCCAGCATCGAACCTCGACTAGAAAATCCCTCAAAAGCACCTGTAGATAGATAGATAAATCGTTTACTTGTGTTGGTCGGAGACCTTTACGAGAATCAAAAGCACCTGTAGCTCAACGGAATCGAGATGTTATTATTTTTGCGAATGTGTTTTTGTGATGTTGTTATTTTTGTGATGTGATATTTGTGTGATGTGTGTTTTTGTGATGTGTGTACTTTTACCAAAGTCAGAACTTTTAAATGAGTTATTACTGAAGATGATTGTCAAAAGATATTATCCATTTAGTGCATTAGAAGAGGAGGGTTTCATATAATATGTTGTACGCCAGCTTAACCATAGGTACAAACTGCCCACTCGAAAGAAACTCTCATCCTGACCACCGTTTACCTTATAAAGAAAAAGACTTAATTTTACAAGAAGCAGTGGCAATGTCTATCACGATTGATGCCTGGACACCCTTTGACAATACCAATCATATTATGTTGCAAAAACACACATTTCATTGCCCCCACAGGAGGTTCCTTGAAACTATACTACTTCCCTGTAACCACTTTCTCGAACGTCATAAAGCGGAAAATATCAAAAACACTCCATTTATTCATGAAAGGATGGGTCATAGAAAACAAGATAGCTGCTGCTGTAAATGAAAATGCTGCTAACATGAAGAAGGCCATTTCAGATGCAGGATTTAGGCATTTGGGTAGCATCGGCCACACAATGAATTTAATTGTCGGAAAGGGAGGGAATAGAAGGAATTAAAGCCCTTCCCAGCAAAGCTAAGGCCGTACTGCAATATCTTAATTAAACAAAGCAACAACGCCACAGAGAAACTTCGTGGAATTCAAAGTCAAATGAACCTAACTCAACTGAAATGGAATTCATGGTGGAATTCATCCTACGACATGTCTGTGAGTATTCTAAACAACAAAGATCGTCTCACGTCTGCTTCCGCGCTTTTACAATTCGATAGCGACTTAATTTGTACACCAAACAAATGGAAAATAATGCAAGATGCTAGGTGATTTAAAGGTTTTTTTATATATAATGTGACAACACTACCTACCACTCTGTAATTGGTGTTTTGGGCAAAGAACCATGGGAACAATCCACTACTAATGCCTGAAATTCAGAACATGGTGAGGACGTCAAAAAAATGTTGAGCTAAACGAGCGTTACAAAAATTGTTAAAGAAATGATCTAGTTTGGAAAGCGGCCTTTCTAGATTCATGTTTCAAGAAAAGGGCTCTGATGGGTACCTAATGATGATACGGTTTTAATTATATGAAAAACGTGGTTGTCGAGCTTCCCTCTCAGAATCCACTCCTGTAATATCGTGTGATTTTACCAAATAAACGCGGAGAACGCCGAAATGGTACACAACCATGGGTTTCCCCAACCGCCATCCGCCTCAACCGACTTCAAAAAAACGCTGCAAAGTCCTTGTCACATGGGTTTATTATTCTGTTGGAGTTCTAGAGATTCTTGTTGGCTGTTAAATTTTTGTTTCTATCATGTGGAATGATTGAAATAGCTATTTATGATGATTTCCACCAATTTTGGCCCCCAAAACATGAAATAGGTACGCTTTTTTTCCAGATCATCTTTGATCATTGGTAGTGCCATTTAATGGTCTTGATTCACCTGTTTACACATTTTCTAATGTTATTATACACATTGATGGTGATTTCAGACAGTTTTCCAGGTTTTTGACTCATAAAAAAACCATTTTGGGAGCTGAACCTTTGGTAAAACCTCAATTTCCGCTTCTTTGGTCAAAATCGACTTCATATTCGGTCTTCTCGTCCCCAAAAACATGTAAAAGGATACCTCAAAACCTCATGTTACCAACATGTTGCTAAAACGCAAAAAGTACCTATTTTTATAAACATTTTCACTCATAACACCCCTGGGTATATTCCGATCGGGCTGAAAAGTTTCGGGACACAACTAGGGCCCAAATGGAGCATGTGTGCGAAAGAACGATTTTTTTAGACCGAAAATGAAGCCTGTACACGTGATACGGCGGACGGCGTACGGCGGACGGACATTGCATTTTTGGAATCTACGCACCTTGAAACGGAAAAGAAAATACACTGCCAAGATGATGGCACAGGAGCTTCCTCGTCACAATCAGAGTGACCCATTATAAAATAGAACAGACTCGGAAGCAAAATAACATAACATTACATTACATTACATAACATTACATAACGTTAAATATACATATTACATAACATTACATAACATAACATAACATAACATTACATAACATTACATGAAATATACATATTATACATAACATGACTTCCATAATACATTACGTCCATTATACATAACTAGCCTGACCGCTCGCTTCGCTCGCTATCCGAGATTCGCTGTACGCAGTATCGTGGAACCAACAAACGACGGCAAAATCACATACCCTACCGGGTATTTGTGCCCAATTTTATCAAAATCCGTCAAGCCATTCAGGAGTTGACCATGGTCGACCATATTTCCGCTATGGTCAGGGAATTAAAAATGCGCCTACGTTCAACTTGGGAGGCTACCGGATATTGGTGCCAAATTTGGTCGATATCCGTTGAGCAATTCGGGATTCGACCATGGAGGGGCCCATGGATGCGCTAAGGTCGACCGCGGGGGTAGTCCGAAGGGTCGATCGTAGATAGAATTTCACGTGCCAAATTTGGTGCCAAATTTCGTGCCAAATTTGGTCGATATCCGTCAAGCCATTCAGGAGTTGACCATGGTCGACCATAGTTCCGCTATGGTCAGGGAATTGAAAATGCGACGTTGCACAACTTGGGAGCCTACTGGATATTCGTGCCAAATTTGGTCGATATCCGTCGAGCCGTTTGGCCGTGCATAGAAGGACAGACAGACAGACAGAGCGCATGCGCAGGGCGAACCGCTGGCTCTATCATGTTGAAATTTATATGGGACCTCAATGGGCCCTACCCGCTTAATCCCTGAGAATTACATTGAAATTGGGTGAAATCTTTGGTTACTACGGCTGTAACAAGGAAATTGAATCTATTTCACGCCAGCGCATGCGCAGAGCGCACCGAGGGTCCGATCATGCTGAAATTAATACTGGAACTCACTAGGCCTTGTCCAAACAACCCTTGAAAATTTGAGCGAAATTGAATCAAAATTGTGAAAGTTATGCGTGTTTGTTGAATTTAACGTTAGCGCATGCGCAGGGCGTACCACTGGATCAATCATGTTGAAATTTGTATGGGACCTCAAGGGGCCTTATCCGCACCATCCCTCAAAATTTGAGCTGAATCAATTCAAAATCGTGGAAGTTATGGCTGTAACAAGGAAATGCGGACAGACTCACAGACCGACAGACACGGAACCAAATTTGTTCAGTAGGCTTTGAAACGCAAAATGCAAGTGGAAATTTTGATTTCTGAAGACAAAAATTTTTTGGCTCACGAAAGTGAACACAAGGCTTCCGCTGCTTCGCAGACTCGGAAGCAAAATTTTGAGGGGGTGTTATAAAAATTTTTTGCTGAGCGAATACATAGGTGTATTATTCACAGAATAATAAACCAAAAGTCCCTATAAATACTCGCCGTTCTGGTGCAGCTCAGCATTCGACGACTCGACCCCCCGACTTGCGATTTCTCACTGCTTGAGCATTAATGAAACTAAGTGTAAAGTATTGTTGATTGGATCTCAGGGTTTTCTTAGCAGGGTTTTCTTAGCCAGGTCAATATGAATGCCGTTCCAAAGATATTAGTCAATTCGGTTCAGTTATCCTATGAAAGTTCTGTTAAAAATCTGGGCCTAATTGTAGATAGTTAATTAAAATGGAAGGAGCAAGTAACGGGTGTGTGTAACAGAATTTATAAAGGTCTATATCAGTGGTTCTCAACGGGGGCGATAACGCCCCCGTGGGGGCGGTAGATGGGTACTGAGAGGCGGCGAACTTGTTTTGGGCGGTAGGGGGGCGGTGAGCGTATTTATATAATGACTCTCCAAAGGCACCTGCCTGAACACTTGAACAGGTTCAGGAATCTTTTCGATTCTGTGCTTGAGATGTGTTTAGGTACATTTGAGAGGCCGATAGCTACAATTTATAATCGATATTGCTTACTTGACCGACAAATTCGCCAAATTCAATGGAATCAATTCGCAATTTCAAGGTTATGAGCTCAATTGAATAACAGCGCGAAATAATCCCACTTTGTGCAAGCAGAATTTAAACCGTTACGAAGTTGTGATTTGCCGGTTTTCAATCCTGTCGGATAAGCAGCATAGTGAATAGTATCCTGCATAAGAATATTGAAATCCCTTTCATGAAACAGTTTACTGTGAACACCTGCGGAGTCTTTGCATAAGACCTTTTTCGAACGTTTTGATGATATTTTGTCCTCAATGGGTCATGAATCCTCTGTTCACTTTGAGAAAACAGAGGTTGAGATTCAGGAAATATGGTGTAGTAGCCAGATTCCAGGATGATGGTAGGCTCACGGAATTTTGGCTTCAAGCTAATATCAGTTACCTCTTCGCTGAAGTGTGGACTTGAAATGAAATGAAGCATTCGACTTTACCTTTGGAAAGGTTTTATTACACTCAAAGAACACTAGGAACACGAATGGGTGAATTTAGGAAATTTGGATGACAACATAGGTAAACACAAACATATGATCATTTGGCCAAACAGGGATTGGGGTTTAATAATAACGCGGCTCAATCACCCTCCCTTAGGATTTTACATAGTCCTTCAAATAGAGAGGGGGTCGACGTTGTCGTGAACTTCTTCGCAACGGGGGTGGGGTGTCTTCAGCAACCTGCTGAGCCTCTTCCACGAAACTTCGACTAGCGGGTTCGGGCAAAGGAGGATCTTCCATCATGGGTAGCAACGGATCACTTCCAGTTGGCGCGAGGTGGCGAGTGGAGACTGTTGTTTTTTCACCCATCCGGATATCTGATATGTGCATAGTCGTGGTTTCCCTCAAGGAGTTCGACTTCTTCTACATGTGGGTCGAATTTTGAACTGCGATTGAATTTCTTCAGCCATACAGGGCCAGGGCTCAACAACCAGGACGGTATGGAATTTCCATTGGCAGAGCGCCGTTGATGGGAAAAGAGTCGTTCATGCGGAGTACTATTAGTAGAGGTGCAAAGTAGTGAACGGATGGAATGAAGAGCTTCTGGCAATACTTTCTCCCAGTGTGTTATGGGAAGTCCCTTACCCTTGAGAGCAAGCTCCACAGTCTTCCAGATGATCCCGTTGTACCGTTCCACTTGCCCATTGCCTTGAGGGTTGTAGGCAGTGGTTCGACTTGTGGCGACCCCATATGACGTAAGAAATTCTTTCACCTGTTGGGACATGAATGACGTGCCTCGATCGGAATGGATATATGAAGGGGCGCCGAAAATGCTGAATAAATTTTGTAGGCAGTCGACTGCGGTGCTCGCACTCAAGTCAGAGCATGCATATGCGAAGGGGAATCTTGAATACTCATCCACGATTGTCAACATGTAGCGCTTTCCGGATGATCTAGACGGCAGAGGTCCCTTGAAGTCGATGTTGAGCCGTTCAAATGGCTTTGTGGATTTAATCAAAGTACCCTGCTGACGGAAAAATCGGGGCTTGAGTTCTGCACAGATCTTGCATGACGAAACTATACGTTTCACATCTTCCACTGAAAAAGGCAAGTTCTTACTCCTTAGCCAATGGTAGAAGCGAGTCACTCCCGGATGGCGCGAGGTGGCGAGTGGAGACTGTTGAGTGTAATAAATTGAAATGAAATGAAGCATTCGACTTTACCTTTGGAAAGGTTTTATTACACTCAAAGAACACTAGGAACACGATTGGGTGAATTTAGGAAATTTGGATGACAACATAGGTAAACACAAACATATGATCATTTGGCCGAACAGGGATTGGGGTTTAATAATAACGCGGCTCAGGACTGTCGTCAAAAAAACTGTCAGTTAGTTGCCTCCCTCTTCTACCTCGTCGATCAAGGGTTCATTACTGCGACTGATTTACTTAATATTACAACAACAACAAAAACTCCCCGGATAATGCCTCTGTACTTCGAATGAAAAATACTAAAAACGGAGTTATTGAAAGGTTGTCTATTTCCACTGATACACGAAAATCCGTACAAACCTGTACACGTGATACGGCGGACGGCGAACGGCGTACGGCGGACGGACATGGCATTTTTTGAATCTACACACCTTGAAACGGAAAAGAAAAAAGTTTGAGGGGGTGTTATAAACGATAACTTGCGTTTTTCCTGTATTAGTGGAAAACACAAAACCTCACAATTTCGATTAATGTGATTGGTTATGAGACGGAAGAGAAACTTGAAGCCCCATTAGAGGTCATCTTAAAAAAAAATTGATTGTAATCACACCGATAATTTATTATGTTAAAAAAACAAACAAATGCAGCAGCAGCTGCTAAAATTGTCTCTTCCTCGTCACTCATTATTCACAGATCAACAATGAAATTCAATAAAGAAAAACGCTTGCATACGAGTCTGCAACGCATTGGGACATTTTCATGTCTTTACCTATTGCTTTTGACATTATTAATATTAAGAGGTAGGTACCTAATTTCAATAAAATAGACGATTCCGGATTAATTATCTTCTACACTCACGATCATTAGTTTGTAAACAAAATATGAGAACAGTTATGCCCATAGCTCCGCTATTCGTATAGTCAATATGTTATGGAGAACATGAAAATGTTCGTTAAATCGAGAGCTTTCCAACGAGTGGTGAACGATTTTTGTGGGTTAAAAAGTGTAGAAAATGAACAAACCTAACAACGGGGTCGTTGTAAGCGGAAATCATTATAAAGGCACTGTAACACAATTTCGTTACGCAATTTCGTGACAGTTTTTTGTGCTATGTGCCAGGGCAAAGACATGAAAATGTCAAAATACACTGTTATACCATCGCTAGTAACACCGTCAAACCATCGTCCGTAACAAACAATAACTAGCTATTGTTACTGTTGTTGTTATTAGTTATTACGAAGCCGGTATCTATAGCTTGAAACCGGCGTATTTATCGTGTATTAGTGGAAACAGACAAACTTTTAATAACTCCGTTTTTATTCTTTGAAATGGGTTTCCACGATTCCGCCGCGAGTGATTTAGTTCGTTCGAATGAAACTATGAAACATGGGTGTACGTGCTCTTGCTCAAAATACCGATAATTCGACGATTCTGAGCAAAGGTAAAAGGTCAGTTATGCCTAACTTCTAAACGACTGGACCGATTTTGATGGAGATTTTTGCATCGTGTTCTAGGGGGTCCTAAACGGGAGGTCCTGATGTTAGAATCCATTTGTACCCGTGCGTTTTCCGAGAAATGACAGAAAATTCACAACCTTACTGGTTGAAAGTTGTGTCGGAACCTCCCTTCCACAACCCATTTTTATGCCTTTTCGAAATTTCCACGGAATGTCTGGTAACAACGGCAACGACGGTGAAAAGGAAGAACGCCGCAAGAGATATTCGAAATACTGATGAGTCACTTCAGTAACGTTTTTTGGGTCGCTTTTTCATGTCGTGACGTTTTTCGGCCGGTAGGTCCATGCTAAAAGGAATCGACTCGACATCTAGTAAGTGAGACTTGCGCCTTCATCTCACTAACATTGAACCTGGCTCTGAACTACAGCAAACCCTCACACAGCTGTTTGTATTAAATTCGTACGACATACTACATACTATTTGTAAGTTACGTTCTGTTTAAGTCGTCTATTCAATTACACTATTCCGTTAATTCGAATTTTACTTGGACACCCCCCCCCCCCCCCCCCCCGCCATTTTCCATACCCAAACTTAAGGATTTTCAAATTAGATGGGCGTTGAAAATTATTCAACTCCTAAAGGGGGCGATCAATTGAGAAGACTTGCGTACTATATGCCGCTAGATATTAAGAAAAAACTTGTTCAATCTTTGCTATTCCCAATAATTGATTATTGTGCTGTCGCTTACAGTGATATGAACAGTGAAATGTTCGATAAAATTCAAGTTGCACAGAATGCGTGCCTGAGATTCGTTTTCGGGTTTTCAGTATTTGATCATGTTACGCCATATTTTTTAGGAAGCAGATGGTTAAAAATAAGAGAATGGCGCACTTACCGAATTGCTGTGATGTTTTTTAAATTATTGAAGCAAAAGAAACCAAAATACCTGTTTGATAAATTTAGATTTATGTCTCAAGTGCACAATAGAGAGACCCTCAATGCCAATAATTTGCTCCAAATTCCTAGGCACAGGACAGAAAAGTTCGCTAAATCATTCCAAGTACAAAGTATTAGGCTATATAACGCACATCCAGAACTGTTCGATACTTCTACAACTGTTGAATCTTTCAAACAACGATTGAAAGACATTCTAGTAAGTAATTATGAAGTTAATTAAGGCTACACTGCTATGCTCAAGTATACTTATTTCCTGCATAGCTGACGCTAACTTTTATTATTGTTTTTTAAGCAAACGTTAGGGAACAAGAAGCTTATATTCGTTTTTCTTTTTTATGTTGAACGCATTATTATGTTGTGTGAGCTGCACATGACAAGTACTGTTCATATTGACTGACTTAATTTGCAATAATTAATGATTTTCTTATTCTGTCATAAAGTAAGAGAGGACCCTAAGGTCCTATTTATGTACAGATTGATAAATAAATATTCAATCAATCAATCAATCTCTCTCTCTCTCTCTCTCGTCCTCTCTCACATATCCTAAAAGATATCCTGCTGTTGGTGAAAACCGCGGGAAGCACACCCTAAAAGATCTCCTGCTGTTGGTGAAAACCGCGGGGAGCACGTCCCTAAAAGATCTACTCCTGTTGGTGAAAACCGGGGGAGACCCCTTTCTGAAAAAACTCCTGCTGTTGGTGAAAACCGCGGGGAGTTAGTCTACAAATACCATATAGGAGCCCATCCTCTCACTCTTCTCTCCTCATCCTCCACTCTTTCTTCAACACTCCACACCTATTTCGTGAATTAACTCACAACTCTCTGGTGACCCCTTCTCTCTCCGACCTACTGTCGTGAAAACCCACCGTTCACGACAAGTGGTGAACACAACTAACGCACTTGGTCATTTCCAAGTTGAATGCTGTCAAGGTATCGTCTAATGATTATCAACCCCCTTCAACATCCCAGATATCCAATCATCGAAAAAGGAAAAAACGACTTGTGGAAGTACTACACAGCTGAGACAGTCGTTCTGAGGGGGGATTCCAACAATTCGCTGTCTGCTGCGAGCATCGTCGCGCTAAATATATAATATTAATACATCGGTGAAACCCTGTTGGGGCTTGAAGATGACCCCGTGAAATGGTGGGAAGACAGGAAGAAAGTTAACCCTCGCCTATTCAGCCCATCTTCAGCCTCGTGCAAAGGAGACTTGGTATTACAGCATCCAGTTCCATGCGAACGCATTTTTTTGGTAAAGGTGAAAACACCATCACTGCATGACGACAAAAAATGTTAATAAAATATTATTCTTAGCCCACAGTTGGTAAAACTTGTTACCAACTAGGTTACCAACCTTTACCTACCATTTTTTGTGATTTTCATTCCATTTTAACTAGGTATTCTAAGTCAGTATTTGTAAGTTCTGTAATTTTGGTAGGTACCTATGTTATTAAATTATAGGAGACCACATGCAAATGTGTTTTTGCAATTGCAGTAGGTACCATTCTTAAACCACTTGAATCACCATTATGACCATATCCAAAAAAAATTCTTTGTTCTTTGCATATTCACCCATCAAGTCAAAGTGCGTGACAGGACTTGGATTTTTTTAAACATACTATAACCAACTAACAGTACCAACACCTACTAGTGTTGTGATTTTTATTATATTCAACTATTCTAAGTCAGTAGGTATTTGTAATTTTCGGGATTTTAGAACATTTTGGTTGGTACCTATACCTATAAGTTATTTTAAAAAAAACATAACTACATGCAAATGTGTTTTTGCACCTGCAAAATGTTGTGATTTCTTAATAGACTAGTAGCATATATTAACCCACTATATCGTAACCCCCATTATATAGTAGCATATTACTAACCCACAAGCCTGAATGTTAAGAATTGTGATAATAATTTGTGATTTTTTCCTATTATAATGAAAATTATTCTGAAAAATACTGTTACGGTGATTCCAGCGGTTCTACAATAAGCTTGTATGAACCTATTGTAAATGTTAATGCGAAAAAGAACTGCTACTGCATAAAACAAACTCGAGGGAACTAGAATGAACCACCGAACTTGAGCGAATTAACTGGAGTCCCTCAGATGAACTACTCCTACCCATCATTATCGAGGACACCAACCTCAACCCCGTCCTGAGATCTGACTGTCCGAAAAACGAAACCCCACCATTACGTTCCGATCTCAAATTTCAGTAGATACGAGCGATGAAAGAGGGAATAATATAATGTCGCCCTCTGGAGGGCGTCCTACCGAAAATCATATTGACATTTCCAGATCAACGTTGTACATCATTATTGGTCGTTCGGGGAGCTGAAACTAAGAGGTATCGGCGAAACATCGTATTTCACTTTGGCACAGGATCCAATACTCACAAGCGAGTAGACGTCCTCGTTCTGGCTTAAAGCTGTCACCGTTTCCCAGGAAAAGCGTTTGAGAAATGCGATCCTGGCGGGGTTGTGCGAAGAATCTGGTGCGATCGTCCTGTAGAAGTAGGGAAACTCACTTCGGTCGCTCAGCGCCGGTGACATCGATCCGAAGGAAACCTGAACGCAAAGGAACCGGTATTTAATTACAAGATAAGTCACGTTGTCAAACGTGAATTTCAATTAACTTGAGGTTTGTTTTAAAGAGGTGTCTCACCCCAGGTTACATTGTTTTGCTACCTTGGACTCCTCCATTGCTTCATCAGAGTCTGGGGGGAGTGCATTAACGCCTAGGTAATACTATTTAATACCTAGTATGAGAGTTTTTACTGACCCTCTTAGTGATGGTAGGAGGGAGCAAACGGCTCGAAATGCCCGAGGCTCAGGAGAGCCCCGATTTAGCGAAAAGGGAAATGACATCTATGACAAAATTGGCTCTGATCTAGGCGGCAAAAGCCTATTGATATTTTACTATATCCTACAGTCTTGGGTAACGATATTTCACTCGGAGAGAGAAACCACTATTTTATTTAAAAAACGCTGCAAAGTCCTTGTCACATGGGTTTATTATTCTATTGGGCATACCTACAGAAATTTTGCAGCAACCCCTTACCACGTAAAAGCCGCAAGGCACGGGGCGCTCAAAGAAAGGTTCTGACGGTGGACACATTGAGAATTGACGCGTATGGATTTGAAATTGAGAGGTTCAAAATGACAAAATCGTAAGATGGAATGAGAGTTGTACTAATAAGATTAATGAAAAGCATAATAGGATTATTATAAGCATTAATATAAGTGTTTTGAATATTTTTGGCGTCACCCCACTTGAAGAATGAGTAGGCCTATTTCAAAACTGTCGAAGCAAGTTACATTACAAGATTTTATAAGGAAACAAAAGATTAAAACTAACTAAAATTGAGATAGAAATCCAAATACACGTCGTTTCAAGTTTAAATCTAACTATATGACATTTTCTAGGGTAGTTATGGGCTTTATAAGGATTTCACGTTTGCGCATGCCAGAAGAAAGTTACTGCACTTTATGAATGGACTCAACTTTAATAAGAGGCTATCTGTGGCCAAACTCCCACCTACCCTACGAACTTCATCGCTTCACGACGATTTCTACGGTAGTTGTGGTCTCTATGAGCATTTCATTGGCGCACGCGTAGAAGAAAGTTACGGTAATTTTTCAATGAATTTTATATGGGACCATCTGCGCTTCAACCCATGCCTACCCTCCAAATTTCATATTTTTCACTATTTTTTGGGTATTTATAGGCGTTACAAGGAATTGGCAACTATTTCATGTTTGCGCATGCGCATCCGGATGTCACAATATGAATTTGATGAAACTGATATGGGACCATCAGGGTACCATTCTGCATCCACCCTCCAACTTTTAGCTCTTCTCGACGATTTCTAAGGTAGCCATGAGCTCCACAAGGATATCATGTTTGCGCATGCACAGACGAAAGTTACAGTACTTTTTTAATGAATTTTGTTGTGATCGGCTGCTCCTCCGCAACCAATGTAATGTACATACATGTTGTACCTCAGAGTGGGGACCCCCCGACCCCCCTCTGATCATGTCAGGGGCCTATAAAGAGCCGAGGGGCCAACAAATAACTACCTAACCATTCTCAAGCTAACTTTCGGCCTCGTCTGTTCTATCCTCAATCACTACACTGGTGACAGTGGTGACCCCGAGTGGTGACACGCAGCCTCCGCCCGCCGTCTGCGACCGCGGTGCGACGACAGCGCCTAGCAACGGCGAACAACGCCGCTCAGCGCCCGCCGACCGTCTGCGACGAGCCCCACCAGCACTACGCCCGGCACACGCACCCCACTCCGACGCCCCACAGCGCCGCCCCCACCGACGCCACACAGCGGCGCCCCACTCCGACGCCCGCCTCGACGCCCAACGCAGCGGCCCCCCGCTACTTCGCCCCACCATCCGATTCCTATATAAGGAAACGGACGCCGGCGCCTCGCACACTTCCTGCTGACATAGAGGTGTGACGGTCCAGGTAGTTTCTGTCACTGCTCCAGTGACGAGCCTGTAACAGTGACGGGATACCGGTCCAGTGACAGGACCTGAGTATCAAAAGCGGGGTTAATTATTACAGACAGAAGAACGCAACTTTCACCCGAGAAAACTAGAATGCTGATGTTTTTAAATAGCAACCGAAAAATGATAGATTTATAAAATTTCTTGATTTAATTTTTTTTTTTTTTTTCAAACAGTTCCAGGTTCCAACATAGGTATTGACCTTCCTATTCTGTTTTAAAACAATCCTCAATTCCTCTGAAATGACATTTATAAATAATTGTAAAGATTGGAAATTGTGATTGAGATTCAGGATGCTCCAAAACGCATTTAGTAGGTACTTAGTAAAAATTGTTCGAACCATTACTTCATGTTTTTTAAATTTCGCTTAGAAGCAAAAAAATTAGATAACTTACTTTAATTTGAATAGAAGAGCGATTTTCCATCCTGTTACATTCAATTTTAATATACTGAACGATCCAGAACCACCCCACAGTCCCTACACCAATGGATTAAAAGAGAAACGCCAAAAAATGGTCCGTAGCATAGCTATAGGTAGCAGTAGCAGCAAGGTTACCGGTCCAGCTGTACCGTTAAGACTACTACGAGCGTAGCAGTGACAAGCTGCTCCACTCCGAGATTAGGTGACGCGTCGCTGCTACAGCGGTACCGTCACACCTCTACTTCCAGACGACACCTCTCCGGGACTGGCGCCTACAACGAGAACACGGACCCGAAACCACCGACACCCGCAGAAACGACTCCACCGACATCAACGCTCCAGCTCCGGCCGTACGACCCCGCATTCCCGCACGTCTGATTCGCCCAACTCGAGATCACATTGACTCACGAAGGCCTCACGACGCCGCATGCTAAATTCGCCCGCGCCTTCGAGCCCCGACAAGCGGACCTCTACGACGACCCCAACCGACTTCCGAGCACGAGAATCCGTCAGTCCACGCCCGCCGACTCCGTAGAGCCCTCCAGGCCGACACACCGCAACGCGTAGAACAGTGGTTCTCAACGGGGGCGATAACGCCCCCGTGGGGGCGGTAGATGGGTACTGAGGGGCGGCGATCTTGTTTTGGGCGGTAGGAGGGCGGTGAGCGCCTGCCTTGAACACTTCAACAGGTTCAAGAAATCTTTTCGATTCTGTGCTTGAGATGTATTTAGGTACATCTGAGAGGCCGATAGCTACCATTTATAATCCATGTTGCTTACTTGATCGATAAATTCGCCAAATTCAGTGGAATCAATTCGCAACTTCAAGGTCATGAACTCAATTTAATAAAAACGAAATCTGTTATTTCTGCCTTCCAAAATAACCCCACTTTGTGCAAGCTGAATTTTGGCCGCAACGAAGTTGTGATTTGCCAGTTTTCAATCCTGTCGGATGAGAATAGTGAATAGTATCCTGCATAATAATACTGAAGTCCCTTTGATGAAACCGTTTATTGTGAACACCTGGAGTCTTTGCATAAGGCCTTTTCCGAACGTTTTGAGGATATTTTGTCCTCAATGGGTCATGAATCCTCTGTGCACATTGAAAAAACAGAGGTTGAGATTCAGGAAATATTTATTGATTGAACTTTCAACTATTGAGACGTAGAAAGCCAGTTTCCAGGATGATGGTAGGCTCACGGAATTTTGTACTGGTTGAAAGTTGTGTCGGAACCTCCCTTTCACAACCCATTTTTATACCTCTTCGAAATTTCTACGGAATGTCTGGTACCAACGGAGCAACGACGGTGAAAAGGAAGAACGTCGCGAGAGAAATTCGAAACAGTTCACTTCAGTAACGTTTTTTGGGTAGCTTTTTCGCGTCGTGACGTTTTTCGGCCGGTGGGCCCATGTTAAAAGAAATCGACTCGACATCTAGTAAGTGAGACTTGCGCCTTCATCTCGCTAACATTAAACCTCATGGTCTATTCAATTACATTATTCCTTTAATTATAATTTTACTATTTGGACCCCCCCCCCCCTTTTCCACACCCAAACTTAAGGATTTTCACATTAGGTGGGCGTTCAAAAATATTCAACTCCTAAAAGGGGGCGGCAGGTTTAAAAAGGTTGAGAACCACTGGTGTATAACATCAAATCGTCACGAAGGGACCTCCATGCCACGCGAAACTTCGCCGAATATTACCGGACCTCAACGCGAAAGCGTCGGCCCATTTCGGCGAATTACTAGCGGCTGGCACCATCGAACGCCAACAGCTACCAGACGTTGACAACTCGCCTTTTCGCCACGCACGCACCGTCCGACGGCTTCCGGCTCACCGCCTTACTCAACCGACTTCCGACGACGAACTACCGTCAGTCCTCGCCCGCCGACTCACTCGAGCACTCCCGGCCGACACACCGACCCCGCTCGTTCGGCAGCTTTTCACACGCGCCCTTCCAGACAGCATTCGCCTTCACATAGCGGCGCGCGACGAACCCGACGTCACGAAACTCGCTGCTCTCGCCGATCGCCTCAAACCCTTCGCTCCCCCTCCTCGAGTGGCTACCGTCACCGAAGAGGTTCGTGTGATTCGAACAGACGACAACAGCGACCGCCGACGCAGCCACGACCGACCACACGCATTGCGACGAACGGCTCGTGCTTCTACCGCCGCACATGGGACCCCCGAGCACAAAAACGCCGCACCCCATGCACCTGGCGCCCGCAACAACAGCCGCCGCGGCCGTACCCACGCACTCAACCTGCACCCCGGCTCTTCATACGCCGCAAACGTACCGCCCCCAACGACACCGACCCGGACAGCCACAGCGAACCACCGCAACCAGCACACGCACCTCCCACGCCCGGCAACCGCCACCGCAACAGAACAAAATTTAACTAAATGCGTTACTTAAATTCTGGGGGGAGCAGTGTTGTGATCGGCTGCTCCTCCACAACCAATGTAATGTACATACATGTTGTATCTCAGAGTGGGGACCCCCCGACCCCCCTCTGATCATGTCAGGGGCCTATAAAGAGCCAAGGGGCCAATGATTAAATAACCATTCTCAAGCTAACTTTCGGCCTCGTCTGTTCATCCTTATTCACTACAAATTTCATATGGGACCATCTGTGGCCAAATCCTCCGGATTTCCACTCATTACGACCATTATTTCGCAGTTTTTTAGACAAGGAATTGACCACAGACAGACAGACACGGAAGCAGATACGTTCCTTGATGTCTGAAACGTAAAGTGCGAGTGAAAATTTTCATTGGAGGACATACATTTTTTTTCGACGAATACAAAGCCCCTGCCTTTGGTAGTAAGGAATCAAAAACAAATAAATAGAGAGAGAGAGAGAGAGAGAGAGAGAGAGAGAGAGATTTATTGGCAAAAAAAAAGAAAAGTTTACAAATAATAATCAAAGAAATCAATCACTTATAGTCAAGTGTAAATGAAAAATAAATAAATAAAATATACTTCACATGAAGGTGCTCTTAACAGAGTAAATAAGTAATAATCTTTTTTGCCCACCGCGAGAATAAGTCAATGACTTGTGGCCTGCGGTGGAGTCATTCGCTCAAAAAAGGGTAAATCAAAAATTCTTCATTTGCTCGAGCACAGATACTTGCTTATGCGAATAAAAACAAATAAATCAAAAATAAATATCAACTGAGGTCAAAAGCTAACAAAAATGAAAAGAGGTACCTACCTACAAGGAAAATAGAAAAAAGAGAGAAAAATAAAATACTGATGAGATCCTAGAAATAAAAACAGAATTGCAACCTGTAATGAATTATAAAACTATCAAGTCAGTATTAACAATTTTGGCCAAAAGGTTTTTAAAAACTTTTATGCTCCGAATATCTTTAAAATAGAGAAATAGAGAATATAATAGAGAATAAATATAGTATATTATTGTTCTTTTAGAACAATATTATTCGTAAATCCTCCTACTACATGATGGAATTGCACAGTAAATGAAAAATTACAGTTAAAAATTAATTTAAGAAAATTAAAACAAGGAAGAAACATCCGAAATTCCCGAGACTTCAGCTATTTGCCCTCGGACATCCAAAATCCAAAAACTTGTAGATCTGAGTTGAACCGCAGGTTTGGTAACACTCGCCTCTTTAGAACCTATACTATATCAGTGACGAAGATTAACTATGTTATAATAACATCAGACAGCAACGATATACAGGCTCCGAAAAAATGTTTCTAGTAAATCACTCAACCAACTACTTGGATGATCATAAACTAACTTGGATAATCATAAAGCTAATAAAAAGTGAATAAATAAAATCCCATGGTACATATAACTGATTATTTATGTAAATTCCTTGCCTGTGCAATATTTCCCGTTCAATTTATTATTCAAATCTTTCAGTTTCACAAGCTTCGTACTGTTAAGATCTCTATTTGCGTCCGGTACAACATTCCCAAGGGATCATGTCAAAAACAGCGCAAGTTTGTAAATTGTTCTTCGTCATGTTTCCATACGAATTCTGAAGTTCTTACAAACTTGTGAACTTCAATTTCAAATTCCGGAGGAAAAAAGTTTCGTCTTTCTTGGGGGATAACTTGTTAAATCTTTATTAACATGGCACATTAGTTAGTTACATTACTAACCTGCAGAATGTTCCAGTATGGTACGACTTTGGCTAGGCTTTCCGTTACTTCTGAGTTAGCTGAGCCAAGAAGGACAGCCAAACGTTCTTTCTTCGTGTAGATGGCGTGAAAGAAGGCGTCCAAACCAACGCCTGGATCTCCCTGGAAATGACAATTAAAAGCAACGCAGTAATATATATATATATATAATACCTCTTTAAGACGGAGTGTAAAGTTTTCGTACAGCGGAGGTGTGACCTACGAGGAGGAACTGGGAAATGAAAGGTATAAGTAAGGGAGCTATTCAAAAACAAGTATCATGTATATAGTATTCATCTCTTACAGCTATAACTAAGTAAAATATGTACAAGTAGAAACAGGACTAACGTAGAACTCGAGTTCCTACTGGAAGAAAATCCTAAGTTCAACCGGAATCCGTCAACAGAGGTACTTGTAACGGGGAATTTTTTTTTTTTTCAAAATTATATTCAGATTTTTTTGAAAAATTGTAGGTAATGTCCGTTTTCCAAATTAACCAATAGTTTTTAAATTAGGATGATTAAAAGTGAAAATGCGGCAAACAATTAGTATCAGGTCTATTGAAATCTGAATGGCTGTTGGCTCAAGGAGGCAGAGCGTAGCTCCGGAGGCGAGGGTTCTCAATGCTGCCAACAACCCAACACTGGAAATGGCAAACGTTCAATAACCATTGCTGTAACATTTTGTGAACCTCCCATCGGTTTGATCTTGAGGACGTGTTTTTTAAATTTATTTATAACTTAGCGGTTCCATCCACCCATTCACTGCAGCAGTTCTGCATATCATTTAAAGTGATACGCTAGCGCTCTAAGCGGGATTTGAGTTCAAATACTCGGCGATTTACCTAATACATAATTTCTAGCAGGAACTCACAAATTCAAATTTCACGCTCGTTTTCTGCCTAGGTTTGCCGACAAACACCTCAATATTGTGGTCAATAAGTGTTAATTTCCGTTATCGAACAGAATTTGGCAAAAAAAGGAGAATTTGTAACCCAAGAAAATTGCCCAATGGATATTGCTCAGGAGCTGACAGAATTTTCATATTCAAACTACACTTTCTATCCAAACGCTGGCTACTTAGTTTATTTTGGTTAAAACCATGAAATTATATTTGTTTTACTAGTCACTAGTTTTTCTCTGCAAGGCTCGCAGTTTGCAATATCGTTCGATGGTACAATGAAGATTTATGAACCGTCATACCAGCCATTCCTAAACGAACAAACTGCCCTCCGCGTGAATGGACTACAGCAATGTAATTATTAGTAATGGACCGCCGCCATGTACCGGGTAATAAGCCCTTCGGTGATCTGCACCGCTCAAGATGTAAACTAGGGCACCTAATACCTATTCCTAACCATAGTTTGACCTTTATGATGTGATAAGATACAGCAGGACGACTAGGAACTATGTGTCTCATTCGTCGGTCATTGGGTGAATAAAACCGTTCATTTGTTAAGCGTCCTTATCCAACCAACGAACAGTCGATCATTCCGGCAAAGATACCTAAACCCGAAGAATATTTTAATTTCACCAATTTTCCTTATTGAAGTTGTCAAGGATTTATAGACAATTTGTCTCCTTGTCACTTAACTATATTGTAAAACCACGATGTACATAATATTATATTTATGTTTTTACGCCGATCTCCTGTTGGGATAGATAATTGCGATCGATTTGTTTAGAAAACGCTAGCTTCGATGTACCTATATATCTGTACCTATATAGATCATTGAGATCGATTTGTTTAGACAACTTCGATTATATATAATATTAGATTACGCCGATCTCCCGTTAGGATAGATAAATTGCCATCGATCTATTTAGAAAACGCTAGCTTCGATGTACCTATATATCTGTTTTTACGTCTATCTTCTGTTAAGGCAGATAACTGCAATCGATCTGTTTAGAAAACGCTAGCTTCGATGTACCTATATATATCTGTTTTTACTTCAATCTTCTGTTAAGGCAGATAACTGCAATCGATCTGTTTAGAAAACGCTAGCTTCGATGTACCTATATATCTGTTTTTACTTCAATCTTCTGTTAAGGCAGATAACTGCAATCGATCTGTTTAGAAAACGCTAGCTTCGATGTACCTATATATCTGTTTTTACTTCAATCTTCTGTTAAGACAGATAACTGCAATCGATTTGTTTAGAAAACGCTTCGACGTACCTATATAATATGTGTGTTTACTTCAATATTCTGTTAAGACAGGATAATTGCAATCGATTTGTTTAGAAATCGCTAGCGCCGTCTATTAGGATTCTAAAATGTACAAGTCATTTGAGCAAGCGGGCCACAGTATTGCCCTTTTTATCTTCCCCCCAGGAACAAGTTGAGCGTAGAAAAAGCTCTTTATCTCAAAGTATTTACTTACCCTTGAAGATGAAGGATATTGGAGTTTTTTCCCAAATAGTCCGAACCAATTTACATGGTATATTATCGAGTGGTTTACACCGCAGAAACTTTATTGTTATGGTCTGCCATTGATCTTTTTTTATTTCGCCTATTAAATATTTATTATTCGACGTGATCAACCTTCTCAAACAGAATGAATTTGCGATGGAGGGTTCACAGCGTTAAAATGACCGTAAGGATCTACCGCCTCACTTTGCTTTGAGAAGTACCTTGTGTTCCTTTTTCAGTGAACTCGGTTATGAGAGGAGAAAAAGAGAGCGGGAAAAGTCTGCCAATAGAGGATACTGCCAAAAAATTTACCGGTTAACAATATTCTCCATTCTTTTGTTTCAGTCGCCTATTCCACATTATAGGCTGTGCTTTACAGAAACGTGAGAACTCATCGCTAATGACATAATTATTGTTTAGGCCCGATAGATCCGGAGAATAAGTTGAATAATCTGCTGCAAATTATTACACAACGGTTTATTATTTTCCTGTATAGATACCTACCCCTTCTGCGTAGATAACTGAATAACTGTCAGCGTAAGACCCTTCACTAGTACGGTCGTTTTTGCGGTGGACACCTACCTCAAAATGTCAACTTATATGTCTGTAGAAAGATGGCAAAGTGTGATATGGCACTTGTTTTTCGAAATCGGTATTTTCACTCCCTCTAGTTTATTATAGCATATTTAAAACATTTCTACAACGATCGGCCGTCTAAACTACCGGTAACAATGGAAAGAGCATTGACCATTTATGATATGTCCAGGAAGTGAAAATCGGAAGATGGCAGAGTATAATATGTCCCTTGTTTCTTATTGCCACCTTCCAATTTTGAAATTTCACCGGTATTTGAAGATGGCAAATTGTGATATGACGACACATATGATGTTCTGCCATCGCCAATGTTTGAATATTGGCACGATTAGAGGAGGCAGAATGTGACATGGTGTTTGCTTTCTGGAGGTTCTATTGAATTCTAATAGAAAATGAAAGTGTCGGTGTTTCGTCGTGGGTAAATTAATTTCTAGTTCACACCAATAGAGATTGGAATCCCAGCCAGTTGTCACCGCTTCCCATCTGATTTTACGGTTCATTTTTACTTGGTTCTCATTCTCAAGTCACGCTCGTCTTTGATCTGCGGCAACCTTCTTGAGCTTTTTTTTTTACCAGTAGTTAGTACACAGTGCTCTAGTTCTACGATTATTTAGCCATGTGGCTTTGCTCTAAGTGCAAAAGGCAATTCCGATTTCGTGGGGAGTTGTTCATGCGCACTGTTCCAAAAAAAACTGTGGTGACGGAGTCCCATCCATTTTTGGGGAACTTGAAGCCGCTGACAGCAGCGATGGCGAAGCAAGACAACGAGGAAGACTGATTTTAATGACATTTCGTGCCGGGTTGGAGATAGTATCCCCATAATAAGCCCCATATAGTTCAATTGTTCGATTTTACAATATTTTATTTTTTGTCTTCTTCTTTTTCAATTGAATACTACTTTTTCCTCCCCAATGGGAAATGAAGAAATATTTTTACGAACATACTCTTGCAATCTGATTTTTAAATTGCTTTTTTATTACCCATTAGTATTTTTATAAATTTTTTTACTACATACCACCTATCCAAAAAACTACAAATTGCAGCAATTAGTGATCGAGGTAATCGGCAAAAACAGTAAACTCGAGTAATTTGGAAGATGGCAAAATCATATATATTATGTCAGGAATCTGCTTGGAAAATTGGGAAAATTCGTTCTAATCTATAAGCTAAAATTAAAAACCTACACATATGTCAAACACAGCTAGTTACAATACGTGACTGTCGAAGAAAAAACAATATTGAATCATTTTTCGATTTTTGAGGGCTGACTGAACTTTGAAATTGCTTTCCTGAAAAATTTAGAAAACGTGACATATTACATTTTGCCATCTTTCTACAGATGTTGCATGCCGGTTTCTTTCAACTTCTCGTAAGAATAGGTGAATTACCGTCGCACTACAACTGGATAGTTCAAGTTGCTAAGTTGTAGCAGTTGATTCTACAAACCTGTACAACAAATTTGTTTTACAAAACTGTACGACAATACGACTGAAAAAATCAAGCTGTAGTCTGAACAGTTGAGGCGATAATTCAGGTTATCCACTTTGAAAATTTCTAAATAAAACCATGACGGTTACAGATTCTGTAGTTGTCAAAATGTAGCATAGAAGAACCACGCAAACAGAGCACCTTTTGGGCCACTTATCTAAATTTTTAAAAAATGTAAAAAAAATCGAATTTTGAGTAGCTAGGTAAATGGTAGTATTGCGGCGACGATATTTTTTATGTGGAGCTTCAATCGTATTGACAGAAAGAAATCGTATACGTATATATATCACAGCTGGGATAAAGAGAATAAATTGCTATCGGGCGAAAATCGAATAAGTGCGAATCGAAGTTCGATGAGACAATGAGGAATCTTGCTTTATCTTTGAAAATATTGCTTGGTAACCTGTCAGGACAATCAGATCAATCACCCAAGATGATAGCTTCGAAAACCTCTTCAGATGACATTTTAGTGACAGGGAACGCTCGAGTGGCTTGACTGATACTGGTAACACGTTATTATGGTATAACAATGTGTTCCACATGTCTTGGAAACGCGTGGGGGAATCATTGTTGGAGAACACAGAGATTTTTTTGCGAGTGACTCAGGTATAACAGGATCTGAACAATGTGCGCCTTCAATATCAAGGAATTTATTGGCACGATTTTCAAGCTGGCCATCGACAAACTTCCAAAAACTGCAGGCGCTTGACTTGATGTTAGGATCTACGTCAGAAATGTAGACACGGAGACAGTCGGCTATGACAACAGCGCAGGTTTCAAAAAACTTCCAGGAACTGGTTGACTTACGACTTAAACGCCCTATTTTTCCATTTAATCTGCAACGAGCTCTTCTGTGAAGTAACGAAAAGAAGACAGGAAGAATAAGGGATGAAGCGATCCATAGCTGTGTACAACAGTTTGTAGAATATGTCCACCTTTTGGTTTATTATTTTCAATAATGAACCATTGGAATCGAGCATGAAAAAAATAATTCTTACCCCCCCCTCAAAATTTGATGGTTTACGTTTCAAGGTATGTAGAATCCAAAACTGCAATAAAAAAATTTCTGTCTGTCCGCCGTACACCGTACGCCGTACGGGCTACTTTTCTTCGTTACCATGAAAGAAAATTGATGAAATTCGGGTTATAGGTTCCGTTCGGGGTCTAGTTGGTCCTCGAAGCTCGGCGTTACTGTCAGTAAGGGGTTAAAAAAAATGAACCCCGAAATTTTCAGAACGCCGTAGCTCGAAAACTTCCAATAGAAGCGAATGGTTTTTTTTACGTTATTAAATTTGTCTTGAGCTAAACAATTTTTTGATACCACCCGGAGCATCGTACGTCCAGCCGTTCGTGTGCACCAAAAAGCTTCGTCAACACGATCGTGAATCAAACGGTATAAATCCAGCCCGGATATCATCACTAGGGAGCATCTTATTATAATCAAGGATGGCTGTATGAAGTCGAGTTGTTTGTTCTGCGATATTATTTCATTTGACCAGTGGTGGACTAGTGGATTTTGTTGGTAGGTACTTCTGAAACTTGAACAAACGTTGAAATATTATTGATGGGTAAATTATTACACAATGGCAAATTATTAAACAACGGTAAATTATTACACCACGGTCAATTATTAAACAACGGCTCATCTACCCAGAAGGGGGCTGGATTTTGTTGAATGGTACTTTTGCAACTTGAACAACCGTTGAAGTATTATTGATGGGTAAATTATTACACAATGGCAAATTATTACACAACGGTAAATTATTACACAACGGCTCATCTACCCAGAAGGGGCTGGATTTTGTTGATAGGTAATTTTGCAACTTGAACAACCGATGAAGTATTATTGATGGGTAAATTATTACACAATGGCAAATTATTACACAACGGTAAATTATTACACAACTTACACAACGGTAAATGATTACACCACGGTAAATTATTACACAACGGCTCATCTACCAAGAAGGGGCTGGATTTTGTTGATAGGTACTTTTGCAACTTGAACAACCGTTGAAGTATTATTGATGGGCAAATTATTACACAACGGTTCATTATTCTATCTCCGTAGAAGGGGAACCTATACAGGTAAATTATTACACCACGGTTTAGGTAGGTACCTAGTAACGAGTACGGGGTTAGGTATACCTACTAACCTACGGAGGGTCCGCGATCTACATAATATGTGTAGAATAGTACATATTATGTTATATAGACGGGTTATCTATACATAGAGCTGTGATCTGTAACAGGAGGGTATTCTGTACAAAATAATAAACCGTTGTGCAGGGATTTGCAGTGTTTTCTTGAAATGGGCTTCCACGACTTCATCGCGAGTGATTTAGTTCGGAGCGTTGGAAATATGCGGTTGCTGATATGGAGCGTTTTTGTGATATTAGACAGACAGCACAACAAATTTATTTTTAATAACATAAATTCACCTTCTATCGCCTGAAGTGTCACATTACAGTTGTGGTAACAGAATGTGTGGAGTTATTTCCACCTATTGAGGTAGAAATGCGGGAGAGATGAAGGAACTCGGCGTTCGCTTTCATTTCTTGTCTCCAATTCTGTGCCCAATACGCTGCGCCTTCACCTTCCAAACGAAAATTCTCATTTCGTCTTGCCAATGCTATCTACCAACTCTATGACATATCAACGTAAAAGTTTAGGTGTATTTTCGTTTCTCGACGAACAAAAATTGTGAATTTACCGATTTATTAGAGAAAAATGATGAAGCTGTGATGATTGATTACTGATGATGTTTGGGTATTATAACGATATTGCCAAAAATGTTGGCGTTTCATTACTCTTAGAGACAAAACGAGTCCTCTCCGATCAACTGAGTAAGCACTGAGGCTTACCAATGCCAATGATTTCAACCAACGATAATGAAATTTGAGGTGAAGAGTTCTCAACTTCTGGTAATGAATCGGAAGCTGGGGACGTATAGCGTTTGTATTGGAGATTGTGAATGACATAATACATTGAATGACTGCATGAAGATTTCGACGATTCTCAAGTTTCTGATATCTACAAAGTGCAGTTTTATCGGGAGGCGTCACATACCGGTACCTACAACAAAATAATGATGATTGCGAGATTATTCTGTAAGGCTGACAAGCCTGGCCCTATCGTCGATCTGCTGAGTGGTGTTTCCGTACGGTAATAAGCAAAATAAATGTAATATAGAGGTGGAGACAGTCGGCTGCGACGTATCGTCGGAGTTCAGCCACAAAGGAAAGAGGTACGAAAACCACACATTCCTCTCGTTATTTATTTATACTGCCACGACGTTTTGGGCGAACATTTGATCCACCTTCAGGTGAGCAGCTCATGAAGCAAACGTTTTTGAATACAACCAAATTCTGTAAATTAATGTTAAAAACGCTGCAAATCCCTGCACAACGGTTTATTATTTTGTATAGAATACCCTTCTGTTACAGATCACAGCTCTATGTATAGATAACCCGTCTATATAATATAATATGTACTATTCTATGCATATTATGTAGATCGCAGACCCTCCGTAGGTTAGTACCTAACCCCGTACTCGTTACTAGGTACCTACCTAAATCACGAGTTAAATGTTGCTAAAATAATTCTGCCGATGACAAACAGTACCTAACAAAAAGAAACACACATAATGAAGTTATGAAAAGAAATTGTTGATGAGGAGTGAAAAAAGTTGCAAAAGTACCTACCAACAAACTCCACCCCCTTCTACGTAGATGGTATAATGAACCGTTGTGTAATAATTTACCGTTGAGTAATGATTTACCGTAGTAATAATTTACCCATCAATAATACTTCAACGTTTGTTCAAGTTTCACTACCTACCAACAAACTCCAAAAGAGCCATCATTTTTCAAACGAAAAAATATCACAGAACAACCAACTCGACTTCATACTCCGCCAATATAATCAGGTGGTCCCTACCAATGATTGGCCGTATTCACAAATTCCTATTGTGGGCGCGTCTCTGGTTACGAGATTTGGTTTGAATTGTATACAATTTCATTCACACTGGAGTCGAAAATGCCTGTCGGTGCAAACTTCGGGGCCTTACTGTGAACGAACGGCTGGACGTACGATGCTCCGGATGGTCTTAAAAAACTCGCAAGTTCAAGAACTATTTAAAACCGTAAAAATATTTACGTAAAAAAATGGTATAGGCGTTTTGAAAATTTCAACCCCTATTTTGAACCCCTTAGAGATGACTGACAGTAACGTCGAGCTTCGAGGACCAACTAGACGCCGAACGGAACCTATAACCCGAATTTCATCAATTTTTTTTCATGGTAACTAAGAAAAGTGGCCCGTACGGCGTACGGCGTACGGCGTACGGCGGACAGACAGAAATATTTTTATTGCAGTTTTGGATTCTACATACCTTGAAACGTAAACCATCAAATTTTGAGGGGGGGTAAGAATTTTTTTTTCATGCTCGATTCCAATGGTTCATTATTGAAGATAATAAACCAAAAGGAGCTACAGTCCAAGCAAGAAAATTAGGAATAAATAATGCCTGGCAGTACAGTAGGTGGCCCAAGAAGAACCACTGTCAAAAGGACACCAGGACAAAAGGTATCATCTGCCAATCTCATACCAACCAACCAGAAGAAGCTGCCAATAGAAGTGGAATAAATTTATGTAAAACTAAAGTTGAAAAGCCAACCAAGGACAGAAAAAAACTAACATACCTAGCAAGATAGATGGGAATCTAAATAAAATAAAAGGTATTTTTTATTGCTAATTTTCATGCTTAGACTGTAGCTCCTTTTTATTACTCACAGAATACGATTGTATTAAAAAACTATTGTTCCATGGGTTGCTCACAGGTTTCATTTGAAGACAGGTCAAGTATTGGCCCGAAATGTCGTCTCGATGTACACAAATTAATAATGAAAGAAATGCCTATGTGACGTTTTCCAGCTTCTTTCCTTTGTGGCTGACCTATACCAATACATGATAGCGTTGGTGTTCAAAAATACGAGCCAGTGGCTATATACGTTAACTCTGTCACTGGGGCGGTGACAGGTCCGTCAGTTTGAATCCCAACGCCCGCTGTCGGTTGAAAGGCGGTGAGGCAACGGGTAGCCCCGAGCGAAATATTTGAATGAATTTTGATCTCCCTGAGGGACTGACGATCACATCCGCGACGCCGACGCCTCAGAAGCAAATATTTCCTCTACATGAGCGATTCAGAGCGAACGTTCAGCTGACTTCCAATAAAAAACGCTGCGAAGCCCTTGTCACATGGGTTTATTATACATGATTATACATTTGTTATTTCTTTCTTGTTCAATAATTGAAATAGCTATTTTTTATGGTTTCGACCAATTTTGGCCAGCAAAAACACGAATCAGGCTCCTACTTTTGACAAATTATCTTTGACCACTAATAGTTCCATTTGTCTTGATTCACATGTTGATACTAATTGTTGTGTTATTATACAAGTTTATGATGATATCAGACAATTTCCCAGGTTTTTGACTCATAAAAAATGAATTTTGGGAGCTGAAACTACGTTAGAACCTCAATTTTCCATTCATTGGTCAAAATCGACTTCATATTCGGTCTCCTCGTCCTAAAAAACATGGACAACACTACCTCATAAGCTCATGTTACTGAAACACCAAAAAAACCCATTATTACACCCTTTTTTCACTCATAACACCCCTGGGTATATTCCGATCGGGCTGCAAATTTTCGGGACACAACTAGGGCCCAAATGGAGCCCGTGTGCGAAAGAACGAATTTTAAAATTAAAGTAGATATTAATGATACGGCGGACGGACATTGCATTTTGGTTTATTATTCTGTGAATAATACACCTATGTATTCGCTCAGCGAAAATTTTTTATAACACCCCCCCAAAATTTTTTCTTTTATGTTTCAAGGTGCGTAGATTCCAAAAACGTTGCGAAGTCCCTTGTCACATGGGTTTATTATTCCATTGGGCAACCTACAGAAATGTTGGCTGTTCATTTATTGTTTCTTTCATGCGGAATAATTATTGAGCTAGCTATTTCTGAAGGTTTCCACCAATTTTGGCCCCCAAAACACGACCTTTTTCTTTTTTTTTTTTTCAAATTATCTTTGATTATTGGTAGTGCCATTTAATTTTCTTGATTCACCTGTTTACACTTTTCCTAGTGTTATTATACAAATTGATGGTGATTTCAGACAATTTCCTAGATTTTTGACTCATAAAAAATCAATTTTGGGAGCTGAACCTTTGATAAAACCTCAATTTCCGCCTCTTTGTTCAAAATCGACATCGTATTCGGTCTTCTCGTCCCAAAAACCTTAGAAAACGATACCTCATAAACTCATGTTACTAAAACTCAAAAAGCTTTTTTCACTCATAACACCCCTGGGTATATTCCGATCGGGCTGCAAAGTTTCGGGACACAACTAGGGCCCAAATGGAGCGTGTGTGCGAAAGAACGAATTTTGGTTTATTTATTTTCAATAATGAACCTTCGGAATTTTTAGACAGAAATTGAAGTATGCGTGATACGGCGTACGCCGGACGGACATGGCGTTTTCTGAATCTACGCACCTTGAAACGCAAAAGAAAACATTTTGAGGGGGTGTTATAAACATTTTTTGCTGAGCGAATACATAGGTGTTATTCAAAGAATAATAAACCAAAATGCATGTCCGTCCGCCGAATCCCGCATAACTACTTCATTTTCGGTCTAAAAAATTCGTTCTTTAGCATACAGGCTCCACTTGGGCCGTAGTTTTGTCCCGAAACATTGCAGCCCGATCGGAATATACTCAGGGGTGTTGAGTGAAAAATGGGGGTAAAAACATGGTTTTTTGGTATTTTAGTAAAACGAGCTTTTGAGGTATCTTTCCCCATGTTTTTTACGGCGAGAAGACCAAATATGAAGTCGTTTTTACCGAAGAGTGATGAGTTGAGGTTGTAACGAAGGTTCAGCTCCCAAAATTCATTTTTTATGAGTCAAAAACCTGGGAAATTGTCTGAAATCACCATAAATAATTAAATGGCACTACCAATGATCAAAGATAATTTTGAAAAAAGCGTAAGCAGAATCATATTGAAGCAGTTATATTTTCAGGTAAACTACACCCTCCCTCTCTACAATTCGCGCGCGCAAAAAAAAATTGGACGGTAAAGTTCTATTTTTGTTGACAAGTGAATGGATGCCAACGGTTTCCTTCTAATGAGAAAGCTCGTATTCTTTGAGTAGGATTCAAATTGAAAGAGCTCTTATAAAAGAAATAAAAAACTTCTTTAATAATTTCTGCAACAATGGCAGGAGTATCTAAGGTGGAGAAACTAATTCAAAGCAAAATGGATTTAGCCGAGAAAGCCTCTAAGTAAAATTAAGGAACTCACTTTCTTCTGCAATGACCACGGATCGTGGTGTTACTTTTTAAATTCAAAATCAAATCACTACCTCCCCTCAAGTTTCTTACCTACCTCTCATCTTACCTACGCAATGAAGCAAGCAAAGCTTTGGTATTTAAAAAATATTTGGTTGGCAAATTCCCTCTTCTAAAAAACTTTCGATTCTCTCTAAATTATCACAATTCTTCAACTCGACAGTGGGTGCAGAAGCTTTTACTTCTAAATTCCTAACGAGAGATAACACCTGGGATATTTTGGTTTATTATTCTGTGAATAACACCTATGTATTCGCTCAGCAAAAAAATGTTATAACACCCCCTCAAAATTTTTTCTTTTGCGTTTCAAGGTGCGTAGATTCCAAAAATGCAATGTCCGTCCGCCGTACGCTATATCACGTGTACCGGCTTCATTTTCGGTATAAAAAATTCGTTCTTCCGCACAAAGGCTCCATTTTGGTCCCGAAACTTTGCAGCCCGATCGTAATATACCCAGGGGTGTTATGGATGAAAAATGGGTGTAAAAGTAGGGTTTTCTGGTGTTTTAGTAACATGAGCTGTGAGGTGTCGTTTTCCATGTTTTTTAGGGCGAGAAGACAGAATATGAAGTCTCTATTGAACAAAGAGTGGAAAATTGAGGTTTTAACGAAGTTTCAGCCTTAAATTTACGTTAAATTTTGGTCAAAAATCGTCGTTCTTCCATACATTCTTTGGGCCCCCATTCGGGTCCCAGTTGTGCTCCGAAGCTCGGAAGTCTGATCGGAATAAACCCAGGGGTGTTATGGGGGGGGGGGGGGGACTGGGTGTACAAATAGGAGTTTTCGAGGTTTTAGCGAACGTGAGCATGTTTTTTCATGCAAAAAGACGGAATACGAAGTCGATTTTGACCAAAGAGTGAAGAATTGAGATTTTCACGAAGGTTCAGCTCCCAAGATCCATTTTGTTTTATTATTCTGTGAATAATACACCTATGTATTCGCTCAACAAAAAATTTTTATAACACCCCTCAACATTTTTTCTTTTGCGTTTCAACGTGCGCGGATACCAAAAATGCAATGTCCGTCCGCATACCGGCTTCATTGTCGGTCTAAAAAATTCATTCTTTCGCACACAGGCTCCATTCGGGCCCTAGTTGTGTCCCGAAACTTTGCAGCCAGATCGGAATATACTCAGAGTGAAAAATGGGGGTAAAAATGGTTTTTTTGGTGTTTTAGTAACATGGGCTGTGATGTATCGTTTTCCATGCTTTTTGGAAAGAGAAGACCGAATATGAAGTCGATTATGAGCAAAGAGTGGAAAATTTGAGGTTCTACCGAAGTTTCAGCCTTAAAGGTACGTTAAATTTTGGTCTAAAATCGTCGTTCTTCCGCACACCGTTTAGGTCGCCATTTGGGAACACATT
The DNA here is from genome assembly GCA_954871275.1 of Leptopterna dolabrata. NCBI lineage: Eukaryota > Metazoa > Arthropoda > Insecta > Hemiptera > Miridae > Leptopterna > Leptopterna dolabrata. Next base: position 12,532,762 of record OX940979.1, read on the forward strand.
AGGGTCCTAGTAGTGCTCCGAAGCTCGGCAGCCCTATCGGAATACACCCCGGGGTGTTATGAGGGAAAAATAGGTGTAAAAATAGGGGTTTTTTAAAGGTTTTAGTGGATACGACCTTGTGAGGTGTTTTTCATGTTTTTTAGGGCGAGAAGACCGAAGATGAAGTTGTTTTTGACCAAAAGATGAATTGAAGTTGCAGCGAAGGTTCATTGTCCTAAAATTCATTTTTTAGGAGTCAAAAACCTGGGAAATTTCTGAAATCACAATCGCACCGTCATAGTTTGTATAATAACACTAGGAGTACTATCAACAGATGATTCAAGACAACTAAATGGCACTATCAACGATCAAAGATAATTTTTTAAACTGAGGGCCCTAATTCGTGTTTTGGAGGCCAAAATTGGTGGAAACCATCAAAAATAGCAATTCCAATTATTTCACATGAAAGAAACCATAAATGAACAGCCAACATTTCTGTAGGTATGTCCAGTAGAATAATAACCCCAAGTGACAAGGACTTTGCAGCGTTTTTTATGAATCATAAATCTAGAAAATTGTCTGAAATCACCATAAATTTTTATAGTAACACTGGAAGTAGTGCCAACAGGTGAATCAAGACCATTAAATCGGTGAACAAAGATAATTTGTTTCAAAAAAAATATAGGAGCCTAATTCGTGTTTTGGGGGGCCAAAATTGGTGGAAACTATCAAAAATTATTTCAATTATTACACATAAAAGAAACAACGAATGAACAGCTGACATTTCTGTAGGTATGTCCAATAGAATAATAAACCCAAGTGACAAGCACTTCGCAGCGTTTCATAATAACGTGCTCGTTCATAATATTTGAAATGATCCAGAATATGAAACATAGGAAGTTTGATACGTATGTCGTTCCTTTTGTTCCCTGGCTGTGTGTGAGCAGCTCGTGTTAGAGAATTTCGAGTGTGAAAATGTTGGTGTGAGAAAGTCTGGGATAATTCACATAGCACAGAGCACTGAATTCTGATCGTACAGAAATGTCGACAACAGATTCCCGTCCAGTTCAGGGACTGACCTATTCAATGAACTATTTTGACGTCGAGACGGGGCGGTAAGGGGAGGTCGTCATACGAATCAGCGGATGACAAGAGACCTTTCAGCAGATCTCCAAGGCACCTGCTATACGTCTAAGGGTGCCGTTGAGGGGAGATTGATGGAAGGCGGTACGTGGACGGGGGTTATGGATGGGAACGGCAGAAGGCTCTTCAGATACAGCGAAGGGACGCCCTAACCCAACACTCCTCTCTCTACACCACTCCACCGCCCTAACCCATCTTCCCTCTATGCCACTCCACCCTTCCACAGTATGGCAAAGGGAGCCGAGCCACTCGATGACTGCCTTCTCAGCTCCGTTCAAGGCTTATCTACCCCTCTCCCTTCAGGTCTTCCTCCTATCTGTCCCACCGTCCAACCGACCTCTTCAAAATTGAGTTTTCGTATTAAAACCACATCAGAGTAATCCATCTCCACCGCTAAACGAAGTACCTACTACACCTCCTGACGAGTAGGTAGGGTGTGTTTGACAGTTTTTTCAATACCTAAACTTTTGTTGTTCGGAGATACCTAAACGTCCGCCTTCAAGAAGATTAAACCAGAGGTCAGACGAAGTTACATCAAAAGACCAGCAGGTCGACTGCCCCTTCCTACCAACCTAACCCTATCTTTGACACAACCCATTTATAAAATTGTTCGGGAACCCATGCTTTCTAATATTCTTGTATCGACCGCAGACAAACATCAAAGAGATAAAACTCCATAAATGAGTACTGCATAATATGTTGGAACACCACGAAAACGCTCTCGCCGCAATGGGATCATCGCCAATAGTTCACAGTCCGATGAAGCTGAAAACTTCGCATTCCGGCCCCGTTCAGTGACGGAATTTCAACGCCAGGTAATGAATGCCCCATATCCGAAATATTTATGAGCCATAACAAAATAATTGATTGGTTAAATGCACTTATCTTCTGCTGGGTACGTTTCTTGATCCTGCATCATATATTATGTGCACGTTTTTTTTTGGCGTAACATACGCAAAGACCCACAGGTTTATACAAAATTGACATTTCAAATGTTTATATTACAATAAACAACCTAATCTGGTTTATAAACTTCAGAAGTTCTTTGTAAATTATTAATCCAAAGTATCTGGCAACCGTCTCATCACTTCACTACACAACGCTGTTCGCGTACCAGCATATTCTGGACACTCCATAATCATGAGCTCTAACGTACCGCTTGAGATTCCACATTTTCGAAATTGCGCACTGTTCAGTCGGCCGATTCGGTAGAGATAAGCGTCACTTACTCCACAGTTGACCCTTAAACGGAATATGGTATACGCCCAAGGCGTTTCTCGATATTTTTTATGAACCACGCTTATTTGTACTTATGCACCAACGTGTACGCTTATTTTTACTTCAAACTTATTTTTGATACATATTCACTTATTACTTTCCCAACACCAGCAGGGTGAAAGAAAAGTTACGTAATCGGCCTGAAAAATGTTTTTTGGAACTCCCCCAAAACATGGGTCTTGACACAATCTGAAAACACGGACGGGAAGATTTAAGTATGTGAATAAATGTCAAATATATTAAAGAAAATGTATTTCTCTCGTCAAATAACAGACCTGTAAAATTACTTGTCGTGAGCCGGTGTGTTCGGCTTACGACATTTCGGGTGAGTTGGATGAGGATGAAGTTGACAGGTTGGATGAGGAAGGATGTGCTCCGTAGGAGTCTTGCTAACGCCCCGCGGTTTTCACCACAGCAAGCGCTAGTTGGAGTGAAGGTTAGTTCCCCGCGGTTTTCACTACAGCAGGCGCAAGAGGTAGTGGCTCCCCGCGGTTTTCATCACAGCAGGCGCCTGGGATGTGGAGGCTAGTACCCCGCGGTTTTCACCACACGGCAAGTACTAGAGGAGGGGAAGGTGCCCCGTGGTTTTCACCACAGCACACACCAGGACGGAGGAGAGCACCGGTCGGGGAGAGAGGGTCGGTCGGTCGAATGACGAGCTGGGCCAAAATGCCTGCTTATATGGGTTCATTTCCACTCATCCCCCGTTCACAATCGGCCGTTATGACCGTTCAGGAGCGATGCGGTTGATTGAAGGAACCCTTCTCCCTTGGCGCTACCCGGCTCGTTGTTCGCTTTGTTTATTTGGTTAAATCCTTCTATATTACATAGGAGTGGTTAGTGTAGAGATTTGAGGGGAACCACGACAGTGCTCACTACTTATTACTGCAGGGATTGCTGGAGTGGCATTTTGAATTGCGTTTCACTTAAACAGGGCAGCACTTATAGCGTTTAGCAGCACACTGTTTCTGCAATTACAATGCACAAACCCTTGAGAGCTGCCAGATATAACAGCGGCAATCCTGCGCATAGGGGCGGTTTGAGAAGGCACGTCGCGTTCTGTGATGAAATTTTCTTCCAACAACTACGAATTAAGTACAATGGATCAACACTAAAGCTGGGTTCACACTGAAGCGTAACCAACGTAAAACGCGCAATGAATTTGATTGCCTCTACAGGTTTACGCTCTTTACACGCGACCTCTTTTGACAAGTGTGTCCAAGATTTAAAAAAATCCAGATATTTACGCGCTTTACAGATCTGCGCGTGCGTTCTGCGCAGGCGGAGGCTGGAGCACAGGCAGGTATCGATGATTACGCGCTTTACGTCCGTAACTAGCGTTGTCCATGTGAACGGTTTGACGTTTTTACGCGCTTTACCTCTGTGGCCTTTCCGTTTTACATTCTTTACGTCGATTACGCGTCAATTGGAATCTAGCTTAATACTAAACTTGATAAAACCTGAAATCGGGCTGGGCCGTGTTGTCAACCGGCTGCGTCTCAAAAGGAACAACTTAGAAAGCCCCGAGTCCGCTTCAAAACTCACATCGGACAGTATTCTTTTACCAGCCTATTAAGTTCGGTGCCGTGTTCCGATTCGTCTGAAATGGGAGCTTCCATTGGTAGACTGTTTCCCATGATGCATCACGCTGAGCTCTGCTTAGTAAACAAAATGACCTATGTTTTGCACTTTTGTCATCATTAATTGGTCATAATTATGCGAAGAAAAAGACAGAGGACCAATGGGAGCGCCCGTTTCAAACGATTGAAGACTTGCACTTAACTCAAGTAGGGTTCGCATGGAGTGTGGAAACGCGTAATGCGGACTGCGCAAAATGATGGAGGGGATGCAGTGAGTCCACCATTTCGGAGGGTACCGTTCACATGGCGGAGTGGACATTTCGGTAAAATCCGTGTCAAAAGCCAACCTGCGTAAAGACCTCCCTCTTTGCCAACAGCCAATCAGGTTGCTTTATGCAATCCACATTAAATTACAACCTAGGACTACCTAGTGTTGAGTACCTCCTTAAATTAAAGGACAACCTAGTGTTGAGATTCGGGAGAGGAGCAAAATAATTTTTCCCCATCGCGACGGGATCAAGTGAATGGGACCCGAATGCTAAATATTCAGCTCCGTCGGGCTCTGCACTACTGGCGATGAACCCGTTGCGACGGGAGCGTTTTCTCGGGCCGGGCCCGTTTTCGGGCTGGGATTCCAACATATCCACTGGTAAGGTAGTCTGTACGTATCAGTTGGGGGTAACCCCCACTGAAGATATTACTGCTACGGGTATAATGGACACCATGCTGCGGGTATGGCAGGCACAATGGTCGCAGAGCGCAAAGGGTAGAGAAACCTTCTCATACTTTCCTGATGTTGAGCAGAGGATAAAGATGGCAATTGAAATGGATCGATATGTGATACAGGTTTTGTCTGGACATGGCGACTTTGCTGCAAAATTACATGCGTTTAACTTGGTGGAAACTGCGACATGCTTGTGTGGGGCGGTAGAGACGGTGGAGCACGTAATATGGCAGTGCAGCCTGTATGAGGACGTGAGGGAGGCGTATCGGGGGCTGGAGGCGGTGCCGAGAGTGGAGTTGGTGGCCAGCGAGGCACACTTCAGGCGGTTTAGAAGCCTTATAGGGGGAGTACTGATAAAGAAGCAAGAAGATGAGAGAATGCTCGCTAACATTAGACCAATTTAATTTAATTCCATTATTATTACCACGACGAAGGACATACAGAAGAGTATAAGAGTACTTATTACAGAAGAAGTAAACTGACGACAAGTTTTGGCATGGATCGGGAGAAAGATCCAATATGACCCCAATTCGAGATAAAACAAGACCAAAACTTGAAAGAAAGTGGACGTAGAAGCCCTTAACGGGCAGGTGACGTCTGGGTTGGAAGGAGGGTACAATGTACGTATCACTGTACGCAAAAGGAATAGTGCGCACCGTATGTTTACGTTTGTCACCGTCTGTTTTCATTGTGGTGGTCATGGAACCTTTCTGAACAGAGGCCACGTGTAGTCAATGCCTTCCTCCAGAATTCGTCAATCGACTTCTTTGCCGATCCATCGTCTTCCCTCAGGCGCCATTTTTCAGCTCACCAATGCCAGTGAAGTCTGGTTGTCTTTTTCTTATAATTTAATTATTAATTTATTTTTTCCTGAGTTTACAACTCCTTTGTTCAACTATTGTGAATTGGCTTAGCCGTACTATAATATAAAATTTAAAAAAAAATTATCTACTTCCCACTCGTGAGACGTTGAGAATGGTTTCGCGTAACTTGCTAGAAGAGAATCATCGAGGCTTTTCAACAACCAACGGAATAAGTTCCGATCCAGTCAGGTTGTGCAGGAGGGTGTTGCGACGTATTCCATGCAACGAACTTTGGCCGAGTTCGAATCACATCTCGGCAAAAAAACAATCAATATCGAAAGTGGTAATTGGAAAGGTAATACGGGAGATTTATGTCTGTTCGACGAGGGCGTCGACCAGTTCACCTCGTTCGAACCACCTCAACGTCCCAACCACCACGGGCTTTGCAAATGCCCGGAACTTGCATTCCACGGCCTTGTAAAGCAAACGGAGGAGTCCGAGGGAACCTCGTTAAAATTCATTCATTACCCGCCTAATGCGGGGTCGGCGAGAGCTGCGCTGGTAGTCAAATATTACCAAACCCACACTCACCGCGAACCAATCCTGTTTTCGCCACCTTCACCCGAACAGCGTGTGGTGTTGGCAAGTGCGAGAACCATCCTTGTGGTACCTCCTTCCACCCCTGACCTCTATCATCTTATTGGTAATTCAGCGAGTTTATACATCTGCCCCCTCCCCCTCATAGGATCTCCGGTAAATCGCTCTGGGGCTATACCGACCATCTCATCGCATTTCGGTTGTAGAATTATCCCCCATCCTCACGAATGGGTCGTAAAAAAGCTGTTCGCTGCTTTATAACGGGATATTCCACTTATTGGATGCATTCCAGTGATACGAAATCCAATTCAGGTTTAAGTGTTTTGGCCAACTCCTGCGTCCATTTTCCATTTTGTACGAGGTAAATTGAAGCAGGTATGTATGTATTTTCAGCGCGTACAACACGAGACGGCCTATTGGCCTACCAAAGATCACACCCTTAATTTTAGAAACCGCATCATATTTCAAAAATCCGAAAACCGCCACTTTTGGCTGCAGATTCCGATTATAAGAGGACTTTCACAACAAATCCCCACTAACAGGGCAAGATTTTTCGAAATATGAAGACCTCTTCTGAAGACATGATTTCCTTCCCGTCGCAGTGGTGTGGTTAACTGTTATTTAAATTTAACCTATTTGCTTCACGTTTTAAATCACACATATATTTTATTCATTTCACATGGGTATTTTATTAATATCATTAATTTAATATACTCTCATTAATGAGACTCCCGCACTATCAGGCACGCCACCCGCCTTAACTCCCACTCGGTAATTTTTTGATGAGTGTAACTGCGGCTGTTCTCGAGTCGTTTTTTGGTCGGGTGGATAGGTACGGGATCGGTGAGCGGAAGCCTAACCGATATCCCTTCTTAACCGGTGTTAATCTCGCTGGTCTAGGAGGAGGACTCTCGAGGGTCCACCCCCACTGTCACACTCTGTCACATGAGTAACCAGGTTCGTAAAACAGTGCAATAAATAAGAAAAATCGAGTCTTTTTAAATGTATTACCACATACATTACGAGATACTCAGGTTTTTTGTTTTGTTTTTTAACAAGGTGATGCCCATTTAAGCATACATTCTATCCATTTAAATGAAGAGTGGGGGTTAATTACGGGGGGACCTAACGCCATTAATTTGTCTATATCAAGGTGGTCCTAAAACTATGAACGCTAGTGTAGGAAGGACTGAAAGATTATGAAATAGATAGTGAACCGATCAGAAAATTCTCAATCAGAGAAATATTCATGTAAACAGTAGGTTATGTAATAAGTACTTTGTGACGAAATAAAGAAACCTGGAGATAGGTCGAAAGGGAGGCATGAACGAACTACTAGAACTAGGAGGTCATAGACAGAATTAGAAGAATTGTTCTTGATTGCAGTTAAAAATCAAACGAACTGGAAGAAAAGACCAACATAACAAGAATATGTAGTCGAATTATCAATAAAATATCATTTAAACAGTAATAAGACTGATAAAGATTGTTTGGAGCTTGCAGTAAGAATGTCAAAACTACTAGAATACCAATTCAAAAATTGCTCATTTTTTATAACTAATCAGAAAATCCACATGTTCTAAATTCATCAAGTTTTAACGATGCTGAAGGAAAATTAATACCCTTTCAACAATGAATACAACAAAAAATAGACAAAAACACATATTTATAGACACTTATTTATTCACTTTCAAGTTTCTCAACCCCTTCCTTCCCGTAACCTTTGATTCGGAAAAGAGAAGTATGTAGCAGAGTACCTACTTTTCAGTTGGTAAAATGTTGACATAACAATTAGGTAACCCACAATTCTACGCTTGGTTAGGTGCAGGTTGGGTATCCCGAGTCAAAGTGAGTGCCTACTTTGCCATAACTAGTTTGCCATTTCAGAATTACTGACTTCTAACGGAATGAAACTATATAGATATCATATATCTAGAAAAGCCCTGAATGTATATTATATAAATTTGTTTAAGACCGCAGTTGGAATGATTTATGACGCATAATCTGTATGTATAACGATTTCCCCGAGCCACGTTCCATTCGTTTATTCTCGTACGTGAGGCAAAGCATCCAAATGTTCCATGAATATTCAAAGTCCTCAGCAAACCTTCTGGTTGTTAGCTTGTTAGTTTCACCGCTCCCGCCAACTCCTCCGGATTCATCTGACATTGCATGAGTTGGTAGTTGTAGTGATTGAATTTTAAAGGGCGACTTCGCCCTACACCTGTCCTGTTACTTGCAAATCCTTCTGAACTGTAGGTACAGCTATCAGGGCCTTGGTGAGGAGGAAAGTTTAAATAATACAATATACGCTTCAGGGAAGTACCTACATCAATATTTCGTACAGCATTAGGAAATTCTAATGTCAAAACCCATAGAAATGCATTGAACAACGTACTATTGTTACCTATTCATTCATCAGCCGTTATTTCTAACCGCATAATCAATCAAATGCACACTACAAACGGTGGCTAACTATAAACAGTAGCTTAACCATAATCAGTGTAACCGTTAGGAGTGTAACTGTCATAGGTAAAGTATAGGTAACCCATGACTTCTGTTCATATTTTTGAATGGAATTAGATTCCATTCTAAGAATTTTGAGACCAACCGCATTCTCCTATTGCGAATAGTTCTCTTTCTATGAGCTTTCAAAGTTTCGGCAACAAGTGACGTCACGCTGGGCAAGAGGAACCAGCCGTGGCAGGAGTGGTGCAATGACGGCACTTGTTGCCGAAAACCTGAAAGCTCATAGAAAGAGAATTATTCGTCATATGAGAGTGCGGTTGGTCTCAGAATTTTTAGAATGGAACCTACTTTCATTTAAAAATGGGAAAGTAATACAGAAGTCATGGGTACTCCTCATTACCCAGGATTTGAAAAATGCCGCTTGGATCAAAGTACATCACTTGCATTAGGAAAAAACGCAAGAAAAACGCTGCAAAGTCCCTGTCACATGGGTTATTTATTATTCTACTGGACATACCTACAGAGATGTTGGCTGTTTATTTATTGTTTCTTTCATATAAAATAATTGAAATAGCTATCTCTGGTGGTTTCCACCAATTTTGGCCCCCAAAACACGAATAAGGTACGCATTTTTTCTTTTTTAAATAAATTATCTCTGATCATTGATAGTACCATTTAATCGTCTTGATCCACCTGTTGACACTTTTCCAGTGTTATTCTACAAATTGATGGTGATTTCAGACGATTTCCCAGGTTTTTGACTCATAAAAAATCAATTTCGGGAGCTGAAAATCTGGTAGAACCTCAATTTTCTATTCTTTGGTCAAAATCGACTTCATATTCGGTCTTCTCGTCCCCAAAAACATGAAAAACGATACCTTAAAAGCTCATGTTACCAAAATGTTGCTAAAACGCAAAAAGTACCTATTTTTACACACATTTTCACTCATAACACCCCTGGGTATATTCCGATCGGGCTGAAAAGTTTCGGGACACAACTAGGGCCCAAATGGAGCATGTGTGCGAAAGAACGATTTTTTTAGACCGAAAATGAAGCCTGTTGTACACGTGATACGGCGGACGGTGGACGGCGGACGGACATTGCATTTTTGGAATCTACGCACCTTGAAACGGAAAAGAAAAAAGTTTGAGGGGGTGTTATAAAAATTTTTTGCTGAGCGAATACATAGGTGTATTATTCACAGAATAATAAACCAAAAGAACAGACACCTAATACCCAACTAATGGAATATTTAAGAATTCTTCCATTTTTATTCTCTTCAGCAAACACCCTACGAAGAAATGGGACCGTTAAATTTTGATCATCATGAATTCCTTTTTCCCCGCAGGGAAGCATATGGCCTCAACGAACGCCTTCCAGCCAGTCCTATTCTTTGCCAACGATCTCAGGCTGTTCTAGCCCCCCCACCAATCGGTTGCACTGGCCACAGTGCTCCTCCTTGTGATCCTTGGTCTCCCTGGGCGACGACGTGAGCCTTGGGGGTTCCATCTGAGAGCAGCCTTTGCAGTTCCATCTTGCCTGAGGGTGTGCTCAAGCCATCGCCATTTTCTTCTCCTTACCAGCAGCTCAGTTTTCTCCTGCTCCGTCCTTGAGCACAAGTCTTCATTAGTGATGACGCTTGCCCATTTTATGCCCAGGATGGTGCGCAGTCAGCGGTTGACGAAGACCTGAAGTTTTTTTTATTGATGGCTGCAGTTCCTCGCAAGGTTTCGCTTGCGTAGAGTAGGACTGACAGCACATTTGAGCGGGATATTCTCAGCTTGGTAAGCAGGAGCTCGCCATACAGGGCGCGAAGCTGGGCGAAGGCTCTTTTGGCTTTGTTAATTCGAGCTTGGACATCTAAGTCAGATCCTCCATTCCTCGAAACCACACTGTCAAGATAAATCACCTAACGGGCCTGCTCTATGGGGGCTCCATTGTGTACAAGAGGAGTCCTAATGGGGGACGCTGACTCGCATTTCAAAGGTTTGGATTGGCTTATGACCCTTATTTTTCTCCAGCCGTTCCAAGGTCATTCACAAATCCCTGGATGTCACAGAAGCGATGAGCTAAGAGACAGACATCATCCGCATATTCCAGGTCCCCGAACCTACCGGTGAGGCCCCATTGTATGCCTCTTTTTCTTCTCCGGTGCATTAATTACTTTTTCCAGGAGTATAAAGTCTGATAATTATTCCTATCTCCTGTATTACGATGTAGGTAGGCCCCGTGGGTTGCACAATGTTCGAGCGTGAACTACTCTAACCGTCCAGCTAAAACCTCTCAATCAACCCAGTGTTTGGGGGTTAGGAAAGTATTCAACCTCCATTATCAAAGGCAGGGAGGCAGGTAGTGCATACAGCGTTTAACGAACCCCCCCCCCCCCCCCACACGCTCACCACGCCCACAACTTTTGCGTGAAACTTTGAAAATCAGTCATGTGACAGAGGCTGAGGTAAAACTTCGCCATTTCGGATTTCTCAGTGGGCATGCGTTAACTGAACTATATACTCCCCCCCCCCCCCCACCCTTCATGGTGAAAAGTTAGCCCTATTTAGAGGCACATTTAAGGCTTTTTGACAAACGAGGGGCAGCGGAATTCTTTGATTTTTTTCGTTCAAAGTTGACTTTGTTATTAGTGTACCCCGGTACCTGGTCCGGTTCACTTTGCGGCCTTTTTCAGATGACAGCTAATCCGCTTAACTTCTGGAGGTAGAGCAAGGCCACCTTTTAACTGGGTCAATTCACTTTAAAAGTCCGTTGAAAATATCTGTCTGATAGATGAAAACATAGGCAGAAAAAAATGCATTGCCAGGGCAAACAAGTCGGATATCAGGAAAAACTTGAAGAGTATTTAAGGTACTGTTCAGAAACTTTATTAGACAAACTACCTACTGACTGATTATTGACTTTATGCAGTTCAATATACTCAGCGAGCACCTTCGTTGTTTTCTTACCTCTCTTCAATTTCCTCTCCATAACGGCCCAAACATTTTCTGCTAGATTCATGTCCAGGCTATTGCCAGGCTAGGGAAAGGGTGCAGCCAAAAATTTGGTTATAGATTTGGCTTTATGGCAGGGGACTACATCATGCATGAAAACCGCCTAGTTTTCGGAGACCAGTCTGTAAGCTGTGGTAGACACCTTTCTTCTAGAATCTAGAACCTTTCTATAATGAACATGATTCAACACGTCCTCCACAATGTATAATTTGACCTGTTCCATTAGCAGACGTGTAAAAATGTTCTAGAAAGTGGCTACAACAGCTTACGGACTGGTTCGCAAACAACAATGCGGTTTACAGGAATCGAGCCCCCTGCCACAAAACCAAATCCGTAACCAAGTTTTTGATGGCTGAAAATAGAACACAAAGTATTTGATGGTTGAAATGAGAATAAAAACCCTTCCCTGGCCTTAGAATAGCCTGGACGTGAATCCAACAGGAAATTCGGTGTTGGTTCAGCAAGCGCCCCACATGGTCCGAGCGCCCCACCATCGACGATTCCTTACAAAAATACTCGTTCACAGATTAGGTTGAGATGTGATGATTCGTAATATCTGTTGACACAACAGGCTGAGAATTGGAAAGTCCGAAGAGCGCATTCGATACTATAAGTCGTTTGGCCAATTCATCAGTTGTCGTCCGATCCCACACCTCTACCAAGTTATTCCGGATATTTTCATGGACGTAGGAAAAAACACTGCGAAGTCCTTGTCACATGGGTTTATTATTCTATTCGACATACCTACGTTGGCTGTTCATTTATTGTTTCTTTCATGTGCAATAATTCGAATAGCTATTTCTGATGGTTTGCACCAATTTTGGCCCCCAAAAACACGAGTTACGCTTTTTTCCTCCAAATTATCTTTGGTCACTGATAGTGCCATTTAATTGTCTTGATTCACCTGTTGACACTTTCTCTAGTATTCTCTAGTATGGTGATTTCAGACAATTTCCCAGGTTTTTGACTCATAAAAAATGAATTTTGGGAGTTGAGCCTTCGTTACAACCTCAGTTCTTCACTCTTTGGTCAAAATCGACTTCACATTCGGTCTTCTCGCCCTAAAAACATGAAAAGATACCTGAAAAGCTCATTTTACTAAAACACCAAAAACACCCACTTTTCACCCCGTAACACCCCTGGGTAGTAGATATTTTCCTATCGGGCTGCAAAGTTTCGGGACACAACTAAGGCCTGCGAGCGAAAGAACGAGTTTTTCTAGACGGAAAATGAAGTAGTTATGCACGATAAGGCAGACGGCGTACGACGGACGGACATCGCATTTTTGGGATCTACGCACCTTGAATCGTAAAAGAAAAACTTTTGAGGGGGTGTTACAAAATTTTTTGCTGAGCGAATACTTAGGTGTATTATTCACACAATAATAAACCAAAATGACAAGTGCGCTACGGTTTTTTTGCGTGAACACGGGCTGTTGGGATGAAATTGAACTGTGCCATAGTGCGGAGGTGAAAAAGTTCAAACACGAAAACGCGAGAGAAACGGTCAATATCGTCCAATATTATGAACTGCCGTGCAAGAACATGCCGAACGACCCGATCAGTGAGAAGTGGCAATGATTTTTCCACTACACATGGATATGAACAATACAGAATTCGCGACTAAAACTGTGCGAAATACTAAAACTTGCCTTTTTGTTGATCTTCTCTGAACCGGGAGGTAATGTGGAAGATCCTTGAGAAGTATGGACTCCCAAGCAAGATTATCAATCTTATAAGGAGCCAGTATGAAGGATTTGAATGCCGTGTTGTACACGAAGGTGTGCTGTCCAACCCCATCAAGGTTGAAACGGGCGTGAAGCAGGGATGTGTCCTTTCGCCAACCCTGTTCATAATCGTACTGGATAGTATCATGAGAGCGTCGCTTGGAGGGAGGAGAAGAGGGATCCAGTGGGGACTGAAGGACAGACTAGAAGACCTGGATTTCGCCGACGACCTGTGTTTATTGGCCCAACGGTTTAGTGACCTAAAGGATAAACTGGGCGCGTTGGAACGGATCGCTGGACGTGTTGGTCTGCTGATCAACGTGGGAAAGACCAAGGAAATGAGAGTGAACCAGCGATGCCGAGACCCGCTTGCCCTTGGAGATGGACCAGTGGGCGAGGTTGATTCCTTCGTCTACCTGGGAAGTATTGTCACTAAAAATGGCGGAGCTGTGGAGGACGTGAAAGGCCGTGTGAAGAAAGCCAATGGAGTGTATGTTCAACTATATTCAGTATGGAAGAACAGAAACCTCTCAAAACGCACCAAGATACGGCTTTTCAACACTAACGTCAAGTCAGTACTGCTCTACGGCAGTGAGACATGGAAAGTGACGGAATCTGTCACGCGCCCCCTACAGACGTTCGTCAACCGCTGCCTCCGAAGAATCCTAGGGATATGGTGGCCTGAGAAGATTTCAAACAAGGAGCTCTGGAGAGCAGCCGATCAGCTTCCAATCGACATTGAAATCAAGAAGAGGAAGTGGAGATGGATTGGCCACACCCTTAGAAAACCGGAAGGTGCCATTGAAAAGACAGCCCTCCATTGGAACCCGCAAGGAGAAAGGAGGCGAGGAAGACCACGGGAAACTTAGCGGAGAGCAGTCGAAAAGGATTTGAGCCAGGCAGGCAAAACATGGACGGATGCGAGGAGGGCTGCTGCCGACAGGACGGAATGGAGATCTTTCGTTGATGCCCTATGCTCCACTAGGAGTCAAAGGAAATGATGATGATGATGATGATAGTGCGGAGGTGAAAAAGTTCAAACACGAAAACGCGAGAGAAACGGTCAATATCGTCCAATATTATGAAGTGCCGTGCAAGAACATGCCGAACGACCCGATCAGTGAGAAGTGGCAACGATTTTTCCACTACACATGGATATGAACAATACAGAATTCGCGACTAAAACTGTGCGAAATACTAAAACTTGCCTTTTTGTTGATCATGGAAATTCCTGTAGTATCGGCTGTCTCACTCACTGGCAGAGACGAAGCAAATTCAGTGCTGATTATTAGACAACGGACCTAAATTTCAATATTCAATCAACTTTTTCATGGTTTTGTGCACATTTTTTGAAGTGTCGGGCGCATACTGAACCAGATACAAAGATGTGTGGGGCGCTGGGAACCAGCAACGGAAATTCAAGAAAGCGAAGATAACAACGGTGGAGCTCATCACTGCACAAAATGGCATCAAGAATTAAACACTGCAAATACGTGCGAAAACCTGGTAGAAAGCATGCCTAAGAGGCAGATTGAAGCACTGAATAAGAGTAAGGGCATGTTTACCAAGTATTGAAATTAAAAAAGTTGTAATTAAACTTATTACGTTCTGACTACTTGGTTTGCTGACCGTGTTCTTGAATTTCGTTAAAATGTAATTTAATGGAGTTTGGTATAAACTGAGAAAAGGACAGATTTTGTTAGGATTCCGTTCCGAGAGGATGTAGGATAGTGTGACCTGGACGTCGGCCAGTGTCCGTGCAGTCCAGGCAGGATGCTGGTAGGTTATAGATCTAGATTTTCCATCCGCCGGCCAGTCCCTAGGGGACAGCAAGGGCGAGGGAGAAGGTGTGATAACAAAATATACATCTTCTCCATTTTCGCGGAAAAACATTGAATCACGGCCATGTTTTTGGACGCACGAATTGACAGTTGATTTCCCTCAGGGCTCACTCAGCTGATTGGGGAGGGCCCTCACCTCGTCATTCTTACTCACCAGTTCTACACAGGCTCCATTTCGAATTTCATCCTCTTAGATCAAACAGGAATGAAATTATCCTCAGGGCTCACTCAGGTGATTAGGGAATGTCCTCACCTTATCATTGTTACTCACCAGTCCTACAGAGGCTCCATTTCTAATTTCAACCTCTTAGATCAAACAGGAGTGAAATTAGCCTCAGGGCTCACTCAGCTGATTAGGGAGGCTCCCCACCTTATCATTCTTACTCACCAGTCCTACAGAGGCTCCATTTGTAATTTCATCCTCTTAGATCAAACAGAAGAGAAATTAGCCTCAGGGCACACTCAGCTGATTAGGGAGGGTCCTCACCTCGTCATTCTTACTCACCAGTCCTACAGAGGCTCCATTTCGAATTTCATCCTCTTAGATCAAACAGGAATGAAATTACCCTCAGAGCTCACTCAGCTGATTAGGGAGGGCCCTCACCTCGTCATTCTTACCAGTCCTACAGAGGCTCCATTTCGAATTCCATCCTCTCAGATCAAACAGGAATGAAATTAGCCTCAGAGCTCACTCAGGTGATTAGGGAGGGCCCTCACCTCGTCATTCTTACCAGTCCTACACAGGCTCCATTTCGAATTTCATCCTCTTAGATCAAACAGGAATGAAATTACCCTCAGAGCTCACTCAGCTGATTAGGGAGGGCCCTCACCTCGTCATTCTTACCAGTCCTACAGAGGCTCCATTTCGAATTCCATCCTCTCAGATCAAACAGGAATGAAATTAGCCTCAGAGCTCACTCAGGTGATTAGGGAGGGCCCTCGCCTCGTCATTCTTACCAGTCCTACACAGGCTCCATTTCGAATTTCATCCTCTTAGATCAAACAGGAATGAAATTACCCTCAGAGCTCACTCAGGTGATTAGGGAGGGCCCTCACCTTATCATTGTTACTCACCAGTCCTACACAGGCTCCAATTCTAATATCATCCTCTTAGGTCAAACAGGAGTGAAATTAGCCCAGGGCTCACTCAGGTGATTAGGGAGGGCCCTCACCTTATCATTCATACTCACCAGTCCAACAGAGGCTCCATTTCTAATATCATCCTCTTAGGTCAAACAGGAATGAAATTAGCCCAGGGCTCACTCAGGTGATTAGGGAGGGCCCTCACCTCGTCATTCTTACCAGTCCTACAGAGACTCCATTTCGGATTCCATCCTCTTAGATCAAACAGGAACGAAATTAACCTCACGGTTAATCTAGCAACTGTAACCGCCTTCAGTGAAGAACTACTATGCATTCTAGGAAACCAGTATTGTTCATGGGTAGTGCGTTACACTTCTTGATGTCGGTTGGAAATGTTAGACTGTTAGATATCCATGTTAAAATAGTTGGAAATGTGAAGGCATATGGTGCGAGTTGGACGCTGTGTGCTTGATATAATTATGAGCTTTGAAAGCAACTCTAGCGTTGACTCTGGACTGGATAGGTAGCTGTGATCGAAATCAAAACCCGGGAGGCGCCGGCTTTATTCGAATATTGGGGAACATGTAACATTGTTTAGGAGGGCACGACAATAATAGGTTCGTTTGGACAGACAGTACACTAGTAGTTCTAACAGTCCTGGGTTTTTCGAGGACTGTTGATCCATGACATGCGCACTAGATACTTCCACCTTCAGCTTATGTGGAAGGTACCAATGATTCAGGTTATTCGTTCAGAACCACCAGCACGCGTTTGGACAGACACAGTTCTGGACTCAATCCTGGACGGTTCTATCTATCCTTCCTTTTCAGAAGGAGTTCCGTCCTGAACTGGTCCAGCACTGTCTGTCCAAACAAACCTAATTATTTACCGAGATTTAGTCGTTTTTTGTTGTTAAAAACGCTGCAAAGTCCTTGTCACATGGGTTTATTATTCTACTGGACATACCTACAGAAACGATGGCTGTCTATTTATTGTTTCTTTCATATAAAATAATTGAAATAGCTATTTCTGGACTGAGGCCCAAATGGAGCACGTGTGCGAAAGAACGAATGTTTTAGGCCGAAAATGAAGCTTGTACAAGTGATATGGCGGCGGACGGACATTGCATTTTTGGAATCTACGCACCTTGAAACGGAAAAGAAAAAATTTTGAGGGGGTGTTATAAAAATTTTTTGCTGAGCGAATACATAGGTGTATTATTCACGGAATAATAAACCAAAATAGGTACTTGAAATTTTTAATAATTTTCACACTCTGCATGTTTTTGGCCTGTAGCAGTACTCACTGAAAAATTCATGCTGTGCAAATTTCAAGCCAAATGGTCAGTAAATAAGATGTCTAGGTGAACTTAAAGATAGAACTAATTTTTCGGCTCTTCTGTAAAGTTGATTTAGCTAAAATCAGGATGGTAAGCTAATGCAATAATTATTATTATTCTCTCTGATAATAACGAGCACTTAGAAGTTTATCACCGGATATGGGTTGCCTTTGAGGTACAATTAGGGACGTGCGTGTGAGGAATGGGCTTTCCCACACGCTATTCTCACTCCTGGACACGTTTCTGCATTTTAAAAAACCTCTCAACGAGTAAAATTTTGAGCTTGAGTAGTCAGATAGGTACCTACAGATTCAATATTATGCCAATAGTAGTCATTAATATTACCTAAATACCTATTGTAATGTCTAATAGGTAGGCTTGTCTTACGTTAGAATTTTGTAAAAACGGTTTGTGTATCTCCCTCTGTCGTGTATGTATTGTACAGAGGTAAAATGTGACTATATTATCTTTTATTTTCTTAGCTTATTTAAGTAGTTTGACTAATAAAGAAGTATTATCAAATTTGAAAAGAAAAAAAGAGTTCCAGTTATGCAGCATGGCCTTATTAAGTTTTCAAAAAGCTGGCTATTATCCTTCACACGTTTTTGTGGAAAAATATTTTTTACTATTGAAACAGTCATAGAAAGAGCTCATTTTTACGGATTTCTGGTTCCTTCTAAATAAGTTTTGGATTTAAGTTGATGTTTGCATCGATAACGATTTGCTGGAAGGTAATAGCAGCCACCGTTCAACGTGGTGAACAGACCTATTCAGATTCGTACTTACGGTGAATGATGTTACCACAGTGTGACTTATAAGTTCCAGTTGTTTTAGATGTCAGTTGGATTTGCTTGTTAAGATAGCAGACTTCAGGATTAACATAGCTAATCCCCTCTACCTTCAAGCAACCTCTCGTTGACGAGGGTTTACTCACCGAAGGGCTCCTCATCCCTCCCTCGTTTCGGCTGTCAGAAACACCTACGAGAAATTGCTGTTCTCGCCCGTTCCGATAGTGTACGGAAGCCCTACCCTTCATTCCCGGGGTTGCGGGGAACCAACTAAGTTCGCACCTTATTGCACTAATCAATCTAGTTTTCTAGCGCTTTATAAAAATAGCAAACCGGTATTCATCACATGTTTAATTCCATGTTTGCGCGATAGAATTAGAACATATCTGTTCAGGTTGACAAACGAATGGAACAGAAATCAAATTAATTCCATGAGAAGGTGTCCACTTTACTCACAAAAGTCCGTCTGTACTACCAAATGATTTTCAGGTGGTGTGAAACGTCTTAGCTTCACATGAATTTACCTACTGCAAAGTGTTGACGGGAGTTTTACTAACAAGATGGCCTGTCAACGGTAGGTACAGATAAACTAAGTAAACTCATTTCCTAACCCACAATCAAGCGATAAAGCGGTGATTGCAGTATTTTCCTATTACCCCTCGGGTTGGGCATGGAAAGCAACAGAAGTAAGTTTTCAGTTCATTTTTCGGTCTACCCGTCAATAGGGCTCAAATAATTTTGATGAAATTCTTATGAGAGACTGCAATCGATCGAAATTTCATTGGAACCATGAAAAATTTCGAGAAGAAAAACGGTAAAAATCTGCTAATACCAAGATTTTTAGCCCAATTTTGTCGCGGTTATTTTTTATATTTCTTCATCCAATTAAGGTGGACCTCGAAAATTGATTTTTCCACAGGAGCTTGACATAAGGATTTAACAGGTAACTTACGACAGGTAGCTGGGTGATAAGGAGTTATTTCTGACGAAATTAGGGATAAAACCAATGTCACGTCCAACGTACCTCTACCTACTGTATACATGGTAGGTATGATGGAAAGTTTCTAGAGTAATACTCTTGGGTGTATCACTGGAACTAACCATTCGACGCCCACGGCTACAGGAGCCTTGGCAGTAGTAGGTACTTCTTGACTTGTACCGCACGTGGGAAATGTTCTACTTTTACCTTTTTCCGTCCGCCCCATATTTTTATAGACAATTTCAAGCTGACTCTAAACTGTACAAACGCTGCAAATCCCTACAAACGCTGCAAATCCCTGCACAACGGTTTACTATTTTGTACAGAATACCCTTCTGTTACAGATCACAGCTCACAGCTCTCTGTTTAGATAACCCGACTATATAATATGCACTAGTCTATATAGATATTATGTAGATTGCAGACCCTTCGTAGGTTAGTACCTAACCCCGTACTCGTTATTTGGTACCTACCTAAATCACGAGTTAAATGTTGCTAAAATAATTCTGTCGATGATAAACAGTAACTAAAATGGCAAAAAGAAACGCAAATAATGAAGTTCTGAAGGAAAATTGTTGATGTGGAGTGAAATAGATGCCCCTTCTGCGTAGATCACTGTTTTCTTTGGTCAGTAGCTACCCTCGTGGTCAAGTATAATGAACCGTTGTGTAATAACTTGCCCATCAATAATACTTCAACGGATGGTAAAGTTGCAAAAGTACCGATCAACAAAATCCAGCCCCTTCTTGGTAGATGAACCGTTGTGTAATAATTTACCGTTGTGTAATAATTTACCATTGTTTAATAATTTACCCATCAATAATACTTCAAAGTTTGTTCAAGTTTCACAAGTACCTACCAACAAAATCCAATAGTCCATCACTTATCAAATGATATAATATCGCAGAACAACCAACTCGACTTCATACAGCCATCCTTGATTATAATCAGGTGCTCCCTAGTGATGATATCTCGGCCGGATTTATACCGTTGATTCACGATCGTGTTGATGGAGCTTTTAGTGCAGACGAACGGCTGGCTGGACGTGGTCCGGGTTGTCTCAAAAAATTGGATAGCTCAAGACAAATTTAATAACGTAAAAAGGAACCTATAACCCGAATTTCATCAATTTTGATTCATGGTAACTAAGAAAAGTAGCTAGTACGGCGTACGGCGGACAGACAGGAATTTTTTTATTGCATTTTCGGATTCTACATACCTTGAAACGTAATCCATCAAATTTTGAGGGAGGGTTAGAATTTTTTTTTTTTCATGCTCGATTCCAATGGTTCATTATTGAAAATAATAAACCAAAATGACCTAGGAGTAAAATGACTTAGCAGTAGTTGTATAAGTGTAACTATGACGAGAAGGTAGTTCTGAAACTGCTCTCCTAACGAAACGAGTTCAGAACAGTAGCGGAGTCATTAATCAAGCAAAAATCCCAGGTCCCACTGTATACGCAAGGTAAACATTGTCTTTCGACTCTGCTCTCTTGGTACAAGACTGTCTGGCCCTATGAGGCCTCGGGTTAATTTTCAAGCTTTGAATTCCCACCACGTGATTTCATGTAACACGAACCTTAGTATCGTTGACGATCAGATGCAACGTAACGCCACCCAGTATCCGCTGGCTGTTGACGTGATGAACGGCGAGTCTGGCTGCCTCCACTTCGCTCCAACCAGCCGCCCTCGGGCGGCCGCCTTCCGTCAGCTCGAAGAGGCCAAGGACGGAGACCGTCCCCAGGCACCGACTTGTGCATCTGGGCGATGGAGGGGATACGGCACCTGGTGACGCTTTGCATCCGACGGAAGAGCTGCGGCATGGAGCAACTGTGGTGTTCCTTCTGGGTGGCCGGGGAGCGCGGGACGAGAGTTCGGAGGGCAACGAAAGAAATAATAGTAGGACTAGGGGAACGGCCGAGTGTCGCGAAGCGTCCACGAATCTCATAACACTTTCATCTACCACCTGCAACACAAAAATAATGGAATTCAAAGTTTGCTGCGTGTAATAATAATAATCCTATTTACAAAACATTAAGAAAAAATTTATTTATGTTTAAGAACCAAAAATTGCAACCATGTATCATGTTATTAACTCGAAAAGTGAAGGCTAGGTAGAAATCTACTACTTGAAACGTATGTGCTCGTTTCTTCTGACGATGTCTTGTCTACATTTCTTGAGCACCATAGATGATACATGTTAAAACGTGACAACCAAACAAGCGTCATTGTTTACTATCCATTTATAACATTCATTTATATAGTTATATTATGAAACTAGGAAATAAATACCAAGAACAAATACGAAATAAATTCGTGATAAATCAAGAGCTTTCCAACGAATGGAAAACGATTTTTGTCCGATGAAAATGAAAGAAGTTTCATTTCCCTAGCAACTTCTCGGTTGTACGTGAAAACCACTATGCATTGTGCGCGAAAAAATTTGACGCTTAAAATTGACGCTAAAATTTGACGCTCAAATTTGACGCTCAAAACTGACGCGCAAATACGACTCGCAAAAAATGCTAGTACCCCAGGGCTAAAACATGATACATGTTAAAAGAAAAAAATTATGTTTACATTTACATTTTTTGTTTCCCGAAGCTTATAGAACATGGAAGTTGAGGCCGTCTGCCCATATTTTGCACCGCATATATGGTTTTCCTAGCATTAATGTCAATATTCTTGGATGTACAGCAATTAACCCAACAGGTACATACTTTCTAAAAATATGAAATAAGTTTTAAAAAAAAAATGCGTTGCCGTAGGGGGGCGTCTAGCCGCCAGTGGTTTGTGTTCATGACGGTACGTTTATTGACGAATGAAATATGGGGGAAACCCCCAGACCCCCGTATTATACCAGTTTAGATCAAAGATCAAAGCAAGGAAACATGGAACATTTTTTTCGAATAGGTACATGATAACAGAGGATATGGAGATATGTAGAAAAACGTCTGCCAATTCGAGTAGGCACTATAGCTTCCTCACTTGAATCACATGAACGTATAGACTAGTTGGGTAGGTTCGTTATGATACGGGACCATCTGCGATCCAACCCGCGTGTACCCTCAAAATTTCATCCCTCTACGACTATTTTTCGCGTAGTTAGAAGCGTTATAAAGAAACGGTGAACATTTCATGTTAGCGCATGCGGAGAGGGAAATTACAGTAAGATTCCAATGAAGTTCATACGGAACCATCAAAGTATTATACTGATCGACCCTCCAAATGTGAACTCATTTCAACGATAATTAAGGTAGTTATGGGCACTCCAAGTATTTCACGTTTGCGCATGCGCAGACTAAATGATTTTCATGATTTTGAAACGGGTCCATCTGCGATCCAACCCGCGTATACCCTCAGAATTTCAGATCTCTACGACTATTTATCGCGTAGTTAGAAACGTTACAAGGAAATGGTCAACATTTCATGTTCGCGCATGCGTAGATCAAAGTTACATTACCATTCCAATGAAATTGATTTGGAACTACCAAAGTATTATTCCTAACCGACCCTCCAAGTTTGAATCGATTTCAACGATATTTTTTTAGGGTACTTATGGCTGTTCCAATTATTTCACGTTTGCACATGTGCAGACGAAAATTACGGTACTTTTTCAACGATTTTGGTATGGGACCATCTGTGACTCAACCCCACCTACCCTCGAAATTTCAGCCCACTTCGACCATTATTTCGGGTAGTTATGGGTGTTGCAAGGAATTACCACAGACAGACAGACACGGAACCTAATATTTATGTTCCTCGATGTCTGAAACGGAAAATGGTATTGGACATTTTCATTTTGGAGGACATGAACTTTTTTTACTCAATCACGAATACAAGGCTTCCCTGCCTTCGGCAGTGAGGAAGCAAAAAACGTCGTGGGATTTCCAAGCCTCGGACCAGCGACCTAAAGCAATGTCATGTAATACACGTCCTCAGCTGCTTTCTGCGTTTTTCGGGTAGGTAGAACCCCCTCGGCAATTTTCGGCGGAGTGGGGTCTGGCCGTGCTCTCCTCGGAGTTGGGTGGCAGGAGTGGGGTAGAGGAGAGCTGTGCGGGCGACGGGGAGGGGAGCCGAGTTCACCTGACTGGACACGGACGTTTTCCAGCCTGGTTTACTCCCGTAAAAACATGTTCCATGTTAAAAATAAACAAAAAGCAACAAGTATTCAATCCAGTCAAACCTACATAATAAAGATGAGATGTCGAGAAATGGCTTAGTCAAAATTAAATTCTGAGACAAGAAATTTTCTATATCTGTAAGCCAGTTTAGTGCATCTTACCAGCGAAGACCAATAATTTTTATTATTCAGCATACGAATAACCTCCTCTCTAGTATGACTAGACTTCTTAAACGCAATCAACCTAAATACGTTCAGCACCGGAAGTTCCCCCAGAAAGTGACCTACGTGTAATATAAATTCGCAAGTTAATCACACTGTTGTAATACCCTTCAGGGTATACTGTCGTATAACCTTAACATACCACTCCGAATTGTACATATAAGATTGCTACCAATAAAGACGAGGAGAAGGCGAGCTGCGTAATGCAAGGGGCAAAGCCAGGTAGCTCTCCCTCCAACGATCCCTCAAAGGCTTTCAACCTCCGTCGCAGGACCGGAGGAGGGTAGAGGTGCCTTTATAAGACGCCCAGCGCCATTCGACCGATCTCACTCGAACTCGATGCCTTCTCTCACGCTAACCTTACCATCTCCTTTAATTCTCAAAAAAGATCCAAACGTGGTGATAAACCTTTCTGGCTCAAGCCAATGCGGTGACAAACCTTTCTGGGCACATTCTCTAGTGTCCAACGTGGTGATAAGTCTTTGCGGATACTTGCTCCATCATACCCGACATCTCCTTCTCAACCTCACCTTCCTCAATCTCGCCATCACCACACACACGTTAGTCTGATGGGTAAGTACATCATACGTTATCTTGTTTTGATGTTTGACACTTCATCCTTTGTCTTGCCAGGCATCGATACCTACCTATTTCTTGTGCTACTTCGTGAGGCAATAATTGTTACAATTAATTGGATCAAAGGATGTACGGGTGTGTCAGAACCCTGGGAACTCATTAAAAAAAAAAAAACAGAAAACTAATAATCTGTTCGAAAGGTGGGAAAAGAATATTATTTACCTACTTGAGGGATTTGGAATGAGCAATCAATTCAAGGTGCAGCAAGGTATACCTATCGGTCTAACTAATGTATGCTAAAAAATCAATACTATGTAAAGAATTTATACAAAAAGGGAGAATTGGATTTTTGTGGGTGTAGGTCTCGCACAATGAGTGGCCTCAACGGGGTATGCATGTGTCACAAAAGCGGTTTATTATTTTTTTAATGAAACTACATTACATTCTGAGAACTTCGACACCAAACTCACTGTCCTACGATAAGTAGTTCGTTTTCTATGATTTTTCAAAGTTTCCACCAGTTCTGACGTCACGGTGGGGAGGGGGACTCGCCCAGGCGACAGGGGTGCAATGACGTCAGAATTTGCGGAAACGCTGGAAACAAGAGACAGTGCGGTTGTGTCAAAATTCTCAGGATGGAATCTATTTCATTAAAAATAAATATAAATAAATAAATACCTGCGCATACCCCGTTGTGATAACTGAGCCTTCTCTTGGAATTTTTCATAGTGAAACAGAGCTTTACGAGAACCAGTCTGCCTCCTATGCAACTCGATTCATTCAGGCCAAGGCTGACATAAAGTGAGTTAATCCAATGTTACTTCGAATTTGTGGAACTTAGTTTGAATTTTGGGAGTAGTGGTGGTATTTTTATTGGGACCTGCTAGTTCCCAGATAACAGATATAGATTTCACTTTCAACTGAGGATTTTTAGGAAAGCGATTAAAGGTTGAATGGTTTATTTGGAAACCCTTCAAATCCTGTGGGATACTGTAAAGCTTTAGAAATTGCATTAGAAAAAAAAAACACTTAATTTCCAGCGGAAATTGGATTTCGGGCAACGACGTCATCGCACCGAGAGACTAAATCACTTGTTATATTGAAGCTTGTTCGGGAATTTCTAGTACGAAAAATTATCTTAAACCTGTAATGAGTCGTGAGACTGAAGGGAGTGGGGGTGGAGGGGCTCTAGACCAATTTACCGCCCACTTAGCACTTTCTGGTCTAATGACAGACAGGGGAAAGGAGGGGAAGTGAAAGGGGGTCGAGTTGTGGTGGTGGGGGGAAAAGTAGGGGAAACCGCCTTACAAGTCATTTGAAGTTCCACTCAAACCAGGCGAGCGATGATGAACTCCCCTCGCCACGTCCATCCCCAGGACCCACCCTTCACCATCACCAGCGCCTCTTCTTACTCCTAACCAGGATCATGAGCAAACGTGGACCTCGAGTGGCTCCCTTCACTTCAGCTGCCATCCAATTAATGCAAAAAACTCTGCCCCCTTATTATACTTTTCTCCCTCC
Organism: Leptopterna dolabrata; assembly: GCA_954871275.1. Taxonomy (NCBI): domain Eukaryota; kingdom Metazoa; phylum Arthropoda; class Insecta; order Hemiptera; family Miridae; genus Leptopterna; species Leptopterna dolabrata. Next base: position 12,558,538 of record OX940979.1, read on the forward strand.
CCTTAAGTTGTTGAAAAGGGTTCCATCCGCCAGGTCTTTTACGTTCATCTACCTAACTTGAGTGTTTTCATATGATTTCTCTTGTTGGTTTTGCTGGGACAAATGCAAATGCGATGATGGCATTAATCAAAACTTGACATTGCGCGAGATCCCCTAGTTGAATTATTCAAGTTGGACTCCTTCCTCACTTCCAAGTTTCATTACTTGAACTTGGACATGGCACAGTGCGTCGGTTGTGTGGGAAAAGTGAAATAAGGAAATGTTTAGGGAGTGTTGACAGGTTGTTGAGACAGATTTCAGTTTGGTATTTTAGGGCCATTTCGGTTATGGGCCCAGGACAATTGCGATACCTCCTGAATGCAGGAACATGTGAGTCGAAAAATGAGTGAAATCGTCAAACTGAAAGTTGGAATTACAAAACTCAGTATGAAATTAAAACTTGAGCAGGAAAATTTATGAGATGTGGCTGATTCGTTGATTTCAAGAAAGTTTAAGCTGACAGAAAAAAAATCACACAGTTTTAATGCACGGAACATTCCTGGTGAGATATAAGAAATGCACATTAAAACGCTGCAAAGTCCTTGTCACATGGGTTTATTATTCTACTCGACATACCTACAGAAATGTTGGATGTTTATTTATTGTTTCTTACACGTGAAATAATTCGAATAGGTCACGGTTCAGGTAGGCTCTTTTTTTCCCCCAAATTATCTATGATCATTGGTAGTGCCATTTAATCGTCTTGATCCACGTGTTGAAACTTTTTCTAGTGTCATTATACAAACTGATTGTGATTTCAGACGATTTCCAAGGTTTATGACTCATGAAAAATCAATTTTGGGAGCTGAACATTGGGTAGAACCTCAATTTTCCACTCTTTGGTCAAAATCGACTTCATATTCGGTCTTCTCGTCCCCAAAAACATAGAAAACGATACCTCAAAAGCTCATGTTACTAACATGTTGCTAAAACGCAAAAAGTTCCTAATTTTACACACATTTTCACTCATAACACCCCTGGGTATATTCCGATCGGGCTGCAAAGTTTCGGGACACAACTAGGGCCCAAATGGAGCATGTGTGCAAAAGAAAGAATTTTTTAGACCGAAAATGAAGCCGGGACACGTGATACGGCGGATTGCATTTTGGTTTATTATTCTGTGAATAATACACCTATGTAATCGCTCAGCAAAAAATTTTTATAACACCCCCTCAAATTTTTTTCTTTTCCGTTTCAAGGTGCGTAGATTCCAAAAATGCAATGTCCGTCCGCCGTATGCCGTCCGCCGTACGCCGTCCGCCTTATCACGTGTACAGGCTTCATTTTCGGTCTAAAAAATTGGTGGAAACCACCAGAAATAGCAATTTCAATTATTTCAAATAAAAGCAACAATAAATGAACAGCCAGTATTTCTGTAGAAGAGGTATGTCCAGTAGAATAATAAACCCATGTGACAAGGACTTTTGGAATCTACGCACCTGGAAACGGAAAAGAAAAAATTTTGAGGGGGTGTTACAAAAATTTTTTGCTGAGCGAATACATAGGTGTGTTATTCACAGAATAATAAACCAAAATTATTGAAAAAGCTGGCCTCGAGAATTCAGCCTAGGACAAGATTTGACTTCAGGCATCAAAAAGCTTGTTTCCAGTCCGAATATTTTCCAATGACGAGATGGATATATATAAGACTCATAACAGTATATAAGTAGGTAATTTAAAACGTTTCTGGTCTAAATAATAATGTTAACAAGTTTGATTAACCACCAAATTAATAATTCTAATGTATAATTAGGATTCGATTAACTTACGTTAGTTTTAGCTGAAGTTTTATTAGACAACCACAACAACTTTACCTAGTAGTTACCTTAAAAACTAAACTAAATACATGTAAGCTGCAGGTACAACTAACAAATTGCGAATACCAAAAAAAAACTGGAATAAGTTGTAACTGTTGCTGCAACTGATTACTTGCTAGTTGCAATGTGGATTAAATAAAACTTTAGATAATAAAGCTCCACTCTGTTAGCAAGTGACTGAAAATGGCGCAGTACTGGTTTTCAAACCATTCAAAATTTGACGTAGCAAACTATTTGCTTTGAACTCTAATTAGAACAGTTTATAGAACAGTTTACTCTTGGATTTTACAAGTCACTTGGTCATCGCATCGCTTTTGGGAACGCTGTAATTAGTAACTCGATTTCATGATTACTACCATTACACTACCCGTTTCCCAACTCGAAACTCTTGTAACTTCTTGTCGGTTCAAAACTTTCTCACCCATCTGGTAAAGTATATTAGAGACATTGTGAAACTGGTAGCGTTCCCTAAATTTTTGAAGGATCAAAGAGAAATGTGCTGAGGTCGTGACCCCCTTCCTTGAGACTTCTTCTTTGAAATATCTTTGTAGAACTCACAACCCAGAATAACGTAGTTGATACGGTGTCTGTTTTTCACCGGATAACCAAGCTGCGATATTAGGGGGATTACGAACATTTTGATCAGACAGAAAACATTTATTTTTGAATTTGGGATTCCACATAATATTATCTCGAACAAAACATTTAACGACCGCCTGGACGATTTATAAAGACTCAGGCAAATTACGAAAAATTTAAACTTTTATTTATTTTTTAAAAAAAATTTTGTAACAAATTAGAAAAACCGTCAAGAACTGACGGCTGCCCCATTGGTAATTTTACTGGAACAAGGCGATGACTGCCTGAGGAGTAAGTAAGTAGGTGAATATTGGGTACGATTCTATGAGAATGTTATGAGAATAGCTACATATACCTAGGCACTGAGGTTTTACGCGTACCTAGGTACGTCACGAATGTGAAAAAATCCAATAACCACATCTGCCAACATCTTAATATTTCATTGAACCTTTGATGGATGATGTAGGCACGAACGTGAAAAACGCTGCAAATCCCTACACAACGGTTTATTATTTTGTCTGCAGAACACCCTACTGTTACAGATCACAGCTCTCTGTATAGAACACCCTTCTGTCACAGATCACAGCTCTCTGTATATAGGATATAGGGCATACATCACAGCCCGTCAGTTTAGTACCTATTCGCCACGACAAATTAATATCATGAGTTGACTGTTCAAGCAGTAGCTAAAATGGCAGAAAGAAACACTAATGTAGTTTGAAGATAAATTTTTGATGTGAAGTGAAAAATATTCGGTCCCTGAACCGGGATTCGAACATCTGGTTTCGAGTGTAAGAGTCGGACGGACGCCTAGACCACTCCACTACGAAGCCTCCTGTCGTGGGACAAGTGATATGCGCTCTCAACCCAGCTTGATGCCTGCATACACGCTGCTCTTTAGGACAGATTTTATACCAAATTTCACGGCGACATCGTAGAATGCTCAAGATGATCTTAGAAATTCAGAAAAAATCAAACTATTTAAAAATGCGAGAAAAACCACACCTCAAAATAAAATATTCCGAGATAGGGATATTCCGGATATTTTAACCCCTATTTACATAACCCCTTAGAGACTCCTGGAACGGCGAGCTTCGAGGACCAACTAGAGCCCAAAGGGACCTACATACAAAATTTCGTGAATTTTGGTTCATGGGAAAAAGCCGCGGACGGCGGACGGACGGAAATATTTTTATTCAATGTTCGTATTCTACGTCCCTTGAAACAACCATGAAGTTTTAAGGGTTAAAAATTTTTTTTTCATGGTCGATTCCAAAGGTTAATTATGAACATAATAAACCAAAACAGCACTGACTGCGATTGAAAGCATTAAATAAAAAACCTGAATCATAATTATGAAATGTTGTCGGGGGTCAGACCTCAGGGTACGATGGCACTTCAATTCAATGGAAAGTCTCATGAGCTTCCGTTTCAGATATATTCACATAGCAACATACCCTCATACTGTAAACTCCGCTGACCTGGTTTTCGGAACTTTTCATAGTTACGGCGAAGGATAAACAACCATAAATATGGATAAAAAAAAATGTGAATGTTATATATTGAAACCACGAACCGACTTACTGATGCATTTTGAATATATTTATCCTCTGTATCCTTACGACGGGACGTGCTTTGAGTAACAATCTGTAGAGGAAGGAACCTACGCTATACACGTTCAGTTTTACATCGTACGTAGGGGTATATAAGTCACATTAGGAAGATGGGGGGGGCCTCTGCTAAGATTTAAACCGAGATGAGACCAGGATGAAAATGAATCCTAGCTATTCCCCCGAGTTTCGTTCAAAATGGAATATCCAATTACTTACCGAACAATATCGGAATATCGGTAGAAGATGGGCCCGTCAAAATTATGATGAAAGCTGAAATTTACGGGATGTTTTTCTCTTAAGCGGATGCCCGTAAGTTTTGGTTTATTATTTTCAGTAATGAACCATTGGAATCGTGCATGAAAAAAAAAATTCTTACCCCCCTCAAAATTTGATGTTTTACGTTTCAAGGTATGTAGAATCCGAAAATGCAATAAAAATATTTCTGTCAGTCCGTTTCTTAGTTACCATGAAAAAAATTGATGAAATTCGGGTTATAGGTTCCGTTCGGGGTCTAGTTGGTCCTCGAAGCTCGACGTTACTATGTCAGTCATCTCTAAGGGGTTCAAAATAAGGGTTGAAATTTTCAGAACGCCGAAAACTTCCGATAGAAGGGTATGGTTTTTTTTACGTTATTAAATTTGTCTTGAGCTAAACAATTTTTTGAGACCACCCGGAGCATTGTACGTCCAGCCGTTCGTGAGCACCAAAAAGCTTCGTCAACACGATCGTGAATCAAACGGTATGAATCCGGCCCGGATATAATCGCTAGGGAGCATCTGATTATAATCAAGGATGGCAGTATGAAGTCGAGTTGTTTGTTCTGCGATATTATTTCATTTGATAAGTGATGGACTATTTGATTTTGTTGGTAGGTACTTCTGAATTTTGAACAAACGTTGAAGTATTATTAATGGGTAAATTATTACACAATGGAAAATTATTACAGACCGGCAAATTATTACACAACGGTGAATTATTACACAACGGCTCATCTACCCAGAAGGGGCTGGATTTTGTTGATAGGTACTTTTGCAACTTGAACAACAGTTGAAGTATTATTGATGGGCAAATTATTACACAACGGTTCATTATTCTATCTCCGTAGAAGGAGAACCTATACAGGTAACTTATTACACAACGGTTTAGGTAGGTACTTAGTAACGAGTACGGGGTTAGGTACTAACCTACGGAGGGTAATGTACATAATTGTGTAGAATACGGAGACCTGTGATCTGTAACAGGATGGTATTCTGTACAAAATAATAAACCGTTGTGCAGGGATTTGCAGCGTTTTTGGATAGGTACTTACGTCTGGTGAAGTGTGGCGATGAGCACAGGGATAGGAAGGGACGATTTCTTCCGCGGGCACCGCACTTACACAATTTGAAATTCAACTAAAAAGCCGAAAGCAAGGAAAATTAGACGGAGCCTGGTGCTGAACGCATCGAGGATAGAACGTGAGTGTGAAAAAGCTACGTTCCGTAGGACCTGTTGCGGGGGGGGGGGGGGGCTATCGCCTGCTTATCGCCAGTGTTTGCATACACGATTTATTTTAAGAATTTTTAATTCATCCCTCCTTCATCACCCACAAACCAACCCCTCCGGTCCAATATTTACAATTCAGGTGGTCAGGTGGTCTCAGGTCAGATAGCTGAATTACCCTAAACACATAGGCACCTCGGGTGGGTATTAGGGAATTTTCGATGAAAGGCGCTATTGCAATGGGTCAACCATTTTAGTACAAGTATTTTTCAGACATTTTTTCGCTCCTTTTCCGTTTCAGAGGAGGAGGCTACAATTCTGAATACCTACATCTCTACGACAATACGATTTGAAAAAATCCAAATTCCAACAAAAGATTCGTAACGGGCAAATCTGTAAGGATGGCACAACGACTTAGTTCGAGTGGATTCCCCTCGGAGCCTGTCGCGCATGTGTAGTAGGTACTTAGTTTGACAAATATATTTTCGGTTTTGACAACAAATTTGTACAAGCCCAACCGATACTCCCCGCAAGGGTAAAACACAAAACGGGTATAGCCCGGCATGATAAGACTCCAGTGTGGAATCCAGACGAACTAAAAATTTCTAGTGACGCCGTCCTCTGTCAAATTTTAGCTCTTGTGGCTCAAAAACCGCTACAAATCCGTCAAAATGGCTAAATAAAATTACCCGGTATATATTCATCTTCTATTAACTTGCTTCTATTTTCTACCATCTTCTATTGGTTTATTATTCTGTGAATAATACACCTATGTATTCGCTCAGCAAAAAAATTTTATAACCCCCTCAAAATTTTTTCTTTTCCGTTTCAAGGTGCGTAGATTCCAAAAATGCAATGTCCGTCCGCCGTCCGCCGTATCATGTGTACTGGCTTCATTTTCGGTCTAAAAAATTTGTTCTTTCGCGCACATGCTCCATTTGGGCCTTAGTTGTGTCCCGAAACTTTTTAGCCCTATCGAAATATACCCAGGGGTGTTATGAGTGAAAATGTGTATAGAAATAGGTACTTTTTGTGTTTTAGTAACATGTTAGTAAAATGAGCTTTTGAGGTATCGTTTCCCACGTTTTTGGGGATGAGAAGACCGAATATGAAGTCGATTTTGACCAAAGAGTGGAAAATTAAGGTTGTACCAGATGTTCAGCTCCCAAAACTGATTTTTTATGAGTCAAAAACCTGGGAAATCGTCTGAAATCACCATCAATTTGTAGAATAACACTGGGAAAAGTGTCAACACGTGGATCAAGACGATTAAATGGCACTATCTATGATCAAAGATAATTTGAAAAAAAAACCACAGCCATGCAGCATGGCTATTATAAGAGCGAATTTTCGAAGAAATAACTGATTTTATGTAAAATGTGATGTTTGGGATATCCCATTCAAATATGGGCAATCTTAAACTTATTGGGTAATTATAGGTATTCAAGTATGTACGTATATTGTAGTATTGGTACTACAATATACGTACAGTTACGTATCCAACATACGTACAGTACGTATGTTACGTATCCAATACAGAGTAGGTATTGGATACGTAACAAATTTTTTGTTCCATTTTTGCCGAGTAACACCTCGGTTTGTAGATTTTCCAACGCTGAACACGATGGTGAAGTCAGAATTGCGATATCCCATTCCGTTATCAGATTAGAGCAGACGAACCAGGAAGAACATCTCAAGAAATAACCACGTTCCTTCATCTTCAAAGTGCTCCAGTTTGAGAACGGAATGAGATATCGCAATTCTGATTTCACCATCGTGTTTAGCGTACAAAAACCTTTAAAATGAGGTGTCACTTGTCAGACTGTTTCATTTTGGGAATTTATGGGTAATTTTCCCCCCCTAAATTTCCCCAAAACTCCCCCTTAGAGTGACCCGATTCTGCCCATCTACGAACTTAGCCTGTCGATTGCCAAGACAGATTTTTCGTGCAAATTTGAACTTTTTATCTCAATTCTTTCGAGAGTTATCGTCTGGAATGACACATACATATTTATATAAATATATATACTTAGATATATATAATTTTTGGTGTCTTTCGGCAGTGAATTCAGGATGGTCTGAAACGGATTTTGGTATAAAAATCTTTCGGAAATTCGAGTTTTAAAAATGTTGGACCGAGAACAATACCTAGCTTCCTTTTCTTCGAAAATTCGCTAAAAAGGGGAGCTTACCTAACTCGTGTTTTGGGGGCCAAAATTAGTGGAAACCACCAGAAATAGCTATTTCAATTATTTTACATGAAAGAAACAATAAATAAACAGCCAACATTCATGTTGGTATGTCCAGTAGAATAATAAACCCATGTGAAAAGGACTTTGCAGCGTTTTTCGTTTTTGGGTCACGGTGTGTTGTTTTGTGACGTACTCCCTGACGATTGCCGTGGGGGGGGGGGGGGGGGGGGAGGACCGACGGAGCTCGATGGACAGCAGCTTTCTAGGAGCCTTGCCCAGTGATTTGCTTGTTGACAGTGACGAGTCGGTGGACAACATGTGCTGCTCTCTACCAATCGACAACGAGGCTCCCTATGTTGACGCAATTAGTTGATTTTCCCTGTCATTTCCTCGTGTATTTACAATGGGGCGTTTCAACGCACAAATCCTTCAACCACACACCAGCGAAATTAGGTGCATTATTCAGGAGGCAAAATTGACCGCTGTTGGGATTTCCCCACGTGGCTCAAAAATACAATTCCTTCTAAAATGGTTGAAATACCAGGGTATAAGATTTTTAGAAATGACAATACAGAAAGCGAGGGGGGTGGCGTGGCGTTATACTTGAAATTAGGGATGTCCGATACTTCAAAAGTATCGATATATATATCATATCGATACATCTAAAAGTATCGATACTTATGGGACACAAGGGACTTATGGGGTACAAGGGAATTCACAAGTATGCCTGCTATTGCGACGGTCTGCAAGGCCCTGGTTCTTCCAATCTTGGAGTATGCATCTTCTGTCTGGTGCCCGTCATACGCTGTGCACAAGTACCGGCTTGAGCGAGTCCAGAACAAATTCTTACGATTTGTTGCTTTCAAGCTGGGTATCCCATCGGCCGTTGTTGAGTACGATCTTATTCGTCAGAGGTGCCGCCTGGAGTCCCTTGAGAAGCGTCATGGCTCAGCCGATCTCACTTTGCTGTTCAAGCTGTTAAACAACCAAACCGACTGCCCCACACTTCTGTCGAAGATCAGCCTTGTTGCACGGCGAACCTCTGCTCGCTCGCCAATGCTGTTTTACATCCCTTTTTCCCCTACAAACTACCAGAGAAGCCGACTCCTACGCAGAATTCCTCGCAGTGCGCACCTCTTCCTGACTGTTAACCCCGATTTCGACTTTTTTCACTCCTCTCTTGCCACGTTAAAGTCGCAACTTTCCTCGTCCCCAATCATCTATACCCCCCCCCCCCCCCTTGAAATCAGACATCCAATACAAAATTATTCTTGAATCCCCTGAAATATCTGAAATCGAGTATATTTTTGTTGAGGTGGCCGTTCATGGACTGCGACTTTTGCTTGGTGTGGTGAATCGTCTCACAGATTACCGTATAAATATTCTCCATCTTGAACCTACGTTGGAGCGTTTGTTGTATGAATACGAGGAAGTGATTGTCATGGTGATTGTAATCTTAATCCCATTAATAATGTCAAGAGGCTTGTCATTATTAATGGAATTAAAATTAGGGATTTTCATTCCTTTCTGCCTTCTCTTGGATTGGCAGTCGGCCAGTCGGGCCCACGCATGTGACTGCCTCGCGTTCTTCCACGATAGACCTTTGCATCATGAAACGTACCGATCTCCTGATGGGCTTCGACGTCTTCGACGTTCCTGGAGTCAGAGCCCACAAATGCCTGAAAGCAGCATCACGCTAACCAGTTAAATAGCTTGTCCCAAAAATAACCAGGATACGAAACTAAGAACAACAATAAAGCTGAAGTACTGGAGTGTGCTCGAGGCCTCTCATGAGGGCCTTTATGAGAGGGTGTCTTCTTCACCTCAATGATTACATGCTTCTGCTGGATAAATTATCCCCTTATCACGAATTCCGTGTTCGGCATCCGTCTACACTTTGGTTCTCGCCAGAAATGAGAAAGCCTATCCAAAAACGAGACTCAATGCACAGGCGCTGGAAACGATCCGACGATAAACAGCATGAAAGTTTATATAAAAAACAACGCAGCTTTGTCAAATCTCTCATTCGGTATGCCAAGAAAGCCTAAACCCACCGTCCCTAGATATCAGAACCAGTTTGGTCCCTACAAGTTTGGGTTACGTAGAATCCGAGGCAATCCTCAAGACCCAATCCAGTTTTCTGCTGAAGATCTCAACTCCGAATTCTTAAAGGACTCCCCTCAGTCAATCCCTTCAATTTCAAATCCTCATGATTATGACGGCTTTTCCTTCCATAATGTTGAGTGCGATCATGTGCTTCTTGCTGCTAGTCAGATTAAATCCAAGGCTATGGGTATGGATGAAGTCCCCTAACATTTTACAGTCTTGCTATTGCCTGTCATATTGACTCATCTAACTTACCTTACCAATGCTTGTATTACTAGATCGATTTGGAAGAACGCTAAAGTTTAGTGGTTTAGGGGTTGCCATCGTCTACCGATAGGCTATTAGGTGAGGGCGAAGAGATTTGGCTTCTCCTCGTTGTAGTTTTTATTCCAACCGGTTTCGCCACTAGGCCCTCATCAGGGGTCTACAACATATTCGCACTGTCATGACAAGTTTGCTCCTTTCGCTTCTAGATTGCTTAGTAACAGCCATTCGCCTGTAGTATAATTTTACTGAATAGATTCATAGGTATATTTATATAATTCTATGTTTGGCGTTGAATTCCACTCTCACTTGGAATGATCATGTGAAGAAAATTTCTCGCTCAGATTATGCCTCTCTTCACTCTCTCAAATACGTATCATTTTGCACCCCTATCCACATCCGTCTTGTCGTGAGTCCCTCCCGGGAACACTCCACTACAACCTTAAAGCTCTCACCAATATTCCTATGTAAAAATTACCTTCCGCTAATAAACATCTGAGTGGGGAGACAGGCAACAGAATCCAGGGGACACAACCTGGGCCCCCCCCAAAACTCCCAACAGGGGAGTTGGAGGGAGAGGCCTCCAGTTCCTATATAACCCTGGATCCTGGGGCTTTAGCTTCATTCGACACTTCCTCTAACCAGCTCTCTCTTCTCTCTCTACCTTCCTCCTCCCAGATGCCTGGTGGTATCCGCCGCTCTGGGAATTCACCTCCTACCTTCTCCTCTTGTCTACATCGGTGGATATCCGCCGCCTAGACAAGCACCTTCCTTCCTTCACCCACATCGGTGGATTACCGCCGCCTGGGTGAATTTCCTTCCTCTCGCCTACATCGGTGGATTACCGCCGCCTAGACGAGATTCCTTCCTTCACTCACATCGGTGGATTACCGCCGCCTGGGTGAATTTCCTTCCTCTCACCTACATCGGTGGATTACCGCCGCCTAGGTGAAATTCCCTCGCTCTCATCTATTCACTCCTTCACGCCACCGTGATGATAAATTTAAATTCATCACAGTGGTGAACCCGACGTTCATCCAACCTTCTACCCTTCCTCCCTTCTTACCACCTCATGTGTCGCCCCCAGTCTAGTTCGGTGTCCCGCATTTTAAATTCACATTTAAAATAGTCAGTTTAAATTCGCAATTTTGGCCCACCCGCATCCGCTCAAACAACTCTCAACGCTCCGCTGCAACCACCTCCGCTGCCGCAAATTGCGAATTTTAAAAAATTCAAAACCTCACCCAATTTGAATTTTGTTTCCAGACACCTCAACTATGGACCCGAACTCGCCGTCACCGCCGCTCCTCCGGCCGTCCCTGCTGCAGCCGCCGACCGCTGCGACATCTGACGCAACCGACAACCCCTTCACAAGCCTCTCATCACCCGGCTCCACCGCATCCGCCGCCGCCGCTGCCGCCGCCGCTGCAGCTGCCGCACACGCCGCCGCCGACGTCACGACGGCCTCGGCGTCATTCCCGCTGTCACTGCCCCCCTTCTACACGCACGACCCCGCACTCTGGTTCTTCCAGGTCGACGCTGCGTTTTCTGCCGCCAACATCCGCAGCCAGCGTACCCGCTACTCCCGCATCATCTCCCTGTTACCATATGAGATCCTCCTGCAGACATCTGACATCTCCCCCGACGCCACGGCCGCCTACGACGACCTCCGCAGCCGCCTCATCAACTTATACCAGCCCTCCAAGATCGCACGTATCGCAGCGCTATCCCAGCCCCAACATCTCGGCGATTTGAAGCCCTCCCACCTGTACCGTCGCCTACGTCATCAGCTACACGACATCGTGACGGCCGACATCGCTCGGACGTTCTGGCTGCGAGCCCTTCCCCACCCCATCCAGATGGCGCTCGCCAGCCACCTCGACGGACCGGACGAGCCGCTACTCCGTCTGGCCGACACGGTCTACGACCTCGCCGCGGCCGCCAGCGTCACGGAGGTCGCCGCACCCCGCTTCCCCACCCCACACCGGGACCGATCGCCGTCTGAAGAGCGCCGCCGGCCCCCCTCCCTCCACCGGCGCCGCTCCCTCTCCGTCGATCGCCGGCCAACCCCCTCCTCCGACCACCGACGCCAGCGCTCGGCCGACCGCCGCACCGTCTCCCCCGCCCAGCAACAGAGGGGGAGGTCCCCAAAAACGGCGCCCCACTCCAACTCCACGCGCCCCACCAGGACCTACCTCCCGGCGGACCCCCCCCACCGATGTTTCTACCATGTGAACTTCGGTGGGGAGGCCCGCAAATGCCAGCCCCCCTGCTCCTACTCCTCCAAGCAGGGAAACGCGGACGCCCGCCGGTAAATCCGGCGGGCCCCCCTCCTCGCCAACACGGGGGGGATCACCACCAACCCCTCCCCGCCCGCATTCACACCACCTCCACCTCGCCTCGCTACCCCTCCTACGCCGCCGCCACGGCTGCCAACCTCCCGGCCGCATCTGACGGCGCCGCTAAACACCCCACCTCTCCATCAACTGCTCCCCCACCCCGAGTCAACCCCCCCAAGCCCGCCTCCAGGGCTGCCAACCTTCCGGCCGCCACTAGCGCCGCCACTCCCGTTCCCCCACCCCGGAACGGCCCCTCCAAGCCCGCCTCCAGGGCAGCCAACCCTCCGGCCGCCACCAGCGCCGCCGCTACCGTTCCCCCACCCCGGAACGGCCCCTCCAAGCCCGCCTCCAGGGCAGCCAACCCTCCGGCCGCCACCAGCGCCGCCGCTACCGTTCCCCCACCCCGGAACGGCCCCTCCAAGCCCGCCTCCAGGGCAGCCAACCCTCCGGCCGCCACTAGCGCCGCCGCTACCGTTCCCCCACCACGGAACGGCCCCTCCAACCCCGCCCCCAAGACGACCACCCCTCCGGCCGCCACTCGCGCCGCCACTACCGTTCCCCCTCCCCGGAACGGCAAAAAATCACCCCGCGTCTCCTTCGCGGGGGACCAACCACCGCCATCGCACCCGCCCATCACCTCGGACAAACCAAGCCCCCCCCCTCCGACGGACACCAACACCTCGCCAATTTTACCTCACTCCGCCCCAGCTCATCAACGCCTGTTCCTGAAATGTTCAAAGACGCACGTCCCCTTCCTCGTCGACACAGGGGCGGCGCTCTCTATCTTCCCCAATAATATTCTCCGGCGACAGGCGCGTTGTTACCGGCAACTCCTCTACGCCGCCAACGGTACTACCATCCCCTCGTACGGGACGTACCGCTCATCAATTCATATGAGCGGGCTCGCGTACGAGTGGGAATTTACCGTGGCGGACGTAGAGAAAGCTATCCTGGGGGCCGATTTCCTCGCATATTTCGGCCTCCAGGTAGACGTCCGTAACGCGCGCCTGCTCGACCCCTCCACCCAGAAACCCATCCCCGGGTTCATTCATGCAGTGGATCGGCCCCCGTCCCAGTTTGAACAACTCCTCCTCAACTACAAACCCCAGCGCCGCCCCTCGGCCCACATCTCACAGACCCAGCACTTCATAGAAACCTCTGGCCCCCCAATATCCGCGAAAGCACGACGCCTCCACCCCCTCCAACTCTCACAGGCCCGCAAACATTTTGATCTCCTCATCAAAGACGGCATTATCCGTCCCTCCAAATCCCCGTGGGCTTCTCCACTACATATTGTGCAGAAGCCTAACGGGGATATCCGCCCATGCGGCGACTACCGCCGCCTCAATGCCCGTACAACCCCAGACCTTTACAACGTCCCGCATCTCAGAGATTTCTCTTCCCACCTGCACAACACAACCATCTTTTCTACACTCGACATCTCCCGTGCCTTCCATCACATTCACATCTACCCCCCTGACGTTCCTAAAACAGCTATCATCACCCCTTTCGGCCTGTTCGAGTATATCAAAATGGGTTTCGGCCTCCGTAACGCTGCCCAAACATGGCAGCGTTACATGGACAACATACTACGAGGCCTACCCTTCGTCTTCTGTTTTTTGGACGACGTACTGATCGCTTCCCGAGACCCAACCGAACACCTCGCACACCTGACACAAGTACTTGACATCTTCGCCGCCGAGGGCCTCACCATTAACACTCCGAAGTGCGTCCTCGCCCAGCCCTCCGTCCGCTGCCTCGGCCACCAGGTTTCGTCCGAAGGAATAAAACCCCTACCGGACAAAGTTCACACCCTCACCGATTTCCCACGACCCAACACTGTCTCAGAACTCCGCCGTTTCCTGGGTATGTTGAACTTTTACCGTAGACACATCAAACACGCGGCACAACACCAACAACCACTCATACACGCTATCCCACAACCAGCTAAGAAAAACGATAAACGCCCCATTTCCTGGACCCCCGCCCTCACTACCGCCTTCCAACAATGCAAACAGGACCTAGTTGACGCCGCTCTATTGGCCCATCCCGATCCCCATGCCCCCCTCTCCATCACCACAGATGCGTCCGACTGGGCCATCGGGGCGGTACTCCACCAACACACCGGCGCCACCCCCCAACCTCTCGGCTTTTTCTCCAAAACTCTGTCCCCCACACAAAAAAATTACTCCACCTTTGACAGAGAACTCCTCGCCATCCACGAAGCCATCAAACACTTTCGTGACTTCGTGGAGGGCAGGCAGTTCTCTGTCATAACCGACCACAAGCCCCTCACCCACGCCCTCCTCCAAAACCGAAAATCAGCCTCCCCCCGTCGCCTCCGGCAACTCGAATTTATCGGACAATTCACGTCCGATATTCGTTATTTGCCGGGGGCCGACAACTGCGTCGCCGACGCACTCTCCCGCCCCACCCCTGCGCCGGTGGCGGAGTTACTGCCCTTCCCTTCCCCGCAAACCCTCAAAAACCATCAAACTCCTACCTCCGATCCCGCTCTTTCCCATCTCATCTCCGCCTCAAAATTGGAGCAGCTGCCTCCCCTAGATCTCTGGTGCGACGTATCGGCCGACACACCGCGCCCGTACGTCCCACCGGAGCTGAGGAGGCAGTTGTTCCTACACTACCACTCCTTCCATCATCCCGGCATTCGGGCGAGCCGGGACCTCATCAAAACGCGGTACTTCTGGCCCCATATGAACACGGATATACGTACCTGGGTTCTAGGGTGCCAGAAGTGCCAGCAATTCAAGGTCTCGGCTCACCCCCATGTACCTCCTCAACCTATCCCCGATTCTCTCCCGTGGGAACACGTCCACTTGGATCTGGTCGGCCCTCTTCCCCCCTCCGAGGGGAAGAGGTATTGCCTCACCATGATCGACCGTGCGACAAATTGGGTAGAGTGTATCCCACTCACCCACATTACCGCGGACGCCGTCGCCGCGGCCTTCCTCAATCAATGGATCAGCCGCTACGGTTGTCCGCGGACACTCACGGTCGATCAGGGGAGGCAATTTGAATCAGCCCACTTTGCCGACCTGCTCCGTTCCCTCGGGATTCAGAAAATCCGCACCACTCCTTATCACCCCCAATCCAACGGGAAAATAGAGCGGTGGCACTCGGTCCTCAAGCAAGCCATCTCCACATCAGCCACTTCCCCTTCATGGACCAAAACCCTCCCCTACGTTCTACTTAGCCTCCGCACTTCCGCCCGTCCTTCAGACAACACAAGTCCCGCACAACACGCTTTTCGTGACCCTTTACGTTTGCCAGCCGACATCTTCACCCCACACCCCACCCCGTCAATTAACAGGGAACCACTCCGCACAACAACACCACACAACGACACCACCTATCCCACACGTTTTTACACAGCCACTCACATGTACTTGAAGGAGCCCGGCATCCACAAAACATTTTCACCTCTCTACGCCGGGCCCTTCCACGTCATCCGCTCCACAAACACCACGGCTACCCTGTTAATTGACGGGAAGCCCCACACTGTACCCCTCGCCCGATGTAAACCAGCCCCCGTCCTCCCAGACACTTCGCCCCACACCACTCACCCGACCACCCCTACACCACACACGCCACACATCACCTCCATTTCGCCCGCCGGACCCCAACGTCGCCACCCACCTCCGCGACGTCCCGGGTACCGGCTCCCACCGGCTCTTCCCCTTCACCACCGCCCCGGCAGTGAAGGGGCCCCTCTGTCAGTCTTCACTAACGTGAAGACTGTTAGAGGGAGTCGCCTCCCTCACCCCATCACCTCACCATCATTACACATTCACCACATTACACTGCACACTGTCCACACCCAGGGAACGGCGGATTTCACAACCCCGCTCCGATCTGCCTCCCCTGAAACCGTACCAAAAAATTGTACATACCTGTAAATACCTATACATACCTGTAAATACTACTTGTAAATACCTTGCACCTGTAAATATCTAGCTATCTATCTGACTATCACCCCTCTTATCATCATCATCGAACTCATCACCTTTGTAAATATTGTCACTTCATCAAATTTTTCATCACACCCTCCTTGTACATATGTTTCCCATCATCAAATTTCGTCTACTTACATCTACTTACATCTACTTATGTCTTACTTCTACTTATGTCTTACATCTACTTACATCTACTTACATCTACTTACATCTACTTATCTACTTATGTCTACTTATGTCAACTTATGCCTCCTTATTCTACTACTTGTATATCACCCTAGATTTAAGACACCTCCGGTCACTCTTCTGCCTTCAGCACTGCAATTGTTTGTTTCAGCCTTCAGCTCCTGTATCCTTGCGCCTTCAGCTTCCCCTTTTTGTTTCCGCAGCCCTCAGCCACTGTCAACTTGAGCCTTCAGCTACCTCAAACATTGGTTCGAACTGGGGGGACCTCTGTCGTGAGTCCCTCCCGGGAACACTCCACTACAACCTTAAAGCTCTCACCAATATTCCTATGTAAAAATTACCTTCCGCTAATAAACATCTGAGTGGGGAGACAGGCAACAGAATCCAGGGGACACAACCTGGGCCCCCCCCAAAACTCCCAACAGGGGAGTTGGAGGGAGAGGCCTCCAGTTCCTATATAACCCTGGATCCTGGGGCTTTAGCTTCATTCGACACTTCCTCTAACCAGCTCTCTCTTCTCTCTCTACCTTCCTCCTCCCAGATGCCTGGTGGTATCCGCCGCTCTGGGAATTCACCTCCTACCTTCTCCTCTTGTCTACATCGGTGGATATCCGCCGCCTAGACAAGCACCTTCCTTCCTTCACCCACATCGGTGGATTACCGCCGCCTGGGTGAATTTCCTTCCTCTCGCCTACATCGGTGGATTACCGCCGCCTAGACGAGATTCCTTCCTTCACTCACATCGGTGGATTACCGCCGCCTGGGTGAATTTCCTTCCTCTCACCTACATCGGTGGATTACCGCCGCCTAGGTGAAATTCCCTCGCTCTCCTCTATTCACTCCTTCACGCCACCGTGATGATAAATTTAAATTCATCACACGTCTCCAGCTCTTCAAATCTCTTCTCCTACCACACTTCAATTATTGCTCCATTTTGTACATTTGATCACTTGATCACAATGCCCTGACCCGTCTGAAAGTAACTTTTAATTCATGCGTGCGATATGTATTCGGACTGAGACCTCGAGGGCACGTTTCTGCTTACACTGTGCGCCCCTTGGGAATGGATCTCATCACGTACCTTCAAGTGAGGGGTGCATGTTTTGTTTTTCGTGCCTCGCATAATTGCTATCCCGAGTATGTGTCACTTATGTTTAGCATGGGCAGTTCCTCAAGAGCTCATAATTTGAGAGTCGTGGTTCACTCCAGTCGTGCCATGAGCCAGTCCATAACGGTAGCAGGGGCGAGGGCGTGGAATTGTATACGAACTAAATCACTCGCGAAGAAATCGTGGAAACCCATTTCAAAGAAAAACGGAGTTACTGAAAAAATAGTCTATTTACACTAATACACGAAAAACGCAAAAAACACTGGTATACCGGTTTCGGTGATCAAACCATCGTCAGTAACACACAATAACTCCGAAACCGGTATAACAGTGTTCGTGTATTAGTGGAAATAGACAATTTTTTCAATAACTCCGTTTTTCTTCGTGGAATTGTCTCCCTGTGGCCATACGGTGCTCCCAGTCCTTGGGAATTTTCAGGTGGGTGGTTGAGCGGCATTTCCTGGCTGAGTAAGGCTTCCTCCTTCTTTTCTTTTCATTTTTCTTTTTCCTCCTTATTACTCCCACTTTTATTTTTTTCTACACTTGTTCGTATTTCTTCTACTTCTCTTTCCTTCTCTGATCATTCCACCTAGTTCCCACATCTCATCATTGTACTACAACTACATTCATTTCAATGACATTCATCATATTAAAATTAGCTGTAGGTACTGGGTTTGATTTGATATACTTTCTATTTTTTTCTTCTTATTTCATTACCTACTTTAGGTTTGTTCCCTGTGAACTGGTTATTTTCTTATTTACGCTTACTTGTGCGCGAGGTGGGATTTATTTCCTATGCACAAATATATCGATTATTATTATTATTATTATTATTATTATTATACTTACAGGTACAGTCGTCATTCGGTCGTGATAATGGTCATTCGCCGTAATAATGGTTATTATAGGTTCATACTTCTCTCCTTTCTCTACCGTAATTTTACATAATATTAACAATTATATCTTTTCTCATTCATCAATAGTCTCATTTAATTGGTTAGATTTAGACAGTTAGGTACTTACAGGTATAGTTCGTGATAATGGTCATTCGTCGTAATTTGGGTTGTTATAGGTTTCTTGTTCTTTCTACTGTAATTTTACGTACCTAATAAGTTAACAATCTTGTCTTTCTTTCTTTAATACAGTAATTAAATTTATACATGTACTATGAGCTACAGGTTGTAATTTAAGGGATTTAACAGGTACTTCATGATTAGGATGAATTAGTTAGGTAGATACTTGAAAACAGTTTTTGTCATTTTTTTGTCACTTGTCAGGATATTTATGATGGTGTGGTACTCCAACTCTATGTATCTTTTGTTTATTTTTATTTTTAGGTTTACCTGTAATATTACATATAGGAAAATTATATTATTTCTCTCTCTCTCTCTTTTAGGTTACGTTGAGTTTAGTTAGATGAGATGTTTCTGCTTGTATTTAGTGGTATATGTTTTGGTTTATTATTCTGTGAATAATACACCTATGTAATCGCTCAGCAAAAAATTTTTATAACACCCCCTCAAACTTTTTTCTTTTCCGTTTCAAGGTGTGTAGATTCAAAAAATTCAATGTCCGTCCGCCGTCCGCCGTCCGCCGTATCACGTGTACAGGCTTCATTTTCGATCTAAAAAAGACGTTCTTTCGCACACATGCTCCATTTGGGCCCTAGTTGTGTCCCGAAACTTTTCAGCCCGATCGGAATATACCCAGGGGTGTTATGAGTGAAAATGTGTGTGAAAATAGGTACTTTTTGCGTTTTAGCAACATTTTGGTAACATGAGCTTTTGAGGTATCGTTTTCCATGTTTTTGGGGACGAGAAGATCGAATATGAAGTCGATTTTGGCCAAGGAGTGGAAAATTGAGGTTGTACCAGATGTTCAGCTCCCAAAATTGATTTTTTATGAGTCAAATACCTGCGAAATCACCATAAATTTGTAGAATAACACTAGAAAAAGTGTCAACACGTGGATCAAGACGATTAAATGATGGCACTACCAATGATCAAAGATAATTTGAAAAAAAAAAAAAGATCGTACCTACCTAATTTGTGTTTTGGGGGCCAAAATTGGTGGAAACCATCAGAAATAGCTATTTCAATTATTTCACATGAAACAAACAATAAATGTACAGCCAACATTTCTGTAGAATAATAAACCCCATGTGACAAGGACTTTGCAGCGTTTTTACTTCAATTCTCACCTTGTTTTGTTTTTCCTCCGTTGCGTAAACTTCGTCATTAGGCACTGAAAATTCAGTCAAATAGCTATTGAGGTTTTTAATTTCTGAAGATCTTCAAGCAGTATCTTCAAACCCTTCATCTCTCATCAAATCCTGCTACCACCTGTTCGCAGATGATTTTCAATTTTACCACCACTGCGTTGTAGACAAACTGGAGGAGGGGGATTTCACTGGTGAACCAGGAATTGAGGATGATCTACCAATGGGCTGCCTCAAATAACATCCGCCACAACCCAACCAATTCCTAGTCAGTTATTATCTGGAAGTCCTCACTACACACCAGGCTTCTTTCACAAATTCAGGTCAACAACAGAGTTATCCCCGACTCATCACAGGTTAAAAATCTCGGAATAATAATTGGGATGATCTATCCTGGAGACAGAACACGGCTGCTATAGGTAGGAGAGTGTATGGGGCGTTGAGTTCTCACCGGAAACTTCCATTTAGCAGAACAGAGGATCTCCGATTGAGACTTGTGAGGGTGCTACTTGTTCCGCTGATCTCTTATGGTGACTCAGTTTTTGCCCTCTTTCTCGATGCTGAGTGCAGCAGAAGACTCCAGGTACTATACTAGTTAAAGCATACACAAGATTTGTGTTTAGCTGAAAGAGTAGGGGGCATATCTCGGGTCACAGAAATAAAATCCTAGGCACTGATGTGGTTTATTTCTCCAGCATAGACCGTTGATACTGATTTTTAAGCTCATCAACCATCCCATTATCCCCCAGTATTTTTTTAAAAAATTTATAATTTAGCCCGTTGTAAGAGGCTCATACAGACTCGTACGTCATGTAGACATTACTACAATTCATTAAAGGTAGCTGGAGCAAGGCTATGGAATGCTTTGCCACTGAGTGCTCGAGCCCTTCCTACCCTTGCTCGCTCCAGAGGTGCATTAGCCGCACGACACACCGAATGACAGCCCTTTCTTCTTTTCACTGCTTTCTTCTTTCCTACTCTCTACTCTTTGCCCCTTTTCTACTATACCCCTTCTTTACCTGCAAGCGAGTTTTCGTGCGACCTACTATTTAACTGGCCCGAAAACCCAAAAATGTTCTTTTCTATGCGCCATAAGAATTCGTCTGCTAAATGATATAAACTTACTTATATTAATTTTTTGTGTTTTCCTTTTAAACATTTAACTTAGTGATTCATATTTTTTAATGTTCGGATTACTCCACACTCGGTGGGACTTGTTTCCTAAATGGTAGTATAATAAAAAAATAAAAACTGGTATGGAATGGCGACCCAAGACTGAAAAAGCCTATTTAAATAGTTTAAAACATTTTCTCATTATGTGGGTCAAATTCGATATTTTATCCGATATCACAGAAAATCGCCAAAAATCAGTTCAAATTCACTGAAATGTTTTATTTAAAACAGTAAAAATTGACGTACCTAAACCGAAAGGGAGTACGTTGTTTGGAAAATTCACTCCTACTGTACTGCCTGATTAATCTGGGTCCGAAGGTCGACAGAACACTTCCCTATACCTGCTATGCTCTCGACGGTCTGATGACGATGTCCTTACACCAAATAAGCGCTTGCCTCGAGCACTCGACCAGCTAGTGACCACAGTATCCCCCGGAAGGTACTTCTACGACTAGCAGAATTAACCCTTTAAGATGGAAGAGGATACGGATCAGTCTCGCAGTAACGCGACCGTTCTTGTTTATGTACCTGCAACGATCGTATGACCAACGTGGATGGAATTTTTTTATAGCTATCGCAGCCAATCCTAGTTAAACACTGGGAATATAATACACAGCTAATAGGCATTTTTGTAGAACACCACATCAGACTTTTAATACTTAAACTTAAACCAAATTTAAACCTAGTTTAATACTTTAACTTCTTAATAATTAAACTTTTCAACATTTTTTCTCAAACTGGAACACAGAACTTTTTTTTTTCATTCCCTCTAAATTTATTTGAAGTATGACTTTTTGTGTTTTAGTAACATGAGCTTTTGACGTACCGTTTTCCATGTGGGACGAGAAGACCGAATATGAAGTCGATTTTGACCAAAGCGTGGAATCTAACGAAGTTTCAGCCTTAAATTTACGTTAAATTTTGGTCTAAAAACGTCGTTCTTCCGCACAAAGTTAGGATCCCCATTTGGGAACACATATGGGTCCCAGCTGTGCTCCGAAACATGGCAGCCAGGTCGGCTTACACCCAGGGGTGTTATGAAAATGGGTGTAAAAATATGGGTTTTCGAGGGATTTTTGAGGTTTTAGTGAATATGAGCTAGTGAGGTAGGTACCGTTTTCCATGTCTTTGGGCGATAAGACCGAATATTAGGTTGATTTGGACCGAAGAGTGAAGATGAGGTTGTAACGAAGGTTAGGCTCCCGAAATTAATTTTTTATTAGTCAAAAACATGAGAAATTGTCTGAAATCACCATAAATTTGTATAACACTAGAAAAAGTTCAACAGGTGAATCAAGACAATTAAATGTACTATCAATGATCAAAAATAATCTGTTTAAAAAAAGTCGAGCCTACTTCGTGTTTTTGAGGGCCAAAATTGGTGGAAACCATCAAAAATAGTCATTTCAATAATTGCACATGAAAGAAACAATAAATGAACAGCCAGAATTTCTGTAGGTATGTCCAATAGAATAATAAACCCATGTGACAAGGACTTCGCAGCTTTTTTGGAACCTACGCACCTTGAAACGTAAAGGAATAAATTTTGAGGGGGTGTTATAAAAATTTTTTGCTGAGCGATTACATAGGTGTATTATGCACAGAATTATAAACCAAAATATAATGTCCGTCCGCCGTATCATCCACATCTACTGTATTTTTGGTCATTCAATAAAATTCGTTCTTTCGCACAGAGGCTCCATTTGGGCCCTAGTTGTGTCCCGAAACGTTGCAGCCCGATCGGAATACACCCAAGGGTGTTACGGGTGAAAAATGGGTATAAAAATAGGGTTTTCTGGTGTTTTGGTAACATAGCTTTTGAGGTATCTGAATATGAAGTTGACTTCGACCAACAGTGAAGAATTGAGGTTGAGCTCCCAAAATTCATTTTGATGAGTCAAATACCTGGGAAATTGTCTGAAATCTCCATAAATTTGTATAGCGACATTAAAAGTAGTATCAACAGGTGAATCAAGACAATTTAATGACACCATCAATGATCAAAGATAATTTTAAAAAAAGTATGAGCCTAATTAGCGTTTTTGGGGACCCAAATTGTTGGTGGAAACCATCAAAAATAGCTATTTAAATTACTGCATGAAAGAAACAATAAATGAACAGCCCAACATTTCTGTAGGTATGTCCAATAGAATAATAAACCCATGTCACTAGGGCTTGGCAGCGTTTTCGTTCATGATCGCATATTTCTTGATACTGGGAAAATATTAATTTGCCACTCTTAATCCCTGCTGTTAGCTCTTTATTAAATTAAATTACCAATTTATTAACATAATTACATAAAATTACCAATACCTACACGTAATAATTTATCGGGCAATGAGGAGTACCCTGACTTCTATTTATTTTGTAATTCCATCCTAAGAATTTTGAGATCACCGCACTCTCCTTCGTCTAATGTTCTTTTTCTATAAGCTTTCAATGTTTCGGCAACAAGTGACGTCACACTGGACAAGGCGGTCCGTCCCAGACACGTCACTTGTTGCCGAAACATTGAAAACTTATAGAAAAAGATTTAGTCATTGTAGGAGAGTGCGATTGGTCTCAAAATTCTTAGAATGGAACCTACTTTCATTTATAAATGGGAAAGTACTGCAAACAGAAGTCATGGGTATTCCTCATTCTACATGGTACAGTCAGTAGGACGTACTGACCTAGATGAATAATTAAGGTTATAATTGTTTTTACCATGTGAAACTGGCCTTAGTAATTTATTTATTTATTTATTTATTTAATGATTACGGGATCACAGATCCCAATTACAATAGAGAATGACTAATGTTTACAAGACAAAGATTGATATATGATCGATTCGACTTCTGCAACGCTAACAAAAAACACAATATAAGAAATACAAAATTAATAGACTAAACAATGTTGGCCAAAAAGTAACTGTTCAATTTCCTCTTAATTACTTCCTCACTCTCAAGATACAAATCAAAATCAACGCCAAGACAATTCACCGTCCTCTGCATCCTTACAATTGGGCTGTTGATACCATAATTTGTCCTACGAAAGTCCGGTACAAAAATATCGTTGCTACGAGTGCAATATGAAGGAACTCTGAAATTTAAGGCCGCAAGCAACGATGGAGCATCGTAAGAGCCACCGATCAGCTTACGGACGAATATAACATCGGAAACCTTTCTCCTGTCCGCCAATGTATTTAGTTTGAGAGCCACCAACATCTGCCGATCGCTGAATTCAACCACACCCAGCGAGCGGGAACACTTGTAGAAAACAAACCTAAGAAACTTGTGCTGGACTCTCTCAATCGCATCACTATGCACCTTGTACAGAGGATTCCAAATAGACGATGCAAACTCGAGCCGAGACCTAACTAATGACACATACAATCGTTTAATGGAATCAGCATTGCGGAATTTTCTTGTGGTTCGCATTAAAAAGCCAAGCTGCCTAAGAGCGCCAGAAACCATACCCCGATAGTGCTCGGTGAATGAAAGTTCGCTATCCACAATAACCCCCAAATCACGTACTCTACGACACCTCTCAAGCATGCACCCATTGATGAAGTAATCCACAGCGATTGAACTCCTAGCTCTAGAGAATGAAATACAGCAGCATTTGGATACATTTAACGTCAGAGAATTTCGAGTGCAATATAAAGTAAGCGCGTCTAGATTGTTCTGAATCACTAATCCATCGTCAGGCGTTCCAACCTCTCGAAAAATTTTTAAATCATCGGCGAACAGGGAAACGTTGACGTCTTCGAAGATATCACAAATGTCGTAAATGAATAATAGGAATAGCAGGGGTCCCAAATGCGAGCCCTGGGGCACTCCTGATGTAGGGCTGAACGAGAACGACGAATCCCAGCCATAGGTTCGGAGCGCTGTCTAGGCTCAAAAGGCAACACACCGAAGCAACAAGGCCGTACGTATCTTTATGGATGTATCAAAACGTATCAAGTTATGGATGTTTTTTCTTCGAGTCATACAAGGAGACTCACGTGGATTCGGCGGTAGTAAATGTACCTATGACATACTGTGTCCAACGAATCGATCGGAAAAATCATTAATAGCCCAATGAGAAACGAATAGTTTGGCCTAGTTATGGGTGGTTCTGCTACGAATTAAATCATTCGCGATGGTGGTTCTGCGTTCGAGTCATTCAGGGAGACTCACTACTCTTCAGTCGTCAGTTATTCATGTTGTTTATAATATTTATTCGTCTGGGCGAAGAATGCAATAGTAACGCTGATTTCAAAAACGCTGCACAGTCCTTGTCACATGGATTTATTATTCTATTTGGACATACCAACAGAAATGATGCTGTTCATTTATTGTTTATTTCACGCGCAATAATTGAAACAGTTGATTTAGATGGTTTCCACTAATTTTGGCCCCCCAAAAAAACGACCTCGGCTCCTTTTTTTCCAGATTATCCTTGAACATACATAGTGCCATTTAATTGTCTTGATTAACCTGCTAATACTACTTCTAGTGTTATTACACAAATTTATGGTGATTTTAGATAATTTCCCAGGTTATTGACTCATAAAAAATGAATTTCGGGAGCTTAACCTTCGTTATAACCTCAATTCTTCACTCTTTGGTCGAAAACAACTTCATATTCGGTCTTCTCGCCCTAAAAAACATGGGAAACTATGCCTCACAAGCTCATGTTCACTAGAACCTATAAAATCCCTCGAAAACCCCTATTTTTACATCCATTTTTCTCCCATGACACCGCTGGGTGTATTCCGATCGGGCTGCCGAGCTTTAGAGCACAACTAGGACCCAAATGTGTTCCCAAATGGGAACCCAAACTGTGTGCGGAAGAACAACGATTTTAGACCAAAATTTAACGTAAATTTAAGGTTGAAACTTCGTTAGAACCTCAATTTTCCACTCTCTGGTCAAAAGCTCATGCTACTCAAACACAAAATACACACAAAAAATAGCTATTTTATACCCATTTTTCACCCGTAACACCCCTGGGTATATTCCGATAGGGCTGCAAAGTTTCGGGACACAACTAGGGCCCAAATGGAGCCTGTGGGCAAAAGAAAGAATTTTTAGACCGAAACTGAAGTAGTTATGCGTGATACAGCGGACGGCGGACATTGCATTTTTGGAATCTACGCACCTTGAAACATAAAAGAAAAAATATTGAGGGTTTGTTATAAAATTTTTTTGCTGTATTCGCAGAATAATAAACCAAAAACGCTGCAAAGTCCTTGTCACATGGGTTTATTATTCTACTGGACATAGTAGAGAATTTTTGGCCGTTCACTTATTGTTTCTTCCATGTGCAATTATTGAAATGGCTATCTATTTTTGACGGTTTCCACCAATTTTGGCCCCCAAAAACACGAATTAGGCCCGGTATTTTTTAACCCGATTATTTTTGATGATTGATAGTACTATTTAATTGTCTTGATTCACCTGTTGATACTACTTTTAGTGTTACAAATGTACGGTGATTTCAGACAACTTCCCAAGTTTTTGACTAATAAAAATGAATTTCGGGAGGTTAACCTTCGTTACAACCTCAATTCTTCACTCTTCGGTCAAAATCAACTTCATATTCGGTCTTCTCGCCCGAAAAAACATAGAAAACGATACCCCACAAGCTCATGTTCACTAAAACCTCAACAATCCCCCGAAAACTCCTATTTTTACACCGATTTTTCTCCCATAACAGCCCTGAGTGTACGCCGATCGGGCTGCCGTGTTTCGGAGCACAACTAGGGCCCAAATGTGTTCCCAACGATTTTGGACCAACATTTATCCCAAATTTAAGGCTGAAACTTCGTTAGAACCTCAATTTTCCATTCTTTGGTCAACATCGACTTCATATTCGGTATTCTCGTCCCCCAAAAACATGGACAACAATACCTCAAAAGCTCATGCTACTCAAACACAAAATACACAAAAAAAATAGCTATTTTATACCCATTTTTCTCCCATAACACCCCTGGGTATATTCCGATCGGGCTGCAAAGTTTCGGGACACAACTAGGGCCCAAATGGAGCATGTGTGCGAAAGACGAATTTTTTAGACCGAAAATGAAGCCGGTACAAGTGATACGGCGGACGGACGGACATTGCATTTTTGGAATCTACGCACCTTGAAACGGAATAGAAAAAATTTTGAGGGGGTGTTATAAAAATTTTTTGCTGAGCGATTACATAGGTGTTATTCCCAGAATAATAAACCAAAAACGGTGCCGGCCTATGGCCGAATCTATGGCTGGGATTTCTATGGCTAACTTCACACTGGTATTATTTTTGAGAAATGTTACAGAACTTACAATTTACAATTCCACGCGTCATTTCGACGCTAAGCCGGGAATTTGAGGTGTCAAGTGAGTTGGAGGTGGAAGTCGGAAGTAAACTGGAAACCGCGGAACCTGAGGAGCGGGATTTCGACATGCGCTCTGTGGAAAGACCGTCGGAACGCGACCTCCCGCCCCCGGGGGTTGTAGCTCTCATCCGCCGCCCCCGGCCTTGTGTACCCGCCACGATCTTTTTACTCAGCGGCTTCCGACACCGCAGTTCTGGCTCACCCCCGCGGTTGCTCTGCATTAACCCTCGAACGCCGACCCTGGGACATTCGGAGGCGATTTATCGTTGACGGGGGTTTCGGTCACAGTGTGTGGGGGTTCGAAGGCTGATACTGACACACTGGGGACTCATCCGTTAGCCCTCAGGTGATCTACGCTATGGTTGAGACACAAAAACATTGGGGGAACGCTTCACAGCCCACCTCCTATTAAAGTTCCAGTCATGCGGCATGGATATAAGAGCGAATTTTCAAAGAAATAATCGTGCTATAGCGTAAAGGGATGTTACAGCGAGAAACCATACCACTTGTTGTGAAATTATATAATTGTGTCATGGTTCTAGCAATTTTTACTGATTTTTGACCCGTGAGTCAAATTTGACCCACTCTATTTATTTATTGTAGTAGGCCCTCCGTCGTGAATGATCATCCCACACAACGTCAGGTGAATTAATATTGATTCCCTCGAACGCCGACCCTGGGACATTCGGAGGCGATTTATCGTTGACGGCGGTTTCGGTCACAGTGTGTGGGGGTTCGAAGGCTGATACTGACACACTGGGGACTCATCCGTTAGCCCTATGGTGATCTGTTGAGACTCAAAAACATTGGGAGAACGCTTCACAACCCACCTCCTATTAAAGTTCCAGTCATGCGGCATGGATATAAGAGCGAATTTTCGAAGAAATAATCGTGCTCTAGCGTAAAAACGCTGCAAAGTCCTTGTCACATGGGTTTATTATTCTACTGGACATACCTACAGAAATTCTGGCTGTTTATTTATTGTTTCTTTCATGTAAAATAATTGAAATAGCTAATTTCTGGTGGTTTCCACCAATTTTGGCCCCCAAACCACGAATTAGGTACGATTTTTTTTTTTTTCAAATTATCTTTGATCATTGATAGTACCATTTAATCGTCTTGATCCAAGTGTTGACACTTTTTCTAGTGTTATTCTACAAATTGATGGTGATTTCACACGATTTCCCAGGTTTTTGTCCCATAAAAAATCAATTTTGGGAGCTGAACATCTGGTACAACCTCAATTTTCCACTCTTTGGTCAAAATCGACTTCATATTCGGTCTTCTCGTCCCCAAAAACATGGAAAACCATACCTCAAAAGCTCATTTTACTAACATGTTACTAAAACAC
Organism: Leptopterna dolabrata; assembly: GCA_954871275.1. NCBI lineage: Eukaryota > Metazoa > Arthropoda > Insecta > Hemiptera > Miridae > Leptopterna > Leptopterna dolabrata. Next base: position 12,587,327 of record OX940979.1, read on the forward strand.
AAAAAGTAGGTACCTATTTGTATACACATTTTCACTCATAACACCCCTGGATATTATATTCCGATCGGGCTGAAAAGTTTCGGGACACAACTAGGGCCCAAATGGAGCATGCGTGCGAAAGAACGAATTTTTTTAGACCGAAAATGAAGCCGGTACACGTGATAAGGCGGACGGCGGACGGACGTTGCATGTTGGTTTATTATTCTGTGAATAATACACCTATGTATTCGCTCAGCAAAAAAATTTTATAACACCCCTCAAACTTTTTTCTTTTCCGTTTCAAGGTGCGTAGATTCCAAAAATGCAATCTTTCTTTCGCACACAGGCTCCATTTCGGCCCTAGTTGTGCCCCGAAACTTTGCAGCCCGGTCGGAATATACCAGGGGGTTATGGGTGGTTCTCAGTTTACGGGACAATCGCTGTCCTTCGTTGATAAAAAAGTGGCAGTCCAACTTTTCCAAATATTTCTTTTTGCAATACCTGTGTGGTTACCTGGCCTACTTATCCCAATAATATAGAGTGGTTTTTCGTCATTTTAAATGCCTATTATTGATCCATGTATACCTCAAATCTCATTGTTGTGGCCTGTCCCCAGGTCAACTTTTGAACGCTATTCGTACCTCCACCTTCCTTAATGATGGCGTAGCCAGAAAAAGTTGCATATTTATGTTTTAGAAATAGTTGTTGGATAGAACTATGCTTATGGACGGGACTACTTTTGAGATTATCTTCATGAATTGAGTACGCAATGTTTGTCCCTAACTTGTTGTCTCATTGTCATGGTTGAGATTGATAACATCGTATTTCACTCAAAAGAGGGAATTTTAGGTCAATTCAAAGTTTTTTCTGTTATGGCAACCCTGCCTTTGAAGGACACGCTGCGCCTTCGCCATCTTCTTCAGTTGGCGCTCATCTATGGAGGAGGAACGTGGAACAAACAGGTGCGTATCCTTCATAGGGCTCATTGTCATGGGTTTGAGAATGAATGCCTTATGAACTGATTATTAATTTGTTTAGCACATGTTGGGATAGAGATTCAAGAACCTTAAGTAATGCATGATCAAGTTTCAAAAACAGTTGATTAGGCTCCAAACTGCCGAAGGTTGAAGTCAATTTCTCACTGTCATGGCGATTTGGTTATCTCATTGTAGTGGCCACTTCAAATGCCACGACAATGAGGAAAGACCATGCCAATGAGAAAAATGCTTAGAATTTGAAGAAACTCGGTATCAAAATGCATTCTGCACTTTCCCTACTGAATTTTCTCTGTAAAAGTTGGAATAGGAAGAGATAATGTGGAAAGAAATTTCGCTATTGATTCCAAAGCTCCCCAGATTTACGGTTCAACGTTCTGTAAACAATTAGTACCTACCCTACTGCTGCATTGATTTTTAAAAGGAAAAATGAAGTGATACTGTCTCTTTCATTACAGAAAATAATGGGTCGGACAAAAATGACAGATGCAGAACGGCTGAAGAAGAAAAGAGAAGCGGAGAGGAAGAGAAGAGAGAAGAGAAGAAGTGCGCCAGAGCTGAGAGCAGAGGACCAGATGAAGAGAAAAGCTAGGTATGAGAGGGATAAGAGGTTAAAAAAACTTAAAATGATAAAGGAAATGTCAAAGAGGGAGAAGTGGCAACAAAGGAAGAAGTGGAGAGCAAGCAGCAAAAAGTATTACGACCGAAAGAAATATCTGAAAAAATTAAGAGATGAATCCCCTGATTCAACGACATCATCAATTGGTGAAGATGGCATTGCATCAACTCCTCATCGTGAATCGAATCATGCAATTGTCGAGAGGAATAGGCTAAGTGGAAAGAGGAGAAGGATCCTGGCTCGAGACAAACTCAGAAGAGAATTGATAAAAGAAAAACAAAGGAATGCAAGCTTGAAAACTGCAAATGAAAAACGCTGCAAAGTCCTTGTCACATGGGTTTATTATTCTATTATTTTATTGGTCTACAGAAATGCCGGCTGTTTATTTATTGTTTCTTTCATGTAAATTAATTGAAATGGCTATTTCTGGTGGTTTCCACAAATTTTGGCCCCCAGAACTTGAATTAGGTACTACGCTCCTTTTTTTTCTTCAAATTACCCTTGATCATTGATTGTACCATTTAATCCTCTTGATCCACGTGTTGACACTTTTTCTAGTGTTATTATACAAATTGATGGTGATTTCAGACGATTTCGCAGGTTTTTGACTCATACAAAATCAATTTTGGGAGCTGAACATCTGGTACAACCTCACTTTTCCACTCCTTGGTCAAAATCGACTTCATATTTGGTCTTCTCGTCCCCAAAAACATGGAATACTATACCTCAAAAGCTCATTTTACTAACATGTTACTAAAACACAAAAAGTACCTATTTTTATACACATTTTCACTCATAACTCCCCTGGATATATTACGATCGGGCTGAAAAGTTTCGGGACACAACTAGGGCCCAAATGGAGCATGTGTGCGAAAGAACGATTTTTTTAGACCGAAAATGAAGCCTGTAGACGTGATACGGCGTACGGCGGACGGACATTGCATTTTTGGAATCTACACACCTTGAAACGGAAAAGAAAAAATTTTGAGGGGGTGTTATAAAAATTTTTTGCTGAGCGAATACATAGGTGTATTATTCACAGAATAATAAACCAAAACTGAAGAAGAGACTTCAACGAGTTGCTGTTGCGAAAGGCACGAACAAAACAAATTCCCTCACTCCCAGTAGTGAGGCCAAGCGCTTGTTGAGGGATGTTGTGACAAAAAACGGAAAAGAATACGTCAGGAAAAAACTTGTTTTTTCATGTGCGCTGCAGCAGCAGCTTCAGAAAAATTCAGAAAATATGACGAAAAGCCAGCGACAGATATTGGCCAAAGCAATAAAAGGGGATGTCCTGAAAAGATACGGAGTCCTTCGACACATGGGGAAAGCATTGACTTACAAAATGTACAGGAACACACTTCGTCGGTCCCCTGCATTCATTTACGAACGTCAACACCGAAAGTCGGTTGCTGCCCTGAAGAAGAAGGTAAGATGTTTCCTGGAGGATGACGACCACTCTAGAATGTGCCCGGGGAAAAGAGATGTTGTTAAGGAAGGAAAGCTCGAAAAGCAGAAGAGGTACTTGAACGACACCTTATCCAACCTTCACCAAAAATTCTTGACAACCTACAACATGAACTTGGGTTACTCTACATTCTGTCGATTTAAACCCAGTTGAGGCAAACGTTACCAGCCGTGACACCTGTCTGTGTATTCGTCATGAAAACATGAGATTGCTCCTTCGTAAAATGACCCTTATAAAAATCATTAACATCCCTGACACAACTGCTTTGTTAAATCAAATCTGCTGCGAAAATTTTACTGAAGAATGTTTGGGACGAAAGTGCAGTGCTTGCAGGAACAAACAGATTCTTTTTGACATTCCTGACAAGAAACAAATAATCACAATCCCAGAATGGACCTCAGTCAATAATGATGTTGTCATCAAAGGGAAAAGGAAGCAAATCAGAAAAACTGTAAAACAAGAGAAATGTTTTACCTACCTTGCTGCAGCCATACGAGCATGGAGAAGACTAATGAGTTTTTAATTCATAAAAAAAACGACTACCACCAATCATCAGAATTTAAGAAATTACGCGGCTCGCTCAGTACCGATGAACTCATTGTTCACATAGATTTTAGTGAGAACTACAACTGTAATTGTACGCTTCTGAGCCACAGTCGGTACACTTTGGGGTGTCAAGGCAGCAACTGAGTATGCACTGCGGCATTGCATACAATGGCTCGGATTTATTTCCCTTTTGCACCGTATCAGAAAATCTCACCCATGACCCAGTTCGACCCCACTCCGAAGTAATGCTGAACAAGTGATTCCGGGGTGGATTAGGTCAAGAGGATCAGGGTTAGTGGGTTTTTAGTGAGTGAAACCTCACACGGCTGCGGAGTGCGGACCCTCCAAAGCGCAAGTCTTTTTCAAGATTTTCCCACTGTTTCCCTCGTTAAAAAAAAAAAAAAAAAAAAAAAAAAAAAACCATGACCCAGTTGCAGTGACAGTTCACTTGCAACCCATATTCCAAATTTTGGAAGCGCGTTTTCCAGGTGTCAAAGTTCTACACTTCATTTCGGATAGTCCCAGCCAGCAGTACAGAAATAAAACCATATTTACTTACATCAGTAAAGTTCTGCCGAAGATGAACCCCGGTCTGTAGAAAATATCGTGGAACTACTCGGAAGCTGGTCACGGGAAAGGCGCAGTTGATGGTGTGGGGGGTGCCTACTCTCAAAAGAACAGCAGATCGTGTTGTTGCCAATAACAAAGACGTGAACGATTTATCGTCTTTCCTGGGAGTGTTAGAAAAGGCTATTGAAAAAGTGTACATCGCTCAGATCTGGGATAGAGACTTCATAAACGCGAAGAAAAACTTTCCACCTGTTCTCCCTACCGTCAAAAAAACAATGCAAGTGCATCAAGTCACTTGGTCTCGAGAGACTCAAACGTTACAATTCAATACTCTAAGCTGTTTTGAATGTGAATTCGGAAAACAGTGCTCTCATTTTTCAACAGGAGTTACCGTGCCTGTCCCCATCCGACCGACTACGAACAGGTCTTCAACACGAGAGACTTCTTCCGATTTATGTGCATTCCCCGCCTTGAATTTCCATGAAGGAGATTGGGTGGCAATGATTTATCAAAACTCGTGGGTCCCTGGGGTCCTGGAAAAAATTGATGGAACTCTTGTGACGGTCAACTGCATGAACAACAACGGCAAGAATCAATTTTTCTGGCCTAACCCACCTCTCCGTCAACAGGTTACCTGCAGAATGATTCTCTGTAAAATAAACGCTCCGCGTTCTATTTGTCCTCGACTCGTGGTGATTGACGAGGCTAAATATCTACAGTATTTGAGAAAAAATGTGATAATTAATTTTAGTCAAATCTGAAACTTACCTATTAGGGAGGATTCAAAACTCACAATTTTTTCTGTGGTACTTTCATGTAGGAATAAATTACTTCTAGAGTTTGTTAGCGAATATTTTGTTCAAAATTTCCTATTGTCTAGTTTTTGTACAACTTGAAAAGTTTGTTACCTACTTTTACGAGTGAGACTGAGATTTAATTATGATAAGTTTGACTGAAAATAATTCAAATATTTTTTAAAGTGTAGGGTAATGTTGTTCAAGTTTGGTAGGTATTTTGCATAATATTTATTTGTGTTCGTTTGTTTAATACAAAAACATTGTATTGATATTGTGTTAACATTGTGTTAATATCTTCATCCTTACGTACTATTCTACCGTCATTAGGGAAGGAAAAACTCATTGCCATGGGCACCTCTCATTGTCGTGGTCTATAAAATTTTAAAAATTCATTTTTGAGGATAGAAATGAAATTCATGCGTGATGGCTCATCACAGTACCTTTAGAATGATTCCTAAAAATATACTTGAAAAATTTATAATTTTAGGAGCAAAAAAAAATTTTAAATTCCAAACCTTCGATTGTCCCTTAAACTGAGAATCACCCTTATGAGTGAAAATATGAATAAAAATAGGTAGGTAGGTACTTTTTGTGTTTTAGTAACATGTTAGGAAAACGAGCTTTTGAGGTATCGTTTTCCATGTTTTTGGGGACGAGAAGACCGAATATGAAATCGATTTTGACCAAAGAGTGGAAAATTGAGTTCTACCAAATGTTCAGCTCCCAAAATTGATTTTTTATGAGTGAAAAACCTGGGAAATCGTCTGAAATCACCATCAATTTGTATAATAACACTTGAAAAAGTGTCAACACGCGGATCAAGACGATTAAATGGCACTATCAATGATCAAAGATAGTAAAAAATAAAATAAATAAAAATTTAAAAAAAAAAAGATCAAAGATTATTTGAAAAAAAAACGCTGCAAAGTCCTTGTCACATGGGTTTATTATTCTATTGGACATACCTACAGAAATGTTGGCCGTTCATTTATTGTTTCTTTCATGCGTAATAATCGAAATAGCTATTTCTGGTGGTATTTTTTTTTTTTTTTTTAACTATCTTTGATCATTGGTAGTGCCATTTAATCGTCTTGATCCACGTGTTGACACTTTTTCCAGGGTTATTATTTAAACTGATGGTGATTTCAGACGATTTCACTCATAAAAAATCAATTTTGGGAGCTGAACGTTTGGTAGAACTCAATTTTCCACTCCTTGGTCAAAATAGACTTCATATTCGGTCTTCTCGTCCCCAAAAACATGAAAAACGATACCTCAAAAGCTCATTTTACTAACATCTTGCTAAAACGCAAAAAGTACCTATTTTTATACACATTTTCACTCATAACACCCCTGGGTGTATTCCGATCGGGCTGAAAAGTTTCGGGACACAACTAGGGCCCAAATGGAGCATGTGAGCGAAAGAACGACTTTTTTAGACCGAAAATGAAGCCTGTACACGTGATACGGCGGACGGCGTACGGCGGACGGACATTGCATTTTTGGAATCTACGCACCTTGAAACGGAAAAAGAAAAAAGTTTGAGGGGGTGTTATAAAAATTTTTTGCTGAGCGAATACATAGGTGTATTATTCACAGAATAATAAACCAAGAGGAGCGTACCTAATTAGTGTTTTTGGGGCCAAAATTGGTGGAAACCATCAGAAATGACTATCCGAATTATTTCACGTGAAAGAATCAATAAATGAACAGCCAACATTTCTGTAGGTATGTCCAATAGAATAATAAACCAAAGGGACAAGGACTTCGCAGCGTTTTTCACCTTTCGAGTCAAATTTGACCCATTCTATTTTGAGAAAAATATTTTTATCATCGAAATAGGCCCTTCGTCGTGAATCACCATCCCACACAACGTCAAGTGAATTAATATTTATTTTAACATTTAACATTAATTTTTTTTATCCCTAAAAATCCAAATTTGACCCCTACTCTGTATGAAAAACAATTTAAATGGTATTTTTCTGTCTTTACTCAACCTTCTATACTACTTTCAGTAATTTTACATCAACTGTTCGCTATTTTAGCCGTTTTTACCTATTACTGATATCTATAAACTCAAATTTGACCCCCTTAGAGTTTTTGAAAATTGCTCATCTTCGAAATCACCCTTTTGTTTGGTAATACGGACATTTTTGGGTCATTTCACTTTAAATGTCCGATCTCGTGTTCCCGGGGTTATTTTGGGTGTTTCAAGGGCCATTTTTAAAGTTTTTTTTTTTAATCAGGGTTACAGAGTTGAATGTTCTGAACACGCTGGCCGTCCTTTCTGACCTTTTTTGAGATCTGGGTTGAAAGAAAAAAATAAGAAGTGTTGAAAAAACTCAGGAGTGTTACTGTCCCCACCCAAATGTGGGAAATTTCAGCTCCGATTATCTATTTAAAAAATGCAGATAAACGTCTGGACAAAATATGAACTTATTAGGTAGGCTGTCACTAAATTTACATAAGGGTATGCAATTTTGGAGTCCACGCAGTCATCAGGAGCCGTGTTCAAAGTCTCGTCCACAACACTGTTGTGTTTGGTCCTCCATGAGTGTTACCAACCGTAAGATCCAAGTGGCACTGGTTTTTAAGGCGGGAAAGGGCCCAGGTTACTCCTTGGGAAGGCATCAATTACATTCCACAGTTTGAGGCGGCTGCATTGATGAGGAGTGGAGTTAGTGATTTTTGTCTTCAAAATCATGGTAAGTAGGATTACTATTTTCCTTGAGCGTTACTGCCTACATTTGTTTAAAATTCCGTAAATGCTTTGATAATTAACTCAGACTATTCAGTCATAAGCACAGTTTTTTAAAGTACCATTGACTGATGCCACTGTGAGCTTAAATTCGAAGAGTGGTACCATCGAGGAGTGTTACCAAAGACAACACTCACGTAGCCAAGGTAACACTCCTGGAAGAATTGGCCTTATCACAGTTGTGTTTAGTATCTGTGGAAATGTTGATCCGGTTGAGCTGAAATTTTTGCAGATGAGAGTACGTGAACTCTGTACTATACCAAAAGGGTTTCAACATTGTACATGCCATGGATGCCGGAGTGCATGAGCTCATTTGTAATGAAACCTTTCAGAGCAATACTAAGGCTTTATTCATCTTAATTGACGATACAATGAAAATTATTGTAGAATACGAATAATTGAGATCGTATAAAGACACGCCATAGAAACAAAGAACTGAAAACATATGATTCAATGCGGAGTTGAATCACACCACATTCTTCCACCCTTCAAGGATTAAGTTCATAGTCCTTGAAACGTGAGGGCATTCGTCGCTCTCTCGTTGATCGTCGGAGATGGAGGTCCGGGTCATCATTTGTTGACCTGGGAGAATCATTTCCTGATGGAGGAGTGGAAGGTCCAGCTTGTCCGTCTTCTTGGTTTGAACTTATATCAGGAATTTCACGGAGGTTAGGTTCATCCAGAGGATCTAAGGGGACCTCACCACATGGTGCTAGGTGTTTCAGAGACACCGTCACCTCTCGTCCACCATCCAGTTGGACCTTGGCGTACTGTGGATTAGCATCTACGAGCTGTACCTCCTCCACAAGCGGTTCATACTTGCTAGCACGGACCTGCTTTTTCATCAGTACTTTGGATGATGGGACCAGCCAAGAGGGCAGAGAGTTGCCATTAGTAGATGTGCGGTGGTGTTTAAACATCCTCTCATGGGGTGTTTCATTACTTGCTGTGCATAGCAGAGATCTTATAGTATGGAGAGAGTCAGGGAGTACGGATTCCCAATCATATACATCCCGGCTTTGCTGCTTGAGTGCGAGAGAAACAGTCCTCCAAATTGTGCCATTCTCCTGCTCAATTTGTCCGTTACCAGTAGGATTGTATGGTGAAGACATGGAAGTAGCAATCCCATGACTATGCAGGAAATCCTGGAGTTCCCCGAGATGTAAACGGAGCCCCTCTGTCAGTGTGAACGTAGGCTGGAGTTCCAAAAATCGAGAATAAGTCTACAAGGCAGTTTACTACGGTAGAAGAATTCGTGTTGGGGCAAGGGTATGCAAATGGGAACCTGGAAAACTCATCAATGAACGTCAGCAGATACTTATTCTTGGATCTAGATGGGAGTGGGCCTTTAAAATCCATGATGATTCTTTCAAAAGGATGAGTTGCTTTGATCAGACTGCCTTGATTCAGTCTGAGAAACTCGGTTTAATGGCGTTGCATGATGGACAATTGGCTGTCATTCTAGGAATTTCTTCCACTGAATATGGTAAGTTGTGAGTCCATATCCAGTGCACCATTCGGGTTACACCAGGATGGCATAAGTCACAATGAAGTGAGTAAAGTTTGTTGGGCTGAATGGAATTGCACACTCTGGAAAATGCGTCAGCGACTTGATTTTGGCTTCCCGGTCTGTATATTATGTCGAAATTATATGTATCTTTTCACTTGTTATTTTATTTTGGTGATGCATGTCAAACATAAACGCAACAGAGCGCTGGTCAGTAATTATTTTAAAATAGCGTCCCAACAGGAAATGCCTCCATTTCTTCAAAGAGCTCACAACGGCGTAAGATTCTTTTTCTATAGCCGAGTGGTTCCGCTCACTATCAGTGAGTTTTTGTGAAAAGAAAGCCACGGGTCGGCCAGACTGAGAAAGTACAGCTGAAATTGAAAAGTCTGAGGCGTCCGTTTCAACGACAAAAGGTTCTTTATCATCGATTGTGCTCACCATCGATTTTGATATATCCTTCTTGAGAAGCTCAAATTCGGATACAACCTCTGGTGCTAGGGGGAATGATTTGCAATTTAATAGCCCCCGCACCTTGTCTGAATAATTCGGAACCCATCTAGAGTAGTGAGCAAATATGCCAATAGTTCTCTGAAGTTCTTTTGCAGAAGTGGGAGGAGGCAGGCTGAGGAGTGGTTTGAGACGTTCTGGATCAGGTGAAATAGTTTTATTTTCTATTCTATAGCCCAACATGGGTCATACTTGGACGTGTCACCACGTGTCACGGCTGTCGTCCATCCAATTACCTACTAACCACGTTCGAGGTATCTCACGGGAGCCAGTTTATTCCACCTGATAAGGTCGTTGGGCTTCGTTACCTATATCTAGTCTTTCTTAGGAGGCTTTACTCTTTCCTACAGCTCTTGAGACTGTAGCTACTACTTTTAAGGTCTAATCACATTTCCAGTCTGAATGTTAGTTTTATTTTGCTAATCGAATTTAATTCATTATTAAGGTCATTTCTGTGATGTTTGGAAGTATTCCTGATACTCAACTTGTTACCTTTAAACCTTGCCTAGAAATGTTCAAGTTCACGATTTTAAACGTTCAAGAACATTTTCCAACTTCGAACATACGTAAATAATGTAATCATTTTAAGAAAAATAGTTCCTACTGCATTCTACTTGTTTATTGTCAAAAGTCAATAAAAGTGATTTTTTTTCTTACCTAATTTAACCGCTATCTTTCAGTGGCGTAGCCAGGGGGGGGGGGGGGGGGTTAGTGGGGGTCATAACCCCCCCCCCCCCCCCACTGGCTCGAAAACTATCCAAAAATAACAAACAAATACAACAATAACAGATTAACCGGTAAATCAAACATGATTAAACAGTTAAGCAATACCTATTACATTTGATTACAAACGATCTGTCCCAAAAATTTGACCCACTGTTTTTGACAAAAGTACTTATCGCAACAGTCCGTCACCACACTTCAGGTGAATAATATTGATTTTAGGCCTTAATACCAATTGCAGACCCCCAAAAATCCTAATTAGACCCTTATTCTGTGCGAAAAAACTGAAATGGTATTTTGCTGTCTTCACTCATCCTTCCATACCACTTTCAGTGATTTTATATATCAATTTTAGCCGTTTTTACCAATTTTTGACACCTTAAAAACTAAAATTTTACCCCCTTCGGATTTTTGAAAATTGCTCATCCTTATGTTTGGCAATAAGAACATGCTGGCGAAATTTGGAATTTTTGTCACGTACGCATGGTCAGATATCGTCTGGAGTGATAATAAATATATCTAATATACGAATAAATTTTTGTTAAAATCTAGGGATGAAATCAGGATGCTCTGAAACGGATTTGCCTATAAACTAATTTCAAAAACTTACGCTCTGAAAATTTTGGACCCATTGCAATAGCTTCATTTTCCTTGAAAATTCACGAACATTGTTGTAGAATAAATATTTTATTTCATCAGTTTATCTTACCTAACGTTACCTGTAAAGTTTAATGCTTTGTGAAATTTAATTTAACTTCAGCTTTATATGTAATGTCAAACCTTATAAGCGAATTTTCAAAGAAAATGAAGCTACTACAATGAGTAACATTTTCAGAACATGAATTTTTTAAATATTTTTGTAGGCAAATCCGTTTCAGAGCATCCTCATTTCATCCCTAGATTTTAACAAACATTTATATATTATGTATATTTATGTCCTTGGGCATAATAACAAAAATTCCAAATTTCTCCAAAACGTTTATACTGCCAAATAAATGGATGAGTTCTAAGATGAGCAATTTTCAAAAATCCCAAAGGGGTCAAATTGGAGTTTTTAGGGGTCAAAAGTCGGTAAAACGGCTAAAATTGCAAACAATTTATATAAAATCACTAGAAGTGGTATGGAAGGGTGAGTAAAGACCGAAACATACCATTTCAGTTGTTTTTCACACAGAATAGGGGTCATATTTTCATTTTTGGGGGTAAAAAATTGGTATTAATGGCTAGAATCAATACCAATTCACTGACGTTGTGCGGGATGGTGAATCACGACGGAGGGACTATTTCGATTATGAAAATATTTTTCTCATAATAGAGTTGGTCATATTTGACCTTATAAGGGTCCAAAGTCGATAAAATTGGCTAGAATTTCGAAAAGATCGTATAATTTTACGAAAAGTGCTAAGGTTTCTCGCTATATATCAACTTTTTACACAATAACAGGAATGTTTCTTTGAAAATTCGCTCTTATAGCCATACTCAATGACAGGAACTTTTTTTCTCTATTTCCGATACACCCCCCCATTCAACAATCCTGGCTACGCCACTGCTATCCTTCGAGTCTAGGGTCCTGTCCTGAAGCTCATGAGTGTTACTGTTACTGATTGTTACTGATCACAAGAACATTCCCTAATCAAATATTGAGGTTAATTGGCCTCTTACTGAGATAATACCAAACCAGGAATTATCAGATGGTGGGAACAAAATCCTAGTAGGATTGCAGCTGGTGGGGTTTGAATTTGATGAAATTATACGGAATTTTTGGACGCGCTCGTTATAAAAATGGTAACACCCCTGATTTGAAACCGCCGTATGACCAAGAATATTATTAAGGGAGAGGATTTAATTACGGGGCATTATTAACCATCTACGAGTAGGTAGTTAACATTTCCAATAGGAACCGCTTCCCCAATAAGAACATAGGAAATTAGTTTTTTAATTTAGGTAACACTCAAGAGAACCTTTGTTCCATTGCCATGTCTACCTACCAATAAAAAATCCATAAATCATTTGAACTTGGGAAAACTCGCTGCACACTACCTGGATCTTCGAACAGATATAAGCTACCGATTCATCCACCTAACAGAATTTTCTGAGCATTCTTAATTTCGGGAAAATAGCCAGTTGCGGACGGAAACCCGAAATCGGATATTATTTTAAGTGAAATGATCCTTTTATCATATACCCACGGTCTGGTATCGTCTGGACATACACGTATATAATATAAATTTTTGTTAACATCTAGGGATGAATTCAGGATGCTCTGAAACGGATTTGCCAATTAAAAAATTCCAAAAACTCATGTTCTGCAAATTTTGGACCCATTTTACGGCGGAATGGCGGATGGACATAGCATTTTTGGAATGTACGCGCCTTGAAACGCAAAAGAAAAAATTTTCTGCTGAGCGAATAGGTACATAGGTGTATTATTCACATATTAAATAACCAAAAGTTGAAAAGTAGTGCATGCATCACAGCTCACCTCAAGTCACCATCCTTGGTGACCTCTTCAAGGAGGAAGATTCTGGACTGGAGAGCACGAACCACTCACAGGCAATCAGCGACACAGGAGTCCACAAGGAGTGGACTGATTCAACTCGCAATACCTTGACTGCCAGTAATCAGTCCAACACGATTTTCCACCGGGAAACCCCCAAGGCGAGGCCAGCGAAACTCCGAAAAATTCAAGTAGGTATGTAGATAAAACAAAACAGAAAACCAACCAAAAAGCACAAACTCAACACCACCACAGAATACGAAAAAAATACTGACTTACAGGTACACAGGTCCACCACAAGGTCGGGACGGAAAACTGGTCCGTCAAGGCGTCAACCGTCAAGGAAATTTCCACAGTTCTACCAACCACCAACTGAATAGCATCATCCAGCTAATAAAATTGCCATGAGTCCTTCCAGCCCTCCACACTAATCTTATGTTCTGTTTTGTTATTTATCGCTTTCCAGCCATTTCTCACTAACTCAAGCGAACGGGGCGGACATATGGACTGGAATGCCATAATGCACAGACCATAGTCTTCCTTCGCCATATATGCTCAGGAACCTAGGTACCTACAATATGAGACAAGTCGAAAATTTTTGGATTTTTCCTGGTTTGACGTAGTTCAGCTGTCATATCCATCAAAAATTCATCTTCTGTACCTACAGTGATTCTGAGTCATAAATTACCACCCACTGTCCTTACATTTAATAGATAGGTACCTACACACTACACTGCTATACTCTTTGTGGGCGACCATCTTTATCTCCCCGAGAAGGTGACCTACCTATTCACTAAGCCAAAGAGACATCTCTTTCAGGTCCGACTCTCTTTTGGCAAAATAGATTTTTATAGTATCCATGACAGGATTATTCAGTAACTTTTAAAAGAGAGAGTTGGCGGCCATCTTGGCATTTTCAATCTCTTTCAGAGAGACCACTCGAAAGTTTCACTTTACTGGGAAGAGAGACCGCCAAAAACTAGCAAAGGACGACGCTGTAACTTGATGTCACATAGTCTAACTAAAGAATAAATGCTCTTTATTCACTCAGGCAGAAGTAAAGCCCACATTTATGAATAATACAACAGTCTAGACGACACGACTTGGGTTGGAAAACGTATTACACACTTGACATTTATAGACCGGCTCCTTGGTCCGAAGCTTGGTACGAAACTGATAACATCATGGATACTCTCTGATAACAGTGATATGCTCGGGCATGCGCTTTGCGTACCTTTGAAACGGTCTATTAGGTGTCTTTCCTCGAAAGAGAGAGTCTATTTTCTCGTTTGTTTCACAGTGATCGTGTAATAGAGAGTTCCTAAGAGATAAGTTCATTAGGGAAAGGCCATATCTTTTGGCCACATCTAAGGCGAGCAGCCTTTGGATGCTAACCAATAAGTCCGGTTTGACAGAAGGTGGTGGGGGTAGGAGTGAATTAAAAAGTAACGTCACTTAACTTAGCACAACGCGAAATCCATTCAGCTTCAGTAGGTATACTAGTATCCGTAGGTATACTCACTTTTTTATCCTAAGTTGATATCTCAACAATCTAGCAAATTCTTTGAAAGACGCTTGGAGTAACTTTGAAAGACGCTGGCGATGGCGAGGACCGACGACACATGACGCGTTAAAAAAAAACGACAAAACGCAGCAAAAAGCTGTGCACTGTTACCCCTGAGTAAGGTTAAAGACGATTCCTAAAGTTTGTGCTCTGGGAGATAACGCGCCTTATGTATAAGGCCGAATAAGTCGAACTTAAGGAAATAAGTTTGAACTTGGGCGACGCGCATGCGCAGTTGAGATAAATCCGAACACATCTTCCCGACTTTAGTCTTTAGGAACTCTCTAATATCCTCTTTCATCCACAACCACATCGGTAATTTTGATCGTGTCTTTTTTTCATTTCATAAAGTTTTACATTTCATAAAGATTGAATTTTTCATTTCAATTTTAATTAAAAATATATACATATTATTGATTCGCTAGTAAAAACGTCCAAGTATGGATTGAGGTAGGTAGGTACCCATTGAAGTGGCATTAGAGAGTTCCTAAGAGATAAGTTCATTAGGGAACGGCCATAATCTTTTGGCCACATCTAAGGCAAGCAGCTGAGATGCTAACTTTGGAGAAGTGGTGGGGGTAGGAGTGAATTAAAAAGTAACGTCACTTAACTTAGCACAAGGCGAAATCCATTCAGCTTCAGCTGCCTGCTTCAGCATAGTTAGGTATACTCACTTTTTTATCCTAAGTTGATATCGCAACAATCTAGCAAATTCTTTGAAAGACGCTTGGAGTAACTTTGAAAGACGCTGGCGATGGCGAGGACCGACGACACATGACGCGTTAAAAAAAACGACAAAACGCGGCAAAAAGCTTTGCACTGGTACCCCTGAGTAAGGTTAAAGACGATTCCTAAAGTGTGTGCCCTGGGAGATAACGCACCTTATGTATAAGGCTGAATAAGTCTAACTTAAGGAAATAAGTTTGAACTTGGGCGACGCGCATGCGCAGTTGAGATAAAACCGAACACATCTTCCCGACTCTAGTCTTTAGGAACTCTCTAAAGGAATTGAACTCCCGGGGGCACAAACATCTCGCACTTCATGGATACTATGACAATAGAGAGTTCCTAAAGACTAAAGTCGGGAAGATGTGTTCGGATTTATCTCAACTGCGCATGCGCGTCGCCCAAGTTCAAACTTATTTCCTTAAGTTCGACTTATTCGGCCTTATACATAAGGCGCGTTATCTCCCAGGGCACAAACTTTAGGAATCGTCTTTAACCTTACTCAGGGGTAACAGTGCACAGCTTTTTTGCCGCGTTTTGTCTTTTTTTTTAACGCGTCATGTGTCGTCGGTCCTCGCCATCGCCAGCGTCTTTCAAAGTTACTCCAAGCGTCTTTCAAAGAATTTGCTAGATTGTTGCGATATCAACTTAGGATAAAAAGTGAGTATACCTAACTATGCTGAAGCAGGCAGCTGAAGCTGAATGGATTTCGCCTTGTGCTAAGTTAAGTGACGTTACTTTTTAATTCACTCCTACCCCCACCACTTCTCCAAAGTTAGCATCTCAGCTGCTTGCCTTAGATGTGGCCAAAAGATATGGCCGTTCCCTAATGAACTTATCTCTTAGGAACTCTCTATTTTCGTGTATTAGGATCCATATCTCTTTCTCAAGGTCTCTGGAGCTATTCAGTAAAATAGACGAACCCGGGAGACATTGGAAGAGACTGTCTCCCAGGGGAGAATATCTCTCGCGGGATATTTTCAAAGTAGATAATCTCTTTCCACTATCTATTTTAGTGAATAGGCCCCCAGGTCTCCTCGTCTGATCTTATTGATATCCCCCCCCCCCCCAGAAGTGCTCTCCTTATCACCGGCTATTATCGATATCTTCCGTGTGAACATGTTGTCCGGGGTGAACTTGAAAGCTGTCGGGAAGGGCGTGACGGGGCGATTGGAGAACACAATCACGACGCCAATGAGCAAGATAAGGAGTTATCGATAATATGCTATACCTTAGTGCTATACCTTATTGACGACTCACTGTGATTCTGTGACTGTGATTTATATTATATATGTATTGATATTGATATTAAGCTGTATTGATGGTGATATTAAGCTGATCACCTGCTTCATTAAATACCTTTGTAGTATTTCAAAATCTACACTTACATTATCCCCATGGCATGTACTTTCTATGGGGAGATATCGATGAATCGGGGAGATAACGATCACTTTTGAATGGGGAGATATCGATGGATCCCCCTCTTTGTTTGTGCCCCTGCCGAGGAGGTGGGCTCTGTGGTACTATTCCCTGGGCCATAAAAAGACCACATAAATATTGCCAGCAATTTCAAAGGTACACGAACAGCCTGTCCTTATGGCCTCCTTATGAATTTCGTTTTTAAAAAACGTGTCCATAGTTTCATCTGCTGGTAGTCAGGTACTAGTTTCGCAAACTTGATCTCAATGACGTTTGTATGCCCTAATTATAGCCAGTTTTTGATGAATTTTCCTGTAGATAATCATTTTCAAAATGGTTCCTACCTACCATATAGGGATGTAGTTGACAAAAGGCGTACGTCAAGGTGCGTCCACACTATGACGAATCGAAAACGAATCATATCGATCGACCTGAGTCGAATCAAAAGTCGCCCCATGTGTGGATGTGTTGAACAATTCGACCAGGAGTCGAAGTCGAATCGACTGGAATCGATTGCGACCCAGAAAAAGTCGGTCCGATCAAAGTGAATCGAATGGAGTCGCCTCTGTGTGGACGTGTCGATCGACTTCTCTCGTTCGTCATCCGTTGTTCTCTCGTTTTTAGTGTGTTTTGTTGGCGTTTGTGAAGTGAAAGTGTGCAATATGGAGAATAATGACGAGGAAACGTTGAAGTTTATTGAGTTGTTCACCCAAAATCTTCGAGGGCGAAGATAGCGTCCTTGAGTTTCCACCAGCACTACTGCAGCTGCAGCAGCAGCTAGGATATCTGCCTCCTCATCTATGAACACAGAAATTGCTGAACACTAGGAAGGACAACGCCGATTCGACTGACTCGTCGGCACGTTCGATTCGTCAGGTGTCCACGCTACTTTAATATGTGGATGTGTGACGAATCGAACGTGTCGACCGAGGCAGTCGAATCGAAAGGAGTAGATCGACTCCATTCGTCATAGTGTGGACGTAACTTCATAATCATCAGTAAACAATTTCCGGAGTCTGGACCACTTTGATGGTAACTACCACACTGGCATAAGGCTTTGGAAGTCATCCTATTTCGGATTTTCTGTTCTAATTTTTGATGACTGAACCGATTCCTGATTGTGTTTGTGTAGGCACCTACTGCTTTGAAGCAGTATCAACTACTTTGTCTGATGTGTCCTCGGATCCAGAGGTACCTACTTATACAATGTAGGTAGGTATTGCTAGTTATTTTTTGGGCAAAGGAGAAAGCTCCTTTTAAGTAGGGGTACCTACATCAGAAAAAGCGTGTTTTACTGTAAGAATTCAACTTTTCTCATTGCGCTTTCCGACGTAAACTCACATTCAAAAATTTGATTTTTTTCTTGTAAATTTTTTAAAATTTATATTAGTTTTGAGTTTTAATGAAGTCTGTAAAATCGACTAATATTATGGGAATACCAATAATAATTATTATTATCATACTCTTATAATAATAATAATAATAATGTTGTGATCGGCTGCTCCTCCACAACTCAAATTGTGTCTGAACATGCTATTACTCAGAGTGGGGACCCCCCGACCCCCCTCTGACCTTGTCAAGGGGAATATAAAAGAGCCAGGGTGCCACCAATAAACAACCATTCTCTCGTAATCGATCGACTCGTCTATCCGACTCCCAATCACTACACTGGTGACATCCGACGTGTGAGCTCCACCGCCAGCGCCCGCCGTTTGATAGCGTCGCAGCCCCGCCTCCGCTTCAACGAGCCCCACCACGCGCGGCCCCCACCGACGCCACAGCGGCGCCCCACTCTGACGCCCGCCTCGACGGCTATCGCAGCGCCTCCCGCTACTTCGCCCCACCATCACCGATCCTTATATAAGGAAACGGACGCCGGCGCCGAGCACACTTCCTGCTGACACCTCAACGGACTGGCACCTACGAAGAAAACGAAGATGACCGAGCAGAAACCGCAAGACACCCGAAGCGAGCGCTCCTTCACTTCTCAAGCTCCAGCCGTTTGACCCCGCATTTCCGCACGTCTGGTTCGCCCAACTCGAGATCATCCTCGCACACGAAGGCCACACGACGCCACATGCGAAATTCACCCGAGCCTTCCTCGCTCTCGAACCTCGACAAGCGGACCTCTGCGCCGACATCAGCCCCTCGAACACCAGTAGCTACCAGACGCTCAAAACACGCCTTCTCGCGACACACGCACCTTCAGATGGTTCACGGCTCACCGCCCTCCTACAGCCGACATCCGACGACGAACTACCGTCGATCCTCGCTCGCCGACTCACCCGAGCACTTCCGGCCGACACACCCGCACCACTCGTCCGACACGTCTTTCTTCGAGCCCTCCACGAGAATTTTCGACTTCACATTGTGGCACACGAAGAACAAGACATCACCCGGCTCGCCAAACACGCTGATCGCCCTCTCCCATTCGCACCAACTCTTCAAGCGGCTACCGTCGCTGAAGAAACGACAGTGATTCACAGAAGACGACACCGGCGATCACCGACGAGAACGACAGCGAATGAGCCCCGGTTTCCAGCCCTTTTCGACGGCTACGAACCTTCCAACAGTACACGCGACGCGCCGAACCACGCACACGAGATCGTCACGAAGGGACCCCCGTGCCATGCGAAACTTCGCCGAAAACCACCGGATTTCGGCGAATTACTAGCGGCGGGGGTCATTAAACCTTCCGAACCTGCATGGCCCAGATCACTGCAGCATAGAGCCACACCACGAGCCGCTACGATTCTACGTCTTCAACTCGCCGCAAGCACAATCGAATCACGACCGCACGCTCACGTGGACTACCGACTCACCGCGCAGATCGACCTCAACCAACGCACGTTCCGTGGCCTCACTAATTTGCAGCATCGAACCACTCCACGAGCCGCTACGATTCTACGTCTTCAACTCGCCGCAAGCACAATCGAATCACGACCGCACGCTCACGTGGACTGCCGACACGCAGATTTCAACAGCACAAAACGCTACCACGAACGATCTACCGTACGCCACTCACGATCCATCAATTCGCCGCGGCACCGCCCACGGCTCGCACCAACCCCGCAGGAAGTCCAAGCCTCGCACGCCAACGCAAAACAGCGCCCGAGCTACCGCATGAGCCACATACGGCACCGGCGGGATATCTCGCGCCCGCACCGGCACCCACGCCACTAATTGGCCTCGACCCACCGCCACCCCACGACAATGACCACAGCAGCCACTCGCACAACCCACTCGGACCCAACACACGCACCTCCCACGCCCGGCCACAGCCACAGCGACATCAAGAAAATTTAATTAAAATTGAAAATTACTTAAATTCTGGGGGGAGCAGTGTTGTGATCGGCTGCTCCTCCACAACTCAAATTGTGCCTGAACATGCTATTACTCAGAGTGGGGACCCCCCGACCCCCCTCTGACCTTGTCAAGGGGAATATAAAAGAGCCAGGGTGCCACCAATAAACAACCATTCTCTCGTAATCGATCGACTCGTCTATCCGACTCCCAATCACTACAAATAATTATTATTATTATTATTTGAATAGGTACCAATAATTGGTGAGTTTTTTATGGGAGCAAAAGAATGTTGAAATTCGGATTTTTAGGGATGAGCAACGAGGAAAGTGTTTAATCAGACCTGCCATCACTTGTAAATTAGGAAGGTAGCTACCTACGTTATTTCGTATATTTGGTCATTATGACATGCTGATTCCTGGTCCCTCTAATATTGATGATAGACTTTTTTTCTACTAGCGTTTACTGGAGGGTTTTAAGCCACCTAATCAGACAAAATTTGCAGTCTGATTTTTATGAAATGGCACCATCTACGACTCGACTATATTTTACCTACCTTCCAAATGTCAGCTCATTACGACCATGCTTTCATATATAGACGCGTTGCAAGGAAATAATAATTATGGTTGCACACACACGGACAGAAGAACCGACAGACACCGAACCAAATTTGTTCAAAGAGGTCTAAAACACAAAAGGTGAGTGAAAATTTTGATTTTAGAGGATAAAAAATATAGTTTTTCATCCCATAAGTGATAATTGGTGAACCCTGATGAGAAAATGTCCTAAATAGTGTTACTTCTAAATAGTTTTACAATATTTCCCACTCTAATTATTGACTGTTCTCCTTTTTAGGAACGGTCCATATTCCTAAGCTTCTTTTTATAGTTTTGTCCTTCTTCCTACCTACCAAAGCTTGAAATAGTCGTCAAAAGAATGCGCTGACGCCGGAGCAACCTGTAGCATGGATACTCAGAGAGGTTAGAAAAGGCATTATAAAGGGATGCTCATCCTTGAAGAATCCATGTTCATCTCATCGGCTCCTTCTGATTCCATCCTCGTAACACCAATCTTAAAGAAAAAACTGTAAATCCAAGTAGCGCTGAAAACTCGCAGATCTACTGAATTTTTGTAAGTGGCCTCCAGATTTTATGTACTCGCCCCTTGGCAACTTTGATCGCATTGTCGTTAGTCGTTTTCTCGTTTCAATGGTCGCCTACGCTTATGCTGCTGTACGCTTGTGGCTCCTGTTAAGGTATCGGGATTTATTTTTCTGTTCGTTGTAAGAAAACCTTATTTACCGGCTGGAAAAGTGCAGCATTTATTTATCTATTCCGTGTTGAGGCGTTATTGATATAAGGATCAGGCAAGTACTTGATTTTAATCTGTTTTATCAGATATACGTGAAACAAATACGTTCCCCAACTGCTCTCCAGCTCAGTTCTGACTTAGCTGTTGAATTGATGGTGGTAGATAGATATTTTGTAGAATTTACTTGGTAGGTACTTATCTGTAATGTTTCAGCAAAGTTGAGTTATTACTAAAGTTGAAGAGCTACTTGGTTAATCCTACATGAAGTGTGACATTTCTTATCCTAAAAAAATGCGAGTCGTACTTGCGCACCTACGGGTCGTTGGTGCTATGCTAGGACTTGGGGTCTGGCGATACCATGATTTTTAACTTGGTACTTTAAATAGGTATGTAAGTACTCATGATTAAATTCCCATTAAAATATTCGGATTCACGTTAGTATATATTATGGAAGTACGATTGAAGTACTTACTTTCCTCTTCCACAGTATAGCTAACCAAAGGTCCTCTAACATTTAGAATCGCGTTTTAAAGCACTTGTACCCACATGCGTTGGAGTATACGAACGAAGCGACCGAGTAGACGAAGACGTGAATCGCATGCGGTGGCCGGACCAGTGTCATGTGGCAGCAACAATGCGCTTAATCTCACTAGGAATTTGTTGTGGGGTCTTTGAAGGGTTAGGAAATTCAACATCAGTGCAGCAACGATATCAGAGCTGTCGCTACCTGTTGTTCATGTTTAATGGCGTTACAAGCCAGGGGTGGGCCCCAGCCTGCTTTAAAATAGGTTCGTTCGTACTGACATTCTTGGACCGTTCTGTCCAAGCCACGCCCCTTTTTATGCTTTCGGACAGTGCAGAACTGGTCCAGGATCGAGAGTTGGCTGTTCGGACTGACACCCAGGACCGTTTGAGACTTGTTCTAACAGTCCTAGTTTTTTTTTTGAGGACTATTGATCCTTTACATGCGTACTCGATGCTTCAACCTTCAGCTTATATGGGAGGTTACAGTGCTTCAGGTTATCCGTTCGGAATCATCATTGCGCATTCAGGCAGACACAGTTCTGGACTCAATCCCGAACGGTTCTATCCACTCATTTTCAGAACACAGTTCCATCCTGGACTGGTCCAGGACTGTCTCTCCGAACAAACCAGATGCTCTGCCATTCCTGTCTGTTTCTGGCTAATGTTTTCCAGTTCCGCCAACCTACCCGTGCTGCATCCTTCTGAACCTCGTCAGCCCACCACAATCCTGGTCTCCCTCTGGATCTATTCACACCTACGAAAACTTTTCAGGATTTCCATTATTTATTCGTATTAGATGTCCAGTCCATCTTAGGTGTCCAAGCATTATGAACTTCACAACGTCTGTGTATCATTGTGTAGGTTATACAGCTCCTCGTTTTGGTTTATTATTCTCCAAATAATACACCTATCACCTGTTCGGTTCGGAAATTTTTTTTGGAACACCCCCTCAAAATTTTTTCTTTTACGTTTCAAGATGTGTAGATTCCAATAATGTGAGTAAAGGATTGAGTTGAAATGACTAATAACAGGAAATTTGTATAATAACACGAGGTAGTAGAATCGATTCATTGACAATTTCACAGATCGGAAATAATTTGTCAGAAATAGCAACCTAATACTCGAGTTCAAAGTCGTCAAATTAGCTTTGTGGGTCTCTTCACTGAGGTGCTGTATTCAGTCGAGAATAATAAACCCATGTGACAAGGACTGTGCAGCATTTTTCCTTCTGCGCCAGACTCCGCCGTCTCAAACCGCTCCAGATATCTTTCTCAGGATTATCCTTTCAAAGGTTCTGAGTGAATCCTCTCCTTGTTTTCCCATCGTCTATGTCTGATCCATACGTCAGAACTGTGTGGATGAGCGTCTACACAGTTCAAATTTCACCCGGTGGGAGAGGAGCTTGGATTCGAGATGCTGTCCAGCAGCAGGTGTAAGCTGCTGATAGCCTGGCCATGATCTCTTGGATAGGGTCTCCATTTGCGGATTTGAGAGAGCCAAGATGGCAGCCATTCATCTCTATTATGAGCGTCCATCTTAGTTGTGGTGGATAGATATTTGGTTTTATTGCCAGTCCCATTGCATCCACACTATCTGTTAAAGAGGAAAATGCCCTTTTAACGTCTCTTAGTACGAGCTATGACGTCTGTCATCTGCGTAAGCCAGTAATTGGACTGGTTTGAGTCGCTACCTGTTCAGACCGTAGATTTTGAATCAATAACCAATTTCTAGGAAAGAACAAATGAAGGGAGGAAGAAAGGAATGCCGAAAGTTGGTGCAGTTTCTCCCAATGAACCAGTATGTTTGACAAATATGGAATGCGAAATTGCACAGTTGCCCAAGTACAGATGGTGGAACGCAGGGAAGATCCCAAAGCGAACCCGGGAACTTCCTCACTTTGTAGTTATTGGTTCATATCGTCGAACAAGCACTTCGGAGCTCGAGAAAATCGACGACCTTTCCCGAAATGAACCGAACTTTATGTATATAAACTGGCGAAATTCCGCTGTCTGGCCATTAGCGTACCCTCCATTAAGGGATTCCTCCAAGGCCATTCTTCTTTGTGCTGCATACGACAAAGAAGAATGGATGAGGAGGAATCTCTTGATGGAGGGTGCGCTAATGGCCAGACCGGGATTTCGCCAGATGATTTATTTATATAAAGTTCGGTTCATTTCGAGAAAGGTCGATTTTCTGGAACTCCGAAAAATGTGAACTCCCTTTATTTATTATGTATCTGTCTTAAAAAATAGTTTCTTGGTTGATGTACACTCATTCATTAGTAGATTTTTTGCTGACATTCTTCTTCTTTGTACTTTAAAAAGCCCTTTTCTTGAGGAAAGTAAGGGAGAGTGGTGGATTTGTGACCCTGTTTCGGCTCCAAAATGTTGTATATTATACACAAAATAATACAGTTCAGTTTGAATAAAATTGTTAAGCAGCTGCGAAAGTAACAACAAAGTTAATGAAACTGCCTGTTATGGATCAAACAACAGAAGTCAAAATTATGAACTTACCTATTCTTTTATTCGTTGCAGGCAGAGGCAAAATTAAATAATGTCCCAATACGGTCAGACCGCAAAGAACCCTCCTTGGGTGAGATCTGGTGAGTTTTTGTGTTATTTACGAAGGTAGATTTTACAGTTTTAATAACATACTTCTGCGTTTGGACATAATTGCCTGTTGATTACCTCGATTTACATGTATATTATATTTTTTCGGAATCAATTTAACCAAAGTACCTACTTCCATTTCTCTTCATGTAGGTCAGAATATGGCTCAAAACACAGGGAGTGTGGCACAGAATCTGATGGCGAATGCTCTACCGATGGGGAATGCTGCTCAAATGTTGCAGTATCCTCAAGTTTTCCAAGGACAGCTCGGCCAGCAGGTAAACCCTTTGCTGCAGTACTATGTGGTGATGTATGTGGACCACCTCTGAGTGTGTTGGGGAGTTGACTGTGGGCAATGATTGTGAAAGGGGTTTCCGACCCGTTTACTATTGTACAACAAAATCATTCATTTTGTGTATATGTGAGTTGGTAAATCTGCTATCAGGTTTGCCTAACTGCGTGGATTTCGCCGGTGAATACTCAGCTCTCAGACTTGTTGTTTACCTAAATCAGTCCCTTGTGCTCTGCTCCCTTGTCGGTTGGTAGGCACCAGACAGATGGCTGATGAAAACATGAAATTAGGATTTATTTGCAGTCCTTTCTTGGGTAGAATAACTAACTACAGGAGGTACCATGTTGAAGACCAAGCTCCGAACAGCGACTGAAACGACTTGTTTCATTCTGAAAAGAGCGTCGGAATTTCGTTTTTACCCATTTTCATGAAATGTTTCGTCCATTTATCTGTATAGGATCTTGAATAGAAAAATTGACTTCGTGATTCAGCACGAGAAAATACCTTCCAGTCTAATGATGACATGTTTTTTAGGATGTATTCAATTATCACGTGAATGCATCCAAAAAAATTATGGGTTTTCGCACATTTTGTGCACGTTTTTAGGGCTCAAAAATTTGACTGATGATTCATGTCTTCTTGACATTTCACGTAGAATCCGAATCTGCAGTAAAAAGTGGGGGTTCCTATTTCAAAAACCAATTTGTTGTCAAATTTAAACTTTTTAAACATTTTCTTAACATTTTTGATTTGAGATCTTCGTAAAAATGTGGAATTACCTATTGCAATTGTTTTTAGCGAATTTTCGAAGAAAAGGAAGCTATTGTTCTCGGTCCAAAATTTTTAAAACTCGAATTTCCGAAAGATTTTTATACCAAAATCCGTTTCAGACCATCCTGAATTCCCTGCCGAAAGACACCAAAAATTATATGTATATATATATATATTTATATATTTATATATATATTTATATATTTATATATGTATGTGTCATTCCAGACGATAACTCTCGAAAGAATTGAGATAAAAAGTTCAAATTTGCACGAAAAATCTGTCTTGGCAATCGACAGGCTAAGTTCGAAGATGGGCAGAATCGGGTCACCCTAAGGGGGAGTTTTAGGGGGGGGAAATTACCCATAAATTCCCAAAATGAAAAAGTCTGAGAAGTGACACCTCATTTTAAAGGTTTTTGTACGCTGAACACGATGGTGAAATCAGAATTGCGATATCTCATTCCATTCTCAAACTGGAGCACTTTGAAGATGAAGGAACGTGGTTATTTCTTGAGATGTTCTTCCTGGTTCGTCTGCTCTAATCTGATAACGGAATGGGATATCGCAATTATGACTTCACCATCGTGTTCAGCGTTGGAAAATCTACAAACCGAGGTGTTACTAGGCAAAAAATGGAACAAAAAATTTGTTACGTACCCAATACCTACTCTTCTGGTATTCAAAACATTTTTGATTTTCCCATCCCCCTCCTTCCACCCCAAATTTTACTTTGCGTAAAACTACTCCTGTTTTAATTTTGTATGGTATCAAGTTGGGAAAACATTGGCCGAAAATTAATTTTCAGAAAATTTTAGGCGGAGGAGGAAGATGCCGAAAACTTCGAAAATTCGCTCTTATAGCCATGCTGCATGACTGTGGTTTTTGGTTTATTAGTTTCAATAATGAACCATTGGAATCGAGCATGAAAAAAAATTCTTACTCCCCCTCAAAATTTGATGGTTTACGTTTCAAGGTATGTAGAATCCAAAACTGCAATAAAAATATTTCTGTCTGTCCGCCGTACGCCGTACGGGCCACTTTTCTTAGTTACCATGAAAAAAAATTGATGAAATTCGGGTTATAGGTTCCGTTCGGGGTCTAGTTGGTCCTCGAAGCTCGACGTTACTGTCAGTCATCTCTAAGGGGTTCAAAATAGGGGTTGAAATTTTCAAAACGCCTATACCTTTTTTTTACGTGAATCTTTTTACGGTTTTAAATAAGTAGTTCTTGAACTTACGAGTTTTTTAAGACCATCCAGAGCATCGTACGTCCAGCCGTTCGTTCACAGTAAGGCCCCGAAGTTTGCACCGACGGGCATTTTCGACTCCAGTGTGAATGAAATTGTATACAACAGACGAAATCTCGTCACCAGGGACGCGCCGATTTTATTGGTGGGGTACCTAAGAGGTCGAGTTGGTTGTTCTGTGATATTATTTCATTTGAAAAATGATGGCTCTATTGGAGTTTGTTGATAGGTAGTGAAACCGATTTTATTGGTGGGGTACCTATGAAGTCGAGTTGGTTGTTCTGTGATATTATTTCATTTGAAAAATGATGTGCGTTTCTTTTTGTTAGGTTACTGTTTGCAATCGACAGAATTATTTTAGCAACATTTACCTCGTGATTTAGGTAGGTACCTAGTAACGAGTACGGGGTTAGGTATTAACCTACGGAGGGTGTGCGATCCGGCTGGATTTTGTTGATAGGTACTTTTGCAACTTGAACAACCGATGAAGTATTATTGATGGGTAAATTATTACACAATGGCAAATTATTACACAACGGCTCATCTACCCAGAAGGGGCTGGATTTTGTTGATAGGTACTTTTGCAACTTGAACAACCGTTGAAGTATTATTGATGGGTAAATTATTACATAATGGCAAATTATTACACAACGACAAATTATTACACAACGGTAAATTATTACACAACGGCTAATCTACCAAGAAGGGGCTGGATTTTGTTTATAGGTACTTTTGCAACTTGAACAACCGTTGAAGTATTATTTATGGGCAAATTATTACACAACGGTTCATTATTCTATCTCCGTAGAAGTGGAACCTATACAGGTAAATTATTACACAACGGTTTAGGGAGGTACCTAGTAACGAGTACGGGGTTAGGTACTAACCTGGGGAGGTCCGCGATCTACATAATATGTGTAGAATAGTACATATGTTATATAGAAGGGTTATCTATACGGAGACCTGTGATCTGTAACAGGAGGGTATTCTGTACAAAATAATAAACCGTTGTGCAGGGATTTGCAGCGTTTTCTACCTCGCTTCCTAGGGAAAATAGAGGGGGTTTAGGTCTCGAGGGACACCGTGTATAAAGCAGGTGACAAGCTGGCAGTGAGTCGTAGTCAACAACTAGGATGAGGCTTATTGCCATGGATACTTCGCACACGCATTGGCTTGGTTTGAGTGTGTCAACATTAATGGAAGCATACAAGAACTCGAATCGTGAGAAGTTCTACCCCTATTCTTCATCCTGAGTTCAATGAATGGCTCAGCCAACACCCAGTGAATCATCGAACTAGTACTGGGGCATGTGCATGGGTCTCAAAAGCTATTTATATTATTATTTATTTATTTTAAATGAAACTAGATTCCATCCTGAGAACTTGGACACCATCCGCACTGTCCTACATCTAGTAGTTCTTTTTCCATGATGTTTCGAAGTTTCGAGAGATTCCTACGTCACAGGAGGCCGGAGGTTCCCGCCCAGGCGAGAGGGGTGCAGTGACGTAGGAACCTCTGGAATCTTTGAAAAATCAATAAAAAGGTCTACTTATCGTAGGACAGTGTGGCTGGTGTCAAAATTCTCAGGATGGAACCTACTTTCATTAAAAATAAAATAAATACGTGCATAGACCTCTTTGTCCATTGTGTTTCCCATCACTTCTTGGGGAGTGGCGGACCATAAAAGCGTGAAAAGAAGGTCAATTATGTACCACAAAAGTATAATTTTAGGTTCTGTTTTGTAGAGTTCTATCTCTCATCTTGTTCTTCATCATCTTTTCTAGATGTACGGAGCTGTAGGCGCTGTCCAGTATCCTACCAGAGCTCTCAACTCTGCGGCTTTTCAAACAAACGCGAACGTTCAGAACGCTGGAGGGAATCATGCGGCGGGTTTGAATAACCAGAGTGGCAACGCCGGGAACACGAACACCGCAAACCCCCCTTCGAAGTCCCAGAGGGTCTTCACTGGCACTGTCACGAAAATTCAGGACAAATTCGGATTTGTTAATGACGACATTTTCTTCCAAACGAGGTCAGTCACACTCCCTCCCCACTATTAAGAGTTTATATAGTTCAGTACCAAGTCAAGTGAAGAAATCACATGAATGAGGTGGCTATTTTGAATCTTCATTGCTTCGTACATTGTGATATCACCTCGCATCTATGAAGTTATTTGAAATAATCTCGTCATGTTCTAAACCCATAGCTTGAGGGGTGCCTCATCTCGTCGTTTAAATGCTTACTCATTATCTTCATGTTCTGTCAACTGTTGGTCGATTGTATGTAATTGAATATTAATCTATTCAAAGCAATATCATTCAGTTTTCAATTATTTGCTGAATGAAACGATTGAATTATGATCTTCCTGTTGAAGTTGCTGCATGAAGGGCTCCACTCCAGTGGTTGGGGACAGAGTACTCGTCGAAGCAGTATACAACGCCAATATGCCTTTCAAATGGAATGCTACTAGGATCCAAGTTCTCTCCAATCGAGTTGACCAGGGAGGGCGTTTCAGTAATTCGAACAACATGTACAACGCTGTTCCACCACCAAGTGAGTCATCGTCATTGTAACAAGCCTGTCCCAACTTGCTCTTTTGTTATTCTTCACTTGTTACGCTCCTGAGGCTGGGGACACACATAGCTTTTTTTTCCTTGTGGAGGACTTCCAAGAACAACGCTCACAGAGAAAAATCCGTCGCACGCACGCGACTAGATGGCACACATCCGCGTTTTTATCCTGCCATCGCACAGTGGGGCAAATGGCCAATCTTGGTGGAAAAAATTCATAAAACGTCCTGTCCTACAGAAAATTTTACGCTGAGTATGAATACACCACGTATTATATACGTTAGGATAGTTATTTCCACTAAAAACCACAAAAAACGCGTTTTTTTTCCTCGTGATTTTTGACCTTGAAATTTCACAATTTGACCCCTGGGAGTGAGTAAAAATTTTTGGCCAACGAACTTAGCCTTTCGTTTGACAATACCGACATTTTGGCGCCATTTTCGATTTTTTAGGTTCTTGCCAGGTTGAGTTATCGTCCGGAATGAAATGACAGGTATATCCCTCTATACTCGTATTCATATGAAAAAGGTTCGGGTTTCAGGAATAGTTTTAGAATGTTCGAAAACGGATGACAAAAAAAATTCAATGAAGAAATTTTTCAAAAATTCGTATAAAAAACATTTTAAAGCCACTGCAATAGATTATTTTTCATTGAAAATGCGATAAATTTTGGTTTGTTGAAGCTTACAGGAAAATTTAAATCAACCTTTTCACTCAATTTTGATGTGTGTGCATATTTACGAACAATTACGACTTCAAGGATTTCTCAAGCAGCACAGTCCTTTAGCTATTGGTATTACAACTACATGACTTTAACATATTTATTTTATATAATATTTATGATTTATAATCATTACTATTTCACATTGAAATAAACTTCATCTCTTAAGTTAGAAAAAATTAGACGAGCATGAACTTCCACCTGATTTTTTCCTTCAGATGTTTCCTATAACATTGAGGTGGGAAACTATTTTTCTTCATGGGATCACAACTGGATTGAACCATTGAGAAAAAAATTTTTTCCCCACCCTGATTGGCCGTTCACCCCACTGTGCGTCGCTCGTGGCAGGGACATGGAGGGGATAAAGGTGGGATATGACCCTTCAGACATCAGCACTAGTCGGCAGGACTAGTCGAGAGGCTGAACAGAACCCTCACAAAGCACCTGGCCCTCTTTGCGAACCAAAGTCAAACTGACTGGGACGGCAAAATCCCGCCATTCCTTTTCGCGTATCGGTAGCTCCTCATACGACTACGGGGTTATCTCCAGCTCAATTGGTATAATATGGTCGGGATTTGAGATTGCCTGAAACCCTCGTGAGACCGCCGCAGAAGGTCCAAATGCCTTCGACTGAATATGTACTGAACCTGAGAAGCCACCTGGAGCAGGTTCGCGAATTTGCAACTAGAGAAGCCCAGTTGAAGATGTGTACGCAGTAGAGGTGTGCCGATACTGCCGAACTGGGAATGTGGAACCTAGTCTCACGATGGAACTGTTCCAGGCTGCTCCACTTACAGGTCCTACCGATCCAAAGACTGGCTGGTGAAGGGTGGGTGGTGGATAGGAAGACAGAGCCGCTGGAGTGGGGAGACCTATCGCTCAAGTTCTGCTTCCCGATCCAGCTCCAGTGCTCCACCTTCTCCATACAGTTCCACCTTTCCGATCCACCTCCACCTTCCCGATCCGATAGTCTCCTGTTTTGTGTTCTCGATTAGGACTCGTTCAGTGTTCTCGATCCTCCAACTAACCATACCTCCCTTTCGGTCCTCGGAACTCTATCCCTTACCAATCTCCGACTCGACTGCCTTCTCGATCCTTAGCGATCCTAAAAAAAGCTACAGGATAAAAATAGAATAGTCTATTTCCACGTAAACTAACAAACTGTAGACTGGTTTTGGTTGTTGAACCATCATCAATAGAATTCTATTGATGGTGGTTTAACAACCGAAACCGGTCTACAATTTGTTAGTTTACGTGGAAATAGACTATTCTATTTTTATCCTGTAGTTTTTTGCTATGGATTTCCACTACTCCGCCTCAAGTGATTTAAGTTATCTTAGCGATCCTGTTCCGAAAATATTTCCCTCGCCATTATTATTTAAATGAAATTCATTATTATTCCTCACATAACTATATCCAACTTTTATTTATTTTTTGAGAATGCATACGACATGTAACCTTTAACGCAATTAAAATTTTTTAATTAAGTAAATAATATAATGTAAGCTTTAAAAAATAAAAACGAAAATTGGTGTCCAACTGCTCAAAATGTTCCCAAATGCGACATTTTTTTAACTCACGGTGCAAAAGACATCGGAAAGAATTAGAAATAAATCTGAGGAACCCAGAAAGAACTGAAAAAAATGACAACCTGCCTCCTCTTTCTTCCTTCCCCTTTGACCCGAGTCCGAATTTGAGCGGCATCTTTTCGAGGAATATTCGCAAATACCCGATGAAAGAAGTCCGTAAAGTCCAAAGTCGAATGAACCCTAGGCAGGAGGAGAGCGTCAGCAAGAAGCGATTGATGGGGCGGGAAGAGGGGTGGAATACGTTGGCGGGGCGGGCTTGTGTTCTAGTCAACCCCCCTCCCCCCTGCGGACCGGTAAGCGGAACAGGACCGGTAATTTGGAGCTGTTCCAGTCGTGGATTTGGAACAGGTGGGACCGGTTCCGACAAAGATCGGTATCGTCACACCTCTCGTACGCAGAAGGAGTGCTTCGATAGACATGCAATCCGCAGCGAAAGAGAGCCCTTTGTCCAAAGTTGCTACCTGCTTGGACAGGGCCATGGGTCATAAAGAAGAGGCAGAATGACGTTCTATTCCGGGTGCAGTTAGGCAAGGTGCATCGCTTGCTGCATGTGAATCGGTTGGTGAAGGCGGACATTATACAGCCTGGGGACAGGATAAGGGGAGGGAAAGAGCAGTGTAAGGTCATATTATGTTAACTTTTGGTAGGTTTGATGAATAGTGTTTACCTGAGATACCACAAATTCACTATCGGTTTGCTTGTTATATTTTCCTCCCACGCTTGTTATATATTCCTCCCACGTTTTTTCCCTGCCTCCTACCGGAATCTGGCGCAGAGTGGGCGCGTGAAAAACCTGTCTAGGATTGAAAAATCCGCTCCGATGTGTGTTCCGTTCCTAGTTGACTGCACAGCTGTCAGGTTCAGCGCATGAGGCGGGCAGAGTTCTCGGAAGGACGCCCGCGTTGGAAACGCGATGTGTGTCCTCAGCCTAAGTGCCCCAGAGGTTGGAGTCATCAGCTCCTATAGGATATCGAACCCTCCGGATATCCCGCCTGGTGACAAGCCAGTGCAAACATAGTGAGTAGTTGATGACGCTACCCATTACACCACGTCGGTCCCCAAGAACGCGAAAGCATTATTTTTGACTTGCACTTTAATTTCTCCGATTTTTGTTGTTTTCAGAAGGGTTTTGTTTGTTGAAAACGTGTACCTTAGATGGCAAGTTTTATGTGTCCTATGGCAGTGTTTAACAATTAGGTATTTATTTAATAATTATACCATTATTATTACGTACTCTTGTACATGTAAATATTCTGATTAAAAATCTTATATTCTATATTAATATGAGGCACAGCGCTCTGACATTCTCCTACTGTACTAGTACATTTATTCATCGTTCGGCCTTGAATGTGCAGTTTTCAGTATCGTTGCTTATGCGCTTATTCAACTTTATTGACAGCCAGATGCATTACACATAGACTCGTGGATTGCATTATGGGAATGGTATACAGTTGCAGATAAATTTAATTGAACTCGGGATTAGTGTAATTTCTAGATTGATCAGCAGTTTCCTTGATGGTACCAGAATATCTTCTTACTCCTATGAAGGTGAGTAACGATGCAAACGGGAGGCCTAAGAGCCGGTCTGCCAGTCTTTTATCGCGGGTTACTTTCCTGTGTGGTACAGTGTACGTCCTGATGTCTTGTACAATGGACGTACCAATGTCTTGTGCTTGCTTCAAAAACAGTTTGTTGCAATGTTCGATTGATATTAATAAATACACATTGTTTTAGATGAGAATTCAGGAGGTGGCAACAGGTTCAGTTCCGGTGGTGGTGGAGGAGGTGGCTCAAGGTTTTCTAACAACGACAGGCCTATGGGAAATAACAGGAACAATGATCGGAACAGAAACAGGAATCCCCGGTCGACTGGCCCCAACAAAGACAGCAATGATGACAGAAAGCGGAAGCGCGACGAGTGAGTTGCATGGTGTCTTTTTATATTCTCGTAAATCGTAGTATTTTATTATATGGTTTGTACCGGCTGCGTAAAATGGTTAGAAATATAAATCCAAGTAATCATGAGATAGGTTCGGGAATCAAGCACCTAGATGGGTGTAGATTCAGAGTCTGAGAAAAAGTAAACTGTGGAGGAAATTATGCTGGATTCTGGTTGACACAAAGGGGGACGTACGATGAGAAGGGGTACATACACTCCCACTTTGGTTCTTACAAAAACATGTTGAGAAATGAATGAACTGAAAGTGACAAAAAGAACTACGAAAATACCAGCTTGGATTCGCTCTTACGACACTTCAAGTCTAATGACTGAAACCAAAGAGAACGAATGGTTTTTTGGCAACACCTCCTAAGCTAAGCTGCCTTCTGTCTCCTTCCGATGTGTGTAACTTTAGCAATGTGCTCGAAGTTTATTGCACAACAGGCAAGTCTAATGACGAAACCAAAAAGAGAACAGTTGTTAATATGAATGGTTTTTCGGCAACCCCTCCTTAGCTACCTTCCCTCTCCTACTGATGTGTGTAAAAAGCAATAAGATTTTGAAAAATCAGCCACTCAAAACTCTTAACACATTTCTGGCTGAAAATATACTAGTTATTTATTTTGATAAATCCCTCTCCAAAATCTCCGTTTTTAGCATATCCTTGGATAAAAGTTGAAAAAAAAGTGCAAATGAAAAATCTAGAAATAAGAAATCACAAGTTTTGGTTTTAGGTGGCCATTGCATAATACGGAATAGCAAAGCGGCCTTTTTCTAAGATGAATTTTACTGTGCTGCACATCGGGACAAAATTAGCAATACATGTTTTTCTAGGGACAGAAGCTTGGACCGTGAAAGGGACAGGGATAGACAGAGATCACCTCCCCCTAAGAAGAAGAGCAAATCTCCGGTGAGAAGGTCTCGACAGGCTCCTCGTCGACCCCCTCCTCGCTACACCATTGTTGTTCCTAAAGGCCGGCTTGCAAGGTTTGCAGTTCTTCATTTTCTCCACTGCGTCATAATCACCTACTATGATTACCTTGTTTTGTCAATTCGTAATATTATATTTATGCAAATTTTCAGCCCTGAAGCCGATTTGATGCATTTGACCAAGCGTTATCCTAATCTCTACGTCCCATCTGACTTTTTCCTGAGCAAAACCAAGTGGACAGAATCTTTCCCAATCCGATCGCCCATGTCACTCAATTTCCCGTGCAGTTTTCATGTGATGCATAAGGACGTTGATTCTCCATACCCAAATGATGCTGCTCTTGAACCCGCGGATTTGGATTACCTTTATGTTGCCAAGGTAGGAGGACGAACATTGTGCTACCTAGATGTATCTACGTCACTGCAGAACTCTTCGTAGCAAAGATGACTGTCGAAGTTATGTTGAATTATGCTGTAATTTCTTGTTGATTTCAGGTTATGCTGTTGAGCAGTCCTGGGTTGGAAGAGATTCTCTTGAAAACTGGCATCACCTCCAAAGATGACCGCGAGGGATCGGTCTCGGATGATGAATCAATCAGCAGCAACCAGGGCAGTGTCACTCATGTCTCACGCCTCGTTCATTTTCTTGTGGGAACCCGAGGCAAAGAAGCAATGGCGATCGGTGGCCCTTGGAGTCCATCTCTAGATGGAGCCAATCCGGACAGTGACCCAGGAGTCCTTGTACGAACAGCCATAAGGACTTGTAAAGCCCTTACAGGAATAGATCTTTCTGCATGTACTCAGTGGTGAGTTATTGCCAATATAACAAATCACCTTTGAGTTTTAGCGTTCTGTTTACGTACATAACATACGCCTAAATATGTTAGACCTACCTATATGTTGCCACGTCGCTCTGTAACTTTTAGTAAAAAGGTGTACTTTTCAGGGAATTCGACACATCGAATTCGATCTTCCCCATCAATGATTTTTTTTTTTCTGGAGCACTGCACCAGCTGTTTGTTAACATTGCGGCCTGAAAGTTTGAACTGGTGGTGGGAAAAGTTTGAAACTAGACCTTAATCGCAGTCCGATTTTAATCCTGATCACGGCAAACCTGGTGGATCTCAGAACTATAAAACTTGGTGATGCTGTGATACTGAATCGATCGATCGATTTACCATTGAAGCCACCACCATTTTCCCAGTTTTTTGTAAAATCTACAAGTCTTACAACATTTGCAAATCCTTGTTCAACAGCCTTTTGCATTGCGGATTGATAACTATAAGTGATATGGATGTCCTAGGATATAATCATAAAACGATGTGACAGCGACATAAAGATCTCGACAAATTAATCATTATCAGTAAAAAAAAATCAATAATCAGAGGCAGTAAACTTGGAATGAAGACTTTATTTTTAATCAAATCAGAAAAATGAATGGATATCTGTTTTGGTATAATTCATTTTCAGTCCTTAACACTTGGCCATTCTCAGAGTCTTCCAACATCCGCATCAGTGTCATCATGGGCTGAAACCATGGCTGGAACATCATATTTCTATGATCTACCTATGACATAAATTTGTAAACACTGACATTCGGATTGGATTGGTGGTTGTTTGACAATTGTCAGTTGGTTACTCGTCAAATTTGGAAATTTTCATTCATTCTAGATGTTTTATTTAATTGGCCTGACAGGGAGATGATGATTGTTTATGATCGAGTACCACCGATTTTATCGACAGGGAGTGCTGGTTTCGACCATCAGCATCACTAGTTGATGCTTGATAGTTCCCGAGATCCACTAGGTTCACTGTGTTCCGGATTCAAACTGGACTCCAGTTAAGTGTAGTGTGAAAACATCGTGAACATCAGCATAAATCAAAAGGGGAACCATCAGTTGAATATTCATAATGAGGAACAGCCAGTTCAAATCAGTATCATGAAATCGAGTTTCCTGTTCCAATTTAGTTTTCGTTTCTCAGGAAAGAATATAATTTCAGATATTGCTAGTACGAGGATAGATGTTTGATAGATTCAAAATGCAGGTAAATACTGTAAGGCCTCTCAACAGGGAGCCGCAAGGCTCATGCTCGTGAGCGGGAGGAAGGCGCGGAAGGCTGAAATACACAGAGTACAATTGAGCTTTCACATGGGGAACATGAGACGTCGGGGCTCGGGAGTGAGAGCCCGCGAGAAAGCCGTGCTTTTCGAAAGGGTTGCGTCTCTTACCTAATTGCAAAGAGAGGAGTTGGGCATTCACAAGATGCGCGAGAACAGCTCTCGCGCCCCTGTGACAGGTGAAGATGTAGGTGGATATTGAGTTATTAATAAATGGAGTCTGTAACCGACCCCGAGGAGCTCATTAAATGAGGCCAATGACATTCGAAAGTAATTGAAAAACTTGTTGCCATCCAGCCGAAGTTCTGATAAAGCGTGGCAAAAACGCCTGCTTCATCGCCCCTTTGGTTCATAGGATGTACCCAATACTTTCTGGAACTCCGGCGTTTTCTTCGTCGAAGAAGGTAAATGGCCATAGCCCTCCTACGATCAATCGTGACTGATGCGACGCGAAATCGCCGCGCCACAGCCAAAAGGCTCCCCGTGTGGAATAGGGGGAGGTAGGAACGGAAAAAGCTCTCGCTTGTGAGCACGAGACTTGCAGCTCCTCGTGTGAAGGGGGCCTAAGGCATGCTGAATAAGCAAGCCTTATCTTACCCACCTCTTGATGCGCAGTACTAACCCTGATGGATCTTTGGATCGAAGTCTGAGCCTTGAGCTCAGAACCAAGTTCGAAATCCAGTGAACTCGTCCGTGATCAGATTCCCAATTAATAGCATTATTTGGGTAAAAAATATTGTATTTCTCCTGTGTGCAGAAAACAGTACAGAAGAAATGAAATAGAAAATGATGTGATCACTGAAGCCTTTCTTGTGATCCAGGTGGTTACAAACGAAATTTTAGGTCAGACTCTGAAATTGTGAAAAAAAACCTAGTTTCTCTTCGCTTTGAACAACTTCTAAAAGTTTTATAGTGTTATCCACACCGTGTTTTCATTATATTACCTATACTATAAACTTGATTAATCTCATTATATATTTTAATATTTCAGGTTCCTAGTCATTCTTTTATCCTCTCCTTCTCCCTGTAGATCTTTAGAAGTATACCTAGTCATTGCATAATGATGAAGTGACCCTAATACTGCTCTTCATTGAATTTCTGCTGCTGATGTGCAGTACTGTGGAACTCAAAAATCTGTCTCTTCATTCTGATTGTCTGAGTCTCCTGGAGATGAACATGTTCTGATTTGCATTTCATCCATTTCAAATATCTTCAGCTCCATTGAATGATTCGTCAGTGAACTAATCTAATATCAACTAACCAATTCTACACCTAAGACTGGGCTATATTTTCCAGGATCTAAATTCATTTGATCGTCTATCACTAAACAATGAATTATGCGCTTCATTTGTGACGTTCTCGATACCAGTTTGATCAGTAACACGATCGATTCATCCAAATCCAGAGGAAATTCGTGGTTTTGTTTCTGATGTCACGGTACTCGAACTGTTATGATATTCCTTCAGCTGATAAACACGGAACTGGTGGACGAACCATACGAAAGACTAAATTGGCTACTCTTCATGCTGCTTCTTACTGATTTGGGTGGACTATTTCTTTTCTTTTCAGATTCCCCATGAATGAGAAAGTGTGGCTGTTTGGAGGAAAGAATGGTTTTGATGATAATGAACTGGAGTGGTTGGTGTGGCACTGTTCATTGATTATAAAAACCATAAAAACTGTCGAGTCAGTTACTAAACCTCACCAATTCTACAAAAAAAGTACCTTTAGAGGGTATCCCCCGCTTGGCGCTGATTTGGCTGCTGAACTGTGATTTTTTTAAACAAAAAGTCCGGTTTTGATTCTAGGCGACTCATTGACTTGTTGACAGGTTCCGGTTTCTGGAGGTCCACTACCACCGTGCAGAGAGTATCCATCACGGCAAAGTGGTGCCAGCTCGAGTAGAGACCGTCGTGTTGTTTGTTCCTGACGTTTGGTCAGCATCTCCAAGTCGCGGTGATTGGGAGACAATAACAGCCGACTACAAGATGGCGCTTGAGAAGCGACTCAACCCCACGCCATCGACCCACGAACCTTCTGCCGATGCTGCTGAGAAACCCGACGAAAAAGACGGGGACACATCTAAGGCACCGATAACCTTTCCCATTTTCTTCTATGTTTTTATCTTTTTCTTTAAGAACATTATCACCTTTCCTGGCCTCACTCAGCCTGCCAACTCCCCTACCCTTTCTACAAAGTAGCAGACATACCCTGTCCTGGACAGTTTCACATTTCTCTTTCAGCAATCCAATGATGATTCCACCGAAGGACTCGACAGTAGTCTCATCCAGCTGTTAGAATCGCTAACTGTAATTTATTTTCATTCATTCAACCAAATTTCTCATAACTAACAAGAACTGAGGACGCCGTCATATGGAAGACCACCGTTGCAGTTTCCATAATCATGAATTATCTGACAAAATCATTTTATTGATTGTACTAATTGTTATATTGTCGATTATAGGATGATGAAATGGCGGAATCGGCTGACAAAGAAGACTTACCGAAAAAGGATCCCACTCATTATTCTCAGTTAGATCCAAAGTCAATGAAGGTCAGTTCTGTTCAGTTTACAAGTTGTATGTAGATGGGTTTCATTTTGCTATTTTTATTCAGATTTACTTATATTGCTGTTAGGTGAGTGAACTAAGGGACGAGCTTGAAGCAAGAAACCTCTCGCCGAAAGGACTTAAATCTCAACTGGTGGCACGTCTGGCCAAAGCCATCAAGACTGAAGCTGATGAAGAGGAAGCCAATGGGAATGTGAAAGACGATCCGAACGCGGCTTTGGAAGAAACCGAGAAGGAGGAAGAGAAGAAGAAGGAGCGGGCCCCCAGTCCAACACCTTCCAATACTTCACGGAAAGAAGATAAGAGCGACGAAAAGAAAAAGGCAAGCTGATCAGTCAAAACTATAACAATTGAGAGTTTGCTCAATCACAAATGAAGATCATCTGTACAACTTTCACAGTGGAATTCAAGTTTTCCCGTTGTCTTTGGCGTTTGGCATTGCGACATCAGCTGTCGTCACAGCAAAGCTTTCTGTCTCTTGTGCACTTATACATTCCTGACGTACATTGTGTCGAGAAATTGTAAAAACCTATTGAGTCCACTGTTGCATGAAGCTTCCAATATTGTTAAAAAATATGTATAATCAGGTGAATGGATGACAGGAAGCCAGTCAGTGGTTTAAAAACAAGTTTTCACTCTGCCACTCAAGATCCAGTCACCTGGTTATATTCATTATCGGTCAAGAAATCAGCCTTAGTACTGTCTTAAAACAGATAGGTAGGTGACCAGAATATAATAATTATCATCATACCTGGTGGTCATTACCTAAAAAAATATGCAATAAATTGTTATAAATCATGAATTTGTTATGTAGGACAAGTGATTTGCGACCATCTTTCTGTAATGTTTTTCTCAGCTTTGTATGGGTCAGGAAAAGGCTATGGGTCGTAATCAACTGATAAGAGTACACCTATGTTCACATGGAGATGCAATTCCGGACGGCAACACGTTCTCCATTATTTTTGCTGCAAAGGCGTTCATATGACAGAGGAATCATAACCAGAAATCTAACCGGCAAAATCAACCAGGAATGTCGAATTCCAATATGACTGAACAACCAAACAGGAGAGGTGTGCGCAGTTACCTCTGTGCAGATACGGCAACAGACCCGACAACAGAAAATATCTGGAGATTTTGATATAGTATTCATGACATTGCGTTGCAATAATCTATTTTGCGTTGGCCACTTGCATTGCAGAACGACTTGCCATCCGGAATTGCATCTCCATTTGAACCCAGCTTAAGGCCACTGACGGTTGTGGTTGCACTTGTTCAAAACACCGATTGATGTGATCATAGCCAGTAGCCGGGTTGTCTATGATGCACTCAAGTTACTATGGGCTTTTATAGATCTTTTGTTTAGTAGCATTTGATTTTCGTCCATCTTCACTTGATTCGTTGACTTACAACCTAATCACTTACTGATGCACCTTTGGCTGCCCCTTAGGACGAAGAAAAGGACAAAGACAAGGAGAAGAAGAAGGAGGAACTGTCTGAAAGGGACAAACTTCACCTTGAAAAACGTTACAGGCTCCCCGAGAATCCTCACATCATTGTGCATCCAAACAGGGTTCACAAGTCCGGGAAGTATGACTGCACTGTCACATCCCTGTCTTCACTTCTCGGATACAGAATTGACGATTCCAAGGTAGGTATTGTTTGTTGCAGAACGTCATTGAGGTTTTTTACGACTCAAGCAACATTTGTGGGTGGGTATCTGTACTGCGCTACAAGTCGCAATGTTGGGTATTTTGACTGGAAAGTTTGCGGGTGCTCGTTGGGCCTTCCGAATTTGCTGTGTAGTTTTTAATGTCTCAACGACGTCAGGAAGAGGCGCCACGGCGCTGAGAGTGACGCCCCAAGAGCCAAAACGGGTAATAGTGGGTCCTACAGCATACAGTTTTCTCAGGGTGTACTCATAGGACTGTCAGAAATTGCTGGTTTTGGTGCTGTCGGTGCCAGCAGTGGCACCACAAAATCCAAAAACAGCTAATTCGAGGTAGGTACACGTTGTATTTGTTTTACTGGGGGTCAGTAGCACTGCGTGGGCTCTGAAAACGGTGGGGCACCAAACCAGAACACAAAACCAACAGATTTGTCTACAAAATACCCCAAGGTCCCCTTTATTACTGATTGAGTGATATTTATCAAAGGCCTCTTTCAATCAGCACCTATCATCATTAGAAAGTATCGATTCTGCTGCAAATTAGCCACAGAATTCATGTGTTACCAAAATATAGTAAACTAAAATACAACAAAACAATGACCCGTCGGCCGGTACCTACTTGAATGGAGAAGCTATTGACTAGAAGCTAGGTAGTTATCTGTGTGTTCTGACGCCGATCACAAACCACAAGACCACAAACAGCAGACAGGACAAAACGCACGTAGGTACCTACCACAATTACAAATCTGTCGTTGTTACCGGGCCGAACACAAAACGCACAAAATTTGACGCAAAAAATTGGGGTGGAAATCAGATGCTGGGGACAGGGCCCAAAGTGAGTGTGGTGAACAACATTTTTACTTGACTGAGCATGCGCGGACGGGCCACTTTTCTCAGTTGCCATGGGAACACTAGAACCCAGGCCCTACCTGCCAGTTTCAGGAGCCTAGATTTCGATTGCAGGACATCGATTACTGTTACTTTATTCCGATAACATGCTTGATGTATGGAGCTAACATGAAGGAACCACCAAGGACCCTACTAGAATATTGAATATCCATAGCCAGAGAAATGTATAGTCGCTGTTGAACTTTGTGAAACATGATAGGTACAGTGTACGGAGGGAAATTCAAATGCCAACTGAACAAGGAGGTTTTTGAGGTTTTTACTTCCAGTGTATTTGGGTGCCGGGACAGTGACCCAAGTGGCCTTATGGACGTAACGCCCCTGCTGGGGGTACGTGAGGCTGTTGGTCACTAGTCAGGTTTTCGACCAGTTTATTATAACTTCTTTGTGTTGAAGAGGTTCAGCAGCAATATTTTGTTTTGCAGGAACATTCTTTTGAAGTGTCTCTGTTCGCTGAAGCTTTCAATGAGATGCTCATGAGAGATTACGGTTTCACTGTGTATAAGTCTCTCGTCGACGCCCCTGAAAAACCCAAGGAGGAAAAGAAAGATGACGATAAAGTAAGAAAGTGGATCAGAATTTATTTATTTGTTCATTTGTACCTTCTTGTATATTGATGTATTCCGAAGAATGATAATAAGTAAACAACTAGGATTAAATGGGTACCAGTGTTCAGACCATGGTATTTATGGGGCGACGTTTGCGCCAGACTTTGGCCCCAGTCGCCCAATTAACTCATCATCCTGATCATATTATCGTCCTTATAATAATTATTATGATCAGTACGTTAGATAGAATACTGATCATAATGATAAGTAAATCCTTATAAGTCCTTATAATAATTATTATGATCAGGACGTTAGATAGAATACTGATCATAATGATAAGTAAATCATCATCCTGATTATAATTATCGTTCTGATCATAATTATTATGATCAGGACGTTAAAATACTGTAACATAGACGTACAAAATAGAATTATATGTCCAGTTAGACAACTCACCAGTAAAGGAAGTTGAGTGCGAAGTTAATACCTTAGAGGTTAATACCTTAGAGGCTTAGAGCACTGTGGAATAATACCGATAATACTGCAAATAGTGACAAAATAACGGTAACAGGTGCAAGAGTACTTGAAAGACAGTGGATACTAAGATACAGATTGATTTTGAATGGAGTAGTAGGTAACAGTAAAACTCCGACTGGTTGCATGTGTACCTACCTGGTAAACATGTAGCGCTATTTTTTTGAAAGGTGAATTACCCAAGTATGAACTAAATCACCCGCGATGAAATCGAAGATTAAAAACGGAGTTTTGAAACGTCCCACCGATACACAAAAATTATATTGTTATACCAGTTTCGGTGAACAAACCATCGTCAGTAACAAACAACAACCAAATCAATGATCAAATCATCGTCAGTTGCTGTTTGTTACTGACGACGGTTCGACAACCGAAACCGGTATAACATTATATTTTTTGTGTATTAGTGGACATAGACTACATTTCAATAACTGCGTTTTTTATTTTGCTTCCTCACTACCAAAGGTAGGGAAGCCTTGGATTCGTGATTGAGCAAAAAAATGCATGTCCTCCAAAATGAAAATTTCCACTACCATTTTGCGTTTTAAAAATCCAGGAACATTTTTGGTTCCGTGTCCGTCTGTCTGTGGTAATTCCTAGTAACGCCTATAACTACTCGAAATAATGGTCGAAATGGGCTGAAATTTGGAGGGTAGGTGCGGGTAGGGTCACAGATGGACCCATACCAAAATCATTCAAAAAGTACGGTAACTCGTCTGCGCATGCGCAAACGTGAAATAATTGAAACTCCCATAACTACCTTAAATATCGTTGAAATGAGTCCAAACTTGGAGGGTCGATCAGGAATAATACTTTCATAGTTACAAATGAATTTCATCGGACTCGTAATGTAGGTAACTTTCGTCCACGCATGCGCGAACATGAAATGTTCACAGTTTCCTTGTAAGCTTCTAACTGCGCGAAAAATAGTCGTAGAGAGCTGAAACTTCGAGGGTACCCGCGGGTTGGATGGCAGATTATTCAATTTCAAAATTATGGAAATAGTTCCGTCTGCGCATGCGAAACCGAAATAATTGAAACGCCCATAACCACCTTAAATATCGCTGAAATGAGTTCAGATTTTGAGGGTCGATCAGGAATAATACTTTGATAGTTCCATATGAATTTCATCGGAATCGTACTGTAACGTTCGTCTGCGCATGCGCGAACATGAAATGTTGACAGTTTCCTTGTAACGCTTCTAACTACGTGAAAAATAGTTGTAGAGAGCTTCACATTTTGAAGGTACAGGCGGGTTGGATCGCAGATGGTCCCGTTTCAACCAACCATTCTATTTCAACGAACCTACCCATCTATTCTACACGTTCATGTGATTCAAGTGAGGAAGCTATACTGCCTACTCGAATTGGCAGACGTTTTTTACCGGAGTTCTCAAATTGTCAATATAACAGGGGTTCTATTGACAATATAAAAAGTTAGATTTATTTTGTCACCATTTTCCCCCTATTATCAGCTACAACCCCCCCCCCCCCCCCCTTTCTACAGTGCTAAAACTGCTGTGCTGAACTGTGGTAAACTTCCAAGATATTAGCTTCGCTCTCAACTTTACTGGTGAGTTAATTCTAACTGGAAATCAATTTAGGTTTTTTAGGTTTACATTAATGTATTCTAACGTCCTGATCATGCAATGTCCCCTGTTCGACCTCCCAAGTCTATCCTTTTGTTTTTATCATAGGCGCATGACGAGGGCCATAATCACTGGCAGAAACGCCGCCCGATAAGTAACCTGGACTGGTGCCCTTAATTTCATCCCATGTGTAGGTTTTTTTGACATCAGTCAGAGTTTTACACAATATAGAGTTTTTGCAGCACTCTCACGCCGAAACGAAACGGAAATTGCAGATAGGGCGATTGAATTCAGATGCTAACCTATTTCGGTTCAGTTTCCGTTCAGCTTTGGCATCTACCGGCTGGTGAAGTCATGCTAACGTTATGTTAACCTCTCTTTCATC
This sequence comes from Leptopterna dolabrata, assembly GCA_954871275.1. Classification (NCBI taxonomy): domain Eukaryota; kingdom Metazoa; phylum Arthropoda; class Insecta; order Hemiptera; family Miridae; genus Leptopterna; species Leptopterna dolabrata. Next base: position 12,632,132 of record OX940979.1, read on the forward strand.
TATTTTACTCTGTGGTGAATATAAATCCATGTCCATACATGGCGTCAAGCCTGCATTATCATAGAAAGACGCGAAGAAGTAGCTGTAAATACGATGCTCGACATTTATTTTCCAAGGAAAACAGAAGAAGGAAGGTAGCGTTGTACAGATGTAAGGTTAAAGTACGTTTCGACATCTCAACACGACGAAAGCTGACACCGTGAGATCCCGGTATTTTTCGTCGTCACGGTGGTTCGTCAGACTCTTCGGTGTCTTAAGTGCGCATGCGCAGCACTGTTTTCGTTTCGGCGTGAGGGTGCTGCAAAAACTCTCTATTCTGGCTGGTTGATTTACGACTTTTATACTGAATGTGGACCATAACCATTGGACTTCTCAACCTCGTCAACAATTTACAATTGTTAACAACAACAGTTTATGGTCATAACAGGACAAGGACAAGAAGAAGGACAAGGACTCAAAGGAAAAGGCCAAAGATGACGACAAAGACGACAAAGAAGATAAGGACAAGAAAGAGGAGGAATCGCTTGATGGCGATGAGGTTTGTATTGAGCTAACATGAATATGAATATTGAACTAATAATGATGAATTTTCTTTATTTATTGTTTATTTTAATTGGAATTACACTGTATACAGTTAAAGAGGTAGGTAGATGGTAAAATATTTAGTGCAATACCGATTATCTTAAAATTTCAAATGGAAGTGATTTTGAGAGGTTTTTGTTGCAGTTACTTTCCTTGCATGGTTCCTGTCATTTTCACGTCATGGGTGGTCTTTTTATATTATCCAAGAGTCGAGTTCTATACCTTTGTTGATGTAGCCTACTCGTAGTGATGTTCTGATACGGCCTTCGGTCCAATATTTTGTATTGATACATATCGCAAGATTTTACTGGTGTTACAGTAATATCGAAAGAAAAGTATACCACTGATCTTCTTTCGATATTCCGATATTCTCGAATCCATGGTATCGACACGAATATCGGAAATATCGAAAGCATCGGACCGTCACTACCTACTCGAGCTATTTTGACAAGAACTAAACCACTTCCGATGAAATCATGGAAACACATTTCAGATAATAAAAACGGAGTTCCTGAAAGGTTGTCTATTTCCACTAATACACACAAAATACACTGTCATACTGGTTTCTGATCAAACCATCGTCAGTAACAAACAGAAACAACACTATGTAGTAACAATAATGCATAGTTATTTTTTGTTACTGACGATGGTTTGATCACCGGAACCGGTATAACAGTTTATTTTTCGTGTAATAGTGGAAATACACAACCTTTCAGTAACTCCGTTTTTATTCTTTTTCTATTTTGATAGTTGATGGAATTTACCATTTGAAATCATTTTCAAATGTTTCCCTTCAAGCTTGTTACTAACTCAACGTCTTGTTCAATTGTTGAAGGAAAAAAGCGCGTGTGGAGAAGACAGGAAGAAAGAGGACAAAATACAGCGTATCATCGATAATGATATTTTGTTGGCGTTTTCGTATTTCGATACGACCCGGTGCGGATACATTTACGACAAAGACCTCGGAGACTTGATCTATTCGCTTAACCTCGCCCTTTCGCGATCTCAGGTGAGTTGTTGCGCTAACGATCAGTGCCACTTTGAGTGTGATACTTGTAATTCTAAAATTGAGATCCAGTGAAGCGCAGTGAGAACCACAGCAGTTCGTCTTCATTTATTAATTTTCTAGCATTTAAGCCGGCTTCGCCCAAGCGATGGTATTCGTCAATGCGTCTGGTGTCAAAAGTGGTCCATTCAAATTCATGTTACTTATGCCATTCTTAGAACCCAAACATTCGGGTCTCGAAAGAAAGCCCCATCCACCATTTTTATCATAGCCTATGTCCGTGTCAGGAACTCCCTGATCACGTTGAGACCAACCTCATTAAAATCGGTCAAGTGGCTTAGACGATCCTAGTAACATTAAGAAAACACTTGGGAGTCTTATAAATATATAAGATTGCAGGAAAAAACATCACGACAGTTGTCAACGAAGAAAATAATACATAGCACAGTAATTAATGAGTTCCAAAGAGATATTTCTTCCCTTACCAAAATTGAACCATCCCTTTATTATGTGTATTGTCCCTTACCAAAGATATTTCGTCCCTTACCAAAATTGAACTATCTGTTATTCATGAAGCATAAGGAAAATAATAAACTGTTGTGTAAGAAACTGTTTGTAATAGCTTACCTGTATAGATGCCCATTCTGCGTAGATCACTGTTTTTTTAACGCCTAATTGGAATTTCCTAATAAGTAAATTACTCAAATTTTTCTCGTGTATAGCTAGTTTAAAACTCTGAGGGATCTTCTGCTACTGAATTCTCAAAAATATTAGTTTATTATTAACATTAACGTATTTTTGCAGGTGAAGAAATTAATACAAAAGGTTTCCGTGCGGGACTCTGTGCATTACAAGAAGCTGGCGGAGAAGGTCAAGTCTGATGAGGTAGAGGAGGAAAAAATGGACACCACCGACGAGGTGTGGGATGACGTGGTCGCTGGTGAGTCAACGCCTCCTGGGAGGTTTCATCCGATAACATTTGCAGCAGTTTTCATCGAGTGATTGTTTTCTAAAGGGAGGAACCACGTTGGTAGGAATATCCTTAGTTTTGACCTGGGAATAGGAGTCGGGAGCCTCAAATACACCTTAAGCTAGGTCCACATGGAGGGGCGATTCCGGACGGCAATCCGGTGTGGCAACGCGTTTGCTGATATTTTTGCCACAGAGGCGTTCACATGGCAGCGGAATCATAACCGGCAAAATCTACCAGGAATGTCGAATTCCAATATGGCTGAACAACCAAACAGGAGAGGCGTGCGCAGTAACCTCTGCGCAGATACGGCAGCGGATCCAACAGCGGAAAATATCTGGAGATTTTGCTACAGTGCGTTGGCCAATAGCATTGCAGAACGACTTGCCGTCCGGAATTGTGCCTCCATGTGAACCTACCTTTAGTGACAGTTTTCAGCGTCCGATTCCTTCAGGCTGAGCCAGAATTCGGTAGGAAGAACGCCACAAGTTGAGTGCTTCGTATCTTTCATTCGAATGTAATATTGTAATACCTACACCACATTGTCCCACCTCCATTTTGTCATCATTTGATTGCAGTTACTGTTAGGATCCGATTCCTAATAAATGTAATCCATTGAAATGACGTGGATGTGGGTTCGATTCCCACCCGGGGCCCTTTTTATATACATTTTTCTTGTTCTCTCTTCCTAATTATCAAATTTCATTTCAGGCAACCGGAAACTTCTTGCGATGGAAAGTAAACCAGAACCTGCTACTCCTTCAAAGAGGAAAGGAGCTGCTGCAAACCTACAAAGTGGTATGTGTTATCTTGACATTATCGCTGTTCTGACTATTATAATTATTATTACGTTACCTTCAATGTTCTTTATGTGAGCAGTTTTGTCCATGAAAAGTCGTATTGATAATTTTAGTTTATTACTAGTGTTGCCAATAATGAATGGACCATCTCCAGAAACAATCATTGCCAATTTGACAAAACTAATTGATGTTTTAGTCAATAATTTTTTCGTATCACTTGAATCAAATTGTATTTGTATGGGAGGGTTCCTCAGAATGTTTTAATACAACTCACTTCTTCATCCCAAAATATGTGGCGATTTACGAATTGATTCTTCATATTTTTTTCTGTTCTTGTGTTTGTTTCGCGCTATATGCTAAATAGTTGCTTGTAATTCGAACTAGTGGGTGCAGTTCGTCTTGTTCAATCGAAATATTAAACAAGCAATAATTCATCTTCAATCTAGTGAACTATAGATGGAATATAGAACAGGTTGTGGAATAACTTTGTGGTTCTCATAATACACTGCTGACTTGATATTGATCTCTTCATTCATTAATGTCTTCTTTCGTTTCAGGGTTTGTCATGCACAAGGGGAATCTAGTCGACCTCAATAAACTTCTAGGTCAGCTCAGCAAAAGCGAAAATATCAAAATGGATACTGAACGGGCTCTAACCAAATTGAAAAACGATTATGGTATGATTCGCTCATTTACTGAACGGGATATTTCTCGTTGTTTTTATCATAATGATTTGCCATTGAAATGCATGTGTGTGAACGGTCACTTCATGTTCAGTTTGTGGAGGATCGGTATCTGAATGAAAACTCCTCATTGTGTCGCTTGAATTACCACACTCGCCTAAATGAGAAACGTAATTTGTTGGTTGATGGCTGCCTTTCATGTTGACTTTCCTCTTTCTTTATTTGAATTATTCTCATTGTCATCTTCAGATTTAGAGTTCACCACTGTTTTGCAGTCGTCGCCCTTTGTCGGATTGCAAATCCTCCATCTTTTCATTAGAAATCGAAGTTAGGCAATTAGAAATGCAAATATAATGCAACATTGTACCATCTCATGGAAGTACCTAACCCTAACCTACCCATGATTGCTCTGCACAGTGCACCCATCTCTGAGAAGGTGGCGGCCCAAAATATGTCCTAAAAGTAGTGCCTTAATTATAACGGGAGATGTTCGCGAACCAATGATGATCGGATCATGTTTGTATAACATTCATCAATGTCATGTTATAAAACATATGTTTTGTGATGTGATCGATGTCACAGCCCTATTTCCCTAATCGGTTATCAGAAAATTTCTCTCCTGGACTCTAAAAACAGACAGTAGATTTGTTCGGAGAGTCCAGAACCATTCGGGACTAGTTCTAACAGTCCTGGATTTTTTGAGGAATGTTGATCCTGCACATGCGCACTCGATGCTTCTGCCTTCAGCTTATGTGGAAGGTTACACTGCTTCAGGTTATCCGTTCAGAATCGTCAGCTCAAGCTCGGACAGACACAGTTCTGGACTCAGTCCTGGACAGTTCTATACCCTCGTTTTCAGAACGCATTTCCATCCAGGACTGTCTGTCCGAACAAACCAAATGCTGCTTGATGGGGGGACTGTTGTAACAAAGCCGGATCAAGAGAGAAATGACCCAAACAGGCTCAAATCCTTATTCCGGAGCTCTTGAAGAGTAGGTAGGTAGATGACGCGGGTCCATGTCGACCCCGACATTTTGGCGAGTAAGAGGGTGACACCGATACGTTTTATCCATAGTGGACATATTGAAACGCTCGCTTGAACCTTGGGAATGTAGTCTCATTCCCTTTTGAACATAGTCTATTAATTGGACGGGACATTCGTCAGCAGTTGACCGAGTCTAAAGCTGTAATATTTGTAGCTGGTAGAGATGTTTGATCCTACTGAAAGTATCGATACGAAGTAAAACTTAAAAATTGTTCAAATTATTTTTTCTAATGAAAAATAAAGTAATTGAAAATAATAAAAATAACCCCATAAAAAGTTGTTCAATGTTTATTTTCATAAAATTAAATCCTAAAATATTATTTAAAAAAATTTCATCAGATCTTGAAAGTCAAAATCGAGACATGAATAGTGCAAACCCAGCTATACATAATATGGTTATACCTATTTGGGTACAGCGAATGAATGCAATAACTTGATTTCCTTTGAAAATTCGCTTGGAGAAAAAAGTAGATTTGTTCAGGATAGGTTGGAAAGAAATGAAAAATTACTGGGTAGCTTGTGAACGTTTTCTGTAAATCAGGAAAAATAATGGTGCAATACTCACCAAAAAAAGTATCGGTACTTGGAGCAAGAAAAAAGTATTGACACTTATAAGTTTAATTTCTTAATGACGAAAAGGAATTTGAATCGATGATAATTCAATTGTTGTTAATGCATAAACATCCCTTCATTACCGTACTGTGAATGTATTGAAGCTGTCACCTAACTTGTTGGTTTTAATGTTCTCATCGTTTCTTTTCTTCTGTTCAGCCAAATTGAAGGACATTTCTACAAAGTCTGATCGAACTGTCAAGGACTTGCAGCTTGACATTCGTAGCTACAAAGACAAGTTGGCTTCCACCTTTGCCGACCTTTCAGCAGCCCAGGTGAGCGTGGTTTAGATTGGCCCTTCGGGTAGTTTCGATAGTGTTATCCTGTATGAGGAAGCTGTGTTGCCATTAAACTTGGCGGAGGAATTTTGCATTTTTCTGTGCGCCTATTCGAAATTAAACGAGCCCTTAACCAGTGAAATTGTGCAACACATGCACGATACAAAAGCAAAGTCTACAGCTTCGTCGTTCCTTTCCCGCAGGTCAACGAGAGGTCGTACTTCAGAGTCATCACGGACGTCCACAACCGGGTGGCCCCGATCCTGAAGAAGAAGGAGGAAGAGGAAGAAGCCAAGAGAGCGCGGAAGGCGGCCGAAGCCGAAGTCATGGAAATCGTCGAGCTCACCGACGAGGAGCCCAAGAAAGAAGATGAAACCACAAAAACTGAACTCAAAACTGAGGATGAGCCCGTCAAAGAAGAGCCGTCACCCAAAAAAGAGCCTCCCATGAAAGCTGAGCCGTAATGCCGTAAATTTGACTTGGTTTAACTCACCATGAGTAGAATTTTACAAAACCCATCAATCTGTAATTAGATCCTCTACTCAATTTATGTTTTTCAATAACTAAATTCATTCGTGTTTCGTGTTGTCACTTTTATTCTCAAGATCTTTTCATACATTTATGAATTGCGTTTGTAAATTTAAAAAAATTATTAAATTCATTTAATGTCCCTTGTGTTTTTGTTGCTATCCTCTGAGAAACTCGGCAGGATATTGGGGTATGACTCGATACCGTTGTAATGGTCTTACTCGTGAATTCCTACCTATGTGTGTCAAGGATGGATGGCGAGCTAAGGCATAAATTTGCAGGTGGAATTCTACAAGTACATTACCTGAAGTTCGCAGGTTGGCAATCGGCCCCGCAGTCAGTGTTGCACAGGAACTGACTCCAGGTACAGGTTACTGGAAGGCTGTGAAGCTAATGCTAGAAAAGCTACTAGATGTTGATGCCTGTTGGCTGTTCGAACTGTGACTATTGATGTTGACAAGGATGCTAAAGAATATGAATACGTAAATGCAATTGAATTTATTATAGGAACGAGAACAATATAAGTATGGGGGTCGCCGTTTCGCAAAAGTTAAAACAGAATATTGCTGTGAAGCTGAACCGTTGCGGTTATTCGGGAAGTTACACACAAAAGCAAAGGGAACAATGGTTATGGTGTGATAATACAATTTTAATAAGGTGAGCAATATGTCGTGTGAAATGTGGTACCAGAGTCGTGGGGTCAGACAGTGGGTTCAAGGAGTTCCACAGGAAGTACAGGAATTGGGGGACGTTTCTGGGGCCAAATGAGATGTGTTGAAGTTGCTAGAACAGACGGGACAAGACCCTTTGTAACTCTCTTTCCAGACAGTGTGGTGCTCAGAAAGCCTCTGAAGGGCTCTATTACGTGACTAGTGTCGCCTAAGTACCATGTATTAAATAAGGGAAGTTGGGCCCTACCTTTTCTGGAACATTGATCCGGGTGGTCCAGGGAGGGTTCCTTGAGCCTTGGTCCAGGGATGGTTTCTTGGGCTCGACAATTATAAAGTAATATCCGATCGTAGGCAATTTCCAGGTTCCAGTCACACTCCAATTAACGGGCACGTCGAAAGTTTGAAAGGTCTACACTACTGAGCATCACAACTCAAAATCGCAGGTACATACTCAACTATCGCAGGTTCTATCTCGGGTAGAGTCTCAGAGAAGGGTGTCATGGCGGCATGCAGCTGAGGTATTATATACGCTTCCCTCTCCATTGCACGGGGATGAGGCGCAGGAGGCCCGGCTCGCGCTTCTTCAACCACCCGAGTCAAAATGGCGAATACTGCCCAAGTCAAAAATGGCTTAAGCCTTTTCCGGGTGGCCGATTTGATTACACCGTGGCTATGCCCTGAGCAGTGCTCAGTGAGGGATTTACATACTGCACCAACGTGTACCAGTGTACCACAATGAAGCATTTGTTGTTGTTGAACTTGCTGATCCACAGCTACCTACTCCGCAGTGTCCTGGACTGAGACAAAACGCTGAAAATGGGACTGGCAAAACACTGGAAAATTTTCATCGAACGTTTTTTTGGGAAAAAAATATTCAGGGCTCTTGGGAAAATGGTAGTTTGAAGCCCGTTTTCAAAAATGATGAGGTTGATTACAACGAAAAATGCTGCAAGAAGTAACTTATCAGGTCTATTGACATGTGACTGGCTGTTGGACCAAGGAGGTGGAGTTAAGCCAAGGTTCTCAGTGTTGCCAACAACCCAACATTAGAAATGGTGAACCTTTCTGGCACCCTTTGCCACGGCATTTTGAGGACTTTCTTGCGAGATCTGAGCAACTACTGGATGATTTACCTAGGAAGTCAGAAATTCATATTTCACACGTGTTTTCTGCATAGACTTCCCGACAAACATCGGCCGATTAGTTCTTAATCATGGTTAATGCTTAAACGAGTGGTAGAATCGATCAGTTCTGTTAACCATGATTAAGGAACGTAAATCGTGATTACGATCGTCCAACCGTGATTAAAATGTTGGTGAAATCGGCCCTAAGATTAGTGGGAACCATGATTTGCATGGTGGAATCCAAACGGCGTTAATAAAGATTACAGGGTTCGGTTAACTCAAATCTTGATTAGCTTAATCGCGATTAGTGAGTTTTTGGTGAAATTTTGAGGGTACACGCGGGTTGGATCACAGATGGTCCCGTATCGTAACGAACCTACCCAACTAGTCTACACGTTCATGTGATTCAAGTGAGGAAGCTATAGTGCCTACTCGAATTGGCAGACCGTTTTTTCTCCATATCCTCTGTTATCATGTACCTATTCGAAAAACATGTTCCATGTTTCCTTGCTTCTACCCTTAATCTAAACTGTTATAATCCGGGTGTCCCCCATATTTCATTCGACAATAAACGTACCGTCATAACACAAACCACTGGCGGCTGGACGCCCCCTACGCCAACGCTTTTTTATATCAAACGTTCGCTAATTTAGCCGTTTTTACCGATTTTGGAACCCTGAACTCAAATTTGACCTCAGAATTTTTGAAAATTGCTCATCTTCGAACTCATCATTTTGTTTGGCAGTATGAACATTTTGGCGAAATTTGTATCAGATATCGTCTGGAGTGACATATATATATATTATGTTACATTACATTATAGTTATAGACATTACGTTATATTACATTATAGACTATATCATCCATCACTCCGAGTCGTTTCCACTGCCACCCTACATTTCTAACTTCTTTGAATACGGGCTCTACAAGGCTGTGCACTGTTAAGAGTAATACGAGCAACATGCGCAAGATTCAGAATTTCTCTACGAGCGGCGGGAGGGAAACTGTGGAACTCCCTTCCACTGGGGATTCGTGTGTTGCCCTCTTTGGGATCCTTCGCGACTCATGCAAGGAACCATCTTGACAGAGTTTTCCAATACTTTCTTTCTTCTTCCCATTTTTTCTCGATCTTCCTTTCTCCTCTTTTCAGCCAATAACACATAACCTCCCTAAATACCAACTTACTATTGCTATTCACACTTCCTACATTTTTGCTATTATACATTTTTGTTTTCAATTGAATTTTTCTCTGTGATTTAAGTTTGTATTGTAAATTTATAGTTATTCTATATATATCCACGTACGCAATGAGGGAACATATTACATGTATATACGTTTTGTTAAAATCAAGGTATGAATTCAGGATTTGACAATTTAAAAATGTCAAAAATTCAAGTTCTTAACATTTTGGACCCATTGCAATAGCTTCATTTTCACTGAACATTCGCTTAAGCGTTAAAATCTAGTGATGGATTCAGAAATGCTATGCAAACGCTGCAGTCCTACTCATATGGGTTTATTATTGTTTCTTTCATGCGCAATAATTGAAATAGCTGTTTTTGGTGGTTTCCACCAATTTTGGCCCCCATAAACACGAATTAGGCTCCTACTTTATAACAAATTATCTATGATCATTGATGGTGCAATTTAATTGTCCTGATTCACCTGCTGACACTACTTCTAGTGTTATTATACAAATTTATGGAGATTTCGGACAATTTCCCAGGTTTTTGACTAATAAAAAATGAATTTTGGGAGCTGAACCTTCATTAATACCTCAATTCTTCATTCTTTGGTCAAAATCGACTAAAAAACGCCCTAAAAAACATGGAACAGCAAAAAAACCAACCTTTTTGCACCCATAACACCCCATGGGTATATTCTGATCGGGCTGCTAAGTTTCGGGACACAACTAGGGCCCAAATGGATCATGCGTTCGAAAGAACGAATTTTTTAGACCGAAAGTGAAGTAGATATGGATGACACGGCGGACGGACATTTTTGAAATCGACGCATCTTGAAACGTAAAAGAAAAAATGTTTAGGGTGTGTTCTAACAATTTTTTTGCTGAGCGAATACATAGGTGTATTATGCACAGAATAATAAACCAAAATGTCCTACAAAAATGTGTGTAATGTACCCACTACAGTATCGTATTTTCTCAAATACTCGCTATAACTCAAGGGAGCAGGGAGATAGAAAAAATGAGACAGTTTAGATACATAATTATATTTCTCCAATGCAGAATATAAATTAACGTCGATAACAGTGACTAGATTTTCTCTTTTTTATTTACATTGCTTTTTGGATGTTCGTGGAAATAAACCAAATTAGGCAGGTTGCAGTAATTTGAATCTCTTGGAGAACTGAAATTCTGTACACTTACACGGAAGTTTGGTATTGAGTTGAGCTTATGAAATTAAAAAATTGAAAGAGACAAAATAACGTGATGAAAAATTAACAGGTGTTACAGCAAACAGAAATATAATAAAAACAGCAGTGATGTCTACTTTTCCACGAAAACGGTTTTCCAACAACGCAAAACACATTCAACAAAAGAAACAGAAAAATAAATAAAATATCAACAATATTATGATTTAAATAATAACAAATTATAATTATCAAGCTCTGTTATTTTTTTTTAATTTCGTGGTTTTTCGTATTGAGGAATAGGTACGATAGTACTGTAGTGCCCGCCACCCCATTCTCTGAACCTTTTTTTTATATTTTTATAACAATTATGTTATTGTGTCATTTTATTCGGTGAATTGACTAATTTTGTTGTTGTAATTATTATTAAGGACTAGATAAAGGCTGATATTTTGAAGTTTCTAATAATGCGGTGAAAGATGGGAGCACAGTGTACCTAAAGGCGGGAGGCTCCGACGCTTTGGACCTGCTCGTAGAACAGGATATAGGCTTCGGAGGAGACGACGTTTCTGGGAGAGATGCTGGTCACCCTGGGGAAAGAAGAAGGAAGACGAATGAGCGAATTTCGGCGGTCATTCGAGCGACGTGATGGGCTGTAGCGACCTCTGAAGGTGCGCATAAACTTGTGCACCGCTCGGCGGGTCAGAAGCTGGGTTCACAAGGAGAGGCAATCCAGTACGGCAAGTCGTTCTGCAACGATACTGGCCAACGCAATGTCATGGATACTATATCAAAATCTCCAGAGACATTTTCCGCTGTTGGACCCGTTGCCGTATCTGCACAGAGGTAAATGCGCACCTCTCCTGTTTGGCTGTTCAGCCATATTGGAATTTGACATTTCTGGTTGATTTTCCCAGTTCAATTTCCGGTTATGATTCCACTGCCGTGTGAACGCTAAAATTCCGGCAAACGCGTTGCCGTACCGGATTGCCGTCCGGAATTGCCCCTCATGTGAACCGAGCTTAACAGTCGTTGAAACTGTGATTTCAACGAACCTCCGGTGATCCGATAGGAAACCCACGACATTCAGTGGTAATCTGGCGGTGGAGTCCCCCAGCAGCGTGTGAAGAGAACAACGAACCTCATAAGCAGGGGTTCACATGAAGTGTGGAAACGTGCAATGCGGACTGTGTAAAGCAACCTGAAAAGGGAGGTTCTCTTTACCAACTGTCAATCAGGTTGCTTTACACAGTCCCCATAAAGCTTTTCCGCACTCCACGTGAACCCTGCTTCACGCTCTGAACTGCAAACAAAAAACCCGACGGGAGAGTACTAAACCCCATACAAATCTAGCAAACACCCTGCCAGCGAGCGGAGCGCGCGCCAAGCGGAACGCAGGTGCATACGCAGCACCTTAATGAGTAGGGCCTGTAATTTGGCACATTTGCACAATTACGTCTCTTTTAGTTGGTAGATCTTCTACTTTGACGTTCTGAAGCGTTTCCACCCTATTTGAGCCAAACATTTTACATTTAAATTTTCATATCATAAAAGCACATATTAGCATTTTTGGGGCACACCTGCATAACCTACAAGAATTTGCGCACACACGAGATTTTCCTGAAGCTATAAAAAATTACTAAAAAACCGGAAAACAGGAAAATAACCGGGGGAGGGAGGGGGGAGAACATAGCGAAAATGTTTTTGGAAACGTTGGAATAAAGCGGTTTTGCTTTTAACTGGGTGTTAATAGTTATCCTGTTAAAGCTCAGGTGAAGGCTAAATGATGCATTCATTTGCGTAACTGTACAATTCAACGATTACTACAATGCTATAAATTCAGTACTTTTCATCATCTCCCTCTACTCAACACGCTGGTCACCAATTTTCATAATTTTTTAAACATAAAATGCTAAATATTTATATGGGGAATTTTTGGGTCATTTTGAATATACAGGGTGTTCCATAAGTAGCGCCGGATTTTAGACGGCAATAAAATACTCACTCAATTTCAACGCCAACTGGAATTTTTTATTTAAAAATTTTTTCCAACATTTCCGATTTAAGTGTGAAAAATCACTTGGGGCATATTTCCTCCTGCTTCACGCTCTGAACTGCGAACAAAAAACCCGACGGGAGAGTACAAAACCCTGTACAAATCTAGCAAACACGCTGAACCATTCGACTGTTGAAATTTTCTATCACTCGATGGCAGGTTTCAGGCTCGATGGTAGTCATCACTCTCCTGATTTCTTGTTTCACATGGGGGATGGTTTTAAGGTTTGTTTGCATAAACCTTTGACATGATGAATCCCCACAAGAAAAAAATCAAGTGGGGACAGGTCACAGGACCATTGCTGGACACTCCTGGGTCCCTCGCAGTGAGATGATGCGGTAGGGAAATTGTTCCTGCAAAACTGCAAGTTGCCACATCCTGCTGGAACCAGAATCATTCGAATTCATTGTTCCAATTGAGGCCAAAACCATTCAGGAATCATGTTCCTGTACCTCTCCCCGTTCACAGTTAACGGCGTTTCTGTCGTCATCCTCGGCTTTCTTGGCACTTGTAAAGTCTTATCACCAAAATTCGTTGTTAAGAGGACATCTGCTCTGTGGCTACAAAATCACATGAACAACCCAAACTTCGCAACCAATGGGTTATTATCACTAATCGGGATGATAATAGATTGCGAAAATGATAAAAATCAGGGATACCATAACACTTTATCAGGGGAACCATAACATCTTATCAGGGATACCATAACATTTTATCAGAGATACCATAACAATGGTGCCAACTTAAAATCCAAAATCCGGCGCTACTTATGGAACACCCTGTATTTGCTCTTCTTGTTGCATATTTGGGGCGTTTTATTCGCATAACGTCGATTAACGACGATTCCAGGCCCTATTCATGAGTGAAAACGTCAAGGCATCTTGGCAACGAATGTCAATAATGGGAAGGGCATCAAATCAAGTATGGCATCTAGGGATGTTACAATATCACAAAATAGCGATATTTTGTAATACCGATCGATAAAATCAGATGTAAAATGAATAACGTTTCAGTCGTCAATGAGCAAATACAGTGGAAATCGTTTATAACGTACTCCAAGGGACCAGCAGTTTCTGTACACTGTATCCGGTTCAACTGATATAATGTACTGCCCATTATAACTGATTTCTTTACGTCTTTTCTACAACTTCTTCCACGAATTTGCGTTCACTGTTTTCATGAAAACACACAACCTGAGCCAGCAATCACATGAACTTGTACGTTATCACCGATTCGGCCCTGCTCTAGGAACCAGTGTCCGTTCTAATTGATATGTACATTCTAACCGGTTGTACGTTATCAGAGTGATACCAACTATGGAAAAATGCATTAAAAAATCAAAGGGTCCAGAGATTTTGTACGTTGTGTCCACGTGTACATTGTAACCAGTGCTGCTATGAACGATTTCCACTGTATCTTGATCTAACTGCTTCTGAACTCTTACTTCAAAAATTCCAAGTTGCGACTGTCCACCACTCGTGCCTTTATCCTACTTGTAGAAGACTTTTATTGAATACCCTTTGACATTTTTCACATACTACTCATTTCCACTCACTGGGTGCATCTACCTTTACTGTAGACATTGACGTTTCAGGGACTGAAACATGAGCATTCAGCGTCCTCAAACAGCTGGACACTCAAGAGTTTTTAGCTCGGGTTCTTGTACAGACAGACCGCAATGGGTTTTTATGTGATTCACACCACTCACCTTGGGTCATTGAATTCGTACCACTGCCCAGTTCCGGAGTGGAGGCAGTAGGCGGTGTAATGACCCGAAGAAGCCGTACCCGAGTGGTTGGAGACAGCGTAGAGATTGTAAGTACAGGACTGCTTGGTGCTCCCATAGGCAGACATATCCAGATTTGTAAGCGGGAAATCGACAGTGACAGACAATTTCCTGTATCTCTCTGACGGAGAAAACCTTTTCAGATCTGTAGAGAGGTTGTTAGGGAAAAATTGTGTTCACTCGTAAACAACGAATATTAACATATTTCTACTATGCTGAATTGGTCGAGAGTAACAACCACACAAATTTATCGAGAGAAACAAACACTGAACTGGTCGAGAGAAACAATCACAGCATCATCATCAGGCTGCACTGCATCTCCTCACAGAAATCGAAGTTTAAACAAGATGAACTCATTCAAACAGAATGTTGTTAATTTTTGTGCCAAAAAAAGGATACGGAGTACTAAGATTCTGGGGAATTTCTGGATTGAAAACCTCTTGGTACACTTCCTTCGAGTCTTACATTTGGAGCAAGTCTGAAACAAAATATTAAAATAAAGTTAATGAAAGCACAATACATGGGTAACACACTTGCAATTACTGTTTTTTCTTTATTAAATACTTCATTTCTTCCCGGTTCCAATTAATTCTGATATAATTTACAATACTGGTTTATTATTTTCAATAATAAACCTTTGGAATCGACCATGAAAAAAATGGTTAACCCACCCTCAAAATTTGATCGTTCGAGTTTGGTGGTATCGAATAAAGGAACTACCGTCCGTCCGCGGCTTTTTCCTTAGTTCCCAAGAACCAAAATTCACGAAATATGGTATATGGGTCCCACTTGGGCTCTAGTTGGTCACCGAAGCTCGGCGTTACTGTCACTAGTCTGTGATCCACATAATATGTATAGAATAGTTACATAATATTATATCTAGAAGGGTTATCTATACAGAGAAGTGTGATCTGTAACAGAAGGGTTTTCTGTACAAAATAATAAACCGTTGCGTAGGGATTTGCAGCGTTTTGACGAATAATAATAAAGATGTATTCTAAAGACAGATAAGGTTCGTTCGCATTGGCTCTGACGGTTAGCAGACTCCTAGCAAACCGTAATGAAACCACCCGTATTAATATCCATTAAAGCACTGGTTATGAAGCATATTTTGGGCTATTTCATTCTCTTTCCACACTCTTGGGAAAATCCCCTAGTAGAAGAGAATTTAGTACCCAGAAAACAAGCGCTCTCGGCGAATAAGTAGCGCTGGGGGCAAAAGAGCCTCCATCTAAGGGGAAATTTTCGAATTTTTCAGAAAAGAGGAGGATTCCTCAGAGCGTTTGACGTCATCTAGTTTCTTCCCACTTCTCGCTCCATTCCCTCTTGTGGGCGCCAGTGGGGGATCCAAAGAGGCGCTAAGGTGGGCTTACTGGCCCGAAATAAACAATGGATAAAATGAGCTTTCCTTGAAACAAGAAACCTTTATTCTACTGCATTAAATATAAATATACTGACCTGAAATTGTCTTTATTAGTTTATCAATAATATCAATGAAAGAAGAACTAATTGTACAATAGGTTTGTTTGCAGTGATCATCTGATTGCTATCAGACTGTACATTACCCATGGCGGGCTGTTTGCAGTGTTTTCCTGACTGTCTAAAACTAGTTTTCTGATTGTCATTCCAGTACACAGAAAATAGGGCGTTCGAGAAACTGACCAAGCACTGCCTTCTCGATTCCCAACCATTAGCCAACTCAAGTTCCTCAAGGTTTTCTAGGAGTCAGGTAACAGTCAGAAAAAGCCAGTGTGAACGAACCTATAACCATGTTGTAGTATACACTCGTCTGTGATTTTATAAAATATTTTTACTGTAGAGCGAAAGTGTAAAGATTTTATTTAAAATAATGCACTTTGATATCGATTTAAAATACCAAAATACACATAAAAACCCGTTTTGGGTTAGGATTTTTAAATCCTAACCCCCCTCATCCAAATCCTTGATCCACCAGTGGAGGATGCAGCAGGTCAATACTGCTCTTTTTACGCACTTCCATTTATCCTGATAACGTTCTATTAAAAATCGTAAGTGCTAATTTACTGCCAAGTAATTAAGTCATCATAGTGCCTACATGTGCATTAAAAGCATCTTAAGGTACCGAGGCCCTGCCACAGCTAACTGTGATCTCAGAGAGGAAGGTTCGTCGCTGCTCTGCGCAAAACAACAGTCGGGGGAAAATTGAAACGTGAAAATTAGAATGTGTAGATAGAAAGCTCGCGTATACAGGGTGCCCCAGTTCCTTCTGCAGAAACTTAGGGAATCGATTCTACTCTTCATTTGGAACAAAAAATGCTCAGTAGAAATTTTTCGAAAAGTTTTTCGTTTTAAAGATATCCGACAATTTGTGTTTTTCCAACTTTTCATTACCTTACCACATAAAAACGCTAATAAATTCGAAAATATTGAGACTACAACAAATCAAATTACACCGTTTGAAAGAACATTAAATTTCCTGTAAGATTCTTCTGTTTTCAATGGTCAGAATTACTTAAAATGTTGGCCAATATCAGTTGGAACATCTGAAAATTTCAAAATTTAAAATTGTGAAAAATATTGTACGTTCTACTGAGGTTACAAAAAAATACCTATAACCCGTCAAATTTCACAAAAACTTCTTCATCTAACAAGCTTTACATTGATATACTTACGATTTAAAAATAACGTTGTAGTAGAGTTAAAAAATGATAATTGAACGTTTGAAAACATGAGCAGAGGTGAATGGGGGGGGAGGATCAATTAGATCTCGTAAAATAAAACTAACGCTTATGTAATTTCATAAAAATCATACCAGAAAGTTTCATAATAAAATGAAAGAGTTCTTCTTGAAGTAAGTAATAACAAATTAAAATTGTAATTGTTCAGAGGAACTGCTCGAACGCAGTAGTGCTACTGTTACAGTATCCATACACGAGCAGCATATCTCGGTACTCCTGATTTGAAAAAAAGCGGCATAACAACTACCTTTCCACGAGACATATTAAATATAACTGATGGAAGAGAAGCATTCTGTTGCAGTTTGATAAGATGGTTAATCGAGGTTCATAATTTATTATTAAGAAATACTTGTGAAAACAAAATCACATTCTAGTGACACCTCCCTTTCCATTCTCGTTGAATGTTGGAACTAGTCATTCGTTGTTGTTTGAACTTCGGTATGTCCCCTTCATATTCCAGCATTATTTTTAGCGTTAGTTTTATTTTACCAGATCTAACTAATCCCCCCCCCCCCCCCCCAACATTCACCTCTACTCATGTTTTCAAACGTTCAATTATCATTTTTTAACTCTGCTACAACGTTATTTTTACACCTAAGTATATCAATGTAAAGCCTGTTAGATGAAGAAGTTTTTGTGAAATTTGAAAGGTTGTAGGTATTTTTTTTGTAACCTCAGTAGAACGTACAATCTTTTTCACAATTTTAAATTTTGAAATTTTCAAATGTTCTAACTGATACTGGCCAACATTTTAAGTAACTCTGACCATTGAAAACAGAAGAATCTTACAGGAAATTTAACGTTCTTTCAAACGTTGTAATTGGATTTGTTGTAGTCCCAATATTTTCGAATTTATTAGCGTTTTTGTATGGTAAGGTAATGAAAAGTTGGAAAAACACAAAATGTCGGATATCTTCAAAACGAAAAACTTTTCGAAAAATTTCTACTGAGCATTTTTTGTTCCTAATGAAGAGTAGAATCGATTCCCTGAGTTTCTCCTGAAGGAACTGGGACACCCTGTATATCTGGTGTTGAGGCTGAAAATCCAAAGCCTGAAAACGCTTACCTAAAAATGGGGAGTTGAAAAATTAACCACTATATTAACTGTCACTATGGTGAAGAAATCGCAGTAAACCTCCAAAACCTAATCAGGCAACTCCAAATTGGAGCCATATCACCGCCAATTTGGTGGTTAATAACAACCACGTAGTTTGTACATTGTTTGGCTTTCATAATAACGTTTTCTAATGGCAGGTCACCACAACTATGCCGCACAAACAGCAATATCTTGAGTTACTATGTGCCTATTTTCAACTTGATAAGCCGCCACAAAACTGGAACGGCGGGATTTACGTATTTACTCACAGGCATTTCGTGTCCGTCGAGAACCTCTTCCTTCGTGAAGTGGTCCATGCACTGAGACAGCCTGATGGCCGAGCTGCTGTTCGAGTTGGGAAGAGGGAGCGACAGGTCCCAGAAGGCCTCGAACGTTGTGGACGCGTGCTGACACGTCGTGCAGAGCAGAGTGGATTTCAGTTGTCCCACGAACAGGTCTACGATCCGAGAGTTGTCGACCCTCAAGTACTGCTTCCAAGCTTCCGTCGCTTTCATGCTTTCGCTGGAACGAGAAGATGAAATGATATTCTTTCATTCAACATTCAGAGCAAGCGCAAAACGTACCTCCATCAATGATTTGTGCGATGTTGCGCGAATTTTAAAAATTACTGAGAGCCAGCCTGTCTGGTGTACAGCCACCTTGATGTTCTAGAAATTTACAAGTACTGCCTTCCATTGGAAGCTACGTGGGGTACTCCTAGTCATACTGCATTAAAAGGTTGCAGCCCTACAACTCTTTTCTATATGTTCAATGTGATGCTCCAATAAATGATACGAGGAGAGAAATACAGCTTAGGTAGGTATAGCTACTTTGACTTGAATAGTATCAGAGATGAAGGATCCTTTTAGATTGTAAGGAGAGGGACTTAAGGTAGTTGTTACTGGCCGGACCAGACAGCAGTTAATTACAGTTTATATAATAATTACTTTATATGATTATAAAATAATCATATAAAATCCGCATCGGCTCCCGCGAAGTGGTAAGTATTGGCTCCAGACTACGAGTCTTGCTATCTGTATCTTTTCAGTTTCGGTTCCCTTTTCTGTAAAATTTTGGTCTTTACGTTTCCATATCGCATGACATGAAGTCCACGTTCAGGTGCGTGATGGATGTCAGTCCAGTACGCTTTTTCCCAACACCATGGAGTTCATTATTGGCAAGGCAGAAAACGAAACGAATTACTCGAAGTTACGAAACAACTTCACATCCATGTTTCACAATTATCAGAAGGAGTAGTTCTACGGATTTGTACGAAACGAGGGTGTACGGCTTCTGTGACTGTTGTACTAACACTGACATTGTACCACAATCACAAACACATTCCTGCATGACTTAATGAGATGAAATTTCGTAATTTTGATTTACGTTCATTCCATGCAAAAATTCGCAAACCGTCCTTACCTTAAGCTATAGGGGAGAACCGAAACGGACGCCTATGTAGTTAGCAAGGTCAGAGCCGAAGAGGACGAACGGGAAACGGAATGGATACTCCATTATTTCGTATAGCTGTCCTGCTAGGGCTGACTTCCTTGTCAGAACAGGTTGAGGAAGGTTCTTATGTACAGGGTGGGTCGCGGCCATAGGAACAGGGCCAAAAACAGATAGACATAACTCGGGATATTTTAGACATACAACCAATTTGCTGGTAGGGAAATGAGTGCAATTTCGAGTGATATAATAAACAAAATCGAGCATGTGGCGTCCATTTTGTTCGCAGCACCAAGTTAGCCAGTCCAGAAAGTTGTCGTAACACGCGTGGTATCGTCAATTGATGCTATTTCCACTGTTACTGTACCCTTAAGTTCATCCGATGTGCGGGGTTTTGTCGCATAAACACGAAGTGACTGGTGTTTAAGCTAAATGCGCAAATTTTTTTAAGTCCTCGCTCGTGAAGATTCGTCGTGGGCTCGGGCGTCGTCGTCGTCGTCTGGTCCGCCCCCACTACGTCGCCGCTGGTTTCGTCGTCTACGATCACCTTCACATTCAGTATCCCATCGCATTCCAAAGCCGAATCTATATCGCCCCTTCCAACCAAAAAACCACGTTTCTTACGTCGAATCTATCGCAGTTCAGAATTTCTGTCTACCAGGTATCCACTGCGCTGTTTAGTGGATTACCTGCTGTCGCAGCTCAAATCTCTGGCCAGAGTACCTACTATCCGGGTTATATCAGCCACTATCCCGCTGTTGTCTGGAGAATAAGTTCGTGGCAGATTTGGACTGAACCAAATTTTGGGTTTGGAGGAACCAGTGCAACAATCCATCTACACATCTATACCATACACTTCGTGGAACTGCCTTCGAGGGACACCGAATCAGAACAACCCCGAGCAAAGTGATACGAGGTCAGTCCGTTCCAGTACCTACCTACTTAGCAGACGACAACTAAATTTAAATTCCTATAACTACGGGGACTATATACCTATTACTGAAGGACAATTTGAGGACATTCAAATAGCTTGTAATTATCACTAAAACTACTAAACCTAGGGCCTCCATTATTGTAAATTCATCATATACCTACCTATGCTTATACAACTAAATTTGAATTTGAATTAATAATAACCATCTTCCACTGCATCGTTTTCCAATATAACTGTATAAAATTTATCCATCTATTTGGTGTCATTTTCTAATTTATTGGACTACCACACACATATTTCAGTAAGGGCAACAAAACAAGTAGGCGCTAACGATGTATTTAGGTTTTGTGTTATAGAGCCCTTTTTCAACTGGACGTATCCCCCTAAGGAAAAAGTTGGACTCTGTCAAGTCAGGTGACCTCAAAAATGTGATACAACGCGATTGGGAAACATCTCACACACAGCATTCACTGTGGTGGTGCCGATGTAAGGAGGTGCCCCATCTTGTCGAAACCACAAATCCTCCGCATAACTCAGGTCTCAAAATGTAACAGGCTGTCCTACGCAGACGCCACACGTTTCCCGATCGTCTTGTATCACCTTGCTAGAGTGCGTTCACAAAAACTTCCTGAATGTTCGTGCTATGAAGAAGATGGATGGGACATCTATTTTATTTATAAAACTTAAAATGGCACTAATTTCCCTAGCAGAAAATACAGTAAAATGGTTGTACGTCAAAATATCTTGAGTTGTCTACCTGTTTGTGGCCCCGTTCCCGTGACCCACTCTGTACTTCGCACATGAACTACCGAATACCTGAACTAGTTCGATTCTCCATCAACAGATTAGTTAGATCAGATTAGTTAGATCGGTTAATGGGGAAACGCACAGATGCACATATCGACATTTTTTTTCCTCCAAAGGTCTCACGTGGCTTTGAAAATCTGTGATCCACTGGCGGATACCATTGCTACCGGTTTCTCACGCTCACCTGAGGTCGTCATCGATTTCCGGGAGATTCTTTGGTTTGACGGCTACTCGATTGATGTCGTCGTGGAGGCCTTCGAGAAGATAGCGAAGGAACTCCTGGGCATCCTGCTGGTTGTAGCCCATGAACCGGGGAGCATAGCGCTGTATGTGGGATTTGAAGGAGGAGGTGTTGATGACTTTCCCTTCGTCGCTCCACAGTTCGGTAACAACATCTCCAAAAGCTGTGGAAAGTCACATAATTTTTAGTAAAGAATAAAAAAATAAAAAGACATCCTCGATTAAATAATGTAATGGATTACTATTAATGTCTTAGTAAGTCATAGATTACTCCTAACGTATTAATAAGTCACCGATTACTCCTAACGAGCCATAGACTTAATTTCTATGGCTTATAAACAGACCTAATAACATAATTATAATTTCACTGAATAGAACAATAGAATACAATAACAGAATAATAACTGACATAATAGCATACTTAAGTCTGTGGCTTATAGAAATTAAGTCATAGCTTACTCTTAACGTCTTAATAAGTCATAGATTACTCTTAATGTCTTAATAAGTCAAAGATTACTCTTAACGAGCCAACACTTTTATCTAAAGCTGTGGGAAAAGCTAACTGGCAAGAATGCTTACATCTTATTAGAGAGCCTCTATTGTCAGATGTCCGGATCTCCGAGATGTACTCCCTGCTAAGGAGATATTCCCTCAGCAGCCTGGTGTTGCTCAGACACTGAACTACTGAGTTCAAGAAGCACTGAAAAATTAATAATTGATAAACGTCTTTCACGAATCAATTTAAATTACGTGACGATATTTATATACTTTAGTAAAAGTAATGTCTGAAGGAGAATGCCTTTTATATATACTGTAGTTTTTAACGTTCAACAATCGGGAAAAGATGAGAAAAGTTCTGCAATCTGTAAGGAATGACATGATTTTCCTTTCCAATCATTCCCAGGCAGACACTGGTGGTTCCGACAAAAATACAGTATTCAAAACAACTATAAAAAGCCAGTCATGCAGCATGGCTATGTGCGCGAATTTTCAAAGAAATATTCGCGCTACTGTGTAAAAAGATTAAATAGCGAGAAACCATACCTTTTCCCCGTAAAATTATATTTTTTTTCGTGATTTTAGCTATTTTTACCGATTTTTGACCCTTATAAAATCAAATTTGACCCAATATTTTTTGAGAATAATATGCTTATCATTGAAATAGTCCCTCCGTCGTTATTCACCATCCTACGACGTCTGGTGAATTAATATTATTCACTGTAGCATCAGTTATTTTCCGTTCAAGAACACCTGATCCGGCCATCAGCCCTGCTATGAGATAAAAGTATTTTATTCCTTTACTGTGACACACGTATCAAAATGCAACCCGAAATATATGGTCTAGAGTGATCCATGGATTACACGGCTCGGCCTTGGTACTACGGGTGGAATTAGTTGTCCCAGTTCATAATAGGTATTACTTTGAAGGATACTTTCTAGGATAGTTCGAAAGAGAGGATTTTTTTTAAATTAACAATCCGGTTTTCACGTTTGCGCTTGCGCAGTCGCTGCTACTGACACGAATTGCGACTAAATTCATATTGGGCCAACGAGTACTCACCCCTTAACTACCATCAAAACCAATTGATCCATTGAGCAAATTTGGACCAATGAGCTGTGGATTATGGCGGTTCAACGGTTTCACGTTTGCGCATACGCAGTATCCACTACTCTGAATGCGACGCGATTTGTATTAAACCAACTAGGACCTAACCCCGAACTACCGCCAAAATCTGAGCCAATTTCGATCACTGGGTCGTGAGTTATGGCGGTTTGCAGAAATGCGTAAACCCATTCAACTACCTAACGGACTACTACCCATTCAACTATCTTTTTTATTTATTTTTAAAAATCTTTTTAACATGGATATGTTTATGGGCGGGGGGGAATCGGAAAAACAATGAATGTGAATGTGTCGCGCGTCCAAAATCATGTCCATAATTCGAGTTTTTCCGTCCATAATTCAATGTTTTTCCGTTAAAAACAAATTTTCCGAAAATTCGGCCGTCAATTAGTCAAATCGAATGCGATCGAGTTCTTCAAATTTCAATTTTAAATTAATACGGTATAGGACTCAAGTTTTGTTCCTATACCGTGTCAAATACTTTTTTTTTCTTCCGGTTCAGCGTTGTCAAAAATGGGGAAATCCGCTTTTTCCCTCTAAAACTATGAAAACTGCCTAAAAAGTGTGAAAACGAAGGCCTCTGCCACTTCTGAGGGGCCGAACCTAAAAACGAGGTAACTTCGCTCCTACGGGGTTAAATTTGCTCCAAGACACACGTTTTTCGTGGTTAGTGAAATTCGCAAACAGCCAGCCGACAAGAATCAGGGCATATCGTGACAGCCAGGCAAGGAGTTTTGTATAACTTCTCAATGTACCTACTGATGAAAGGTTATACCAGTTTTTTCCACCGCCTGAACGGAAAAAATACATATTTCACCTTCTCACAGCAGGGCTTCCATACTTTGCCCCGAAGTTGAGCGAAAGAATTAAAATATTTAATGAGTACTTAATATTAGAAAACGGGGATGGTGAAGGCATTCAACTTCATAGAAAGATGCATCTCATTTTGACGTGCCTATGATAAAAAGGAAATGAAACATAGAACAATGCTACACCTTTTTACGGTAGATAAGTACTTTTCAACTTGAGCATTTTTTTTTAAACCGATCAATGTCGACGGCAATAATAAATAATCATGTTGTGAAGTACTTACAGTATTTCCGATGTTCCTGAGTCCACTGAGCCCGTGGTTGCTCGTAGCTGACTGAGGCTCTTTTTTCAATGAAAGTGCACTTATATTTCTTAGGTGACGAGGGGATGTGTTCCCCTGCAGAATCGAACAGAAAGAAAAATATTTCATTATTCGCGTCAATGGCACGAAAATCATTGTTAACAACTAGAAAGACAGATCGTCGAAAAGCGAGTACACGTTGGGAAATGAGCGTTGGAGCGCTCCAGTAATAAAGTGAAGATAAATTAATAATTGTTGATGAGCGACGGCCGTAATCTCGGCACTCTAAGCGAACGTTGAATCTGTGGAATACAAGATACTACCCAAGGACCATTAACATGGTCGTGAAATAATGAGTCAGAATTGCGGTTCAGAGGTAAACTGCGACCCATTTTTATGATCCCCCATAGTAACAGTTCTTAGGAATAACATGAAATATTTAATACAGGTAACAATTTGAAGAGGCAAAAGCCGATATCGCCCTCAAAATAGAAAAAAAACCACAAAAAATCAAAAAATCACCAAAAAATTTGTCAAAAACGAAATTTCTATTTTGAGCAATTTAATTTTTTTACGTTCACGACCGCGTATTTTCGTCCCGTTGTTGAATCTCCACATGCTATAATGGCATAACGTTTCGGAGTCAAAAAACCCAATATCACTTCAAGAATTTTTGTATACCTGCCTAATATAATGACGTCATTCATGACGAACGTATAGGTAGTTTCATTTCTTACCCAAGGTTGAAGTAAAACTATAAAAGTAGAAGGCACAGTAAACTACACGGATCGAACATCGAGTAACGCTATAAAAATCCCATTTCCTATAAATCGCTGCCCGTTGCCGCATACTCGGCCGTGTATTGGAATTCTATGAAAGTTTGTAACCGAAGATGCAGTGTTGCACGTGTTTCACATTTGAATATAATTTCTATCGCAATAAATTCAAGGGACTAAAAGTTTGAATGTCCTCAAGGATTTTACGTTAGCGCGTTAGATAGTGTTACAACGGGATTTTAATGAAATTTTTACAGATATCTCCCCATAACTCCCCAGGACTGAGGATTTTACGTTAGATAGTTACAAAGGGATTTTAATGAAATTTTTACAGATATCTCCCCATAACTCCTCCACAATATAACCATATACCCTCAACTTTGTGAAAGGAATGAGGAATGGGCATGGGTTGGAATTTACAACTTTTGACCTCAGAATCGGAATCAGCACCATCGAAAACCCAAACATCCCAATTTTCAGCTTCGAAATCCGTCAAGTTTGGCGGGAATAAGGTGTAGAAAAAACGCGTGACGTCACCTGGTATGTCTCTCCCACACACCCGGTTCTCACGTGGGGAAGCGAAAGGGCAGTACATACATACCAGATGACGTCCCACGCTTTTCCTTTCCTTTCTTTCTCTCCCACTTCCGTTGATTTCCGACCCATCATACAGCACCTTTTTGGAAAGCTCTCCGTTAGTCCTAAAATTTGAAAGAATTTGAAAAAAAAAAAATTCACAACCATTCATCATACGTAAAATGTTAAATGTGAATAGGGATTCACATAGATCGATTCGATTTTGGAGGGTAAACCCTTTTCGATTCTTGTAAGAAATAAGTCAGAAATAAGTCTTCCCAACCTTGAAGAATCGATGGGAAATAGTTGGGAACAGGAGGAGTTAACACATTTTCTCTTCTTAATATCTCATAATGTACTGTTCGACGGTGAAGTTGCCTAATAGGAAACATTGAGATCTTTGTGAAAAACTGACTACCGTTGTGCCCTATAAGGTTTGCAACCCATACCCACATCGAAATCCGACAAGTCGGCGAACTGGTGATAAGAGAGCAGCTGTATCATAATTACCGCCCGCGCGTAATCGGATTAACGGGAAAACCATATGACGTTCAAATCGCGACTGAGGGGACGACTGGGAAGCGAAGGGCAGGGCCTGGAGTAACCTCGCTCAACAGGCCTGGGGCGTCCCCCACTACGCCGCCATCATGTTCCGCCTTCGCCGCGATCTTCCTCGTCGTCTTCCCGCCACCTGATTCCCTTCCTTCTGCCTTTGTTCGACTGGACGGCTCCCTCGTACTACAATAATTGTGGGAATTCCGTTACGCATAGTTTATTCCGCGCGCTCCTCAGCGGGTCATTTTAAGGGGTTTCCAGAGGACAAAACTACCCGTACTATAATAAGTAGTGACCAGACGTCCTGCTTTTGGAAGGACTCCGCTGGAAGGACTATACTGTTCAACCCGTGGTCCTTTTGTCCTTCAGACCCCTTGGAAGGACGCCTAAAGTTACTTCTTTCTAAAACAGTACTTCCAAAGACCATTCTGACATGAAAATAAACGATTTTTTTTTCAAACTTAAGCCAGGTTTAAACAGGTAGAGTAGAATGTAGAGTGGTAGAGTAGAATTATTCTACCCTACTCGTGTAAACATTTTCAGTAGAGTTGACTACCGACTAGTAAGTGGTACAGCTGGAGCGAATAGCACGGTGGTTGAGTGACTGTACTCTACTGACTTCCCCACTACCAGAATTTGAACTCTACCGTTTACATGAGTAGAGTGAACGGTAGAGTTCAAATTCTGGTGGTCCGTTCACTCTACTCATGTAAACGGTGGAATAGAGTTGGAAGGACAGGAAGGAGAGAAGGGACAAGTCTTGGTAAGGAGTGAAGACCTCCAACATTACTCTAGGAGTTAAGCATCACTAATTACGGTATCACTGCGTTTGAGCAACGGCAACGCCATGCCAAGTCATTGTTCAAATGCCTCAGGACACATTCTCATCACAAGTTCAAACTCATCCTGATCTTCAAACCCCTGACCCATTCATTCCCCTCTTTCACTTCTTGCTTCCTCATTCAACACCTCTTCCACTTCCTTCAACAAAACCCTGGAAAAACGGAATAGAGGCTTTCTTAATTTTTTCTTTATGACAGACACGGCACAGAAGAACTAAACCGACCAGATTAGAATAAAAAGCAAAACAGTAACCCAGCAGAGAGAATTCTCTACTATAACCTTCTGGAAACAGCACTCGATTGACGTGTGAATTATCCAGGTAGAGTAGAGTCGGATTAGTAGAGTGGTCGGTAGAGTAGAATGCACTCTACTCTACCTTCAACTCTACCAATGTAAACCCGGCTAGACCTCCAACATTAGGAGTTATGGCACCCCCCTTTACAGTATCACTGCGTCTGAGCAATGGCATCACCATACCAGGTCACTATTCAAATGCCTCTCAGGACACATTCTCATCACAAGTTTAAACTCATCCTCATCTTCAAACCCCTGGTATTCAGACCCATTCCTTTTTCTTTGTAATAGCCATGGTACAGAAAAACTAAACCGATTAGATTTTGATATAGTATCCACGTGTTGCGTTGCCTTAATTCATTTTGCGGTGGCCAACAGCACTGCAGAACGATTTGCTGTGCCGAATTGCTGCCCCGTGAACCGTGAACACAGCTTTAGTCCCCTCCCATTATACGAGCATAACCATTATGCAGAACTTATACTCGTATTATATCGTGCACTTGTAATTACGTTGTTGCAGTGACCGATGAAGGATTGCAAAAATTCGAAACCCAACAATAACAACCTTTCAGTGAGTGAATGTTTAACAGATCAGTGTGGACAGGATGACTACCTCTTTTCATCACCTATTCTTATTCATCCCCTTACTGAAATTATCCGCGTATTCCGTATCTACTTATGAGCCATATACCTATGTGCAAATTTAGTAGCAGAACAAATTCAAATTTCAGCCTAAACTTAAAAAAATGGCTTCAGTACATGTCAATCGGGACGGCAGAACGTGCTGATGGTAGCTATATATTTTGTACTGTTGCATCTGCAATCTAATAGTAGAATTTTAGCCAATCGAAATCAGCCACCGAAGTTGGCCTCTTTTGATGAGGACAAGTAAATGCTGCAATCAATAGGCACCTACTGCCCTGGACCACTCAGTTTGACATCTAGAATTGGCCGCAACAGAAGAAATAAAAAAAGCTGCATTTTGGATCCGCACTGACAAACAATTTGTAAGACTGATTAAAATTGTACTGTGCAAGACTATAAGACAAGATTACAAGATTATAAGAACGTTCAGACTGCCATTACGTGGGCCATTTGAGTCCTCGGCCAGGATAGACGAAATTCAGTAGTACTGGGTCCCGAATGTCAGAACCACAGTTAGAACTTAGTATTTCGTCTGTCAGGATTATGGTTCATGACCACATCGGATTGGCGGAAAGCGTTTTGGTCAACTAAATGTCCGAAACACATTATTACAGTGAACAAGAAAAGCTTGAAATATCGTGCAGACTTCAGCCGCCCACCTACCATTTGTAAATTTGTGTGCAAAATTCAGAATTTTGGATTCCGTAAATCGCGACATTATTGTCAACTTTTGATCGGAAGACTAGAGGTGTTTTACTGTAGAGCAAAATGCACAGTATGAATTCCAGCTTTTACAGGCCCGCAACAACTAGCATCAAAAATTGAGGAGAATTTCGAACTCGTCAAACTGAATGAAAATGCAGGAAACAACTTCTCATTCGATTCCAAGACGTCCAAAACGCCTTTTAATTCGAAGGTTTTGACAAATTTCACGATTCCAAGCACTGCGATTCGCCAGATCTGATGTAGGTACTATCAGCTAAACTAAAACGCGGATTTCGGAAGGTTTTCCTAGGTCAAATCGACGCTTTGAAGTGAAAATGGGCAGCAATACACCTTGCAGCTGTGATCCAGATCCAGGGTAAACGGGCAGAATCTGAACACCTACAATAATTCCCACATCGAGGCGACTGACATGCAAACTGGCATCTTGTGGGATCCGCTGGATCAACCATCTTCTCAGCTGAATGAAAGGTCGAAATGTTCTTCGGTGATGTGACAACCAGGTTATGCCCAAATTCGAGAGATTGAGCGGTCAATATGGATTAGCAGAGCTTTCTCATAATACTTTCACCCATCAACCGGTTAAGTTCATAATTTCCGATTCTGCCTTCCACAGACTTGAAACCCTATTTGAAATGCTTCAAGAGATTTCTAAATATCCAATAGGCCGCCGTCGCCAACTATTTCAACCAAGCAGGTACTGATCAACCGGCTCTCCTTGATAATTAACCAGTAATTACGAAACGAAATCCCGTAACAATTCTGGAACTCTCAAGTCAACTTCGTACAATTTACAAACTACGAGATGCGCCGTCAACATCAAGCCATTAATTGAATTTCGAACGAGTAACGATCCGTTTCTCCAAGGAATGCAGCCAGTGGAGACAAGTCTCAATATTTTATTTATGATTTCAAAGAAAAAATCAGAGGAGCTCCTCTAAGGATGCTGTGAGATATTGATGATATCAGTTGGTGATTCAGATATTGATGGTATACAATATCTAATTATGTTGCATTTATTTCAATATGTTCGGTATTACAAACCAGTCGCTCATCAACAAAGTATTTTTAGGTACCTTTACGTTTTGTTAAAAAATTGATTGCTCTAAAGGACCAGAAATGACTTAGTCCAAAAGAAGGGGATGTTTTAAACGTAAGAAAACTTCATCATATTTTAAGTAGAATTCAAATCTGAAGAATAAGCCAAGTAGGGCTATGATAGGTACATAAAAACTACATGTCCAACATAATCCAACAGCTGCCTTACGTACAATCACAACTAACCCTTCTGCCACACCTCCCTAGTTGCCTTTTAGCCCCCAAACGCATTCTTTCTTCAATTTATTCTGTTACTCAAAGCCATACAATTTTACGTCGTCCTCGAGACTATGACAAGGGGACGTTACTGTCAGTGCAAACGGCGTTATTTTCAACCAAATGTTGTCTGTAGGTTCTACTAACCAAACTATTAGGTCCATTTATGATCTTTCTTCAAAATGGGCCATGAGACCCTGAAACCCAATTTTTCACAATTCGAACTGATTTTTAGCGAGTTTTTTTAATAGGTACCTAAAACAGTTTTTCGATGTTTGATGGGTCAATCTGAATTCTGAATATGTTCCCATACTTTGGATGATGATTTTCTCTAAGAACCTCAAAAAACGTGTTTTTTTTTAGCAATTCTTTACCATCAAGTTTTGAAATTTTACTCCTAAAAATGCTCCAAAATTCTGGCCAGCCAAATCGTAATTTCTTTTGATATTATTATTGACATTTTGCACCAATTCTGATTTTTTTATACCGTTCCTTGAGTTAGACATCAGGAACGATATTATACTTCATCAGGTGTACCAAATTCAAATTTACTAGCCTCCTTGACATTGTAAAAATATGACAACAGCGTAATAGGTAGGCAACTGAGGGGGTAGACGATTATAAAACCCAAATCCACCAACACATACCTACCTATTGCAGTGAAGTCATATTTTTACAATGTCAAGGAGGTTAGAGGTTAGTAATTTTGAATTCGCAACTCTGTGTCACCTGGTCCATATCCAGAAATTTTTGGGGGTAACATTTCAAAATGAAAGGGTGAAAAATCGCTTTAAAAAAAAACTCGCATTTTGAGGTTTTTAATGAAAACTACCATCTCAAGTATGGGAACACATGGTGTAAGCGCAACATTTCCTGTAATAATGTCCCTATAATAATTTCCTATAATATTAATTTTCTACAATAATTAATTTCCTATAATAATGAAAACGACCATCCTAAGTATGGGAACACATCGAATAAGCGCAAAATTTCCTATAATAATGACCCACTGAACATGAAAAGGTTTTGTTGGTATAAAACTCGCTAAAAATCGGTTCAAATTTGGAAAAAATTATGTTTTAGGTGTCTCCGGGCCCATTTTGAAGGACGATCAAACTCGGACCTAATATTTTGGGTAGTAGAACATACAGACAAAATTTGGTTGAAAAGGCGGTGCACTGACCGTAACGTCCCCTAGTGAGTGACGTACGACGCGTGTGCCTCACTCGTGGCCGGTTTGATACGTGGGGCTAGCAAATATCGGCAAGATGACGTCCCATGATATCTAAGGCAGACTAAGGTGTATGTGGCTTTAAGGGTCAGTGAAATAACATTCATCGCACAACTCGCAAGAATTCATGGGCCAAAACCACCATGCAATTCAGTGTGTTGGAGTAAAAATGTTCAGATGATGATACAATAACAATACAATACTCACGTATGTTCTATTGTCACGAAATGGATCCATAGTCACAAAAATTTTGCGTCTACAATCTAAATTTTGTTGCGAAAAGCTTCTTTTTTTAATATCTCAAAAATAGCAACATAGGAAGTATGAACTATGACGAGGGCTATTCAAAGCGAGGGCAAACAGAGATAACGTTTTAGGAAGGTGGAAATTTGAGAGTTGACGAATTGTGACGAAAGAAGCTTGTAAAATGTGCATCATCTAACGCAGGTGGATCTGTTAAAATTTGGAATCAAGCTTGCAAAGAGTAGAAAAAAATATTGAGAAATGTATGGCGGGGTGTGTGTTAGTTGTAGGTTAACATGCAAATCACACAGTAGCACCAGCAGGTCGAGGGTGGGATGGTGGGAATCAACAGGTGGGCCGAGAGGAAAAAGGCGACGAAGCATTCGACCAAAATATAATGGGAAAATTCGAAATCTAACACTATACTTGAGAAATGTCGAGGCAACGGAGGCGGCTTGATAGGACACGGTCGTGCGATAAGGGTGGCAGCACGGGTGGGCCTCTTTGGGGCTACGATTGCCGTATTTGTCTTTGACATAGAGAAGTAACTGGTAGCTCAGATAGAAAACTACGGAGTTCAGTAAGAGACCGAAGGCGATTAACGTCCACATGGCTCGTCGGCATAAAACGCGCGTTTGCCGGGTAATCAAATCTCGAACTCTCACGACCGAATAAAAAAACCCGATCGCGGCATTAAATTAACGTAATTAGTTTAAATGTGCTCATCGTTGTTTTACGGCAATAATTGAATTTTTCATAGCGATTTGCCCGGCTTGTAGCGAGTTTTCGACTGATTTATTTATAAACTGGTAGCGGGTGATGGATGGAAACGTGCCAAAAGTGCGGGAGGTGGTTTTTCTCAAAGTGGGGTTAATTCTAAGCGGCTTAACCTCATTTCTGGTAATTCCGTAGAGGTGGGTAATAGTTATGGTTTCTTTGTATTAATACGAACGTCACTACTTTACTACTCTGTAAACTGTTTTTTTAGCGAATTTTCGAAGAAAGTTGAGCTATTGCAAAAGGTCCAACATTTTCAGAACTTGAATTTTTGACATTTTTAAAAATAGGGAACCCCGTTTAGGGGCATCCTGAATTCATCCCTAAATTTTAACAAAATTGAATATTTATATCACATTTATGTACTTATTTATTAATGTGTCAGTCACTCCAGACGGTATCTGAACTTGGGTACATGATAAAAAAAATTCCAAATTTCCCCAAAATGTCGCAGTAATGCCACACAAAAGGATTAGTTCGAAGAAATATGTGTTTTTAGCGAATTTTCAAAGAAAATGAAGCTATTGCAATGGCTTCGAAATTTAAATAATATAAATTTTTGGAAATTTTCTTCATAGAAATCCGTTTCAGACCATTCTAAAACGATTCCTGAAATTTAAAACTTTTTTATATGTATATATATATTTATATATATATGTGTCACTCCAGACGATAACTCTCGATAGAATTGAGATAAACAGCTCAAATTTGCACAAAAAATCTATCTTGGCAATCGAAAGGCTAAGTTCGAAGATGGGCGAAATTGGCCTACTCTAAGGAGGGTTTTGGCGCATTTAAAGTGCGCAAAAATTACCCAAAAATCCCCAAAATGTTATTTTCCAACAAGTGACCCCTCATTTTAAAGGTTTTTGCACGCTGAACACGATGGTGGAATCGGATTTTAGATATCTTGATCCGTTCTCAAATTAGAGCATTTAAAGTGCGCAAAAATTACCCAAAAATCCCCAAAATGTTATTTTCTAACAAGTGACCCCTCATTTTAAAGGTTTTTGCACGCTGAACACGATGGTGAAATCGGATTTTAGATATCTAAATCCGTTCTTAAATTAGAGCATTTAAAGTGCGCAAAAATTACGCAAAACTAGGATAATCTTTAAACTCTTACCCCCCCCCCCCACCCCCTTAGAGTGGTCAGATTGAAAAATGTGAGAAGTATTAATTGAAGACGAGAGTTCGAAGCAAAACAAAACCATAGCCATTAATTCGAATATTTCTTTGAAAATTCGCTCATTAAGTCATGCTGCATGACTGGTTTCTTAGAGGTCAGAAATAGGTAAAAACGGCTAAAATCGCGAAAAACTTATATAAAATCATCACCGAAAGTGGTGTGGAAGGGTGAGTAAAGACGGAAAAAATACCATTTCGGTTGTTTTTCATACACAACAGGGGTCAAAACTTGGATTTAAGGGGGTCAAAAATTAGTATCAAGGGCTAAAATCGCCTCAACTCAATATTAATTCGCCTGACGTTGTCGGATTGTGTATCACGACAGAAAGAGGGACTACTTCGATTTTGAAAATATTTTTCTCAAAAAAAAGTGGGTGGTCAAAAATTTGCAAAATTGACTAAAATCACGAAAAAATTATATAATTTTACGAAAAGTGGCATGGAATGGTGATTTGATACTGAAAGCCAGGGACTATTTCCTTTGCTATTCCTTCCTACATTGTTCGATTCAAGAGAAAGACATAATAAGATATATATGACGTATGTATAACAATATGATCACAATACTTCGATTGAAATATTGGTAAGTGCAACAATAATAATAATACCTAATACCTACCGTATTAATAATAATTTGATCGTAGAAGAAGGTATAGAGTAAATGATGAAACAGAGGAAAGGTATTGGACGTGAACGACTGCTATTCCACTACTTATTAACTACACCTACTGACAGTATAAAATAAATATAGTGATTCCAAGTATTTATCATAAAAATGCTGATCAAGTTGAAACATCTACCCACCTACTATTAGATGATGTATCGGTTGGTTACCTACTGTTTATCGACTACAGAACCTACCACAACTAATTGTTAAATCCCAATATTATTTCAGATTTTCCATATAAACTCCGGTTTCTCGTTATATTTTTACACAGTAGCACGAATATTTCTTTGAAAATTCACCCTTATAGCCATGCTTAATGAATGGCCCTTTTTTTCCTTCTCTTTTTCGTTTTCACATAGATAGTCTGTCTAATTATTGTGACCAGCCTCTAGGATAGCTGGGTTAAGGTGACCAACATTTTGGGGAATCAGCTGGATGACCCGTGCGTCGCACATTGTAAGTTGTTTATCAAGATGGATTCGACAGTTTGGATGGATTGATAACAAAGATAAGGTATGGCTGGCGTCTGGATCATAGCCTTACACAAGAATGCCGTTACGACACACACCAGCGTCACACTTCAAACCGGTTTTCTTCGGATTTCATATACTGCGCTCGGGATTTCGAAATGCGCGCTCAAATCGGCTGTATTTGACTGCAATATTACAGATCATCAGGTCTTTTGAACTCTTCCGGTCGGATTTTTGAACTTCCCCCATCATCTCAGACGTCGAGTTGAATGTACCCGTACACACATGCACGAATTTCATCCGAATCGCACCGTCCAGATGGATTAATCAGTTAAAACAGTCCCTAACTTCCCCCTTTCGCTATTCGGTTTCTACGATGCCTGAACTAAGAAGTGATACGTCGACAGTCCGACTCACTAAAACACATGTCTACCCAAATAGCATACAACGAAAAACGTAATGGACCCGATGAAACTGATCGATATGAAAAATTTATTTAGACCTGTGTGGATTCTAGAATAATCACTAGTACCGGCTAAACAATAGGTAACAGCTGGCTATTAAAAAAATCCGATCATACAGCATGACCATAAATTATGAGCGAATATTCAAAGTTAGGGAATATTAGCCATGTTCGACTCCGGAAAACTCAAATTTGACCACTGTCAAGAAGAACTTTTTCTTCCCGACTGCTGGAACAGTCTTTTTCCGCCGTCTCCTACCGGTAACACTTCAGAAGAATTTATATTTGGTGATTTTAGCAATTTTTGCGGATTTTTGACCTAAAACACCCGAATTCGATTTGTTTTTTGGAGGAAAAATCGTTGCGACCTTTTGAATAGTATCTTTATGACTCAAAAACGGGGGGGGGGGGATTTGTCGAAATTTAGCAAAAGTTAATTTTTGTAGAAAGTAGGCAGTTACCTACCTACCTAATCGCTGCGATCCTGTTATGATGAAATTTGACGCAGAATACAACGTGAGACCACCAGCTGAAAAGTACCGAACTACCTTTACTTGAGAATTTTGGCTAACCCGGGCGGATCGGTTATCAAACTCGATGAATGTTTCGAAAGTACTTTTCCTCTGCGCGACTGCATTGCATTAATCAGTTAAATACCTATTAACAGCTGGATCACTAAGTCGTTAATTATTATTTAATTATCAAGTTTACTATTACTATATTAAATAACAGTTTTTTCTGAAGTAAAAACTTCAGTAAGAACCAATGCATCACCACTCCACATCACAGTAAGTATGCACCAACTTTCCCGATACGGGAACCGAACCAGCGTAGGTTCCAGAAAAATTAAACTGAATACACAGAACGCCATAGCCAGAAACGTAATGTTCCTCGTGGTTGCGATGATTAATAAATGTGATTGAATTCAATACGGGCTACTATTCACCAGTACCGAACTACCGTCAGGATGTTATATGCCAACGTGGATGGGTGAATGAATATCACCTGACGAACTTTTGGTGCATCCTTAGTCCACACACTGAATGCGTTCAGTATGATGCGCAGTTGACCAGGCTCCATTTTGAAAAGCATCTACCTAAATTAACCAGCTAAGTAATATCGAAAGCTCGAAGGTTATAAGGCGGATCGTCGAAATAAGGTCTCAACGAGACGTAAGTCGTATAAGTTTTGGAACCAACAAGTGCGTTCAGGTAATTTGGGTCTTACGACTTGATATTTTTGAGGGTCAAATCGATGGACCCGTCTGAGTTTACTAAATAGGTTTTGGCGCCACGACAGGTCCTAGGAAACAGCGATGGCGTTCCTACGTGGGAAAACAGCCAGATCTCGAGACGCAAGGCCTTCGATTTCCACTAATAACGAGGCAATAGCGTTGATGAGCATTTTGAGCCGCATTAAGCTGATACCGTTCGTTTGCAAAACAGCAACGATCTCCACTTGGCAGGCACAAGGTGTACGAACTTGACGAAGGGCGAACTAAACAAAGACCCGCTCACAGGCACCAGGAAACGGAGCGGACATTGAAAGTTTCCTGGTGTCCTTCCGCACAGCTGAGCTGGTGTTACACGGGCTTATCGACTTATCTCACTCCAATGCTTGGCACAACGGGTGCGAACTGTTGTTCGTCCTCCGTTAACAACATCACCATTTGATTGCATAACCTTTCATCAAACTTTTTTTCCCCCGGAAAAAAGAAACAGGATAATTATTTTTAGCAATTTTTCGAAGAAAAACGCTATTCCAACGAGTCCAAAATTTTTAGTGCATGAATTTTCGAAAAACTGTCATTCTTTTCCGTTTTGAAGCATTCTGTAGCAAATCCTAGATTTTTACTTGAAAAAAGGGGAAAAAGTAATTTGTTTTATCTACGTACCTACCTACCTATAAGTTATGTATGAATATACCCATTTATACGTATATAGGTGACTTATTAATTTATTTTCCGTTTCAGAGCACTCTGAATCCATCATTAGGGTTCAACTTTTTTCCCTTTTGTAAAATATGTATGTGCACGTATGTGTTCGCTTCGATACAACAATTTTGAAATTTCGCCAAAATGTTAGTAATGGCAAATGAAAGGCTGAATTTGAGGATGAACGATTTTCAACAAGAAAAAAAATTTGGTCAAAAATCTGTAAAATGGCTAAAATGTATACAAATTCACCCAGACAAAATACAAATGAACTGAGAAAGAAAAAATACTATACATTATCAGTACACACTGACAGTTATTGCGTGTTACTGACGATGGTTTGATCACCGAAACCGGTATAACAGCGTTTTTTGCGTTTTTCGTGTATTAGTGGAAATAGACTATTTTTTCAATAACTCCATTTTTCTTTGACACA
This sequence comes from Leptopterna dolabrata, assembly GCA_954871275.1. Taxonomy (NCBI): domain Eukaryota; kingdom Metazoa; phylum Arthropoda; class Insecta; order Hemiptera; family Miridae; genus Leptopterna; species Leptopterna dolabrata. The sequence goes on from OX940979.1 coordinate 12,669,755, forward strand.
CTCTGTTTACAGACTTTGGAAAAGGTTCAAATAAATGTGGAAAACGCACAAATTAGTTATCGATGTTGTGTAGCCTTATTGGGTGATTTTATTGTTTTGGGGGTGTTAAAGAAAACTACCATGTAGCAGCCAGTTTTTGATTTGGGGTGAAGTTTCGATCCAGTTGTGTGGATTCATAACTACATATTATAAGAACTATTTATTTGTTGACGTAATAAATTGCAGATGCATACACAAGCTACATGGGTTTGTGGAGAAGTCAAAGTTAATTAAAAATGGTAACATTTTCTTACCGAACAGTCGATAAGGATAAAATTGCACTGTTTAATTAATTCTATACTATTTACACTAAATTCAAATTATATACGGTATATTTTTAAATTAGCATACTATAGTGCAAATAGTATAGAATTAATTAATAGTGCAATTTTATCCCAATCACCTGTACGGTAAGAAGTTTAAATGATTGACTTCTCCACAAACCCGTATAGCTTATATGTACCTACTGTCGTGAGCCGGTGGGTTGGCTTAGGACATGGCGGGTGAGTTGAATGAGGGTAAGGTAGGATGAGCACGAAGTTCTTTGAGGTTTGGATGAAGGATGTGCTCCGTAGGAGTCTTTTGCTAACGCCCCGCGGTTTTCACCACAGCAGGCGTTAGTTGGAGAGTAAGCTATTAACCTGCGGTTTTCACCATACCAGGTGCTAGAGGTAATGGCGCCCCGCGGTTTTGACCGTAGCAGGCGCCTGGAAGGTGGAGGCTAGCACCCCACGGTTTTCACCACAGCAGGTGCTAGAGGAGAAGGAGGCGTCCCGTGGTTTTCATCACAGCAGACGCTGAGAGGAAGAAAGCGAATACCCCATGGTTGTCACCACAGCCAGTATTCAAGAGGAAGCACCACAGCACAGCAGGGGGGTTTTCACCACAGCAGGTAAGAGGAAGGGCTGGAGAGAGAGGAGTCGCAAGTCTGAGAGTGGTTGGTCGAATGAGTAGCTGGGCTAGCAAGGCTGCTTATAAAGGCCCCTTTCCACCCGTCCCCGTCCATCAACAGCCCTTACAACCATTGAGGGGCGATGGCAGTTGATGGAAGGGACCCTTCTCCCACTTTCCCTCGGCGTCACACTCAGCTCGTCGTTCCCTTCGTTCATTTGGTTAAATCATTTAGGTATTACATAGGAGTGGTAAATTGTAAGAATTTGAGGGGCACAACGACACCTGCCATATATTATTATTGTTTTTTCGTGTAGATATGTCAGCACAAATGAAAAATTGGCTGCTATAAGGTGGGTTTTTGCATGGGTCATTACCCCAAAACTAGAAATCAATTAGGAATGTTCGAGGATCACACGTGTAGGGACAAATGAAACCCTCGGTGAAAAATAAAATAACTAATTCAATGCCCATAACCATAATCTAGCCGCTGATACAAGGACTACTGTGTCAGTGCAATTCTGGCAGTTTTGGTAGGTACTATGTTTTACACAGCAAGTAAACTGTGGGCGTGAGGAGCTCCGAGCTGTCTGTGTGGATGGATTTTTGGATGAGGCTCAGGAAATGGTATTTTGAAGAGAATAGCGCGCAAACAGTTATAGCAGAGCACGAAGAATAGTGCGGTAATCAATAGGCAAACAAACAAAATTGATACGTTAAAGATGCTTTCTATTTATAAATAAGATGGAAGGATATATTCCGTATCCTCCCAAGGAAGGAGAAACGCCTAGCCACCCATGCCACCATAAATACAATCCAAGTCCATAATCAAAATAGCGCAAACCTTGAATATCAAAAAATATGGCGCTAGGAAAAATCCGTAGATTTGGGGTGAAATTAAGGGAATCTGGGGCACTTTCAAACGGAAAGGCTGTAGACGGAAGGAGAAATTCGTGGGTAGTAATCCGTGGATCTACAAACAAAACTGCAGCCTCGGTTCCCGTGGAAAAAGGGACTCCAGTCAACAAGTCACAATCCTTCCATAATATTTACACTCGTAGCTATCATTATATGTGAATGAAGAGAAAGAAGGCCTAACAAGCTTTCATGCAAATCTTCAACCATCCTTTGTATACAGGTTTGGCGAGGGAGCAAACTAGAAAAGCTGATGAGGGTACTTACAGAATCGTCGTCATTGTTAACTGCTGAGGTCTCGTTGGTGTCAAGGTGGACTTTAAAAATTCTACTGGCACTCTCTCCTCCGTTAATTAACTCAGAAGCTCCTTGTGATATTACCTCCAGATTGGCAGAGTCAGACGACGACGGTTTGTCTTTGGACGGTACAGTCGGCCTAGGCCTTGACAGGGACAGCGAAGAAGAGGCGGGCGGCCGGGTGGAGTCTGAGGCGGAGCGGCTGCTACCGGCGATGTAGTTGCCCGGGGCGTACGTGGATCGGAACTCGTTGAGGTCGAAAGTGGTGTAGTTGGCCTTCCTCGATGGGTAAGAAGATGTTTTCGAGATGGAGTCAGAAGTGGACGAGTAGCTCGAGTTACGGGATCTGGAGCTACTGACGCCTCGGCTGATGCCGCTGTCTCGCGTTTGGCTCCGGTCCCTCAGCTCCTCGGTCAGCGAGCTCGATCGGGAAGATAGCCCAGTCCTGAAAACCAGAAAATAACCCAAAAATAATAACCTGACAGTGGTAATTCACTACCTACACGTAGCACGTGTGGATCCATATTTACGGTTACCTATATTATGGGCATTTCCATCAGTTTTTTTTTGGAAAAAATATTCAGAAATCTTGGAAAAATGGTAGTTTGAAGCCCGTTTTTAAAAATACGCACTATTTAAACGTTTTAAAATGAGGGTGATTAAAAGAAAAAAATGCGGCAAAAAATGACGCATCATGTCTATTGACATATGATTGGCTGTTGGCCCAAGGAGGCGGAGCAAAGCCTCTGAGGAAAAGGTTCTCAATGTTGCCAACAACCCAACATTAGAAATGGCAAACCTTCCTGGCAAAATAAGAACCTTTGCTGTGACCTTTCCCGCGGTTTGATTTTAAGGGCGTTTTTTAATTTATAAATTTGTGGTTCCATCCATCCGCCAATGTGGTACTGTACATCGTTTAAAATGATGACTAGGACTCAAAGCGAGATGTGAGGAACTAGTCGGCAATTTACCTCATACGTCATTTCTAGCAGGAACTCAGAAATTCAAAAATCACACTCGTTTTCTGCCTAGACTTTCCAACAAAAACACCTCATCAGTAAGTGTTAATTTCCGTTATTGAACAGAATTTGGTCAAAATAGGAGAATTTGTAACCCACGAAAATTGCCCATTAGGGGCCATTATTTTTTAATTAGTTGCCAGAGCACAGAAAACGAAAACTGTACCCTGACTAACACATCCTAAATACTTGGGTGCTACGAGTTGAAACAATGACAGTATAAGTTCGTTCAACGCCCGGAAACGATCTTTTGATAGAAACACCTCCAGTACATCGAATCTTTTCAACATGTACAATACATACCGGCGAACATAGTAAAGGGTGTCCCACGAGTTTGTCTCCTCTATTTCCCTTTGGAAACTAGTTAGAAAAATATTTCAAACGGTTAGTCCTCAAGATTTTTATGTGATCTCAAATCTCAAATCGAAATGTCATGAAAATATTGAAAACCCCGGTGACGATATTTCGTATGTTGTATACAATTTCATTCACACTGGAGTCGAAAATGCCTGTCGGTGCAAACTTCGGGGCCTTACTGTGAACGAACGGCTGGACGTACGGTGCTCCGGGTGGTCTTAAAAAACTCGTAAGTTCAAGAACTATTTAAAACCGTAAAACAATTCACGTAAAACAAAGGTATAGGCGTTCTGAAAATGTCAACCCCTATTTTGAACCCCTTAGAGATGACTGACAGTAATGTCGAGCTTCGAGGACCAACTAGACCCCGAACGGAACCTATAACCCGAATTTCATCAATTTGTTTTCATGGTAACTAAGAAAAGTGGCCCGTACGGCGGACAGACAGAAATAGTTTTATTGCAGTTTTGGATTCTACATACCTCGAAACGTAAACCATCAAATTTTGAGGGGGGGTAAGAATTTTTTTTTTCATGCTCGATTCCATCCAATGGTTCATTATTGAAAATAATAAACCAAAATGGAAATTTCGTCACTAACTCGTACGTATTGGTTAATTATTTTCAATAATGAACCATTGGAATCGAGCATGAAAAAAAAATTCGTACCCCTCCTCAAAATTTGATGGTTTACGTATCAAGGTATGTAGAATCCAAAACTGCAATAAACAATAAATAACTCCTCATGATTTTTTGCGTAAATCTCTAATCAAACGCTTGCATACGAGTCTGCAACACATTGGGACATTTTATGTCCCAATGGGAATTTAGGGATAATTGACGGTATCATTTACGGGTTGCAAGATTACCACGATCCGGGTTACATGGTGGTGCAAGGTTACCACATTCGATTCTAGTAAGTAATGACTTTCTTCACTAGTCTGTTGCTGACTACCTTGTTTACCAGCCTTTTTTTCATCATGCTCAGCTCAGCTACCGCGCCACGTACGGGGGTACGGTTAACAAGAAAATGTTCAATAAAATCACACGATTCCAACGAGTGGTGAACGGTTTTTGTACGATGAAAAATGGCAAACATGAAGTTCCGTAGAAACGAATCGGTTGTAAGCGAAAATCATCAGAATATCAACTGTAACGCTTGTTTACCGGTATCGCATAACGGTTTCGTATAACGCTTTTCGGGTCCATGTGCCAAAGTAAAGACATAAAATGTCAAAATATTTCTGTCTGTCCGCCGTACGGGTCACTTTTCTTAGTTACCATGAAAAAAAATTGATGAAATTCGGGTTATAGGTTCTGTTCGGGGTCTAGTTGGTCCTCGAAGCTCGACGTTACTGTCAGTCATCTCTAAGGGGTTCAAAATAGGGGTTGACATTTTCAGAACGCCTATACCTTTTTTTTACGTGAATTGTTTTACGGTTTTAAATAGTTCTTGAACTTACGAGTTTTTTAAGACCACCCGGAACACCGTACGTCCAGCCGTTCGTTCACAGTAAGGCCCCGAAGTTTGCACCGACAGGCATTTTGACTCCAGTGTGAATATTGTATACAACAGACGAAATCTCGTCACCAGGGGCGCGCCGATTTTATTGGTGGGGTACCTAAGAGGTCGAGTTGGTTGTTCTGTGATATTATTTCATTTGAAAAATGATGTGCGTTTCTTTTAACATGTATCATGTTTTAGCCCTGGGGTACTAGCATTTTTTGCGAGTCGATTTTGCGCGTCAATTTTGAGCGTCAAATTTGAGCGTCAAATTTTTTCGCGCACAATGCATAGTGGTTTTCACGTACAACCGATTAGTTGCTAGGGAAATGAAACTTCTTTCATTTTCATCGGACAAAAATCGTTTTCCATTCGTTGGAAAGCTCTTAATTTATCACGAATTTATTTCGTATTTGTTCTTGGTATTTATTTCCTAGTTTCATACTATAACTATATAAATGAACGTTATAAATGGATAGTAAACAATGACGCTTGTTTGGTTGTCACGTTTTAACATGTATCATCTATGGTGCTCAAGAAATGTAGACAAGACATCGTCAGAAGAAACGAGCACATACGTTTCAAGTAGTAGATTTCTACCTAGCCTTCACATTTCGAGTTAATAACATGATACATGGTTGCAATTTTTGGTTCTTAAACATAAATAAATTTGCTGTTTCATTCTTGTAGCGCTTTTTTTGTTAGGTACTGTTTGCAATCGACAGAATTATTTTAGCAACATTTACCTCGTGATTTAGGTAGGTACCTAGTAACGAGTACGGGGTTAGGTATTAACCTACGGAGGGTGTGCGATCCGGCTGGATTTTGTTGATAGGTACTTTTGCAACTTGAACAACCGATGAAGTATTATTGATGAGTAAATTATTACATAATGGCAAATTATTACACAACGAAAAATTATTACACAACGGTAAATTATTACACAACGGTAAATTATTACACCACGGTAAATTATTACACAACGGCTAATCTACCAAGAAGGGGCTGGATTTTGTTGATAGGTACTTTTGCAACTTGAACAACCGATGAAGTATTATTGATGGGTAAAATTATTACACAATGGCAAATTATTACACAACGGCTCATCTACCCAGAAGGGGCTGGATTTTGTTGATAGGTACTTTTGCAACTTGAACAACCGTTGAAGTATTATTGATGAGTAAATTATTACATAATGGCAAATTATTACACAACGAAAAATTATTACACAACGGTAAATTATTACACAACGGTAAATTATTACACCACGGTAAATTATTACACAACGGCTAATCTACCCAGAAGGGGCTGGATTTTGTTGATAGGTACTTTTGCAACTTGAACAACCGTTGAAGTATTATTGATGAGTAAATTATTACATAATGGCAAATTATTACACAACGAAAAATTATTACACAACGGTAAATTATTACACAACGGTAAATTATTACACCACGGTAAATTATTACACAACGGCTAATCTACCAAGAAGGGGCTGGATTTTGTTGATAGGTACTTTTGCAACTTGAACAACCGATGAAGTATTATTGATGGGTAAAATTATTACACAATGACAAATTATTACACAACGGCTCATCTACCCAGAAGGGGCTGGATTTTGTTGATAGGTACTTTTGCAACTTGAACAACCGTTGAAGTATTATTGATGAGTAAATTATTACATAATGGCAAATTATTAAACAACGGTAAATTATTACACAACGGTAAATTATTACACCACGGTAAATTATTACACAACGGCTAATCTACCAAGAAGGGGCTGGATTTTGTTGATAGGTACTTTTGCGACTTGAACAACCGTTGAAGTATTATTGATGAGTAAATTATTACATAATGGCAAATTATTACACAACGAAAAATTATTACACAACGGTAAATTATTACACAACGGTAAATTATTACACCACGGTAAATTATTACACAACGGCTAATCTACCAAGAAGGGGCTGGATTTTGTTGATAGGTACTTTTGCAACTTGAACAACCGTTGAAGTATTATTGATGGGCAAATTATTACACAACGGTTCATTATTCTATCTCCGTAGAAGTGGAACCTATACAGGTAAATTATTACACAACAGTTTAGGGAGGTACCTAGTAACGAGTACGGGGTTCGGTACTAACCTACGGAGGTCCGCGATCTACATAATATGTGTAGAATAGTACATATGTTATATAGAAGGGTTATCTATACGGAGACCTGTGATCTGTAACAGGAGGGTATTCTGTAGGGATTTGCAGCGTTTTTTCAAATGGTAACCCTCATTTTTCATTGCAAACTCGGATTCTGTGTGAAATTTCATGAAGAAACATCCCGCCACTCATATTTTTGAGCGCTCAAAATGTGCGAAAAACGTGAAGAAACCCATGTTTTCTGGATGTATTCAATCACTACGTGTGATAACATAAGGCATTTCATTTGCTTTTGAAGACATTCAATGTCAATGAGAATGGAACAATCTGTTTCAGTCGGTGTCCTGAGCTTGCCCTTCAACATGCCTCGTGCCACCTGTAGTTCGTTATTCCGCCCAGGAAAGGACTACAAAAGTCGACATTTATTTTCGAAGCGGCAACGTGTAGCGAAAGCCATCCAGTTGTGTCGTAAAGCGTTTTTTGATCGGCGCGTGCCAGACAAGAAGACCATCCTTCTGGAACTGAAGAGTCGACGGAAAACAACAAGAGTTTCGTCAGTACGAACCTTCAACGCCGAACTCGACATCCTCTTGTTTCTCAGCGAAAATCCTAATTATTCGCTTCGTGCTGAGAAACGGCCATTGGGATTCTCGAAGACCACGATCCCATCGTGTTCTTTAACATTACAATAATTCTTCACCACAGCGAGCACATCTTGTCCAAAGTTCACACCAAGGAGATGAGAACCGTCGTCGGGATTTTATCGCCACCGCGAACGTTCTCATTGACATCACCACGCGAGTCAGCGCGAAAGACCCCAAAATTATGTGTCACATCATGTACTTAGTAATTTAATACATTCAAAACACCAGATTTTTCACTTTTTCACACACCTTGCGTACGTCTATGCGCACTCAAAAATTTGCATGGCGGGCCATTTCTTCATGGAATTCCACGCAGAATCCGAGTCTGAAATAAAAACGCTGCAAATGACTAAACAACGGTTTAGTATTCACCTGTACAGATGCCCCTTCTGCGTAGGTAACTGTTTTGGTTTATTATGTATTTTATTAGGTTTATTATGTTTATTATGTATTCGCTCAGCAAAAAATTTTTATAACACCCCCTCAAAATTATTTCTTTTCCGTTTCAAGGTGCGTAGATTCAAAAAATGCAATGTCCGTCCGCCGTACGCCGTCCGCCGTATCACGTGTACAGGCTTCATTTTTGGTCAAAAAAATTCGTTCTTTCGCACACATGCTCCTTTTGGGCCCTAGTTGTGTCCCGAAACTTTTCAGCCCGATCGGAATATACCCAGGGGTGTTATGAGTGAAAATGTGTGTAAAAATAGGTACTTTTTGCGTTTTAGCAACATGTTAGTAAAATGAGCCTTTGAGGTATCGTTTTTCATGTTTTTGGGGACGAGAAGACCGAATATGAAGTCGATTTTGACCAAAGAGTGGAAAATTAAGGTTGTACCAGATGTTCAGCTCCCAAAATTGATTTTTTATTAGTCAAAAACCTGGAAAATCGTCTGAAATCACCATCAATTTGTAGAATAACACTAGAACAAGTATCAAGAGGTGGATCAAGACGATTAAATTGCACTATCAATGATCAAGGATAATTTGAAAAAAAAAAAAAGGAGCGTACCTAATTCGTGTTTTGGGGGCCAAAATTGGTGGAAACCACCAAAAATAGCTATTTCAGTTATTTCAAATGAAAGCAAAAATAAATGAACAGCCAGCATTTCTGTAGGTATGTCCGGTAGAATAATAAACCCATGTGACAAGGACTTTGCAGCGTTTTTTGTGGTCAATACTCTCGTGCTCCCCCCAGGAAAGCCCCAAATCGAGTAGTGGAGCCGGCCCGGGAATTACAGTTCCATAAAAATGCGCGGGATTCAATAATTCAATGATTAGATAATTATTTGTTGTTATGAATAAAGCAGAAATGTTCGTTACGAAAGTACAATCAACAAAATCCAAAACAGCTATCATTCTTCAAATGAAATTTGTCACAGAACAACCAACTCGATTCCATACAGCCATCCGTGATTATAACAAGGCGTTGCCTAGCAGTGATATCTGGGCCGGATTCATACCATTTCATTCACGATCATGTTGACGAAGCTTTTCGGTGCGAACGAACGGCTGGAGGTACGTCCGTTGCCGAAGCTTTTGGTGCAAACGGGTGGTCTCAAAAAACTAGACCCAAAAGGGACCTAAATACCAAATTTGGCTTATGGTAACTAAGGGAAGTGCGAAGTACTGTGTAAGGACAGAAACTTTTTTATTAAATTTTCGGAATCTACGTACCTTGAAACGGAATCCATCAATTTTTGAGGGGGGAGGGGGTACTTTTTTTTTCATGCTCGATTCCAAAGGTTCATTATTGAAAATAATAAACCAAAATTAGGGTTCCAATTTGAAAAATAAACAAATTTGGTCGACATTTTCATGAAATTTTGATTTTAGAGTTGAGCCATTTGAAATATTTTTAAAATTCTAACTCGCTACCTAAGGAAAATATATTGTTGGTGGGGGGAGGGGGGTATACGTGTCGCGGGACACGCTGCATACACTTGGTCGATGCAAAAAAGGTGTTTTATGTTTCATGTTCACTTAAAATAAAACAAAATGTGCTGTTTGACTGCTCGCATGCTTACCAAGACCACATGCTGAAAATGAACTATACATAATTTTGTGTTCCAAGATCACACCATCAAAATAAAAATAGCCAGAGAATGAATACGTCGATAAGAACGAAAATAGTCACGCAGATTAAAAGGAGTCGCGACCCTGGCCGTCTCCAGGTGCAGTCGGATGAGCATTGTTGGGCCTTTTTTTTCGGAAAAAGAAGATACGTAAATGAGAACAAGGGCAGACCTCTAGAATTACTGTACAACCAATTATAAACAGCAGCGATTAAACTTGGCAATTATAGTCAATAGCGCAGGACAAATCCTTCATACGGACGAATATTTTCGTTTTTGGCAAAACAACAATCGATGACGGATATAAAATTATGATCGCTATAACTGGTGGGTCCGCTGACCAGCAGCCTCTCGCATCTCCAGTAAAACGAATACAAAGCATACCTACGACAAATTAGCTAGGTACTTTCTGGATTTTTTGACGCCACTAACTGGCTTCGTCTTGGTACCAAAACCTATAATTATATAGAAATTCCTGACAGTATTTATCCAGAAAATCTGAAATCGCAGGAGCCCTATTACCGGTGTTTTAGCTCTTGCGACGCCACTTCCAGCGCCGTAGCGCCTCTCCTTGGCGTCGCACAGTGGGACGAAGTACTAAAAAACCGGACACAGGGCCGAAATTTTTTTTTTCTTCTCCGATTTCGGGAATTGTGACGTTCTCCTGTTATTTTGGAGATGCGTCCTCATACATTTCCATCGTATAATTGTGGTCTGCTCGAATAACTACTAAGGTCAGAAATAAAACCCTGAACTACTCACCCCCATATCACGTTAATAATCGACGTTATCACCAAGTGTCACAAAATGTAAAAATTTTATGAATAGGTAGTTTGAAGTCACTTTGAACTCATTAGAGTATTAAAAGGTGATTTTTGCTGAAGCTGGAATTGTCATTCTAGATGTCCTTGTATATAAAAAGTTCAGGATTTAACTAGATATCTCGTCCTAAACCGCCCTGAAAAAGGAGCTGGGAAACCATGTTAGAATGAGTTGAAAAATCGGCGGGAGAAAATTCGAAAACGATGGGGACGATATTTAAATTTTTTGTTGCACGAACCTTGAACCTTGTTCATGTACCTAAGCTTTTGAAACAGCTCACATCAATAAAACCATCTTTCCTTGCGAGATGTTCAGTTGGGTATTACAAGACTAACTTGCTGTAATCTGACAAATGGACCTTGATGGACCTGACAAATCGCCTTTTGATTTTTCGATTTTTTTAAACAATTTTTTTGTTTTCAAAACTGACTTTTATTTAACCTTCAAAAACAGAAATCGATGCACGTGAAGCCGTCTAACGAACTTCCGAATGAGCTACAAATCGATTTCCGTGGGAACTGCACAATCGTCCCACTGTGCGTCGTCGTGAACTATCAAATATTTTTCATAGAACCTCAATCCAACCAATCCAGCAACTAATCCACAACCAACCAATCCAACTCAATTCAACCAATTTTTCATACAACCTCAATCAAGCCCTAATTTCTACCGACCCATGTGTATACTCGTCACTGTACAGGTTTGTGAGAGACAGTGGAATGGTCCTATAGGTAGTGCTGATCCACACTATCCCAGTATAAATTAAGATGAGTTATTAATGAACAAGTACCATGAATATTATGACGTAATGTTACTATGTTATTGTGTTGGCTGTATAAGTAGTGTAAAATGAACTGATGCCATTAAAAAAATAAAAACCTGTGCAGTGTAAAATAAACTGATTCCATTAAAAAAATATATTTTTTATTGTTTTCCCCCAAACCTTTCTGCCCACTGTACAGTGGGTCAAATCATCCACCTTCCCCATTTCTGTTAATTTCACTGCATTTATATTCCACCAATTATAGGTAATTTTTAAAAAACCTCGATTTTTGAAAATTCTGGAGAAACAATTGAAGCTGTCTATTTCTGTCACGAGTCACCATCCTACATCGTAGGTGATTTTCAGCAATATACGTACTTCCCTTTACTGGCGTCGGTGGCACCGGTTTAGTGCTTCAAGGCACTCGGATCCGAAGAACTTGACACATTATATATTATAATCAAATTCAACGAAACGTAAGAACTGAGAATTCCGATATCCAGGAAAGAGGACGCCCACTACGCATTCTTGCTACTGGCGCCATTAATGGCACCAACCGCGGTAGCGGTGGCTACAAATATTGTCAATTTTTGACGCAGCTACTTACAAGACAGTTTTTGAGATTAATCACAAAATTTTGATTTTGTGAGATCCAATTTTTTTGGAATTTCGCGCAGCCATTGCCAGCGCTACCACTCGCCATCATGGCACCAAAATCTATAGAGAAAATTCTAGCTGTCTACAGAGTAAAATTATTATACGTCCATTATCATGTTCAGTGGTTTTCAAATTGGGAGGCGCGAGTGATTTTCAGGGAGGGGCGTTTAGACCTCCATTCAGATGAAGTTTATTGAGACTCGAATTTAAACACATATCTAGTGTTTTCAATAGTCTGTGTATAAGACAGACCTTCGATCGATGTTTGATGTTGGCGGTCAACAAGACAAAAATCAGAAATCGTCTGGACGTCGAATTTGATGTAAGATGTTCACTCTCAACATTGCAGCCCGATATCAAGAATCTGATGTTAACTCAAATGAGCCGGTACCATCCATCACAGTAGTTTTCGTACGTCTGTCGTTCTTATTTTGTGAAATAAATTCACAAGTTTATTTTTATTAATAATTTGTTTGTATATATAAGATGAAATTCAGTAAAAACTATATAAATTGCTAGGAACGATATTTTCTCCTATTTGTTAACACGAATACCTTGGTTTGGGAATTTTGGAGGACTGATGGAAGGGCCAAGATGCCTCGATACTCGCAAGGGGGGCGCGACCCAGAACAATTTGAAAACCACTGATCTACGTATTTTAAATAATAGTAAATGTGATGGTACAGTTATAAATGTATATAATATTATGTACATACATAATATTATTATTACCAATTTATTTCTAACCATTAACCCGGAATTCGACTTCTTCCATTCCTCACTCTCTTCCTTAAAGACTTTGTTATCTTCCTCCCCCATCAGTTATTCATGAAATATTTTAGTTTTTTTTTTTCACTCCTCTTGAATGTTGTTATATAATTGGGCTCGCCCGTGAAATAAATAAATAAATATATTGTACATTATATTTATGTATTCTGACTAGGGGTCTGTATTCTGGATGTCTACCAAAAACAGGATTCCGCGACTTGGGGTTCAAATATTCAGTTACTCGGGACAACACAACAAAAACTCGTCTTTAGGGAACAAAGACATCGAAATCTGCCGGTAAAAGTAGGGAGCGAGGAACGTCATCTGTAACAGTGTACCAGTGTCTGATCAGGAAGGTTGACTAGAAGTTGACCTTGATGGCGATCGGTGGGGGGGCGTGTGAGTGTGTGTGTGAGACACGTTCTCATCTGCGTATCGAAATATCCCAATCACAAAAGCAAAAAACCACACGATTCCACAGAACCTTAGCCACCTATCGGCAAATTGTCCAAGAAGATAGAGAAAAAAATTGATCTCACCCGTGGATAAGAGCGCACTCGAACAGCATGTTGACCGACGAAAAAAACACGTATTTTTTTTTACAAAACAGTGGAAACACTAAGGCTGACTTCAACAGGCCGAAAGAGAAAGGAACTGCGATAACAGTTTTATCAATACGATCCCCGCATTGTAGTTAGATAGGCCACGAGTCATCGAGAAACAGTCGCGAGTTGAGTCAGGAGTAGACGAATCAGCGCTAATACTTCGCCTTCGTGATTCCGCACGGTTCTACTACTGACGTCATCAATATGAATAAATGTTCCGTGGTTTTATCAAGTACCCATTCGGTCGAGAAAGGAGTGTAATAAAAGCCAAGATGACTCCGGACGGAGAGATACTGGCAGAGCGGACAGAAACATCTGAGTGAGTCTTAAATTACACTGGAAGATAACAAATTCCCTCATCGTAGTATCTGGCTCTCAATTTTCAGTTTTTTTGTGATATTTTAGGCCTTCGTATTCCATAAAGGGAGAATTCACATAGATACGCGATACATCTTTCATGCAGGTATCTATGCTGCCCCCGTAAGAAAGAACGTCTCAATTCCACTTTTTCAGTTTTTGAGTTAATCCATTTTTTTCCGTTTTTGGATTAATAAGTTTTTGGGCTTCTGTTAGTACCTAACAATTTGTGCATCACTCAGTGAATTTTGTTTTTTCCCCTGTTTTCCTTATTTTCATTTCCCTATGAAGTTTCTTTATTTTTTGTATCTTTATTTTATGCAAATTGTTTCACTGTCTGATTTGTATTATGTTCCTGTGCAACTGGGCTTGTTCCCGTAAAAAGTAAAATAAATAAATAAATAAATAAGGACAAGCTGGTAGAGCTCAACGAGACGCATCTTTTGAGCTAGGATAGAACGCTCTACAAATAATGGAAAGCCATGAAAAATTACATTTTGCTGTTTAACACGTTCAGTGCGGCGGCAAATTCCAGACCCATCCTCTCAGTGCGAAACGGGACAATTCGACCTCGTGCCAAACTTCCCAAAAGTGCGAAACGGGTCATACTGACCCCCAATACTAGGTCCTACTTAGTTGTACAGCCAGAATTTCGTGAAAAAATTTCCACCAAGTTTTGTTATTTTCTCTCAGAATAGACCCTGCTGGTTTTGATGGCCGTCCTTTTTCATTTAGGTTTTGAGGATTGTTCTGTTTTAAGATCGTTGCTACCTTTCAACATGGGTGAAGAAAAACTGATGTAGGTAGTGCGGACATATCCCCCCGCTCTACGACTTCTCCAATCCAAAATACACGGACAGTGATTTCAAGTACATCATCTGAAGTAAAACTGGAGAGGAATGTCAAACAACTGGTAAGAAGTAGGTGTTATTTTTCCAAACGACTGATGCTTTGCACTGTTCTTCGACGAATTCATGACGGATGACTCGGTCCAATGAGAATAGGAATCACGGAACGTCACGGACCGCATCTGCCCCTGGAATCACGTGACGGTGACGGGCCGGCTCGAGACTTCTACACTTCTACGCAACACACCCCACCCCATCCAACCCACCTCCCCCACTTGTTAATTGTGTGATTGTTATCATTCCAGAAAACATAATTTTTATTTGTGATAAACTGAGTGTTTTCGAGACAATGGTGGTGGGGGGATGACCCCCCCCTCCCCTCTAGGTTACGCCATTGGTCTAGGGTGTTCTATGTGGAAAATACTAGGTTAAAACGTCCTATTCGAGGGCTGATGAAATCAGACGATCTAGCTTAGTAGAGCTCTAGGCTGATATATCTTTGTACCACGCCTACCATCATCAGGCGTAATTTCCAAGCAGTACGGTAGTTCTTCCATTTACCAACCTCCCAGCGGGGTCAGAAGCGCCTGTTCCCCATCGCCAAGGCATAGAAGTAAACAATTATTGGTTTGCTTGGACAGACAGTCCTGGACCAGTCCCGGATGGAAATGTGTTCTGAAAATGAGGAGACAGAACTGTCCAGGATCATGTCTGTCCGAAAGAGCGCTGATGATTCCTATCGGATAACCAGAAGCACTGTAACCTTCCAAATAAGCTGAAGGTGGAAGCATCGAGTGAGCATGTGCAGCCAACAGTCCCGAACGGTCCTGGACTGCCTTTCCGAACAGCCAACCAACTCTCGATCCAGGACCAGTTGTGGCACTGCCCGAACGCTCAAAAAGGGGCGTGGCTTGGACAGAATGGTACGGAGGGGACCAGGACGTCTGTCCAAACAAAACTTAGGTTAGACTGCCGTATGTCCCCATAACTGCCTTAAATTTATAATAATCGTCAAGGTAATTATTCATGAGGGAATAGATCTGAGACAAGACTGAAGAATATGGGCTTGTATTAACTGAATTGGGTGGATAGCAGAAGAAATCTCACATAATTTTTCTCGTAGTGGCAAAAAAGACTTAGGAGGTTCTTACTAAGGAGAGCAGTATGTTTATCTGTTATTCATTATACAAACCCAACACTTAAGAACCAAAAACTCAACCAAGGTGATACAAACCCAACACTTAAGAAACAAAAACTCAACCTAGGTGAGCCAAGTTTTTTTCTATATTTATAAAACGACTTCAATGATATTCACATGTACCATTATGACACCAATTACATAAACCATGAAAAATACTACCCATAATGTTTCAAGATTCGGAGTTCATAACAAACTCAAGGTTTTTCACGACTGCGCATGAGCCCACAAAAAATTCTATCACAATGGGCAATTTTCGTGGGTTACAAATTATCTTTTTTTTTGCCAAGTTCTGTTCAATAACGGAAACTAACACTTATTGAACACATAATGAGGTTTTTGTAGAAAATTCTAGGCAGAAAACGAGCGTGAAATTTGAATTTCTGAATTCCCGCTAAACATGCCTAAGAACGAGGTAAACTGCGGAGTAGTAGTTCAAATAAAATCCAGCTTAAAGCGCTAGTGCATTACGATAACGCTGTACAGAACTGCTATTACAGAATTGATGAAACCACAAATTTATAAATAAATTTAAAAAACGCTGCCAAAGTCCTTGTCACATGGATTTATTATTTTACTGGACATACCTACAGAAATGTTGGCTGTTCATTTATTGTTTCTTTCATGTGAAATAATTGAAATACGATGGTTTCCACCAATTTTAGCCCCCCATAAACGGATTAGGTAGGCTCCTTTTTTTTCAAATTATCTTTGTTAATTGACAATGCCATTTAATTCTCTTGATTCACGTGATGACACTTTTTCTAGCGTTATTATACAAATTGATGGTGATTTCAGACGATTTCCCAAGTATTTGACTCATAAAAAATCAATTTTGGGAGTTGAACCTTTCGAAGAACCTCGATTTTCCACTCTTTGGTCAAAATCGATTCAAAAAACATGGAAAACGATACCTCAAAAGCTCATGTTATTAAAACACAAAAAATACCTATTTTTATACCAATTTTCACTCATTACACCCCTGGGTATATTCCGACCGGGCCTATCCACATGTCTATAGACCTAATACGTAATTTTTTGCCGCATTTTTACTTTTAATAACCTTCATTTAAAAAATAACGCATATTTTTTGGCTTCAAACTACCATTTTTCCAAGTTGTGAATAATTTTTTTTTTAAATATTTTTACGAAAATTCCCCATTTAAGTAATATGGTTTCATCTGGGACCAATCCAGATTAACCCTTGTTAATAAAACAATTTTTTAACTAGTTATTGGAGTGGAAGGTATGAAACGGAGCTACCGGCCCGGTTTTGATTAAATGAATCTCCTTCAAATTCCGGCCTTTTTTAAGGGCGGGGGGGGGGGGGGGTTATGACGTCATAATGAACCTAGGTTCACAGGACATCTTTATAACCTCTTAGAAGGGCTACCTTGATGCACAGGTTATTAATATCCCGAGAGTTCCATGTTATAGCTGAAGTAGTTCGTCATTCCCATGATTGCAAACACTCACTCGCAATTCCCGTTTTCGTCCGATTTTTCGTCGCCAAACGTGACTCTACTCATTGGAAAGCTAGTTTGAGCTTTTAAAATGAAGCAATATTTTTGAAAAAGAGGCTATAAAAAAGAGCACACGTGACGTAGGTACACGTTGGAAAAACTAATAGGTATTCCAACAACCTTCACATCAAGGTAACTCGTCTAAAAGGTCATCAAGGTGTCCTGTGAATGTAGGTTCATTGTGACGTCATAACAGGTTCACTTAAGTTTTATTGTTAATATAGTAATTTCTTCAAGCTCCTTATCTGATTTAAATTTGTGCCATCTTGATGAGGGACTAATTTCACCAAAAGCAATCCCTTTTTGGTTGTATTATTTTCAATAATGAACCTTTGGAATCGAGAATTTATCCCCCCCCCCCCCCTCCCATCACAAATTTGATGGTTTCCGTTTCGAACTATGTGGAATCCAAAAATGGAATGAAAAAGTTAGTTATTAGGCTGTTTGAATCCCGAAAGTTTAACTCACCTCAGAAACCGTCGCAAACTCACATTACTGTTATCTGGGATGCCTAAAGTGGTTTAAAATCATATCCAGCTTTACAAATTTTTTTTCTGCAGGCAAAAGTTTAGCCTGGGCTAATATTGTTCATTCCACGTTTGGGGTCACTTTCTCCAATTTCCAATTTTACAGTAAAGGGCAAGATCCAAAATGGTTACTGTTGACTAAGGAGGGCTAAGTGACACAATCCAACGAGCTCCCTAGTTTTTTTGAGAGCTTTAGAATTGGTCAAGTGTACTCGCGGAGTTTTTTAGCCATATGAGTACGATGCCGGAAAGAGGTGTTTTGAGCGACATTAAGTTTGGAGGTTTATCATCAAACGCTTTTCAACCAGTGGCACTGGAATTCTAACTATCAATATAACTATCAGCTTGTAGACTACGATCGACTTACGAACAATGCTACAATCAACGGAGACCGTACGTATCTAAGTCAAACTTATGAAAGTATGACACGGCAAATGCGTGCACGACCAATAATATTATATATCCATACCATAATATTATATTCTCGAACGGTTTACCTGGTAACAGAGTATTTAGAGAGATCAGAAGTTGAAGGAGAATTGGAAGTCCGTCGTATGCATGAACTGCCCGAGTAGTTGTAGTTTCTTAATCTCGAGAAATTAGAATCAAGGAGGCTGCTGTTGACAGGTACTGGCATAGCGGAGCTGTCACGCCTATATTCGACCGACACAGCTGAGCAGGGCATTATAACCACCTCTTCTCTTCTGAAAATAAAAACCATAAACGTTAATTAATGTACTGCTCTTCTCTTAACACGTGAAATCTTGTATTATAGTGCTAAGGACAGCCAGATACAAATCGAAATATTTACAGAGAAAAACTCACTGCTTCTACCAGGCAAACTGCTGGCTAGATTTGTGAGGTAAAACGTCAAACTAATTACTGATAGGCATTCTGTGATGAGACCACAAACATAGTGACTCATTGAACGCATGGTCATAGCAACAAGCTGGGGGAATATTGTTTGTTAGGGCCTCTCGGCTACCAAGGCAAAATAAATAGAGACAAGAAATTAAGGATGTGGCACTGATGACCGAATATTACCTAACAACCAACTTGCAGGGGAAATATAAGGCCATTTATCTGAGAGCTCAAACTGAGCAAGTCAATGTGATGAGACTGATGAGATTTCCGACGCTGAATGTTTATATTTCAGTCACGGATCAGCTGTTTCGCTGTGATTTACAAAATGGTGTAGGTAGGGTGAAATCAAAACAAGACGTCGAGAAAACGTGAGGTTAATGTAGCTGAAGAGGATCTGAGATCGGTTGTGACTGGAATCGAGTTTCCAAATGATATTTTATTAGTGGGTACCCATCAACCTCTAGGGAAATATTGTACGGCTCCTAACTTCCTGTAACAATCAAGAAATGGGTGTCCTAACTCGAACAAAGCTGTTGTATCGAACGATCAAGTCAACATAGGTCCTTGGAAAGACATAGCCTGGAAACAATGAGATTCGACTCGTTGAGTTTATTATGCTTTCTACAAACCTACAGTCTTCAAAATACATGAGAAACCGCGGTACAAGTATGTTATAGCCCCGCCAATATCGATTGTATTGATTATCTCAAATACATCGATCCTTGTGGTATCGATGACGGCTCAATATGGCGTCCCGATGCCTACATCCGGGGTGCCGATATCAACTTTCAAAATGAATACGGGAAGACCATTGTAAGGACACCAAAAAATAAGAGTGACTATAACATACTTGTACCATCTATTCAGAAGTCCCAAACAACCTGCTCATTCACGGGATAGTTTCTGGGATTGTTTATCTTTTTTGAGATGCGAGCGCTAGCGAGCATCCAGATCGCTTGACAATGCGAGCGGCGGAATGGGAACTAAACTTCTTGTACACCCACCGTCTTGTCTGATACACGTCATCGATACCACAAGGATCGATGTATTTGAGATAATCGATACAATCGATATTGGCGGGGCTATAACATACTTGTACCGAAACCGCTTATAGTGGACACAGTTTACAGTGGACTATCGCGTACTGTAGACAAAACCGCTAGTCCCTTCGAGTGTACAGGGAATAATGCACAGGAAACCGTTCGAGTAGAAAAACCGCGTATTGCTGGCCCCTCAAAGAGTAAAAAATTGGTTCGTGTACACATTTCACTCAGTTACACTTCATTTGTTTACGTTAACCATCTAATAGAACGCACTGATAGAATGTGCATAATAAATTATTATTATCTACTGACCAATGAACTCCCCAACCACTCAAAATAGGACGTGATATATATAATGCCACTAAACATTTTCGAAAGAAGTAACCGAGAAGAAACAATAACAGTTCATTGCCCAATTTTTACATAGGTGCCAAACCTATGTATGTATTATTGTTCATGTGCGATTTGTTATATTTACATTTTCAGTTTAGTACGTTTCTGAAGAAATACATACGTACATACTTGACGAACTATGTGTGAACCTAATCTATTGCATATCATAGTAGGTACACAGTCTACGGTTAAGGAAAAGGTGTGGTTTATAATAGTACACTGTCTACTGTCAGCGACTTATATCATTTAGTGTAGACAGTACACTATAATCGACACTATAGAAATAATTTATAGCAGACGAAATGATTGGTCCCCCTGCGTACTATAAGCGATTTCCAGTGTAGAAGGCATCTAACACAAGACATGATCATGTATCTCCAAATCATTATCTCCACTCCCCTAAGTAATGATGCTAGAAGCTGTTACAAGCTGCATCCGTCGTACTTTGTTCTACATACATATTGATTGATTTTACATAACTTTTATGTTTACTTTAGCCCTGTTGCTGTTCCAGGTACTCCACTATCAAGACTAGGACGCCGGATGTCAAAATGGGACAAGACAAAACTAATTGGTAAACAACCAACAACGAAGACGTAAGTAGAACAGTAACATGACCTACTCAAGCAAAGAAAAATACCAATACATACCGACTCAAGTAAAGAAAAATATACAACTAGGAAGCGCAAAATTACCGACGTAGTCCTACCTGAAGAGAGATGGGGTAATGCAAAATTTCTGTACATGGCTGGCGACCAAACAAAACTGTCCTAGAAACTGGAACAATTTCAAAATGCAAAGAAGCTACTGGACATTTTTTCTATTTAAAAACCTTTCTTCACCATAATCAACAACGTAACTGGTAGCGATAATACTATCATCTGGGCACTCGATGAGAATCATGCTGTAGAAGATTATTGAGAGTATCGGTTTTCAAGGAGTCAATTCAATCGTTGGCATCGTTTGACATGAAATATTTTCAAACTCCAAGTAGGTAATTACCGACAAACTACACATGGAGGAAAAGTTTCAGTAAGTCGCACAATGTCTACATAAAAATCCCACCTAGTAAGGCAGCTGAGCATGAGGTGCAGATCAAGTTTACATGATAGTATATAAATAAATCATCTCACCTTTCTGATCGGCGAAAAAACTACATGAACAGAACCCACCGAGCGATTGGTATCTGTAAAACGGTTAAGTTCGCGAGCACTACAGTTTTGCAGGGGGCAATTCCAAAGAAGGGAGGCGACAGGACATTCTGCTGATTGGAAAGTCTAATCGGGTTGACAGATTCCAATTAATGGGAAGATGTTGTTGTTCTCAGGAACTTGTATTATAAATACGACGGGGTCGAAGGAAAATATGTCGAGGTCAAAATAAAACGGAGGGGAGGTTGAAGATGCGGATAATCGCAGTTCATCTGCAAGAAGCGAGGGGGGGCAACGCTTGTTCAGTGAAATTTCGCTGAAGCAATTGCACTCGTCGTTGATCAAAATTTTGCCGGCGTAAGAGAGTATTTCGTCTACGAAATTAGCTGTAAAAATAAGTTTAAAAACTCACCCTTATGTGCGGATTTTCGTAAAATTTGGTGCCCTTTCCAGTTCCATTTTAGGACGAGTGACGTCACTAACCAACATGGCTGCTTGAAACGGAAGTTCATGAAGTAGACAAGTAGAGTGGCAACTTGACTGGCCTTCGACCGTTTTTCGGAGCGATAGTAGCGCTGTACTCTACTTTTCAAGCGCAGAACAGGACAGGATAGTCTCCTGTTCTGTGGAACAGGAGACGAAATAAGTAGGAACAAAACCCAGGGACAGGGGCATAATAACCGTGAAAAATAAGAACGAAAATAAAACACTAGACAATACTCTGAGCGACGGAAGTTTCCCACCCATGGAAGAAGGAATTCCCATTCCACAGACCATCGTATTTTGCTGACATATCTTTGCCTGTTCTGGGTGAAACTTCACTTTCGGTATACTTATTCACTTTTTTAATTCACTATCATCTATCTATTAATTTTTACTCCTTCTAACCCTTGGCGACGTTTTAAAATGTCTTCTACCACGCCCCTCTTTTCTCCTCAAACAGTACCTACCTGACAGCAAAACTTGGCAGCAAAAGCCCAAGACAACAACAACAACCAATAATATAATGAAGCCGTGATAGTGGATATGAGAGTATTTTATTTCTAAATAAAATTTATTCATTTATTTCTAAATATATAAATAAGCCAGGTTGGTGGATATGAGCGTATTTCATTTCTAAATAAAATTTATTTATTCATTTCTAAATAAATAAACCGTGATGGTGGATATGAGCTTTTTAGCGAATTTTCGAAGAAAAGGAAGCTATTTTATTTCTAATTATGACAATTTATTTTAAATTTATTCTCTTTTGAGTTTGAGGTATTGATAGGTATGTTTTGTCAGTACCACTACCACAGAACAGCGATCTACGCAGGTCAGTACCTACCAATTTAAATACCTACTAAGATTAAGGATTTATCATTTGGCTGATCTGGTCTGTGTAGGTACCAGTGTACCTTTTATAGCTGATGGTGTGAGGAAACTTGTCGAAAGTTGCAGAACTGCAGAAGCAGAAGCACGAACGTTAGAGGAGAGCCGTTTTTTGCGTGTTCCGTTAGACTGAGGGCGATTGTGTTCAAATACTTTTACTTGCAGGTGTACCTACTTATAAATTGGACCGAAAGTACTGATTTGTCTCAGTATGTTTCATGTTTCGGAACCAAAACTGGCGTTATTTTTCATATTGGATTTTAGGAAAGCTTGTGAGGCGGTTTTAGATCTCCCACATCCACATACCAGTGACGCTCAGCTTTGAGTTCAGGTAAAATTCCTATTTATAGGTACTGGTACCTATAGAACTTCAGTGTCAATTTGCGAAACGTGCGCTTCTGTTATCAATGGGTTTATTTGCTAGGTAGACAGATAATGTTAGGGCATTATTTGCTAGGTACACAAATAATGTTAGGGCAGAAATTCTTATAGTTGTGTACCCATAAGTACCTGCAAACCTAAAATTAAATTTCTTTGCCGTTAATGCACGTTTTATTGCTTATTAAAATCCAGAAAAGCTGACGGCTGTGGATTTCACGTTGTGGAAGATACCTGCAGTAGAAAGCTAGATAGCGCTCCAACCCATCCACAGAGATTCGCCTCTAAGTTATTAACGTTTTATTTTATTTATTTATTTTCATTATTGTGCATAGGACATCATGTAGTCCCACCTTGTGCACATACAACGAAATTAACACATATAACGTTATAATGTTAATTCAAGTCATCTAAGAGCGTTTACATGAATGTACAGTAGGTTTGTTCACAGTGACCATCTGACTGTTATCTGACCGGCAGAAAGGCGTTGGGCCGTTCGCAGTGATTCTCAAATTAGGTTTAAATGGGCTGGTAATTCGGAATGGCAACACGTTTGCCAGAATCTTTTCCGCAGAGACGTTCACATGGCAGTGGGAAGCTCGAATCCTTGAGCGGAATCATAACCTATCAAATGTCGAATCCGAATATGGCGCGAACAACCAAACGGGAAAGGTGGTTGCAGTAACCTCTGCACAGATCCGGCAAGGTTCAGGCAGCAGAAAATATCTGGAGATTTTGATATAGTATCCTGTGTTGCGTTGCCGTAATCAATTTTGCGTTGGCCAGTAGCATTGCAGAACGATTTGCCATACCGAATTTCTGTCCCATGTGAACCTAGCTTTAGACTCTTTTCGGACTGCATAGTACCCATGGCCGACTGTTCACAGTGTTTTCCTGACTATCCTACCCAGTTTTCTGATCGTCATTCCAGTACGCAGGAAATAGGAATATGAATAGAACTTCTCAATTCCCAACCATTAGCTTTGTTCGCACTGGCTTTTGCTTCCTCACTACCTAAGGTTTTCTTGTGGTTAGCTGACTACTGGAAAACCCTTTAAAAAAATCTATGATTCAGTACCGTCATGATAAGTGTTTGAGAGAGTTTGAGTTTGAGAATGGTTAGGAAAATAATTTATTCCAGGTGAAATAGGCCACTTACAAGCAATAAAAATTAAACAAAATCAATACTAAACTAAAAATAAATTAAATTTATTCAACAAATACGGAATTACCCCACTTTGAACGCAGTTCAGTGCTAAGTGGGGGAGTTGGCCTACGCATTGCTTTGAAGACACTGAACTGGACACGGGCGCTGGAACTGGCGCTGGATAGCCAGGAAAACACTGCAAGCAACCGGCCATGGATTCTATACAGTCCGAGAATCATTGGGAATGGCCAAACACCTTTCTGATGGTCAGGTAACCATTAGATGGTCAGTGCAAAGAAACCTGTTATCAAAGTCAAAACCTTCTCAACCGCTTATCAAGATGGTATTGGATCATGGATGGTTTCTTACGGTTTTCTAGGAGTCAGCTAACTTGCCAGAAAAAGCCTATCTTCTCCACATTCAGAATGACGTCAAAGAAGATGATGAAAAAGGGGAGTTTCACATTGGGAAAACTTGACGTGATTTGCTTGGTAGCGGCTGAAGGAAGTTCGTATTATTAGGCTTGTTCCAAGAAAAACTACATGGGTACCTATATTATCTTGGACTTTTCCTGTTAGCTGCCCGCCAAGCGCCTTATTCTAGCGCTACCTGCCCCCCCAAGTGGGAAAATGTTTTAAAAAATCTCTGAAATCATTAAAAAATATAATTGGTAATTTATACCGTTCAACAGAAGAAGTTCTAAATGATAAATTATCACATAATTTGTCACAGTTTATAATAATGTCCCAATAATAGTTACATGGTGGTTGGTGGCGGCGAGAATTCAGCGGTTTCTCGAAGAATCTCATCGAATGAGTCTTCGCCTTTCGGTTATTGTTTCCTCCTAAACTCACACAAGTAGCTAGAAAGTTTCCCATTGCTTTTTACTTCTGTATTTAGCTTTGGACCATAAACTCCAACTGCGTGCGTGCTCCACTTTGCAGTCTGAAGTGTTACTATCACCTAATATCTCTGTCACTAACTAGCATCGGTCCTTATCGCATTACCGGGACAGCGAGTTTATATTAGTTCCAAAGCAAAATACAGAAGTCAACAGCAATAGATGAAGGAGTGAATAAATTAATGAACGATTTATTTATAAATCTGTACATTTTCGGACCCACTGGTCCGCTTTTCCAAACATACAGAAATCGTAATATAAATTCAAATTGTCAGGCTTAGCCATAAATTAAAAATATTATAAAATACATTTAAAACTCCTAATATGACCTAAAATTAAAAATAAAACAACCAAAATTAAAGAAAAATAAATCATGCCAGTCTTAATCTATACATATAATAAAACAGTGTCTGTTTGTTTGTCTGTTTGTTTGTTTGTCTCGGCATCAATTGAGAACGGCTGAACGTAGAAAGTTGCGGCTGGTACCATTTGACGCAGAATTTATCTGGGAAGGTTTATGAAAAATCCGCATTTGAATCTGTCCATCCGTTGAAACGCTATGAATGAAATACTACTAAAAAACGTGTTATAATCACTTCTATGAGGACGTTTATGCTTATAATAACTTTGAACGGTTGGACGTAAATCCGATTGTAATTAGATTCTGGTTTCAGCTCGACGAGTACATTCAAGTGGTACTTCAATCAGGATGTTAGTGGGAGGGAGGTACAGGTTATGAGAGGGGGGGGGGGGGGTCTACAGAAATTTCAAAACTACTTGACCAATTGGAGTGCAACTTTGGGAATTTGTTGTGTGAACATTGAGGAATGTTTCTAACCAGGTAGGAGGGTTCATAGGATACGGGGGGGTTAAAGGCGGTTAGGGTTGGCATTGGGGAAGGTTTCTGATCAGTTGAGGAGGGGGGGATACAGGCATATTAAAATACATGACCGTTGGCTCCATTTATTTAAATCGCAGCAACACGCGTCGGTTCAAATAGTATAATATATCATAAAACAGTGTCAGTCTGTTTGTTTGTCTCGGCATCGATAAATGAGAACGGCTGAACGTAGAAGGTGGTATCTGTTATGAGTGGGGCCTGTCCTAAAGGGGGTGTCTGTTCTACCGTTGCGAAGCGCGGGTACACAGCTAGTGATACATAAATGTGGGGGTGGCTGGCAGCTAACAGGAAAAGTCCATTATCTTGACTTATGGATCCATATGATGAACCATGTTGAAGTAGTGAGCCATTAGGTTGTCGATGAGTGGCTTCTCGCTCTTGGAGAGAACTTTCAAAAATAAAGTCGTAAAAATTATTGAACTGCCTCTAGGAATGGAACTGCATGTCTACTTGGAACTCTTATGTGAACAGTCGATGATTTCATTTTACAAGCTAGTCAACAAGAAGCTGCTTGTCAACGAGTCAGCCACCTTTACAAGGAAGCCAGCTTCTGACGCTCTTGCTTTAGTCGCTGTTTTTATTATTACAAGTCTGATGTGTCAGTATAGCCAATTATATGACTTGTAAACTGATACAATGATGATGTTGTATAAATAAAACAAGGGTGCACTCACGTATATTGCCCCTACCGTGCAAATTGTGGGCGACTTAGAATTGCATTTCATGTAAAATGTTGACGAAATGTCCTGTGGACAAAGAACTTTGAAGCCACCAGTTTTTAACCACACCTACGCTTCGCTCGTAGCCAGTCCTAAGTCTGGTAAAGTGGGAAGGAAAATTGGATTGCTAATGCAGCGCTTGAGCAGTTTGTCTCAGCTGTGTTACGATTATCCTCAGGAGAGCGCAGAATCCCTCCAGAAATGGACCCTTGTGGGACCTGATGCGGATGGTTCCAGATACTGTCTGTCCTGGCCTCCTGCAACATTCTTGCCTCCTGGTCAGTTTTCAACTGGGAGTAGCATCACATAACGCCATATTGATTTCACCCTGCAGTTCTACTATACACCTCTACACCGCAAGGTAGAAGAGGATAGACGAAGAAGAAGAAGAATTCTAGTATACTCTTTATTTTTTTCTGGATCGCCACCTGGAGACAAATAAGACTTCAGAGCTTCGTTCGCAGTGGAGTTCCAGACAGCTCTAACAAGTTCCGCGCAGGCGCCCTAGTGTTTATAGCGTTCACAGAACAGGCGTTCGGAGTTCTAGTTTTGAGTTCGCTGTTCCCAGTAATTTTTTCTCCAAGTCCTGAACACGTTCCGAACGCAGTTCTGGAGTTCGGGTTTTTTCTCGAACTGTGGGGACAGCTACGCAAGAGCGCTCTGGTGAGAAGGAGGGAAATGGTTATCATAGCTAACCCCGCCAGATTTTTGGTTTATTATTCTGTGAATAATACACCTACGTATTCGCTCAGCAAACACCCCCATCAACATTTTTTCTTTTACGTTCAAGGTGCGTAGATTCAGAAAATGCAATGTCCGTCCCCCCCGTATCATGCATATCTCCTTCAATTTCGGTCTAAAAAATTCATTATTTCGCACACATGCTCCATTTGGGCCCTAGTTGTGTCCCGAAATTTTGCAGCCCGATCCGAATATACCCAGGGGTGTTATGAGTGAAAATGGCAATAAAAATAGGCATTTTGAGGTATCGTTTTCCTTGTTTTTTGGGACGAGAAGACCGAATATGAAGTCGATTTTGACCACAGGGTGGAAAACTGAGGTTCTACCAAAGGTTCAGCTCCCAAAATTGATTTTATGTGAGTCAAAAACCTGGGAAATCGTCTGAAATCACCATCAAATTGTACAATAACGTTAGAACCGTGAATCAAGACGATTAAATGACACTATAATCGATTAAAGATAATTTGAAAAAAAGGAGCATACCTAATTCGTGTTTTTGGGGGCCAAAATTAGTGGAAACCACCAGAAATAGCTATTTCAATTATATCACATGAATGAAACAATAAATGAACAGCCAACATTTCTGTAGGTATGTCCAGTAGAATAATAAACTCATGTGACAAAGACTGCAGCGTTTTTTGTCTTTCATCCACGAAAGACGCAGGTTAGCCTCTAATAACGTTGACAGTTCCTGATTCACTAAGCGTTCGGAGTGTTGTGGAATTCGGAACCCCGTTCAGAACTTCAGGAGGCCATTTTCCAGAACTCCTCGAGTTCGGAACAGAGTCGCGATTTTTACTGCGAACGAACCTCAGACTTCCTAGGTGATACTGTCTCCATATAACGACACTAGGGAAAGTTTTGTTAGCTGACGTCTAAAGATGACAGCGATTTTCTAAGAGATTTGGCGATACGTTAAACCGTATCGAGTTAGAGCCCACCACTTTGAGATAAGACATAATGCGTAAGTTGTACCACTCGATAGGTGTTATCTACGACATGACTATAGCAGAGTTCAGCAGATGTGCTCAACCTTCGAGGTATCTAGTCGGAACTGTCTATTGAGCTAGTCCGTGAGTTACTCCCTTACAGAAGAGAAATCGTTGTAGTCCAATCCAGGTTGTACACAAAAATGCATAGGTAAGAGATGTTTAATAAATTCCACTGTGGAAGGAGTTTTAAGGGAGGTTAATTGGGTGAATTGTGCGTGTCACCCATCCCCACTAGAAATTGTGAGTAAATTCCTAATCAACTGGCCAGATCAATCTGGGATCATTATCTCACATCATTATCTGTACTGCGTGTAAGGGGAGAGTCCGTTGCTTTGCTTCGTTTACGTTTCCTTATTGTTGTGACGCCAAGTTACTATGGTGACATTACCTTTGAGCCGGGGAGGTCAATACCTTTTATTGTGATTTTTGTTGATCAATTGAAGCGTTCCTCAATGAGATTGACAGGGGCAATCGGGCAGTGGGTGGCCTACGGGGGAATATGAAACTATTGTTATTTTTGGTTTTGTGTGTCAGCATTTCAGACGGAAAATATCAGACTGGTTCTGTGGTGACCAACGAGGTATGTTGTACTCATTGATCATATCCAATGCATTGCTTACTCAGCATGTTGGTTTCAGCTTTTATTCAACTGGAGAATTAATGCCAACAAAGCATATTTAGCTTAACAGTTTCTGTGACTCAAACCAGAACAATTTGGAATTTGAATGTAGGTATTGCTATGTTTAACACCTAATATACTTCTCTTTTTTCCCCCTTCAGAAATGGGCATTCATCACGAGATTTTGTTTTCTGTCACAAGATGGACAGTTCGAGTATAGTATTCAGTACGACAAGGTGAGTCACATCGTCCTCATTCTTATTCCTCCTTGCTCTTTTTCTTTCCAAACTATCAATGAGGAATGGATGCGGGTCGGAATTTGTTGCTTTTGACGTCAGAATCGGATTTAGCACACTCGAAAAACCTTGTATCCCTATTTTCAGCTTCAAAATCCGAGTAGTTCGGTGGGAATAAGCTTAAAAAAACGCGTGACGTCATCTGGTATGTTTTTTCCTCTCACTCGGTTCCCATGTGTGGGAGCGAGAGAGCAATACATACCAGATGACGTCTCACGCTTTTTCCTTTCCCTTTATCACCCACTCCCGTTCACTCCAGCCCATCATGCAGCACCTTTTTAGAAAGCTCTCTGATAGACCTAAAACTTGAAAGAATAAACAAATGGACGTCCATTCTCATTGCTTTTTATAAACAAAGTAAAATTAGAGTTAAAAATTATTAGAATGAAGATTTCTTTGTCAATTTGATCGTAACCTTACTTTTTTGCAGTCATATGCACCACAGAATCTGCTTCTGTATTATGACAGTGACACTCAGTGGCCTGCTGTATACAAATCGAATAAAGTAGGTATCCGAAATATGTTTTTCTTTGTAATTTATCTATGATATACATCGTAACTTTCGCAGTAGATAGCGAAGTGCAGAATTGAAACTTCGTTATTCGACGCTTCGGAAATTTCAACAGTTTTCTCTCAAGCAATATTTTGCAGTTTATACTCGAAACTTCCGTGTTTGACGAGCGGTCTTGAAATGTCTATAGACATGCCAGCAGAAAGAAGCTGTTCTCAGCAGACGGATGAATCAAATCATTCCTCTGGACCCGAGTGATTTTGGTTCAGGCTGCCAAGAAAGAAAAACCAACAGCTCTACAGTAATTAGCTGTCATCAAGCCAGAAGATTCCACTCGTCTCGAGAACGATGGTGGTTCCTTGCTGTGAGCAATTGCAACTCCACTAAAGTGAGTTGATCCAAATCAAATTCATAGTTTGTTGATTAGGTGATGTAAAACAGACTGAATGGGATTTTTTGTAATGGGAAGTACATTGTTAAAGAAACGGAAGCTGTTTATCAAAACTATCACTGTTCGATTTACTGTAAACCAAATAAAATCTGAAAATCAAAAAAAGGCGGGAAATCACGTCTGAAGTTCTGAGCACCCTTACTGGCTAGAGCTACAGCCTCCTTCAGTTCTCTTCAGTGATGACGTCACAAGCTTAGCGTCACTCTTTGAATGCCTCGATTTTAAAAGCCTTTTTCAACTCAAGAATAATTTTTTCAGCCACGTAATTTCTCATTTTGTTACCGTAACACCTCTATGTATACAAATTAACCCTTTATTTCGAATTCTGTTTTTCATGCAAATAGCCCATTGTTCGTGTTGAATTTTGTGAAAACCTAGGCTGGGCTAGACTAGCGTGGACTGGAAGTGATACCAAGTGACTACACGTATTCGTCCATACACAAGCTACTGATCCCATTGCGGTAAAGTACATTAGGGGGGCCTCCATTACACGCGTGGACTTTGGGCTATACCAAGCAACGAGCGATGGATCCTGTTGAGATGGGATTGGTCATGTTTTCAAGCGACCTCAGCTCCCTATCTTCTCGTCCCTTCACCACCAACACAACCCCGCACTTCATTTCCATCGAACTGCACTGCTAGACTATGGGTGTTTAATAGCCTCTAATGGATGACCCCAGCCACCTCTCATCGCCAGCCTCTTTGCTTCCAGTGGGGGACTGGCCTTACTCCTGATTTATACCGTCTTTATTACTTTCTTAAGGGCCGGTTTCACCAACGCGGATTATCCAGAGTTCAATCTTGGCTGAGGTTTAAGCCATCGATTCTGAGAAAAGACAGTTTCACGAACGCCTAATCTAGGAATAACTCGCGCCGACGGCGCATTAAGTTAATACCTCGTTTCAGGTGGTTTAAACCTCTGATCTACGGTTGATCCCCGATTCTCCGCCAGGCCATCGCCATTTTGAAATCTATTTTATCAGTGTTTTTCATACGTACTTATCAACTTGCATCAACATTTAGTGCG
Source organism: Leptopterna dolabrata (assembly GCA_954871275.1). NCBI lineage: Eukaryota > Metazoa > Arthropoda > Insecta > Hemiptera > Miridae > Leptopterna > Leptopterna dolabrata. Next base: position 12,701,219 of record OX940979.1, read on the forward strand.
ATGAATCGTTTCATTGAAGTGTTTGAGTCATCCTTGGATGAAGATTTCAATGAACTTCTGGAAGTGGCTGTGCCCAGACGGCGATAATTCGCGAAAGGGTCGAGCATTTCCACAAGTGAGATGACGGCGATTTTTTCGCGAGGTTCCGCCTTCCCAAGGAAGGGATGAGCTTTGTGCTCGATGCAAGAGAAAGCCTAGTTTTCGAAACAGAATGGTGAGACCAACCAAAAATGTCTAATAAATATAATTTTATACCAAACCAGGTAGGCAACAACGTCGGACCCATCATTATTTATTTATTTCAGTCAGGCACTTGCAGACTGCGCTAATAAGTACATGTATAACTTCTTTTGCATACAGCGAATTATTGTAAAAAAGTAGATACCTTTTATAAAAGAGCCTAGGTAGGCTATCTATAATTTATTACAAGAGCTGTAGGTAGAATGGCAATGAGCTGTCTCAAAAGATGTAAGATGATCTTTTGTAGTAATGACAGAGTGGAGTCGAGTGGAAGTTCTCAGAATGACAGAGGCATAAGTGAGAAAAAATCGCGAAACTTCTGCACCTGGTTACTACTATACAGTTTAATGTCTCCACAACAATGGATGGTGGACAAAACGTAATTATCCATAGAAGAAATAGCACAGATCCACCACTCATGGATGAGCATCTCTCCTCCATGTCATCTGCAATACGGGATTGGTGTTTCTGGGGATAGCAATGCTGATGCAAACTATACAATCTCGGTTTAAACCCAAGTTCGGCTAAACCGCGGATCAAAAACGTCGGTGAAACTGTCGAAGCTCTGAACCACAGATCAAATTTGAATCCAGGATTTATTGATACCAGGTTTAAGCTGCGTTGGTGAAACCGGCCCTAAGGGTAAAAAGTTTAATTCTTGGGTTTAGCATCACAGTTAGTTTTGTGGAGTCAACTCTCCAAAATGAATCCTCTCTAGGCTGATAAACTGACTATTGCGTGTTCTCAAGCTTCATTGTGAAGGTTTTTCGGGGTTGAAAATCCTATCCCCCCCCCCCCCCCCACAGGGGGTCCTACCTATAGTTTGCCCTACTGCAAGGGCAATCCTTAGATATGAAAATAGGACAGAGAGACACAGGCCCATCTACCAGGGGTAGTGCACCTGCCTTCCCAAAAATAACTTGTACACTATGCGTCCAATGGTTATTCACTCTCCCTGTAAGATACCACGTGATTAAAAAGCTCCCGACCAGTGTGATAAATTAAGGGCCATCAATGAATGGAATCAGAGTGACGATAGGTTATACCCACCAATATGAAATTCAGTGACATAACGATAACGACTGTCATTTGTCCAAACAGATTCATCACCCGTTGACGAGAAAAGAAGGCTAGGAAAACAAAGCACTCAATTCCTAAAAGGACAACCTGATACTGCACCACTTGTATCATGCAATTCTCCAGTTTGAAATTTATACCCATGAAAACTCTTTGAAAGCTATCTGCAGACCCCAGCGATGTGGATCGTCCTTGTTCAATAGCAGCGAACTTTTCACTAAAATTACGCGCTCTGAATGGCTTACAAAGCGAACTGCATAGTAAACTGCATACTAAATAAATATAAATCGCACTCAAGAGACTGTAAAATACCTGAGATGTGGAGCAGCAAACAATGCAAGATTGGCACCACACACGACAAAAAAAACTCTCAAACCTTTTTGGCTTGACAGTAACCTTGCTTCCCACTCGTATTCGCAGGATTGACATATGCTTAAAACTCAGTCAGTTTTGCTTTAGGAAATTCCAGTTAGTTGCCTCACGACCTACCATATCTACTCCCAGCATGGATACTATGTATAAGCGTCTTATGACGTGAGGATAATGTTGCAATACCACATGGAGTGCAGCTTGGTGGATGTAATACCCACTTCGTAGTAGAGTGAGGACGGCACGCCTTTTTTGAAACGAACATTCTTTACTTCATGAAAAATGTAGGAACTATCCTGTCATTTGTGTTATCAAGGGCATGCGACTCTACTCCAGAGACTATGCCCCTGGACAGAGAGTACGTCGCATATCTACTCCCTGTGTCCCATATGGCAGCACAAGGTCCTTCATTTCACACGGGCTATCTGCTCACAACTTGCCTTAGAATAGTTTTAGGACAGGACTATAGGACCCTGTAGTTTTGAGCTTACTCCGTCGGGTGAGTTTCAATCAGAACTTGCAGGCATTCAGTTCTGCTTCATCCATGCCGTATCTGGATATGTACAGACCCGGGTGACCTGAAAGAAGGCATATCACGAAATGGCTCACAGGACTACATTCAACAATACTGTTCCAGGGACTCAATCTGGAGTACAGATTCCTTATGACCAATGGACCTTCCGGCGATTACTGGCATGAACATTTCTCAGCAGATGAATTTTGTAAGTACCCAGTCACCCACTGACGATTCAGGGCTTGGCACATATGCGCCTACATCATTCATATTATTGCCCCTTTACTAAGCTACTTACAGAATAGCAATATTGTTCTTTCAGACATCTTACCTGTCCTGATGGCCTTCTGCGTGGTTTACATGCTGCTTGTTCTTTCTGTCATTATGTGTTCAAGTGAGTGTACAAATGTACAAATTTGTCACCAAGAGAATTTTGCCTTGAAACAAAAGCACTGAAAATTTATTATTGAAATAATATTAAAACCATGATATATTTATAATAGGAGGCATATTTGCCGTTATGGTGCTATCGACTCGTTCATAGATGACAGTATCATGAATCAGTATCGTTAAATTTGGTAACAGCAACAAATTCGTCATTTTTTCTCGTTTACTGCTTTTAACAGCTATCCAACCGGTAATGGCTTATGTGGCATCTTATTTGTGTTTCCAGTGGAGCTGAAAGCTCGGCAGCTGCTACACTCTACCTACAAGCTCTTCGCTGTATCTGTGTACTTGCAGCAGATAGGCATTTTCTTGCAGATAGTTGCTTACATCCGTTATGCCTCTGATGGAGTTGGAATTAGCCGCATAAGGAATTTGGGTAAGTGTGAACACGCTGATTACTGATGAACATGTTCATGAAAAATCTAGAACAAAATCACCAACCAATTCGTGATTTTACGTATTGGGTTTGAGTGACGCGAGAATGCAATATCAAATTTAATTCATTAGGTTAAGCAGGTTTCTGAAAAATCATGGTTTGCTTCACTATCGCAGCATCACAGGCATTGACGTTTGATCTGAAAATTCGTTTGTATCTTCCACTACGAATGACTCGAGTTATTCACAAGTTGGCTGATAGCAAAGCCATTGGCTGAAGACTCCGGTAGGTTTTACCTAAACTTGGTTTGTTCGCTATTCGTAGGCACGTTAATGGTACATTTATGAGAGGTACTCATAGACGTTTTTATCTTTAATAAATACATTGATTACAGCAGAAGTTGCTGTGTCGTAAGTCCTCCTATGTGTATTTGAAGGAAAAAAACTTATTCAAATAAATTTTATTGAGGAATTCACCAAAATATTTGGTTGCGTTTTCAGGTAGAATTTTCGAGTCAGCTAGCGAAGTGGTGTACCTCATCCTCCTCCTGCTGCTGGCAAAAGGATACACCATAACTCGCGGAAGATTGCGCCTCTCTTCCTCTATAAAACTCACGATATTCATGTGTGTTTATGTCGTGACATACATAATTCTTTTCGTGTACGAACGTCTGGTTAGTGCCCTGCTAGGTTACCTATTACATAAATGTTCAATGAGCATTGTCTATCACTGTCCATAGGTAGTGTACAGGGTGTCCAAGTTTTGGAACTACAAAACTTCAGGGATCGATTTTTCAACTTAATGACTGACAAAAAGTTCCCCGTAGAAATTTTTTTGAAAAAAAGCCTCGTTTTTGTTGTTCCGTTGTTAAGATTTTTGTGTCTACGATCTGAGTCTATCACTAAAATGGCCACAACACCCTTAATTGCAGCGGAAAGCCTCGGAGGCGAAGGTGCTCAATGTTGCCAACAACCCAACATTAGAAATGGCAAACCTTTAAGAACCTTTGCTGTGAACTTTTGTGAACCTCCCGTCAATTTGATGTAGAGGACGCGTTTTTCAAATTTATTTATAAATTTGTGGTTCTATCCATCGATTGCAGTTCTGGTCATCGTTTAAAGTGATGTTCTAGCGCTTTAAGCGGAATTTGAGTTTAACTACCTGCTACCTCATACGCCATTTAAAGCAGGAACTCAGAAATTCAAATTTCAGACTCGTTTTCTTGACTAGGCTTTCTGACACAAACACCTCGTTATGTGGTCAGTAAGTGTTAATTTCCGTAATTGAACATAATTTGGCCAAAAAAGGAGAATTTGTTACCCACGAAAATTGCCCATTCCCCATCTCCCTGATGCAACATACCTAAATGTTTTTCCACCAAATCCATTGATCGAAAAATCAGGCGGAAAAGTAGATTTTCTCAAATTTGCGAAATGACTATTTTTCAAATGGCCTTACGACTAAAAAATAACAGATGTAAAACAACAAACTTCCGCAGCATCTCACCCGACGGTGTGGTCATTTTTAATTTTACTGTAGAAATTAGGGGAGAAAATGACGTTTGAATGCAAAAAACTATACTCCTGAGTCATTTTGACTGAAAAAGTGAAAAGTAGGTGATCTTGGTCAGGTAAAAAAAAAATCACCTCAATATGTGGATCAGGATATCGAAAAATCACCATTTCATCAGTGGAAATGAGTCAGTACAAAAAAAGAGTAAAGTAACGCCCCTTCAAGTTGGGGCTTTTTGTCCGACTGTCCTGCCAGGGCCGTGGATGTGATCAGCTGTCCTCCAGTGAGAGGATCAGGATTCGATCTGATCATTTCCCTCTTGGCTACACATAGCCTCACTCTCTTGATTAGAGAGGGGCTCGCCCAACAGCTACATGGATCATACTTGGACGTGCCCCCACGTGTCACGGCGGTCACCCATCCACATACTAAACACGCTCGAGGTGGCTTTTTCACACTGAATCGAATGGTGATACCCCTGAGTCGTTTTGACTGATGAAAATGTGATTTTTCGGGTATGTATCTACCTACGAAGAAATATGTGGTAAAAATTAGGTTCAGGAGATCGAAAAATCACCTTTCCATCAGCCGAAAGGTTCGTTCCAGCACGCTTGAGCTCATGAACTAATTCGGCGCAATTGGTCTGCATAGGCCTTAGCATTCTGTGAAGCGTTCAAGCGAGGTTAGGTTCACTTACTGTTTTACCCACCCCGAGTCCCAGCACCCCGAGTTATTGAGCTGGCACATGAACTTCTTGCTCCAAACCGAGGGTAGGTTTCTGAACTGAGAACTCAAAGATAACCTCACTGACGTGTATAACCTCCACAACATTTTCATGTCTCTGCTCTTCCCGCGCAAATAAAAATTATACAAACAAATTAGCAAAATAACAAAATGTATTTGCTTGCATTTACTTTGAATTTGCTTTACTTTACTTTGCATTTGCATTTGCTTGCATAAGTTGGTTTGTTAGTTTTAAAAAATTAACAAAATGTATTTGCTTGCATTTTGTTATAGTCTTTCATTAGGAAGGTTTCTAGTCCAGGCGTTCCAGCAGTTCAGTACATAAACCGAAAAATTCATGAACTCATCTCCACCCCTTCAGTTCTCGCACTGAACTGGTACATGTTCTATTCACGGTGGTGGAACAAACCCATCACCATTCGATTCAGCGTGGAGAATCACGTGGACAACGATACCAAACTCCTCATGTTATCTTAGGTCGAAGTAACAAGGTATTTCCTAGAAAAATCCACTTTAAAAAAAATTCAAACGTCATTTTCTCCCCTAATTTCTGCAGTAACATTGAAAGCGACAACACCGTTAGAAAGCTGAGGTCCTGCGGAAGTTTTTCCTGTAATGCGTTTGGTTAGACATACTGCTGAGGGGTCGTAGAGCCATTGAAAAAAAAGTGATTTTGCTCATTAGAGAAAATTTACTTTCAGCCCAACCTTTCGCTCATTGAATTGTATGTAAAAACATTTAGGTATGCTGCGCCAGAGAGGTAGGAAATTAACGCTATTTCTGACAGTAAACTCAGTTTCAAAATTACACTGTAAATTAAGGTAAAAATTAAGGACCGTTTTAGTGATATGATCGAAAACACGAAAAAATCTTAACATCGAAATAACTTGAAAAAAAAGTCTTTTTTCGAAAAAACAAAGTTTATGAGGAACTTTTGGTTGCAAATTAGTTGAAAAGTCGATCCCTGAAATTTCATGGTTCCGGAAGTGGGGCCACCTGTATAATATTGGACCAGAGTAGGTGAAGTTCCTTATCAATAACGATAGGGAAATTCAGCCACAATTTTTATTGCTTCTTTGTAATGGAGTAGTTTTGAATGGTTTTTGGCGCACTTACCAACTCAAGTTGTGCTGTTTTCAGTTTTTCGATCCTGGGGAAGTGCTGTACATCTACGAGTCGCCTGCCGGCTATGGACTGGTGACACTGCGAATCATAGCTTGGTGGATGTTCCTCTACGCCACGATTTTCACATTGAAACACTACCCTGAAAAGGCCACTTTCTATTACCCCTTCAATCTTATTGGAACTATGTGGTAATCTCTCGGTTCATAACTGATTTGGAATACTGTAGAACCGCCAAGGTTTCGCTGATGCCTGGAAAAAACCGCCGACTTTGTTTCAGGTTTGTTGCTGGCCCAGCATTCATAATCGCTGCAAACAATCTGATTGACAAATGGGTGAGGGAAAGTGTGGTGTGTGCGGTACAACATTTCATCGCTTTGTCAGGGCATATACTTTTCTTGGTAAGTGCTTACATTCCCTATCTGTGCTTTCTGAAGCGAATTATAATACAAAAACGTCTACCTACTTACCTTGTTTGATGGCGCATAGCTTCCTCGTATTGGTAACATGATCGTGTAGATCATAAACGCGTGATAAATAATCAGTACGATCAGGGTGGGTTCTAGTATCAATAAATTTGATCTGTGTGATTTGATGCATGAAGCATAAATTGTTTGAAAAAGTAAAACGAAAACTCCTCCGTTAGTTTGAAGAAAAGTTCCTAAAAATGTCATCAAAATCGGCCCATAGGTTCGTCAGAAATTGAGTACCTACCTCAGATGTGGCGTTTGTGCATTGGCAGTGGCCACACCACTGGTCCGATCTTTCTCAAATAGTTAGGGGGACCATCTAGGAGCTACACCCTAACTACCCACCAAATTTGAACAAAAATGGACAATTGGTTGGCAAGAAATTGAGTATCGCGGACATCGGATTATGCCAATGATCCGATTACGTTGAAATTCGTAGGGGATCATCTAGGAGCTACACCATAACTACCCACCAAATTTGAACAAAATCGGGCAATGGGTTTGTAAGAAATTGAGTACGTACATCGCAGTTTAAATTCGTGGGGAGTTACATCCTAGCTGCCCACCAGATTTGAACAAAATCAGGCAGGATTGGTTTGTAAGAAATTGAGTACTGCGTACATCGAAGTTACGCATGCGCAGTGGCCATACCAGTGATCCAGTTGCGTTGAAATTCGTATTAATGATCCTGATGGCCTGATCAATATCAGGCCATTGGTTTTTTAAAAATTGAGTACCACGAACATCACGATTGCACATGCACAGGTGCCATGCCAGTGATCCGATGGTTCTGAAATCTAGGAATCTATGGGCTACACCCTAACTACCCACCAAATTTGAACTAAAACGGGTTTGATTTGTAAGAAATTGAGTACCGCGGACATCGCATGCGCATTGGATATAACAGCGATCCGATTGCGTTGAAGTTCATAGGCGTCCATCTAGGGGCCCTAACTACAAAATTTGATCAATATCAGGCCATTGTTTTAACAAAAAATTGAGTAGATGCCGCGGACATCGCAATTGCACATGCACAGGTGCCATACCAGTGATCCTAGTGTTCTGAAATTCGTAAGGGGCTATCTGGGCCCAACCCGGACGATTGCTGAAAATTTCAATAAAATCGGATTTGAAATGAAGAAGTTCCGCGTGTGGCAAGGATTTACAGAAGGACAGACTGACACAGAAAAAAATTGTTCAGGAAGCTCTAAAATGAAAAACACGAGTGGAAACTTCGATTTTGGAGACAACAAAAAAAGTTCACTTTTGGAGTCCAAAGTTGAAACATAGCTTCCACTACCTTCGTTTACTTGGACTTGTTAGTGTTGCACCGAAAAGCTTAGTACTTAAGTAATAAATATTCCAAGTTGAAAGAAACATTTTCGATACAGTTCACAACATTTATTGTAGGTGTTGACAGTTCCTAATAAAGCGAACAAAAATTTTCCTTACCACGTGAGAACCACGCAGATTGGAATCATGGAATTGGGTAATGGACTTGCTGGGAATAGCACTTTGGACCATTTCGGTCACCATCCATACGCCCCGGGAGGTCCGATGCTTCCCAATGTGGATCCCCATTGGCCGAGAGTTCCAGTAGAGCTGTTCACCATCACCAGCACAATACATACGGTAGGTATCTGTTGTATTTATCTTACTCGTTTGCTACGTTTGCTTCAAATTTCGAGTGATCCGTTGAGATTAGGATTTACAGAATATTTTTTATAATTTATATGAAATCGTTTTTGTTGCCCTATTGGTGGATTTTAAGGTACTCATTTTGGTGTTTTGTTGTCTCTTCAGGAATCTGCCTCCCTAGCAGTGCCTGTCCCAAGAAGACCAAGAATGGCACGGGGAAGGTCGACTTATACTCCTAACCACTTGGTGAGTGATATGTGTCGTGATCTGGTGTTAAATGAGTTGAATGCGATTTATTTGGCGATAACAACTAGCTTCATTTTATGATATGATCAGGTGGTACATCCTGAAGAGATATCCGCTACAGACTACACAAGTCTGGACGTGCCGGCTCTCGAAGGCCGGAATGACATAGTTCCATTTAGAGAGGACATCGTACCATCTATTTGTGACATTATCCCAGCACCTTCCGAGGTAGTGCCTTCCGCGCCTTCAGCTCATCCCATAATCTCGAAATCTACCAGCACCGTAAACCCCGGGTCTTCCCTTCCGGCAGAGGCTGCTCCTTCGATCCTGATCAACGGATCGGCCATTGCTGGTCATGGAGGCCAAGAAAGTCAACCTTCACCACCGCCCAAGCCAGTAGGTTTCAAAGAGGTGAGGTTCTCAGAGGATGAGGTAGTGCCTAGCAAAGAAAAAGCACTTTGATTGCTAAGATACCAACAAAGGATGGACTTATTCTTGCAGTTCGGGCTCTGATGCTCATCTGCCATTGTGTCATCGGTTGTTATCGAAATCAGAAAGATGTATAATGAAGGTTGAGTGCGCGTCGTTCTTTTCCAATTCAAACAAGTATCTGTATGGCATAACCCAAGTGCCCACCTATTCCTACATTATTGTACCTAGAGACAGCATTATTTATGACAGCTATTGACATCTTGATGCCTCAAACATAGAGTCAGCATACCTATCTATTAGTGATGATGAACTACCAATAGGCAGAGAGTTCCTAAGAGGTAAGGCAGTTTTGATAAAGAGGTTTTGGAGTTCTGTATCTACGGCGAACAAACAGCAGTTGCTAACCCGATGAGGCTGTTATCGGCGTTTAAGGTAACTTTGCAATGAGGTGAAAGAGATGTTAGGGCCGGATCGTGATAAGGCTCTGTATGCAGACAGTGGCACAGTCTGTTGTACCTATTGACGATAAGTTGACTCAACTATTCGTGCATCCGCAATTGAATTTTCTAAACCGATAATGCTGTCCCCACTACTGTCAAAGATCTTTGGAAAAAGTTTTTCTATAGTCCGACAGTGATGACTCTCAGCTGGTGCAGCGCTCGAAGTGGCAAACGAACTACCTACCTACTATTTTTTTTTTTCTACTCGCCATTCTATCCGTTTTCTCCCACTGTGAATCAACACAATAAATTCCGTACCTTTTAGCGAACCTCCGACAGGCGTCGGGGGTGGCTCAGGTGGTTTTTAAAAATGAACCTCCGAAATTCAGCTTTAGTTCACACTTCCGCCACCAACCTCACCCCTGCATAAGCTCATAGTCATGGTTGTCGGACTGTATATAATTTTATTGAGTTACCAGATTCATCTTATTTAACTGTAAGTTCTTGAAATTATTCCTATAATAATTGAATCAGTAAAACCTCTGGTAACTTGTACTTTTTTTAAGGATGTAAGTACCTGTACCTTAGGAATATTCTGAATAATTTTTTTCAAAAATGAATCATTTGTGTTCAAGTTGTTAGTTTTTATTTGCACTAGTACCCTTACCTAGATATGTGGATTTTGGAGAAAAGTATTACCTTCCTACCTAGCATTTTTTCATCTTAATTTTCTCTATTTAATTTTTAATCCATCATTTTGATTTTATTTTTAAGTGGGTTGGGAAATTCTGAATTTGATTTGAAACGAGCTGAAAGCTGAAGGCTTTTTGAAAGGCTTGAAGTTTTGAATACTTCCGATTTCTAAAAGGATTTTTCGTTTGTTTCTATTGCAATATTATCGTCAGAAACTGTAGATACCTAGTCAGGATAGCCCTAATGATCGTTCCCCATCACTACTATTCTTAATCAACTTTATAATGACAATCCAGAATGCACACTCCTTGCAAGTGGTCGGATGGACTGCATCTGTCTTTCAGGACTACATAGATGATCTCGTAGATTGGAAGTCCACTATTTTTAGTATATTTATGTAATCATGTACCTAGCTAATTGTTGAAAACCAAGTTGTTGATGATTTGTAATAAATAAACTTTACTGTTTGTAGAATTCGCATTTCATTTTCAGATTCTCTAGTGTCCTGTCATAATATTAGCAAATAGGAATTCCATCAGAATAGTGAAACTTGACCGTTTGGTACACAGTGTTATTAGTTCTCTAATCAGGAAAGTACCTATAAAAAGGCTAATTAAGCGAGATTGGACAACATCCTGCTTTTTTCTGTGCTGGTTCTCAAAGATTATGAAGTGGCCGATAGGCAGGCTCGCTCAAGGGTGAGCCAAACGGGTTAGCGCTCAGTCGGCGTGGTGGTTGGATGGCACCTGAGGTCTATGAATGGTTCGAATCCGATATCTCTAGTCCCCAACCCAGGGATATGATCGGAACGAAATCTGATCCTCGTGGGAGGACCCACGGCCTAAAGCCTAGCATACTATGGCTAGTATTATCTTAACTTTTACCCCATACACAGCTTCAAAATAATTACCACCATGGGCGTTTCTTCCATAAGGCCACTGCCCCGGCACCCAAAAACACTAGGATTTAAAAAAAAAACTCCAACAATATTGTTCAGTTACCATTTGGATTTCCCTCCGTACACTATACCTAGCATTTTTCACAAAGTTCAACCGACCAGATTTCTCTGGCTATGGATGTTCAATATTCTAGTAGAGCATCCATGGAGGTTCGTTTATGTTAGCTGAATAAAGTGATAGTAATATTGATGTCCTGCGATCGAAATCGAAACTCAGGCTCCTGAAACTGGCAGGTAGGTCCTGGGACCTGTGTTCCCGTGGCAACTGAGAAAAGTGGCCCGTCCACGCATGCTCAGTCGAGCAAAAATGTTGTTCACCACGCTCACTTTGGGCCCTGTCCCCAGAATCTGATCCCCCCCCCCCCACAAATCGTTCGTTTTCACAGTCGGTTCTTCCCTTCGATTCAATTTGTCATCTCGACACGAGATGCTTCTTCGTCTTCTGATTTGTTTTTGTTGTCTCGTGAATCACATTCGCTTTCTCTGTTGAGTCTGTTGTCAGTTTTCAATTTTTTGCGTCAAGTTTTGTGTTCGGTCTGGTTCCGATGATAGATTTGTGTTTGTGGTACCTACTTGCGTTTTGTCCTGCTTGCTGTTTGTGGATTGATCGGCGTCCATAGCTTCTCCATTCAAGTAGGTATCAGCCAAGAGGTGCTGGTTTGTTGTATTTTAGTTTACTATATTTTTATAACACATGAATTCGGTGGATAATTTCCAGTAGAAATTGTCGACGTTGTCGTATGACTTCAGAGTGTTGATTGAAAAAGATAAGCCTTTGATAAATATCACTCAATCAGTAATAAAGGGAAGAGGTGTTGTTGCCTCGGGGTATTTTGTAGACAAATCTGTTGGTTTCATGTTCTGGTTTGGTGCGCTACTGATTACCGCCATACAAACACTGAAAGAAAACCCCTCGTAATATGTTTCTTTTTTTTCTGAAATCAAATTCTAAATACGTTTTGCACCTATCTACCTCGATTGATGCTAGCCTAAACAAACACAAATTCTGAAAAACTGTGGTTTCGTAACGTAACTAACTCAATGTTTTAGGTTTCAGAAAGTTCCACAGTAATTTAAAACACAATACAAATTATTTTCAATATAGATTTATTATACAATAAAACTATAATAAAACAATAATAAGCTTGATATGAATGGAGTACAATATCTTCTAATTAATGCGACGAATCAGCAAATTTTAAACAACGATCTTCTATTATTAAGTTGAACAGTCAAATTAAATAAAAGTTCGTTCGTTTTTGAAAACCAAAATTGTATCTGTACATAATTATGAAAAGAAGTTTGCCATAATTACATTTGGAGGACCGACAGCCGAAAAACCGACCGAGATCTCTACAATTCCTTACAAATAAATATTTTTAAATATTTTAACATGTAAAGCGTTGACATTTAAGTGCTCATCAACAAGAAAAAACCAGATTTTCAAGAAAAATTGAGATATTTCATTAAAAATTTATTTTACAAAGGGAATTTCACCCTGTGAGACAAATGTACACATTTAAATTACAAAATTCATTAAAAATAACAGAATAAATAAGTCGAAAACAGCGTTCGTAATTTTTAATCCATCAAATAAATGAAGATTTTTTTTCTGTACAACATTCACCTTTCCTTACCCTATTTACAAAAATAAACTCTTCATTTAACAGGTTTACCTATATAGTACCACAACATCCATGCGATGCCGTTTGTTTCCTTAAATTTTGTTTAAATTTGTTTAAAATAACTACACATTTTTAAAACCAGGTCCCACGACGGGAGCGTCCTACCTAAATCGAGTCGGGTGCTTGCACTAAAATGAATCCCCTCATGTAGATCTGGAGGTGAAAAGGTTGCGAGTTTTCTCTTTACTCGTTGAAATTTGAGCGAGATAGTCAGTTTACGAGAAAAGTGTGGCAGTTTTTGATTTGTGTGAAAATTACAATAGGAAGTTTGGAGTTTTTACAAAATCGATGAATTGGCAAGGGTGTCAAATGCTGATGGACAAGCTGGTTCCTACGAGAGTTACAAAAGCGTAGCACTCAATCAACAGTGTTGACGTTATTTTAGATGAAAAAATACCATGTTACTTCCATCCAACAACTGCCGACAATTACACACAGTTTGAGCCGACTGTGCGCGCTTTGTGCACGTGAGCACAAATGTGATTCGCTAGGGTTCGATCGTTTGTAGCCTGCCATGGCGTGCTACTGGCCCGTTCAATTTTAGGCAGCTCGTTTTTTGGACTGACTATAATCGCACAAACTATTTCGGACAAGATGAGGTCAACCAGACTACAAATTGGACAGGGACTATTTTAAATCTTAACTTCAAAATTCCATCGACATGGCCTAACAGAAACTCCTACTACTGTTTCATTGTGATGGTAGTCGAATTCCGTTCTTTAGCTACATCAAAAATACAGGGGGAACAAAGTAATGCGTTCTACCGTGAGTCAAAACACCCAGAAAGTGCACAAAAATAACCTTGAACGGTCGAAAAAAATTATGGACCTCCTGAAGAAGACGTTCCAGATCCTTTCTACAGAACCGTCTCTTTGTGGAACGATCTGTTCCATGTGTTTTGAACTGCTACAGTTGCAATGTGACTGGAGGCATTTATTATAGGTCTGAGTCGGCTGTTTGGGGTTCAGGTAAATACTTCGATGTTATTATGATATCCACGGTTATTTACTGTTCAACACAGGATTTTGACTTCAATTTGAGGACAGGTTCATGAAAACTATGACACAATTCAGCATATGACCTGGTGGATTTGAAGTGGTGTTTAACAAAGCTGAGTTTGCTTTTGGTTGAAAAGTATCACAGCGAAGACATACTGAGAGTTACCTGCCACTGGATACCTGTTGGATACCTATAATTTCTTCCGACTTCCAATTTTTTGTGTATTTATTTCCCTCCTTGTTGGTAGTCTTATCTGATAAGGGATCTGAGGTTTCCCCCTTCTACCTGCACCCTGTAGTTCATCATCACACTAGACAGCATTGCAATAATTAGAAAGTAGAAAATTTTTACAGCCTTCCTTCTCGAACGCTGTGTCATTTCCAGCTAAGAAATAACAAACAAAAAACCCCCAAAATAATAATTGAAATCACTAGAAAAGTTATCATGCTTGATCGTCAGTTATCACTTCTCGATGAAGTAATCAGCTGATCCTTCGACCTTCAGCAAGGAATGGGTATAATGATATTTTTACTCATTGGTGGTTTTTTTTTATCCTCACGATTTTTCAATGTTTTTAAAAAGATAATAACACCACAGAATCTTCTATCATGTCAACATCCAAGACTATTTATTATCTGAATCACCACCTGGATATAACTTACAATATTTTTTTATCCTCAAAAAAATGTCAAGGAACACTGATGAAAGTTATCCTTATTATGTTATCAACCACCCTCGTACATCGTATATTTTTGTTCTTTGTCATTCATCGATTGTCCTCGGATTTATCCTGTTGGTTCCCTCATTATATTAGTGTGTGTGGTACCTAATTATGCTTCCAAAAGCGATATTTGGTTGCATTTTGTAACAACTACCGACATCACATTCTCTTTCAAATGGTTTTTCGAAGAGGAAGATCGATATATTTTGGCTATCGATACCCATCCTATTTTCAGCTCAATTTTGCCTGATAAGGGGTGGCAAACCCTACCAGAATGATAACTCAGCTTTGGTGAACGACCATGTTTCGCCTAAGGCTTGACACGCATGTCACATTTTGTCTGTGCTCTCTTGAACCTGCCCCTAGAAACTCGTAATGTTGGAACGGTTCCGGACAGACACTATCCTGCAACTGTTCTTCTGGATCCATTATCCGTTGTATTCCTTCCACGGAACATGTTCACTGGAATGCGTTACAGGTGACATTCCCAAGTGAACACCTGTTCGCATTATTGTCAGGAGCGTTTTGAACGATTACCTGTCTCAGAGGAACGTCACACCGCCAGTAAAACAGACAAATCAGAATCCTATAAAATTCGTTCCAAAAATTTTTTTTAATTTAAACACCGTCCAAGTCAAGTATTTAATTGCCCTGCTTGGATATAGCAAAACAATTAGTATCAAAGGTCTAGAGAGGGAGAGGGGGGGGGGAGAGGGTTAGTACTATAATCAATAAAAAATTGGAATGCATCAACACACACTATTCCCTACTTTTATGAAAATAAATTCTAAATCAAATTTGCTATAGGTGCACTGTTCAAGTTCAAGACGATGAATTCTAAACGAGAGGTTTGGGTATACAGATGTAATAATTTCTTCTTACAATAAGATGCATCACTGTAGCAATCCCGATTTTGTTCTAGTTTGCCTTACATTATTTTGTTTTCAGAATACCCCATAACGAAACTTAAACAGTATGTTTATTTTGAGCGAAATTTCACTTTTTCCAATATTTTTCATCCTAATTTACCTTCAACTGTTGTTGAATTTTTTTCCCCTAAAATCTTTGGCATATTTTAAACGATAATATTCAATCCTTCCAACGTTTCAAGAGAGATTTCTGCCAAATTCTGTTTTGAACCCTCGATTCGTCAACTAAAAACAAAACACACTTACCATACCGCCAACTAAAGGCTGAAGCGACGACAAACAATGTGTTCATCGTGTTTCCAGGCAATCTAAAGTGCCATAAAAATTATGTTCAAACTGTTGAAAAACCGTTTAATCTATTTTTCACAGTAATTTACTTTCTTTTATTTTCAGGAACTAGACCTGCTCTTATCTGATGCCCTACTGTTTGTTTTTCAACGAAACTTTTTTTCTCCCTAATTAGAGCTTATAATTTCACAAAAAATAGCTGCAACGTAGCTATAAATTAAATACAAAATGAAAATCCACTAAACTAACACGACGATACGAAACCTAGATCCGCTAGTAGTTTGAATTGATTTTTTTTTCTAGAATCCGGCTGTATAAAATAATGTCGATTGACATCAGTCAGTTGAATACAAATTTGTAAATTATAGGAACCTAACTTACGTGGGGGTGTTTTCTTCAAATTAATTCCGTATTGTGAGCAAATTAATTTCATTAAAAGCGATTTAGCATCATGTTGAAATCAATGCTGTTCAGAAGTACATTTTGAGAAATTACAATGAAATTACCAAATAGGGCTGTGAGAAAACTGTAAAAGAGTCAGACACGACCTCGTTATCCAAATGCTTTACTTCTGCTTGTAACAAGAAATAATGCAATATTGACAACAAGAATCGATAGCGATAAGCACCAAAACTTCTGCATGTCGAACAAGCAGTTCTGAACTGTTACAAACCTCTTACCAGCAAGGAACTAACAGTTCTAGATCACTCATAACTACTTGTGACTCGGTCAAAACCCCTAAATTTGTACAAACACAATTCTTAAAAATAAAACAGCCCAAATTACTCAAATGACGTTTAGGAAAACTCTTACTGTTTCTGACACTGCTAACCAGACATTCAATTATTGATTTCAACAGGCCATTTACCTACAACGAGTTTTTGGTACGGTTCATAATCGTGTACATAACGGTGGTTACACTAATATTCTGTCGCTACTGAATTTGAAAGAACTTCGGGAATTTTTTTCTCCACAGGTAGGTAGTACCATAAAAATGTTCATATTTACAAAGTAATTTTTAATGTTCATAAGTCTGCGATCATTAATGGTTGGTATTTTGGTCTGAAATGACTGGTTTTCAAGCACGCTACTAAAATATTCAACGAAATAAAACTAAGTTTTCTTTGTTGTCGATGCCTAATTTTGTGTGGACTTAGGATCCCCCTATTCATTTTAGTCATTATAGGTATAAGTACTTACGCTATGCTTTATGTGGGTATTGTAATAACTTCGTTTTGCTGTAAGTAGGATAACAGTAAAAATAGTTTCATTCGAATATCAAGGAATCGACGAGAGTACTGCGGCGTAGGGGTTTGCCCCGATTGATGGGAAAGAACTTCGTTTGAAACATCCAATGTTAGAATCGTCATTTCAAATTAAACCTCTTCGTCTTACCGAAGTCTCCACTGATGAAGAATCCAAAAATCTTAAGGCGTTTCGGATTTGAAGTTCCAGGGACATCTGAATAATTTTGCAGTCAAAGTCGTACGTTTGGTACATACTTCCCTAATTAACAAACATGAAACAACACTAAACATCAAAACCATCACTAGGAAACACAACGTGAGCCAAAACTGTGCGATATCCACAAACCAACCCAAGGCAAGTACAATTCAAATACCACGGGCTTCCGGTATCTGCAATAGCACTTGAACGACGTCCTTCCTCCCCCCCCCTCCAAAATACTTTTTTTTTCGAAAGCAATTTTCATCGTGTTTTTGTTTTTACAATCCAAAATCGAATCACAATAATTATAAATATAATTTTTTCCTTATTTATACACATTTAACGCGCGAATGAAACGGCGCTTGCACAGCACATGGAAATATATCTGTTACGTTTACAAATTCAAAAAGAAACTGAACAATTGCCTACCTACAATGTCTTATATGGATGTATTTTTTTTTCTTTCTTTTTTTTTTCATTTAGAAAATGTGCTTTGAAATGTATGAGGTAGACTCACGTTTTGTTCGATTTTTTTTCTTTTTTTTGGGTAGTTTTTATAGTAAAAATTTTTTGTTTAGCTAACACTCAGGGAGATTGTTCACATGTAATAGGAGTTAAGGGGGTTGATAATGCCTCTCGGAAAATATCGAATAACCGTCGCAATACTGGGGATAGGTACGTTTCCCGGATAAGGTATTCACCTGACGTAACGAAATAAATGATCACACCAGATTATAAAAATACGCTTAAAACTCTATATTAACTAAATAAAGTGGTGGCAAGAATAACTATTACCTACAAGCAACATGAGCACATATGCTTAAAACACAAGACGTGCTGCCATCCAACATTTCTGGCCTGGTATGTACCTACGAAAATAAGTAGTCGCTGAAGTTACATTTCAAAATTATAAACGACGAGGTTAGTATGAAGCAGTGAATGACTGATCAAGTGCAATTTCGCTGCATCAAGTGACAGAAACATGAATGCCTACCAGTAAGTTAGATCAATTACCTTCCTCATCCTTCTCTGTCAAAATTAATGGCACCTACAGTAGCCGACACGAAAATAGAGCCACAGCAATCTGCACTGCTGGAGCGTGTTGCGGGTTTAAGTTGCTTGAAAATTGCAGGCGTACTTATCAATAATAATCACATTTTTGTTACATCAGTAACAAAATACTTTGAATACTGTTACTAATTTGAAGTCAGAAATATAGGCAGTCCAAAAAAGTGTTCGAATTTGAACATTTAAAGTTGAAGTCATCAAAAATAGTTTTCATTTTAAAAAATAGCTCAACGTCATGCTGCACGACTGGGACCTTTCCTTCAAATTATTTGTCCATCTTGAGAGGCTGGTCTCAGCCTTTGTGGAATATCGGCTCGGTACCTCCTACTGTCAATCGAGCCTCAGTGAAGTGCAGCGTGATCGATAAACTTAATTGTAGGGAAATCAGTGCTACCTATCAGAGTGTTTTTGCTGCGCACAACGAATTTTGTTAAAAGATAGCAAGCTATAGTCATCTGATTCGAAGTTTATGTCATGGTTATGTTGAATCAACTTAGAAGTTTTTTGTAGTGAACAAAATCACTACAATAACGTCTAAATTGATTCAACATAACCATGAAATAAACCTCGAGAATTATATTCTGAATCACATTTTATATTAACTTTTTGATAAAGCAGAGGAATATTATTCTGATTTTCATCAGCGTAGCACCGAACTCTTAACAACCATTTTTCAATTACTAATTACGAATAAAAGCATTTCTTGAGTCGTGAAATTGAACAATAAAGATTGACAACACCATAATAATGATTTAGGGGACGAACAATTATACTGAGCTGACCCAGGATCGCACTTATTACTTCAAATAAGGTTCGCTCAGATCGAACAGATTTTGGACTGTTAGGGACTAGTTCTAACAGGCCTGGATTTTTTCAAGGACTGTTTGTTGATTGATCCTGCACGTGCGCACTCAATGCTTCTAACGTCAGCTTATATGGAAGGTTACAGTGCTTCAGGTTATCTGTTTGGAATCATCAGCGCCCGTTCGCACAGTTCTGGACTCAATCCTGGACGGTTTTTCCCCTCATTTTCTGAACGCAGTTCCATCCTGGACTGGTCCAGGACTGTCCGTCCGAGCAAACCATAAGAATCCTGCTTCGCGGATTTTCCCCTGCTTCGTTAACGAATGGCTTACAGCTCTAATTGGTAGCGGCTACTATAGTGGAAACATGAATTGATTTGCGTACTGTACAATTTGGATCTTGACACCAACTCGTGTTCAGTGTTCTGCATCTCTCATGAAGGTTTTGGATTGTTTAATATTTTGGTGAGATGTAGTTGTTGTTATAAGGTTCATAATATAAATCACAAGTTATTCACATAAATAAAATCACTGTAGGTTTATCCAATATCCCCGCCATATAAATACAAAAAAAAATAGTCTTGGTAGTATATCGAAGGGGCATCGATTACAAAAAAGAAAACTATCACAGATACACAAATATACAATTTTGCTAGGTAATACCAAATGGAGAGGAGTTGGTGGTAGACTCATCGCTTCTTCCATGGAATGTGAATAACACATTCTCCAAATTCTGTGATGGAAAATAATAAATCTGAAAGAGGAAAAGTAAATACCGCATGGACAAAAAGGGAGGCATTATGAGCCCCCGAGACAAAGGTTCGAGTTTTCAAAAGAGCAAGTTCAATTCAGAGAGAAACGTGAAAGCTATCTAGTTGGCCGGGAGTGATCATCACCGTCTTGCGGAGATGAGGATGACGACGGGCAGGAGGAGGATGAGAGCTGGCGGCAGGAAGTGGAGTTTCACAGCATTGCTCGCTTCGCTGCACTTGCCTGTGGAAAACGGAAAGACTTGTGTTTACGAGAACGTTTGTAACGGCCAAGAAATGTTTGGGGGAAGGTTTCGGTATGCAGTGCATCCTACGTGCGCTGGTGTAGGCACAGCAGCGACTGACAAGAAGAGGCCTACCATGTGCAGGGAGTCAGGGTGCATCTGTCCTGGTTTCCCAGGACATGTTTGCGTTTTGGGGGTGTTCGGTTTGGTCCGCCTCGTTTTTCACCTGTCCTGCAAAGCTTTCTCAAATTCTGACATTAATATTAAAAACAACGTTTTGATATATTCGTGCTAACGCAGACAGTGTGAAGCTCCTTGCACATTTGAAGATCTTTGAAATGCTTGCGAGCTTTTGCCCACAATGTGCATTTAGCGAACTACCATAGACAAAATGAATGTACTAAATGTCTGCTCAACACAAACATCAACGAGGAATGTACACGGGTCGGAATTTGCTGCTTTTTACCTCGGAATCGGATGCAGCACCCTCGAAAACCCCTGAACCCCAATTTTCTGCTCCGAAATCCGAGTAGTTCGGGGGGAATAAGCTGAAGAAAAAAACGCATCACGTCATCTGGTATGTTTCTCCCTCACACTCAGTTAACACGTGCGGGAGCGAGAGAGCAATATATTCCAGATCGTTGCACGATTTTTCCTTTCACTTTTTCACCCACTTCCGTTGTTTTCCTACCCATCATACAGCACCTTTTTGGAAAGCTATCCATTAAGCCCCGTCCACATGTTCGAACCGAAAGGTTCCCGTATCGTCCTTCATGATCCACATTTTGTGGGTATTTTTCCATGACATAAAGGGGTTCGGTTGGCATGTGTGGACAGGTAGTTGCCATCTGGACAGTGGCTCGAACGGTCCCAACGCTACTGAAAGACTGGTTCGTGGGTGATTCGCCAGAATTTCTGGATCACAGTGGTTCGCGATCCATAAGCCAATACAAAAAAAATATTATGTACTGTTTGCGCTTCGAATTAGAATAGCTCGGTTCGGATGTGTGAACGAGGCTTTAGAACTACAATTTGAAATAATAAAAATGGACGTCCACTCCTCAATCTTTAGGTTCCACATGAGAATCCCTTCGGCTACCAATCCTTCAAGCACCTGCCGCCTGCCAGACACGCCGCTGGTCTCCCCATCCCAAGCTTTCTGGACATTCCGTTGAAATCATTTTGGAGGATTACCTACTTCTTTGAGAAACATAAGCTTTAATATAAAAGCTATATTAATATAATAATATAAAGGCTGAAGTCCAAATACAAATACTTTAGTACAACTCTGGTACGTCGCAGGAGAGTATTTTCACGTTGGAGCTTTAAAGCCGGCTTGGTAGTGTTGACGCAGAATAAGTTGGCCTATGAAAGAGCCGTAAAGAAGAAAATTACCTTCTGTACCTCGTTAATTTGGGCCAACATCCTGCGCTAACGCTACCAGGGTGACGTTGTTCTCTCACGCTTTAATGCGTCTCTAGGAGTGAACGAGGAAAGGCTCAGACTTTAGTTGAAAGTATAAAAAGTAGTCCAACGATGTCGACGGAAATATAAAACCAAACACGTTACCTGCGCTCAAATCACTGGTATGGTGACCCTAACTCAGAACAGTTACCTACGTTATATGGACAGGTAAGTTGGAAACTATACTCGGGTATGTACAGACTACAAACCATCATGAAAAACCGTAAGATAAGGAAACCTTGGAAATGAATATGAGCCATATTTACCAATTTCAGTTATGTTGAACGTCCATTCGACGGGAGAGGAAACGGTGCAGGTTTCGGCGACTCTCTGAAGCATGTAGCCTCTAGTTCCAGGAAGGTAAGTGAAAATGAAGCAGTAATGTCTCGAATCTGTAGAGTGGCGGCTGACGGGGGAGCCAACGACATAGGTGGTCGCGTTGTCCCGCCAACTCCCATGGCAAGAGTAAGCTAGAAACATGGAACGTGGCAAAATGTAGTTATTACAATTCAGTAGTGGCGCTGCATACTTATAAGCTTTGGTTTCACATCAGTATATGTTAGCTTCCGTGTAGAGTTATTTATTTATTTATTTATTATTAAATGTACGGGCAAGCCCAATTACAAGCATAAATTAATATACAATCAAGTAGGGTACATACAGTTCTTAAGTGAAAGAAATATAAGATGATACAACTATGGATTTCAATGAATACCTACAGTGAATGAGAATAAAAATCAAAGTCGGGGTAAGAACAAAGGAGGAGATTTGGGGATCGAGGCAATGTCACAAGGGACGATTCGTCAAATAATTTGTGGCTCAAAAAGGCACCAGGAACAGTTGAGGAGCTCGGGCAGAAGGACGGGGCACTAGAAGATGGATCTCTGCCAGCAGCGATGGGCAATTTAACTGGTCGCTGATCAGTTTGTGGAACAGTGCAAGATCAGTGCGGCTACGTCTTCTATCCAGTGGTAACCGATTGCAGATGGCAAGCAACACCGTGTAGTTCTCATCCCTTTGGGGAATTCCCATCTTGAAGGCAATATACCTCTGCACCTATCCAGGCTATTTTTATCAGCTGTGTTGAACGGTGGCCAGATAGGGGAAGCATACGTATCCTTACTAGCATATAATCCTTTTCAAGTACCAGTGCTATACAGATAGTAGGAACCTACCCGCATTCTTGTTGCCAATCTGAACTGGGCAACATTCAGGTGATGACATAATTAATTTTATAAACAACAGATTTCTATTAAAGGTACCCAATTTATATCTATAGGTAAGTATTACCTACCAGCGTTTTTGGAACGTTCATAAGAAAATGCAGCTTCAACTGATGCAACCAGGAATTTGAGAAAACCGAATGAGTCAGAATGACAAAGTACGACTAGCAAGAGAAGGTATTCAGTTAGGTAGGAAGGTAGGCTCCAAGGTGCTAATGCGAGTATTTTTTCTCAGTGGGTCAGGTAAGAACAACAACAAGCAGTCAACTTAATTCATCTTGATTAGAGGTAGGCACTTTTTATTGAATAGGTAGACACCTATGTGCGTACGTTTTGCTAATCTAATGTTAAATACTCGGTATCGAAAGAAAATATTCAAGTGTTCGAAAATGTTCGACCTAAATTACTCATACCAGAAGGTACCAATCACACGTCACTAGGGCATATGAAATACAGACTTCCATGCTTAGCAGATTGTTACCATATGATACTGGTACTACCGGAAGAAGTATCGATACCGTATGCCTTTTAACCCTATGATACTGGTATCGCACCATCCCTTGCCACGACTTCCTGTGTATTATAGTCGACACAGAAATAGACAGCAGGGGTTAAACTTACAGGTGGCCGGGATGTTTCTGCAGTTCGACTGGAACTCCATGGTGTCCCTCTTCTCTGAGTGGCACCCAATGGAGAGGGACTGGAGGGTCGTTTGCTGACGGCACTCAGTCAATGGTGTCGAAATGGAGTCCTCAGACGCGCTGCTGAGTCCAGGGATGGGAGTGTAGCGGCCCTCCAGTGGACATCGACCCACAGGCATACCAGCAGCTGATACCAAACAAAAACGAGGTTCTGATGATAAGACATGAAAAACTCGAGTAAAATGGCATTATATCAACAAATCATAGTAAGGAATACAATATCAACGGTGGGCAAGAGACAACTCGTAACTCCAAAAACACTAACTTACAGGACAGTACACAAAAAACTAATACGACCAACTGAGTGCATCAAATTTGTACAAACATCAGTCCTGTGATCCATCCAATTACTTTCTAGCTTGGTTTATCATATGATTCAATCAATAATGCTTCATTTGGGGGCCAGAATATTCGAGTGGACTAAGGCGGGTTCCTTATCTCGTGAGAGATAAAGGTTCCTGCTGCCTTTCGACGGGAGTTCAAACCTCGGCCAAGTGAAGCCTAAGCAGATCTAAACAAAACAAACTCGATGCCTCGAGATTCATGGCCATATCACACTGAGCAGTTTTTCTGCATTTTTCCCGCATTTCGAACTCGAAACTAGCAAAGAAGAGAAATAAAGAACATGAATGTTGTAGAGGAGTAAAGCTAGGTTCACATGGAGACGCAATTCTGGAGGCAATCCGGCACGTCAACAGGTTTGCCGGTATTTTTGTCGCAGAGGCGTTCACATGGCAGCGGAATCATAACGAAATGCAAACGCAAAAAACAAACAATTGCTCGAACTCGAAACGCCAAAATCAACCACAAATGTCGAATTTCAATATGGCTGAACAACCAAACAGGAGAGGTGTGCGCAGTAACCTCTGTGCAGATCCGGCAACGGATCCGACAGTGGAAAATATCTGGAGATTTTGATATAGTATCCATGACACTGCGTTGCAATAATCCATTTTGCGTTGGCCAATAGCATTGCAGAACGCGTAGCCGTGCCGGACTGCCGTCTGGAATTGCGTCTCCATGTGAACCTTGCTTAAGTGCTGACCTCAAATACAACGCGTTCTGGTGGAATGCAGTTTTATTAGCACTGAAACCGGTGTCAGGTTAGGGCTTGAAATATTGAAGCAACGTTAGCATGGAGCATTCATCATCTCAGAGTAACAGAAGGAAGAAAATAAACAGAAGAATCACTCAGTCTTGAGTATCACTGAATAACAGAAGAATATCTATAAATGGGGAATATTATTCCTTTTTTGTTGCAAAAAAATATTCTGAACTCCTGGAAAAATGGTAGTTAGAAGCCTGTTTTCAAAAATGAGCGAAATTTTTTAAATGAGGGTGATTTAAAGAAAAATGCGGTAAGAAATGACGTATCAGGTCTATTGACATCTGACTGGCTGTTGGCCCAAGGAGGCGGAGCTGAGCTACTGAGGCGAAGGTTGTCAGTGCTGCCAACAACCCAACATTAGAAATGGCAAACCTGACTATCAACCTTCAAGAACCTTTTGGTGTGACTTTTTGTGAACCCTCTCTCAGTTTAATTATGAAGACATGTTTTTCAATTTGCTTATAAATTCGCAGTTCCATATATATCCTTCCACTGCGGTTTCGCACATCGTTTAAAGTGATGCACCAGCGCTCTAAGCGGGATTTGAGTTGAACTATTCGATTTACCTGACACGTCATTTCTAGCAGGAACTCAGAAATTCAAATTTCACACTTGTTTTCTGCCTAGACTTGTCGACATAAATCCCTAATTATGTTATCAGTAAGTGTTAATTTCCATTGTTGAACAGAATTTGGCACAAAAAAGGAGAATTTGTAACTCATGAAAATTGCCCACTCTCAAATCTCGGAAATGGAGAAGGTGACAACAGGGTTACCAACAGAGTTTATTGTTACCTTCCCAAGGGTTACGTTTTAGCATTTTTTCTTGAAGAAAATGGTGTCGGGAAAATGGTGGTGGAGAAAAACTGATCTTGTCCTAAATATGCTGAAAAAATCCAGTTATTCCACTTCACGATCGGGAACAAGAAAATGCGGGGAAAATGAGTAACAACTGCCGAAATCTAAGTCAGGTAACACAAACTTGGAAAAAAAGCTTTATTCACAATCAAGTTGATTTATGGACGGGATGGATATTTCAAATTATTGGTCAAAAATGGGCTATTCAAGGGGCATGAAAACTCCACTGAAAATCAGGGTGACATACGATATGTCCAGGTAAAAACACACAGACAGAGATACATACCATGGGTTTGTGACATCTGGAGAGACAAACCCTAACTCTCAAGCATTCACTAGACAATGAATTATACATCTCAAATAATTGTTCCTATTTACATGGGAATCGGCCTAGTGCATGCTCATATATTACATATGAATAAAATGTAACATCAGAACCACTAGAAAACCCCCAAACGAGTCCATTGGTAGAAAAACCTCATTATGGTAATTTTTACGGATTGTCTCTTCCCCACCGTCGATCTGTTACGGGATTGCGAGCAGTAAGTACGGCTTACAAGGATGAAAGTACCTCTGTAAGTACGGCTTACTAAGGATGAAAATGTTGAACACTGAAACTGTTGTGTTGAATTCAAATTTAGCCATGTTTCTGGCGATGAGGAAGCTCGTAACATCGCCATCCGCTGTAGGTGTTTCAACTGACGTCAGGTAAGAGTAAATAAAATGTGAGAAAACAAACAATTTACTTACTTATCATTGTAATTGTATTTGCAGGGGACATTTCATCATTGGCGCAAGAACCAGCTTCCGAAGGGTCATTGAATAGAACTGAAAATGAAAAAATGAAACAATTGTTCGAGACGTTTGACTATTCAAAAACCTACAGAATATGTAATTAATAAGGTACCTACTGATAATAATTAGGTAGGCATAAGTAGGTGTTCATTCAAGACTTCTACAAGATTTATGCGTAACTAACACGTAATTAAATGAAAATACGTACCAGATTGTTGCATTTGTATAACGTGGTTATCTCTCCGATAGAATGCCATGCACCTGTAGCCATTGTCGCTGTGAAAAGTCGAAAAACAGTATAATTTGGTACCAAGATACAGGGGCGGATCCAGAATTTTTTTCCGGAGGGGGTCACAGGGTAGAACAATATAAAAAATAACAAAAAAACCAAACGAACAATACAAACCGAATTTTCAACCTTATGCCTAAACTCGTCCAATTTGTCTACTTACAAAATTAATTGTATTTTATTTATAAAATTCATTGTTTATGTACAAAATATTTTTCAATATCTATTAATTATTTAACTGATAAATGTATTTGTTTTCACTTTTCTTCTAAAAAAGTGTCCTAATGTGTTTTCAAACAAATTGGCGCATTTTATGGCAGCGTAGCTAACTTCAGAGTTTGCAAATCAAAACATTGAAACCACAACAATCTATTGTTGATCTCAGTGAATTCAGTATAGTTTTTACTGAATTTGGCAGGAAAGAAAACGAGAACGAAACAACTATAAAAGAAGACAGACTCACTGGGCTTGCATTGTTACACATTCATCGCGACATCGAATTGGACATCGATGCGATAATCAACAGATTTGCGAAAAAAAATAGAAAATTAGATTTTGTGTTATAAATGATCGTCCCAGTTGGAACTTGTACAAATGTAAACAAATCACAAGTGTTGCTACAAACCAAATACAGAAAAAAATCAGTATTCTATAAAAAGTTTAATCGTAATTATTGTTATATTTTGTTTCCAATGTTTTAAGTTGACAATATGGTAAGTTGACTTTGGTCGTTTGGTTTGTTTCTGGTTTTTGATTTCACAAAAACTGGGTTCGTTTTCGTTTGGTTTTTTTGTTTTCGGGTTTGTGAACAATTCGTTCAGCTCTGCTTTTTTGAAATGCAGTCTGATTCTGGGGGGGGGGGGGGGGGGGGGTGTCATGACCCCTGTGACCCCCCCCTTGGATCCGCGCCTGCCAAGATATAATTACCTAATATACCTACTTCCTACTATCGTATGTTACACGAAAGTCTATAGGAGTAACGGTTTCTTCAGCCTTTTAGATATGCTGATTACAACTGATTCAAAGGTCAGTGCAGTAGGTACTATATCACCTTCCTCATCTCATTATTAGGGATAGTATTTTTATGTATTTAAAAATACGAAATATGTAAATAAATTATGAATTTTTTTGAAATATGCTTAAAATATGTGAAATGTATAAAATATTTTCTGAAATACGTAAAAATGGGTAAAAATTTTGAAGTCAAAATAAACTGAGAAAATAAGTAATACCTACCTACTAATATTTATTTATTTACAGAAAACTAAATTTAAAAAACTTTTAAAAATATCATTCGGAACTAACGTCAGCTGCTTAGCAGTCAATTAGTGTATTCTAGTGTGAATTTCGCGTATTTCTCACTAAAAAACAGAGTGTCCAAGCCAAAGTGAGTTTCAACAATGAACAATACTGTTTACACAGCTCCCGACAACCATCCGCAAATGGCGATGTTCTTCAAAACGTTGAAAAACAGTTGAAATTGAAAAATAGGGGTATCATTTAATGAAATATTTGAAAATACATCTTTCAATCAATGAAATATTTGAAAAATGTCTTTCAATCAATGAAATATTTGAAAATATGTCATCTTTCAATCAATGAAACATTTGAA
This sequence comes from Leptopterna dolabrata, assembly GCA_954871275.1. Taxonomy (NCBI): domain Eukaryota; kingdom Metazoa; phylum Arthropoda; class Insecta; order Hemiptera; family Miridae; genus Leptopterna; species Leptopterna dolabrata. The sequence goes on from OX940979.1 coordinate 12,729,479, forward strand.
AATACGTCTTTCAATCAATGAAACATTTTAAAATATGTATTAATAGCGGAATATTTGAAATTAAAGTAAGTTAAAACGGTTCAAAAAGTGTCAGTACGAACACATTCATTTGAAAATCACGGATACATAGCCTAGAAAAACTATGTGAATACATACGAATCCTATCCCTACTCATTATGTACCTACCCCATAACATGATCAATCCGGTCACCATCAGATTCGTGTACTCGCACTCTACGGAATACCATTAGACCCAAATTAAAAGCTGAGGAAAATCAACTTACTTCATAATTACTTCCTTATCTTGTATTTTTATACTACAACATATGAAGAGGTCCGGCGCAAAACAGACTTTCCCACACAAATTGTTATTGTTGGTTATTAACAATAAACATTTTTCGAAGTTTTAAAGCTATACATACCTATTAATTTTTTCTTCTAAATTCGCATGTTTTTCTTTAGATCGGCCCTGTACAGAGGAAGTAAATAGAGGAATCTCTCATTTTTGAGATATTCAACAATTTAGTATTGCTAAAGTCGGTTTTGCACAGACATGGCTGGAGGAAGTCGGTTCTGCACCAGCATTCCGCTCACTAAGACAGTTTTACACCGAACGTACGGATAAAGTGATTTTGTGAACTGGACATCATTTCTATTACTTTTACCTCTGAAATCATCCAAAATACACAAAAAGCCTTCTGCTTTAACTCAGAAACTGCTCTGACCCCTTCCTCCAACTATGAAAAATGGCCCTGGACAGAAACATTATCCTATAAACACTGATGCCGCTCACTGATTGCAGAAAGTCAGTTTTGGCCCTGAACTCCAACGTATGACAGGTTTTGTGTCTCTTTTTCCCCTCGTTTACCGATATTGCAGGATGCGTGACAGCCAGAACCAAATAAGCGTGTCCCAACTGAGATCATGCCATGAAGGTCCTTCGAAAACTGCAGCTCTGCATGCGGGCCTACACAAGTTGTTGCAAAGAATGACTAGCAAGGATTCATCAGAATTGAGTAAACGTAGCTTACCAGCCTGACACGACATGTACGACGATTTTGGCGACGTTGTGCTGCTTCTGGTTGATGATTTGATGACAGACGAGTTTGATTTCAGTTTTGCTGTCGACGGAGCGAGAGGTGATGCGAAGACTCGCGTTTTTATGGGAGAAATGAAAACTGTGGCTGTAATCCAGACTGCGCCAGTGCGTGTGCTGAGTTACCCATTGAGGGAATTTGCATCGGTTGTGAGTCGTTTCTGGAAACCATAAAGCCCCTTGTTAGAATGAATAGATAGTAAACTTACAGTACAAGCTTGTATTTAGTAAAGCTTGGAGTATTTGTACTAAACTGAATGCTGCTGTTCCAGTAGGTCGAAAGTCAGATTTACAAATTCTAATAGAAATAGGTATGTGATTGAGCAGTCTTGTAGAGATCAAGGATTGTGAAGACTGTGACGACCTGGGTTTTGTGGTAGGTAGGAGTTTTGGAAGAGAAAAGGTGCAGTTGATCGAGGAGGTGTGAGCGGAGTGTGAGAGCGTATCCGTGCGGTTTTCACCTCCCTGAATGCATCTCTAGGGTAGGAAAATATCCGCCCGGTTTTCACCTTGTTGGACGTTGGAATAAGGAAATATCCGTCCGGTTTTCACCATGTTGGATATCGGAAAAACACTCGTTGCAGTAGTCTAATAATGTAGTAAATGAATTTAGTAAATAACCTTATAGAAAATAATTTACGCTTTGCGGACATGTAACTCATTAACAATGTCTAATCATGTAGTAAATATGTAGTAGTTCAATAATGTAGTAGTCTAATAATGCGGTAAATATATTATGTAGTAGGCTAATAATGTAGTAGTTTAATAATGTAGTAAATAAATGTAGTAAATATGCAGTATTCTATTAATGTAGTAAATATAATAATTAGTAAATAACCTTATAGAAAATAATTAAAGCTTTGCTGACATATAACTCATTCCTGGAAGCCGATAACGATGTCTCATAATTTAGTAAATATGTAGTAATCTAATAATGTAGTAGCCAATATGTAGTAAATATGCAGTAGCCTAATAATGCAGTAAATATGCAGTAGTCTAATAATGTAATAAATAAATGTAGTAAATAACCTTGTCGTGGTCCCCCTCAAACCTCTACATGTACCACTCCTATGTAATATAGAAAGATTTAACAAATAAATGAAGGGAACGACGAGCCAGGTGACGCCAAGGGAGAAGGGCCCCATCCATCAACGGCCATCGCCCTCAACCGTCATAACGGCCGATTGTGGACGGGGGACGGGTGGAAAGGGGCCTTTATAAGCAAACCTACTAGCCCAGCTCGTCATTCGACCGATCACACACTTACATGCAATTACTCTTTTACACACACCTCACACCTCGCTATACTTTGGTGTCCGCTGTGGTTCATCCACGGGACGTCTTCCTCTCCTTCCTCTAGCACTCGCTGTGTTCCATCTGCGGGGTGCTAACACAAGACTCCTAAGGAGCACCTAATACTCGCTGTAGTTCATCCGTGGGATATTAGTTCCCTTCCTCTCTCTTTCATCTAGCACTCGCTGTGGTGAGCTCCGCTGGGTGCTAAAAAAAAGACTCCTAAGGTGCACCTAATACTCGCTGTGGTTCATCCGTGGAGTGCTTCCCTCTAAGAATACTCACTTTGGTTCATCCGCGGGGTATTAGTTCCCCTCCTCTCTCTTTCATCTAGCACTCGCTGTGGTGAGCTCCGCGGGGTGCTAGCAAAAGACTCCTAAGGAGCATCTAATACTCGCTGGGGTTCATCCGCGGGGTGCTAGCAAAAGACTCCTAAGGAGCACCTAATACTACTTGCTATGGTATATCCTTGGGGTATTAGTACTAGGTTCCTTCCCATCCAGTCATACCCTACCATAGGTCACAGAACAAACCTTATAGAAAATAATTTACGCTTTGCGGACATATAATCATCTCTGACCAAACTGAGATACCTCTGGTGAGTTTGAAGGTACGAGAGCCATCGACGGGGGAGACCATCCCGCTGCATGTGGCCTCCCCGCTTTGTGCAACCTCGTAGATGTGGCTCTCAGGGCGATGGTACACGAAGCAACGGTAACGTTCTTCATCCGTTGTCGCGATCTTGTGGTGCAGCCTGCCCACCAGGTAGTGGTTCGAGCTTTCTTTCCAGGTTCCCAGGCATTCCAACTCCTCGACTGAAACAGCGTAGTTTGTTTGTTAATGATGGCAGGTCATGAATTGAAATGTATGAATTGGGCCACAAAATGAGAAAACGCTGTCAATTATTACACAACGGTTTAATATTTTCCTGTCTTGATACCTCTTCTGCGTAGACCACTGAATTCATGTTAGCGTGAGACCGTGATTAGTAGGGTCGTTACTACTTACCCACGCACTCACACACATATGAAGAAAATCCCACCCAGTTAAACCGTAAATAATGAATTGAGGTACCTTAAGGTTAACTCAACGAATTCAGTGTTTATTTTTCTTCATCAAAAATCCAGCCAGATTTGAGGTGTATGCTCTCCAACGTTCTGCAATTACAGTTACATAAATATGCATTTTTCTACCGCCCCCATCAAGTTCAAGTTAAAAAAGTACCTATAAACAAAATCCAAAATAACCACCACTCTTCTAATGAAATAATATCAAGGAACAAACAACTCGATTTCGTAAAACCACGCGTGATTCTGATTATAACCAGCTGACTCCTATCAGTGATATGGGCTGGATGTTTACCTGTGATTCACACTCATGTTGACGTCAGGGCCTTACCGTGACCGAACAGCCGGATGCACAATGCTCGAGATGATCTCAAACAATTCTCCTACAAACCGAATTTCATTGATTTTGGTTCATGCTAACTAAGAAAACTGACGAGTACGGGGGACGGAGAGAAATTTTTTAAATTCCATTTTCGGATTCTACGTACCTTGACACGCAAACCATCAAAGTTTGAGGGGTGGGTTTTAAAACATTTTTTCGTGCTTGATTATAAAAAGGTTCATTATTGATAATAAACCTAAACCCGTTTTGGGGAGTCAATTAGTTCTAATTTGATAGTAAACAGGGCAAACGGTACATCAAGATGTTGGGGCGGTTCTCCAGGTCACCAGTGCCTCAGTAAATATGTAAGTAAAATGGCACCTGTACTCTAAGATAGGCCTGGGGAGACGCCAGTGGAAACAGATGCTCATCTAAATGTCTGAAAAGCATCTGATGAACCTGCTGAACTTACTGGAACGGGACTATTTCAACAGTTAAGTAGGCCAACTAAATCTAGAACCTAGTGGAGTTTGATGTCGTCAATTCAATATAAGGTGCCTCGTACTTCTGTATTTGTACACTCACAAGGGGAGGTGAAGGCAGTGACTTAGGTTATCGAGTTAGCCAGTTTCCTACACCACGGCCCCGCGCAAAAGGTTTCCCAACCCCAACGCTGCCTGAACAAAAAAAAAAAAAAAAAAAAACTTTTACCCCAATTCCAAACTCCCCTTTTTACTTATCAGGCGGAACTTGCGAATTTCCGTGTTAGTGTAAATGAAACCCAAACAACTACACTTATTCAATGAAAATCAAAATCGAGTTGCTCCGCCCTTTCCGCCCGAATGATGTCCCTTTTCGTGTTTCCAACGGAAAGTCGGTGTATTTAATTGGCGTCTTCATCAAGCCATTAGTTATTCCCCCTGGCTTGAGAAATGCGATTCAATCGATTTCAGCCGCTCCGCGCAGATCCTCATCTCTGCCTGGCCAGGGGTTGTCAGAGCTGTCAAAATAAGCTGTATCCAATTTCCAGAAAGTATTGATTCATCTTCGTGAACGAGGGTGTTTGGAGTCTGACAGAGCTGAACAACAAGATAATTGCTTTGCACGTTATGAGCTCCGGACCACTGTTCGGTGTTGTCTGAATTAACTAGGTACTCCCTTGAAACGCCTGGCTTACAACAGCCGAAGAAACGCAAGCGTAATAATCAAGAAGCAATAAGTTAGGCAGACGGGAATACGCAAATTTTATTATGTCGTGTTGACCAAAAACCTTCAAAAAAGCTGCAAATTATTACAGAACGGTTTATTATTTACCTGTTATAGATGGTCCTTCTGCGCAGATGTTCACTGTTCTCTGTGGTCAATACTTACCCGCGAGCTCCCCCGAGGAAAGCCCTAAATCGAGTACTACAGCCGGCCCGGGAATTACAGTATCAACAAATGCGCAGGATTCAATATTTCAATAATTAATTATTTGTTGTTGTAGTGGTATCCTCCCAGAATCACTCCTTGTACATTTATTATCAGATCTCGCAATAAACCAAGGAATGGAGCGGCAGACGCAGGAGACCCGGAGGACCTGGTGGGGATCCCCGCCATCCTCCACCAGTATGGAGGATGGAGGGAGATAGTCCCAGGGACTATAAAAACTCGGCTCCTTCGCCTTCCAACTCATTCTACGCTCTCCTTAAGTCGCTGACTTATCTCTCTCACCTCGCTCCTCCTCTCTCCTTCTCGTAAAAGATCCCAGAGTGGTGTGTACCTTCTGGGTCGTAACCACTGGGCAAACTTCCATGCTCCCTAAAAGATCCCAGAGTGGTGTGTGCCTTCTAGGTCGTAACCACTAGGCATATTCCTCCTAACATCTCAGTGGTGGACACCCTTTGGGTGGTAACCAGGGGCGTTAGGTCTTCCTGAGGCTTCAGTGGTGGACACCTTCTAGGTGGTAACCAGAGGCGTCGGGTACACTACCTCTTCCTACCTCGCCCCTCGCCTATGCATCCACCACAGTTGTTATTCTTGAAGCATAACGTTTGTTCACGTTACATAAGTACCTATCAACAAAATCCGAAAGAGATTATTGTTTCATTCTTCAAATGAAATAATATCACAGAACAACCTTCATACAGCTATCCGTGAAAACAATCAGATGTTCCCTGATTAGTACATCAACAATTTCTCTTTACAACTTCATTATTTGTGTTTCTTTTTGCATTTTAACTACGGTTTGAAATCATTTTAGAAACATTTAAACGTGATTTAGGTAGGTACCCAGTAACGAGTACGGGGATAGGTAATAAGCTACGGAGGGTCTGCGATCTACGTAATATGTATAGAATAGTACACATATTACATATATTATAGGGTGTAGCAAAAGTCGGTATCTTTTTGATTTTCCCATAACTTTATTAAAAATAGGTATATTTACATAATATTTTCATCATTATGTAGGTTAACATCTCCGATTTAGGTATGGAAGATAATATCCGACATACGGCCACCCCTAGCCCGATGACACGCGTCCACTCGCTCCAAGAAAAAAAAATTAAGAAATTTTGCAAGACTCGCCCGCAGAGCAGCTGGTCAACATCGGCGATCTTCTCCCGGATTTCTTCCTTCAGTTCTTCGACGGTCCTGGGATTATTCTCGTAGACCTTGGACTTTATGTAACCCCAAAGGAAGAAATCCAAAGGAGTTAGGTCACAAGATTTGGGAGGCCAGTTCTGAGTCCCGTTTTGAAAAGTTTCGCGCAATAAACCCATTGTCGCCCTTGAAGTGTGGCAAGCTGCGCCGTCTTGCTGGAACCAAATGCTGTCAGTGTCGGCGTCAGATTGTTCCAATTTAGTGATTCAAAAATCTGTTAGCATTTGTCTGTACCGTTCCCCATTGACGTTGACAGCATTTGGCCCAATAACTCCGCCGCTCCAAAATCCATACCACACTGCCACTCTTTGTGGATGCAATTGGTGTTCCTGTGTCTCCTGAGGGTTTTCCAATCCCCAGAACCTACAGTTTTGCTTGTTTACAAAACCACTTGAATGCAAGTGAATGAAAATCCGGATCATTGCGTTTCATGGCCCTGAACCATTCGACAAACCCACAGCGTTTGGCGTTGTCGGTTGGTTTCAATTACTGAACAAGTTGAATTTTGTAAGGAAGCAGGTGTAAATCCTGTTTCAGAATACGATGAACAGTCCTGGGTGAGATACCCAGTTGCTGAGCACGTCTACAAACAGATTTAGTCGGGCTTGCCAAGACGTTACCAAACATGACCTCCTTGCTAATTTCGCTTCGACTTTCGCGAGGACGTCCACTGCGTTTTTGATCAAGTAAAGATCCTGTGGCCTCAAATTTTCTTACGCGCACAGCGGTGGGTCGTATAGGGAAGCACCTGCTGCTGCAGGTCTTCCCTATACGACCCATCACTTCGCGAAGTTTGCGCACGGTCACAGCAACAATTTCACCAGACAGGTAGGTTAGAGAGTTCCTAAAGACTAAAGTCGGGAAGATGTGTTCGGATTTATCTCAACTGCGCATGCGCGTCGCCCAAGTTCAAACTTATTTCCTTAAGTTCGACTTATTCGGCCTTATACATAAGGCGCGTTATCTCCCAGGGCACAAACTTTAGGAATCGTCTTTAACCTTACTCAGGGGTAACAGTGCACAGCTTTTTGCCGCGTTTTGTCGTTTTTTTTAACGCGTCATGTGTCGTCGGTCCTCGCCATCGCCAGCGTCTTTCAAAGAATTTGCTAGATTGTTGCGATATCAACTTAGGATAAAAAAGTGAGTATACCTACTGAAGCTGAATGGATTTCGCGTTGTGCTAAGTTAAGTGACGTTACTTTTTAATTCACTCCTACCCCCACCACTTCTGTCAAACCGGACTTATTGGTTAGCATCTTAACTGCATCTTAGCATCCATCCTTAACATCTTAACATCCTTAACAACCTTAACATCCTTAACATTGGTTAGCATCTTAACATCCTTAACTGCAACTAGCATCTTAGCATCCAAAGTTAGCATCTTAGCTGCTCGCCTTAGATGTGGCCAAAAGATATGGCCGTTCCCTAATGAACTTATCTCTTAGGAACTCTCTAATGAGTTTTGATTACCAACAAACGTTGCTCCATAGTTAAGGTTGCCATCGTCACTGGAATGTTTTTCACGAATTTTATCAAATCGGAGTGATAAGACTATGGAAAACTGATAGCAACAATGGTACCAACCGGCCCGCAAAAAAATACCGTACAAATTAAAAAGATACCGACTTTTGCTACACCCTATAGAAGGGTTATCTATATAGAGAGCTGTGATATGTAACAGAAGGGTGTTCTGTACAAAATAATAAACCGTTGTGCAGGGATTTGCAGCGTTTTTGAGCTTGTCGTGGTTCAAAAACTATCTGGCAAATAGAAAGCAGGTTGATGTCGACTCGGTTACCAGCCAGGAGATAGCAAACAACTGCGGAATAATACAAGGCACCTTGTTCCTTGTGTAACAAGGAACAAGGAAAATCCGTCCAACAGTTGTAGAACCTCCTCTTTGCCGATGGCACTACCTTGCTGATTACGGGCGAATCATGGGATGACGTTTATTCCAAGACATATAACAATCTGAAATCTTGGTTAGACAGCAATCTCCTAACTTTAAACTCCAGCAAAACAAAATACATGGAATTCGGCACAAGAGACCAAGATGAAAGACAAATTGTGATCCACAAGTGCACAGATTTTTACTGTTGTGACTGTTTGCCGATTGAGTTGGTAAGTAGCCAGAAATATTTGGGGGTCGTTCTGGATGAAATATAACGAAATAAACTCAGGAAATTCACAACTGTATTTTACAGAGTGAGAAATGTTCTGCCGGAGAAGAAATTGAAATTAATACATGACACCATGTTCCAATCGGTGCTCCAATACAGTATTCATGTTTGGGGATCGGCCACGACCAGCATTCTCTCAAGCATTATAACACTCCAAAAAGCGGTGTTAAAAGCTCGTTTCGGTCTCCCACGAAGATTTCCATCCGAAAAATTATACCAACCTTCCATAACTTTCACACTAGAACAACTTTTTTGCAAGAACCTTCTAATGTCCTACCAAAAACATCCATGCTATCTCCCACGAACACCACACGAGATATGAATTGCTAGGAAATGCCATCAATCCCAGAGCCCGAATTCAGTTGACCACACGTAGCCCGATGTATATGCTACCTATAGTGCACAGGTACCTTGATCATGACCTAAAAAAACCCCAAAGCTATTCCAGATCAACATACAAAACGAAGGTATTTTCATTCCTCATAAAGCATGGTCCAAGTGCGATATGCAGCTTCACGGCCAGCCGATATGTATAACATGTTCCGATCCAGCCGTAAGAATGTATCTATGTACAGGTATCTACAGTTAGTTTTCCTTTTCCTTTTATACGCACTGAGGTCCTTTCACATCCTTCGGCGGCGGACAACAACACCCCCTTTAGCGATACAGACTCCAGACTAGTGCTAAGGGGTTATTGACACCACACACTCAATTTTTTTTTAAATTTGAGTATCTAGAAGTTGTACCTCTATTTCTTTGTCTTTAAGTATTTCGTTCATTTACACAATTTTGTCAATAAAATCCATTCTCTCTCTCTCTCTCTCTCTCTCTCTCTCTCTCTCTCTCTCTCTCTCTAATCCAATAATTGCTCAGGAGTCCCGCAAGGGTCCGTGCTGGGCCCTTTGCTCTTTATATGCTTCATTAACAAATTGTCCGATCAGCTTTCACACACCAATCACCACTTTTATGCTGATGATTTATTTATTTATAAAGCATGTGATCCAAATAAAATAGTTGAGACAATTGAGCTCGTAAATCGTGATGTCAACAGTGTTACCTCTTGGGCAGCCCAGAATGATCTTAAAATTAACCCAGCAAAGACCAAAGTAGTGTTGACTGGTAGTCCTTTCTACATAAATAGAGTTGATTTTGATTCACTTCCCAAAATAAGAATAAATAATGACTACATCAGCTACTCTGATTCATTTAAATACCTTGGCATCTCTTTCTGCAACAAACTATCATGGGGCCTTTGGTCACCAATATGTCCAACAAAATCTTCGGTACTCTAGCAAGGGTCAAGAGAGTGGGGGATTCGCTGCCAAGAAATGCAAGAACGAATGTCATGCGATCCTTGGTCTTCCCAATAGTTGACTATTGTTGTGTGGCTTATATGAATCTTGATAGCACCCTCAACAGCAGACTACAGTTAGCCATAAATGCCTGTGTGCGTTTCATATTCCAAATCCCCCGTCACTTCCATATCACTCAATATTTCAAAAAACTTGGATGGATGAAGCTGATGAGTCGTCGTCAATATTTCATTGGGATCTTTATGTTCAGTGTTTTCAATAATAAAGTGCCTGATTATATAAGGAATATTTTTACCAAGAGATGTGACATCCAAAGTAGACAAGGGCGGGGGGTTGAACATGACTTTGTTATACCCCAACATCGTACAGAAATATTTGGCTCCACGCTTGCTGTAGAGGGTGTGCGTTTCTGGAACAAGCTCCCTCAGAACATTAAAACATGTAGGTCACTCTCTTTGTTTAAAAGAAATTTGAAATAGTTTCTTGAAGCTGCAACAGACTGATGATGTGGGTCTTTTGTGTAGTCAGTCCCTGATTTTTGGAACAATAGGTCATATTGTATGTATATCTACATTCAAAGTGTGCATTTAATTTACATCTAAACAAATCTATGAACCTCTGATTTTATTTTCTCAGCGCTCAACCTATAGGAAGGCATTTTCTATTTCAGAAGTAACTTTATTTTATTTTTGTTTTTATAATACTATTGGAATATTTCTTGAGACTGGCATTGCTCTGGTTATCTTATATCGCCTAACTCATGTAGTCCTCAGAGGACAGGACTTGTCCATTTTGTCCTAGGACTTATACATAAGAAGTGTAAATTGTTTTTAATCTAAATAAACGTCAATCTCTCTCTCTCTCAACTCATTTTCGAAAAAAAGCGGCAATCCCCCTTTTCCCCTCTTCATTTGCACGAATGTAGCAGTTACCTGCAGCTTCCGTCCCAGGAACGTCCGGGCAGGCCTGGAACTTGAAGACGAGGCGGGTGTCGTCCGTGCAGGACTCGGCCTTCGACGGCGGCTCACCTTCTTTGCCGCCGCAGTCACCGTGTCCCTTGTTGTAGACGACGGAGAAGGGCGGGTTCTTGAAAGGGCAGGTCACGGGTTTGGCGCCCACCCGGAACATGGAGAAAAGAGGGGCGTCACCGTTGATGCTGCTGCACAGGTACTCCAGATTTATCCCATTCTTGTCACTTTCACAGTAAGCTGCAACAATAAGACAAATGTTAAAACTTTTGGTTTATTATTCTGTGAATAATACACCTATGTAATCGCTCAGCAAAAAGTTTTTGTAACACCCCTTCAAAATTTGTTCTTTTACGTTTCAAGGTGAGTAGATTCCAAAACGCTGCAAAGTCCTTGTCACATGGGTTTATTATTCTGTCGGACATACCTACAGAAATACTGGCTGTTAATTTATTGTTTCTTTCATGTGCAATAATTGGCATAAATAAAAACGGAGTTATAATATAACAAAGTCTATTTCCACGAAAACAATGAATACAAAGTTAAATCGATTTCGACGGTTAGGTCATCATCAGTAACAAACATGAACTGAAGGTACATCGCAAAAACACAGCTTATGTAGTTACAGAACTTGAATCCTATAGGTCGAGAAAGTGAAAGGTATTATCCAATCAGATTGAAACAGGTAATAGTGGAGGGAGAACTTGAATCCTAGTGGCTCAGAAAAGTGAAAGGGACTGGGAGGATCAACAAATGCCAATCAAGGCAGACAAAGTGAAAGGGAGCTCAAACAGTGGTGAGGCTAACATTGTGAAGGGGGGGGGGGGGGGGGGGACCAAGCTATTGCAGGACTGAACCTATCAACGGTGAAACATGTTGAGGGACCACCTCATTCAGACATTTACCAGACCTATCACTCTTAAGAATTTCGAACCTTTCAAGTACATCCAACATACCTCCCTTTGGGCAAAAATGAGGAAATTCTACATACTGTCTATTTGTTAAATCAAAACTAAAGTCATGATTGGATTCACTCAGGTGACTTGCGAAAGCAGAATCACCTTTGCTATCCCTGAAATCCTTTTCATGTTCTTTTATTCTTTCTCTAAACTTCCTTCCAGTTTGACCACAATACTCAAGCCCACAAGAACATTTCAGCTTATAAATGTTATCATCTAGAGGTTTTAAAGTGGGGTTTAAAAATAAAAATAATCTCAAAGCTTCGTTGGGTTCTGTTAAAGATAAGATTATGGTTCAGGATAAAAGTGGGGTTTATAAGCTGAAATGTTCTTGTGGGCTTGAGTATTGTGGTCAAACTGGAAGGAAGTTTAGGGAAAGAATAAAAGAACATGAAAAGGATTTCAGGGATAGCAAAGGTGATTCTGCTTTCGCAAGTCACCTGAGTGAATCCAATCATGACTTTAGTTTTGATTTAACAAATAGACAGTATGTAGAATTTCCTCATTTTTGCCCAAAGGGAGGTATGTTGGATGTACTTGAAAGGTTCGAAATTCTTAAGAGTGATAGGTCTGGTAAATGTCTGAATGAGGTGGTCCCTCAACATGTTTCACCGTTGATAGGTTCATTCCTGCAATAGCTTGGTCCCCCCCCCCCCCCCCCCCCCTTCATAATGTTACCCTCACCACTGTTTGAGCTCCCTTTCACTTTGTCTGCCTTGATTGGCATTTGTTGATCCTCCCAGTCCCTTTCACTTTTCTGAGCCACTAGGATTCAAGTTCTCCCTCCACTATTACCTGTTTCAATCTGATTGGATAATACCTTTCACTTTCTCGACCTATAGGATTCAAGTTCTGTAACTACATAAGCTGTGTTTTTGCGATGTACCTTCAGTTCATGTTTGTTACTGATGATGACCTAACCGTCGAAATCGATTTAACTTTGTATTCATTGTTTTCGTGGAAATGGACTTTGTTATATTATAACTCCGTTTTTATTAAAATGGGTTTCCACAACTTCGTCGCGAGTGATTTAATTCGTATAATTGGCATAGCTATTTCTGATGGTTTCCACCAATTCTGGTCCCCAAAACACGAATTAGGTCCGATTTTTTTTAAAATTTTATCTTTGATTGTTGGTAGGGCCATTTAATCGTCTTGATACACGCGTTGACACTTTTTCTAGTGTTATTATACAACTCGATGGTGATTTTACACGATTTTTCAGGTTTTTCACTAATAAAAAATGAATTTTGGGAGCTGAACATTTGGTAGAACCTCGATTTTCCCCTCTTTGGTCAAAATCGACTTCATATTCGGTCTTCTCGTCCCCAAAAAACATGGAAAACGAATCTTCAAAAGCTCATGTTACTAACATGTTGCTACAACGCAAAAAGTACCTATTTTTACACACATTTTCACTCATAACACCCCTGGGTATATTCCGATCGGGCTGCAAAGTTTCGGGACACAACTAGGGCCCAAATGGAGCATGTGTGCGAAAGAACGATTTTTTTGACCGAAAATGAAGCCGGTACACGTGATACGGCGGACGGACATTGCATTTTTGGAATCTACGCACCTTGAAACGGAAAAGAAAAAATTTTGAGTGGGTGTCATAAAAATTTTTTGCTGAGCGAATACATAGGTGTATTATTCACAGAATAATAAACCAAAATGCAATGTTCGCCCGCCGTATCACGTGTACCGGCTTCATTTTCGGTCTAAAAAATTCGTTCTTTCGCACACATGCTCCATTTGGGCCCTAGTTGTGGGCCAAAACTTTGCAGCCCGATCGGAATATACCCAGGGGTGTTATGAGTGAAAATGGGTAGAAAAAGAAGCACTTTTTGTGTTTTAGTAACATGAGCGTTTGAGGTATCGTTTCCCATGTTTTTTGGGGCAAGAAGACCGAATGTGAAGTCGATTTTGACCAAAGAGTGGAAAACTGAGGTTCTTCCAATGGTTCTGCTCTCAAAATCGATTTTGTGTGAGTCAGAAACCTGGGAAATTGTCTGAAATCACCATCAATTTGTATAATAACACTAGAAAAAGTGTCAACAGGTGAATCAAGACAATTAAATGGCACTACCGGTGATCAAAGATAATTTGAGAAAAAAAAGGCGTACCTAATTCGTGTTTTGGGTCCAAAATTGGTGGAAACAATCAGAAATATCTATTTAAATTATTTCACATGAAAGAAACATTAAATGAACAGCCAAAATTTCTTTTGGTTTGTCCAATACAATAATAAACCCATGTGACAAGGACTTTGCAGCGTTTTTTTTTTTTCAATTTCTTAGAAGAACTGTTGAATTGAATGATTTTTACCATAACAAACAAATTATTTTCAACTCTGAAACGACATAAATCCTGCTAGAACCAATGGTTTTTGAAATTCCTTTTGAGTTTGGAGAGATGATGGGCAGAGTTCAAGTCGTGTTAAAATTTAGGCCCACAGGGCTTTTTGGGCGCCCTCAGAACAGGCTTCAGCCTAAATGAGGGGAGGAGGACAACCGAAAGCCGAGAGAGAAAAATAGCTTCATCCAAACCCGTTTCAGACCAATAAAACCAAATCTGAGAGAAACCAAACCTTAGGGGTGCGCACACTGTGTGACGCGATCTGTATGACAACAAGGCCTCAATTACATCAGATTTTCATGGTTCTTCTCGACTTCGTCATAGGTGAAACTAACTTCGAAATTCATCTCGGAAAGGATATTTATATGACAGATGAAGTTTTTCATATTCTTTGGTTTCATTCATGGACGTCAAAACATGTTTTTTCAATTTCTAATAGGTTTTAACCCCCTTAAAACTGTGTGTAGGGAGTGGCGTGAACCTAGTTCACGGTGCTCAGGTCGCAATTTTCACCGATTTCGATGTTTAATTTTGCAACTGACTCAGTTTTTTGTCTGTTGTACAGCAAATCTTACGGGTAATGTGCCCGACTATCAAAATAATTTGTTCATAGGTTTTAGCCATTAGCGCAGTCTACAGAACGGAACATTTCTCCCTCTCGTAGCTTACCGGGGAGAAGGAGGAAAAAAGCAAATACACCTCGCAATGCCCAGGCCGCAATTTCCACCCTATTTTTCATCCCCCTTTCGTGCTGAAACACATACCTAACTAGGTAAACACATACAGAAGAGATGCATACAGATTACATCCAACATTCTCTTGACTGAACTTTCAACTCCTGATTTTCCTAAACCCCTGTTTTAGTACACGACTTCACTCCTAACTTTCTAAAATTTAACTTTTTCAGTTTTATTCTTATTACAGGTAGGGATGATAGCTTTATTATATACCTAATTTAATTATACACTGTTAGGTATCTATTTCCACGGAGGTTTTTTAAATCTCATACAAAATTTCCAGTTTCACAAACAGCAAGGATGTCTGAGGAGAGTGATATCAAACTGTACGTACGCCTTCCTTACGTTGCGTTCGTCACTAGTTGCGCAAATTCCCAACTTCACTAAATTCGTGTAAATTACTATTTTTACCCAACACGTTCATCAAATTTACTGTCTGCACCCTTCACTTAGTATCGATTAAATTTTAAATGAACGATGCGGGTTAAAAGGGAAGTATTAGGGGAGAAGCAGACGGAAAGTCTCGTCGGCTCCGAAGCTCCGATAATATTATTATAGCCATCGTGAATACTTGAACTGAAAGACTCACAGGTCTTGAGGAATAGTATACCTGCGGCGCCGTATGAGGTTTCCTCCTCCCTTCAACACCATCATCAACCATCTCTTAATCTTTTTTCGTTGCTAATATTATAAATCTGCTGGCGAAACCGGTGAAAATTGTATTCAGTACGCCACAAGAAGAAAGAAATCCGCAGCGTTGGAGTTTTTTCCCTCACGATAGATTTATAACCTCAACGCTTGTTTACTATAATATTACGGTCAATCCGACCAAATTTTATTAATAATTTTTTTTCAACAGATGGCACCACCATCGGGGGCAAATTTAGATTACTAATTACTCGGCCAAACATCAACTGATTTTCTTCTGAAAACGGCTATGGGTTCAGTAGGACCATAGGATTGACTGACGCTCAATTTTGCCTTTACTTTTACGATTTACATTTAAAAATTTATTTGTCAAATTTTGGGTTCAGCAACTAAACTAGGCTTTGTACTGATTACAGAACTTTTTTAAAATCAAAATTGGATGGATAGAACGGTAGTAATCCTTCGAGAGAGCTAAGCCAATATGCAGCACCTCTCATGAGGGGCCTGAGTGAGCATCACGGGTTGGTTGGCCCTGCCGACCGCTTATTCCCTCATTGACTTCCAGTCTATCTACATTTTGAAGAATGAAACGACTAGCTGTGTATGTACCTACACACCTAGTAATAACAATTATAATTTACTCAAGATTTGTTCGTTAGGTACATGAAACATGATTAGCAATATCAAATCTTCAAAAATACAACTATCTGCTTTTTCGTTAAAATTATTATTACCTATTATGTGATCCTTGAATAGACCGATTGTACAGTTATACGGCTACTTACTTTTAATGCACTACAATAAATTGCTTTCTAGACCATCAAGGTAGCGGAAACTTTGTGATAATTTTTGTTTTCCCACCGAAATTCTCTTGCATTTGCGTTTTAGACTTTTCTGCACAAATTTATTGGTCCATCTGTAGATCCACAAACCTTATGCCACACAAGTCTTGCTATTTACATCCGATACCTTTGTTATGTTAGCCCCTGGTTGAAATCTATACAAACTTGACAGTGTGAAAATACAATTTTGGACGGTGTACTATTGTACGCATTAAAAATGTTAAATTCTTAGGGTTAAATCGTCCAACATGACACAAGTTCCACGTATGTAAACCTGCAATACATAAAATTAATCATAAATAAAAGAGTTGAAATGCTTCATGGCATCCCGAGTCGTATTTCTATTTAAAAACTTGTCCTTCCAATTTTTGAGCAACAGCTTCAGTATACGCACAGATTAACTAAAATTACAGAGATGTGTACGTTGTAAACACAAATAAAACGGACTCGGTAGTGTTGAACACGAACATTAATAAATTGCACTTCATAAAAATAGGGCAGAACAACACAAATAACGAGCCGCATAAAAACAAAAAATAACAAGGATAACATCCAATTTTTGAGCTGAAAATTGGTACAGGGGTTTTTGAGGGTGCTGAATCCGATTCTGTGGTCAAAAGATGCAAATTCCGGCCCACGTCCATTCCTCATTCATTACTAACCGAGTTCATTGGATATACAAATGCCATCCACCTTGGAAGAAGTGCTAAGACTACCAGAAGAGCTAAGAAGTGCTTGATATGTTGAGGACTTTTGAATCGGTGCCTGGATCTTCCTGTTTGCAATTCTTTTCATATCTTGGTAAGGGGATTTTTTTGATTATTTCATTCATTATTTGAGATACATAATAGGGTTACCAGACGGTATGGTGACGAGCAATATCTTCAGAGGAGGGCAAATATAAATATGCTTTTCGTACTGTGAATGTTAGGAAGAAGTTGCAATGTTGATATCCATTTGTATTTTATCTTTTTTTTCCTCCCTTTTTCATTACTTTTCTATTCTGTTGAGGTGTAGTACGATGTGACGTAGATGAAAGGAGGTTAATGTAACTTGTTTGATGGTCGCAGACCAATCCGAACCAGTACCTAGTAGGTTCAGTTTATGATCCTACCAGTACCTCGATGAGGACCAGTTTACGGTCGGAACCCGTATCAGTCTAGGAGGGTTGATAAAGACGTATTTCTCATGGGGACTATCGAAGATGGAACTTTATCTTTTCATCAAACCCCGTCCCAGCAGGGAGTTGAATCGCAGGACTGCCACTTTTACGACTATACATAAATAAACGCTCCTCAACAGCCAATCAACTTCGAGGCATTAAAAACACAAGATGCAACATCACCACGACAGAGATTTGAATGGAACCTATGACTAAAACCTGAAGACAGAAAACCAAAATAAGACCCGTTGCAATAGCTTATTTCTTTAAAAAAAATAAATAAAAATAAAAAAAATAAAAGGTATATATTTAAAAAGAAAAAAGGAGAAAACAAAATTTAAAAACAAAATCGCTAGACATCGCGCTTGATAAATTTTTCTGTCATCGGAATTATACAATTTTCAAAGAGCATACTTTTTTTAATCATTGCTCTTATGGGCAGTGGTATTTCACGGTTACACATTACTACTGTACATATTAGGCATAATTTAAATTTTATACAGTGCTTACTTTCTTTGTACTGTAGGACGTTGGTGTGTTTCTCGTACATTACAATGCAGCGATTGCATTTTTCCTTCCTGCAACAGAAAGAATGAACTGATTAGTTTTACTCTGATAGCACTGACATTTAATAATAATAATAATAAAAATAATAATAATAATAATAATAATAATGCACGCTTGGCTCTATGCCAGTTGAAATGATAATAAATTGGGATCTCGTATGATATGCAAGTGTTTCCGTATGTTAACTAAGAACGTTTAAGCCGCATGATCGATTTTAATGAGGGTGGTCTCAACGTGATCAGCGAATTCATGAGACGGACCTCCGGCTACCGGATCTCGGGCTACCGACGGTAAAATCGCCGAAACGTCCTCTTTTGACGTGGGGGCTTTCTTCGAAACCCGATTTTTTGGTTTCCACAAATCTATTAGTTGTATGGTTGCCAAAATGATTTTGAAATACTCCCAGGCGTAGTCGGGTATAAATGCTGGTATATAATTATTATATTAAATTTAAAATCTAGGCTTTAATTCAGAATGCTCTTAAAAAATTTGGTTCAGTACTAAACAAATTTGGAGCTTATTTATTAATTTTTCCGCGTATTAGCTAAATTGAAGGACTCACAGAGGTCCACCAGTTATTATTAGATGGAAATCGACCGAGTTGGGAAAGTCCCTTGCATAGGCCACGCCTCATAAAAGAGATAAAAATGGCCTAAAAATTTGCAAAATACTGACGGGAGATTCTCCATCAATAATGTCGACGTAGAGAGCCTTCACCATCCTTAATTATGGCAGCGGATGACAGGACCTCCTCAAAGGGCCTACTCACGCGGGAATTCAATATCTATTTGTTGTGTGATTGCCAAAATGACTTTGAAATACTCCCAGGCGTAGTCGGGTATAAATGCTCGTAATTATTACCTATATTAAATTTAAAATATAGGCTTCAATTCAGAATGCTCTTAAAAAATTTGGTTCAGTACTAAACAAATTTGGAGCTTATTTATTAATTTTTCCGAGTATTCGCTAAATTGAAGGACTCACAGAAGTCCACCAAAGTTATTATTAGAAGGAAATCGACCGAGTTGGGAAAGTCCCTTGCATAGGCCACGCCTCATAAAAGAGATAAAAATGGCCTAAAAATTTGCAAAATACTGACGGGAGATTCTCCATCAATAATGTCGACGTAGAGAGCCTTCACCATCCTTAATTATGGCAGCGGATGACAGGACCTCCTCAAAGGGCCCACTCACGCGGGAATTCAATATCGCGGGAGTAGTACGGAAACTTGACGAGCTCGAGGATGCTCTCCCATACATAAAGCTGTCATCGACGTTAGTTAGCGATCGGAATCGCTCATTCAGTGAAACGACAATCGGGCGTTGGAAAACGATTAAGTTCCTTCCTCCGCAACGTGCCGGGATGACTGCAGGTGGCCGCGCTTGCTGTCAATATCACTCAAACGCGACGGTCATTTTCAAACCGGCGAAACGGAGAGCCCATTCGCTCGAGCCAATATCCATGTAAATGACTGCATTTTGGATCTTTCTCCCCGTCAACTGGTGACGGGCTGATTATCGGCGGCGCTCAGCCTGACGTCCCTCGTCTCTCACCCGTTTGAGTGTTTATTCGCCGTAAACGCGTTGGGCGCGGCTCTCAACGGTGAATATCAAGTGCAAGTGGAAAAAATAATGCCACGACATTTATGGAGGAAACGACAGTCTCACAAACTACTAGCGAAAATGGACTAGCAAAGATATCCTTACATACTAACAATCGCCATTAGTTTTCGGCAGATCACGCAGGTAAATTCTTTTTCCAAACTCCGACTATTTGTATACAAAATCGGTGTTCTCACTCCCAGAATGGCTTGTATTCACAGAACTGTTTTATATGTGCATAAACACCTGCATTTATTTACTAAGCAAGCGGTGATTAGACCGACGCGAACAAATGCCAACTATGTACTCCAGATACCACAGGCACATAACGATTTCTACACTCGACAATTTCCATGGAACAGTTACCGCTCCTAACCAAGACTTCAACATCAACAGGAAAATTTAAAAAACTAGTTCTAGAATATTTTGAGCTTGAAAATAACGAAAGTATTGTTATAAATAAGTTTAAACTAGGATAAAAATACAAATCCGCCTTCGTAGCATTAAGTGTATTTACTAACTACTTAGGAATAACCTGTAAATACTGTTGGTTCTTGATCAATGTAACTCATTCTCCAAACACTTAAGGTGTGTTTTTGTCAATGAAACTGCTGGTACATACATACGCAGTAATAAATAGTGGTGGAAGAGACGAGCCTGGACGGGTCATTGACCTTAGGCTCTCTAAAAATCATTATACTTATTTGTTGTATAAAATATTTGCTGAATTAAAAAAAAAAATTGAATTGAAAATTTGAAAATGGCCTTCGGGGGCCGTCTGTTTAGCAGTCAAATGGCCGTCTGTAACAGTGTGGGCTGTTCTCGATACATTTTTTCTTCCCGTGGAGACGGGGTCGCTTGAGTAAGCCTAATCGATATCCCTTCTTAACCGGTGATAATCTCTCTGGTCTAGGAGGGGGACTCTCGAGGGTCCACCCCCACTGTTACACTCTGTCACATGGTAGCAGAGCGTCGTTCGGCAGTATGCGCTGAACACTTCACCATACTCCATCGACTATTTCCAGAAGGAGGTTTTCCAGAAGGATTCCTTTGCTAACAACTTGTCCCTTTGATAATACATACATCTATTGGCTTCCCCACCGCCTTTCCACCCTTTAGAGTGTCAGTATGACTAAAATATACCGAGTTCATTAGAAGGCGATTGATGTCATGTCCCAATTGGCAAGTCCCAATAAGTTGTTCCATCCCAACGATGGAACTCAAAAAATTGTTTAGCTCAAGACAAATTTAATAACGTAAAAAAACCATACCCTTCTATCGAAAGTTTTCGAGCTACGGCGTTCTGAAAATTTCAACTCCTATTTTGAACCCCGTAGAGATGACTGACAGTAACGTCGAGCTTCGAGGACCAACTAGACCCCGAACGGAACCTATAACCCGAATTTCATCAATTTTTTTTCATGGTAACTAAGAAAAGTGGCCCGTACGGCGTACGGCGGACAGACAGAAATTTTTGGTTTATTATTTTCAATAATGAACCATTGGAATCGAGCATGAAAAAAAAAACGCTGCAAATCCCTGCACAACGGTTTATTATTTTGTATAGAATACCCTTCTGTTACAGATCACAGCTCTATGTATAGATAACCCGTCTATATAATATGATATGTACTATTCTATACATATTATGTAGATCGCAGACCCTCCGTAGGTTGGTACCTAACCCCGTACTCGTTACTAGGTACCTACCTAAATCTCGAGTTAAATGATGCTAAAATAATTCTGCCGATGACAAACAGTACCTAACAAAAAGAAACACACATAATGAAGTTCTGAAAAGAAATTGTTGATGAGGAGTGAAAAAAGTTGCAAAAGTACCTACCAAAAAACTCCAGCCCCTTCTACGTAGATGGTATAATGAACCGTTGTGTAATAATTTACCGTTGAGTAATGATTTACCGTAGTAATAATTTACCCATCAATAATACTTCAACGTTCGTTCAAGTTTCACTACCTACCAACAAACTCCAAAAGAGCCATCATTTTTCAAATTAAATAATATCACAGAACAACCAACTCGACTTCATACTCCGCCAATATAATCAGGTGATCCCTAGCAATGATTCTATCTCCGCCAAATTTCCTATTGTGGGCGCGTCTCTGGTTACGAGATTTGGTTTGAATTGTATACAATTTCATTCACACTGGAGTCGAAAATGCCTGTCGGTGCAAACTTCGGGGCCTTACTGTGAACGAACGGCTGGACGTACGATGCTCCGGATGGTCTTAAAAAACTCGCAAGTTCAAGAACTATTTAAAACCGTAAAAATATTCACGTAAAAAAATGGTATAGCCGTTTTGAAAATTTCAACCCCTATTTTGAACACCTTAGAGATGACTCACAGTAACGTCGAGCTTCGAGGACCAACTAGACGCCGAATGGAACCTATAACCCGAATTTCATCAATTTTTTTTCATGGTAACTAAGAAAAGTGGCCCGTACGGCGTACGGCGGACACTGCGGACAGACAGAAATATTTTTATTGCAGTTTTGGATTCTACATACTTTGAAACGTAAACCATCAAATTTTGAGGGGGGGTAAGATTTTTTTTTTTCATGCTCGATTCCAATGGTTCATTATTGAAAATAATAAACCAATATTCTTACCCCCCTCAAAATTTGATGGTTTACGTTTCAAAGTATGTAGAATCCAAAACTGCAATAAAAATATTTCTGTCTGTCCGCCGTACGCCGTACGGGCCACTTTTCTTAGTTACCATGAAACAAAATTGATGAAATTCGGGTTATAGGTCCCGTTTGGGGTCTAGTTGGTCCTCGAAGCTCTACGTTACTGTCAGTCATCTCTAAGGGGTTCAAAATAGGAGTTGAAATTTTCAGAACGCCGTAGCTCGAAAACTTTCGATAGAAGGGTATGGTTTTTTTACGTTATTAAATTTGTCTTGAGCTAAACAATTTTTTGACCCCACCCGGAGCATTGTACGTCCAGCCGTTCGTGAGCACCAAAAAGCTTCGTCAACACGATCGTGAATCAAACTGTATAAATCCGGCCCGGATATCATAACTACGGAGCATCTGATTATAATCAAGGATGGCTGTATGAAGTCGAGTTGTTTGTTCTGCGATATTATTTCATTTGACAAGTGATGGACTATTGGATTTTGTTGGTAGGTACTTCTGAAACTTGAACAAACGTTGAAGTATTATTGATGGGTAAATTATTAAACAATGGCAAATTATTACACAACGGCAAATTAATACACAACGTTAAATTATTACACAACGGTAAATTATTACACAACGGCTCATCTACCCAGAAGGGGCTGGATTTTGTAGATAGGTACTTTTGCAACTTGAACAACCGTTGAAGTATTAATGATGGGCAAAATATTACACAAGGTTCATTATTCTATTTCCGTAGAAGGGGAACCTATACAGGTAAATTATTACACAACGGTTTAGGTAGGTACTTAGTAACGAGTACGGGGTTAGGTACTAACCTACGGAGGTCCGCGATCTACATAATATGTGTAGAATAGTACATATGTTATATAGAAGGGTTATCTATACGGAGACCTGTGATCTGTAACAGGAGGGTATTCTATACAAATAATAAACCGTTGTGCAGGGATTTGCAGCGTTTTTATTGCATTTTCGGATTCTAAATACCTTGAAACGTAAACGACCAAATTTTGAGGGGGGGGGGGGGGTAGATTTTCTCAATTTTTCTTCTCATGCTCGATTCCAAAGGTTCATTATTGAAAATAATAAACCGAAAAATTTACCTCTGTTCCCCACTCCCGATTTTGGACGTGTAGGTATGCCAAAGTTCAAACCATATTAAGTAACTGATTAGTATCAGTTGAAGCAACTCGGTAACGAGACGGCTATCGAAGTGGACGGTTATTGCTAACGAGATGGTTAGTTTGTCAACTCATTTCGATATGAAAAGTGAATAGCTCTCAAACACACCCAAAAAACACTCTTAACCCTTTGAAAACACACGAGGAAAATGGAAGGGCGTATCAGTATATTACATGGTGTACGCAGCCGTCCATCAGCTCTTTTTCGCTACAGGTTTGCCCAAGGCGTTAAATATATTTTTCCTCAGCCATGCAAACATTTCTCGACCCCGTTCGGGATGGTTTGGGGCCGAAAGCCAATATTTGATTTGAGGACGGCATTTCCGAGTATGAAGGATAGATATCATTTTGAAAATGGATTACAACAATAACGCTCCACTTTTTTCCACCTCGCCCTAGGGCCATCAATCAAATCCTTTTTCAAATAGAGCGATATTTTATTTCCCACTTCGAGAGAAAAGCTTCGGATCGACCGTTTTGAATCAACTTAGCGAACATTAATCGAATGATAACATGGAACGACTTGTCAGCATTACGGATGAATCATTGTCATGTAACTAACTCGTCAAACAGAAAGTCGTTTGCCGCGAACGTTTCCATTCTTCATTTTTACATGACAACTTCACTTGACCCGATTACTTCCCAAGTTCTGTGAATGAAAGACAAGCAGTAACAACGATTCCTGCTCTTTACTTTAGGAACGGAATTTACTTCACGGTGCTCCGTTGAAGCAAAATTTGAACTAAAAAGCCGTCATTCGATGGTTCTATGAATAGAACAACGAATTCGTTGCAGAGGCGTTGTCCACATGTTGTTCCCAATCTTTATTATTTCCTCACTACCGAAATTCTTGTATTGAAGCAGGAACCGAAAAAAGTTCCGACCATGATGCATGACCAAATGAGTAATTTTTTGAAGTTAGTGAACTGTTTTTTTAACAACCTATAGGCAGCGACTTTTTAATCTTTTTGCCCCCGAAAACGCGAATTTAAATTCGCTCCCATTTTGCTCCCTCACTGCCGAAGGTCGGGAAGCCTCACATTCAAAAAAAAAAAAAAATCAGGTCCTCCAAAATGAAAATTTCCACTTCCATTTTGCGTTTCAGAGATCAAGGAACATTTTTGGTTCCGTGTCTGTCTGTCTGTGTTATTCCTTGTAACACCCGTAACTACCCGAAATAATGGTCGAAATTAACTGAAACTTGGAGGGTAGGTGTGGGTTGGCTCACAGACGATCCCACACTAAAATTACGGTAACTTTCGTCTGCGCATGCGCAAATATGAAATAATTTAAACGCCCATAACTACCCTAAATATCGTTGAAATGAGTTGAAACTTGAAGGGTCGATCAGGAATAATACTTTGATAGTTCCACATGAATTTCACTGAAATCGCACTGTAACTTTCGACTGGGCATGCGCACGAACATGAAATGTTGACCATTTCATTGTAACGCTTCTAACTACGCGCAAAATAGTCGTAAGGAGCTGAAATTTTGAGGGTACACGTGGGATGGATCGCAGGTGATCCCATTTCAAAATCATGGGAATAGTTTCGTCTGCGCATGCGCAAATGTGAATTACTAGAAACGCCCATAATTACCTTGAACATCGTTGAAATGAGTTCAGATTTGGGAGGTCGATTAAGAATAATACTCCGATAGCTCCATTTGAATTCCATTGAAATCGTACTGTAACTTCCGTCTGCGCATGCGCGAACATGAAATGTTGACCGTTATTTTTTAACGCTTCTAACTACTCGAAGAATAGTCGTGGAGAACAGAAATTTTGAGGGCACACTTGGGTTGGATCGCAGATGATCCCGCATCAAAATGAACCTACCCAACTATTCTATACGTTCATGTGATTCAGTGAGGAAGCTATACCGCCTACTCGAATTGGCAGCCGTTCTGATGTAGTTTTTGCAAAAAAGGTTAATTTTTTTGGTACCTAATTAAAATAATTATTTGTCCGACCACTATCCTGTACCTACCAGTAGTTCAATCGCAATTTTGGTGAATTTTGACGCACAAAAACTCAAATAAATGTAACCCTCTTTATTGCAGGTATTTAAAAGTTTGGCATGAGTTTTTGTACGATTTTGGTGCATCCCAATGTCAGATGTTATCCGAAAAGATACATAAATGTACCTATATCATTTCAAATCAAGGGACGGTCTGAAGCGAATTCAAAAATAATTTTAACAAAAATCATGAAGGTACCTGTAAATAGGCATTGTAACACATTCTTCGACAATTTATTGGCTATGAGATGCCGAAGCCTACCAAGTTGCTCCAAGATATCAATTGGCGGTGAAAATCTGAACAATAGAAACGTACAGGATAAACGGTACCAGTAGGCAGCTCGCGTGATGGATAGGCAGAAGAAGTATATTTATGTATAATTTTCAATCAATTTAGTTGGACAACCAGCAGATTAAAAAAATAGAAATGCAACAGGGAAATTGCGGCTCTGAACAAGCTACGCTTACTTGTCAAAGACTGGAAAAAGTAAACTATATCAGATATTTAGGGCTGTTGCTTGATCAGCATACGAAGTGGAAGGAACACATGCAAAGTCTAGTAGCAAGGATTAGAACAAAACATTCCACCTCTCCGTCTTATTGAGAAGCTGGCTTAGCCGGAAAAATCTACTTATGGTTTTCTATGCTTATGTTTATACTGATCTATGGTATACCTATTTGGGGAGGTGCTTACGCGAGTAGTTTTGGTAACCTAAATTTGGTTGTGAATATGTCTTACGTATAGCCACGAAATTACACAGGCGCACCCGAATAATGAACCTTTACGAGGATTTTGAAGTGCTTTCTCCAAGAATGACGTATGTTTTGTGACGGTATATGGGAATCCCGTCCATCTTGGATGCTGGCTCTTCCCGATCTTTTTGACACGCGGCTGAAGGGGCGGTTGATTCGCGGAAACGAATCATCAACTCCTGGAGGCAACGCGTTATAATCTAACCATTTGTCTCCGGGGGCAGCTGTCACACTGCCTCCCTACCTTTGTAGAGGATGGAGAGGGGGAAACTACGCTGTATGGGCGGCGTAGTTACACCCCTCATCCATTACATGGTAGCAGAGCATGGTTGGCGGGTATGTGCTAGAGATGTGTAAGACCAGGTCACTTGTCGGACTCGAGTCCCAAACGGTCACTCAGTTGAATGACAAGGTCTTTTGAACTGGTTCACTCACTCACTCCTTTATTACGTTCATTGACTCCTTTTCCCGACACGTTCACTTGTCGGTCTCGAGTACCAAACGGTCACTCCATGGAAGAAGAATTTTCCATGCGGTCACTCCTACTCCATTGTCCATTCAAAGACAGGTATTTTGCACTCGTTCACTCATTTGATGACTCCCTCGTTCAAAGACTCGCTCATTCGATGACTCGCTCTTCCAAGTCAGTCACGTTCATTCTATGAGCACTTTAGCTGTGTTGTGGTGCAATACACGTTCACACTCTGTAATGCAGCCAAATATTACTTACACCAACATTCAAGTTCTATGACCGATGACGACCAAGTCATTCTTGGAAGAAGGAGAAGTGACAAACTGAGTGAGTGAACTTCCATGCTAGGCTTACGGACGAACGAATTGAACGTGTGAAGGAACTGGTTCAATTTTCCATACGTTCAGTTGGGACAAGTTCATTTTAGAGACAAGGTCTTTTTGATACGGTCACTCCTGACCGACACATCCCTAGTATGTGCTGGATTTTATCCTCGGTACCCCCTCCACTTTTTGAGAGCTTTTCCAGAAGGAATAGCTCTGAGGTTTTCCAGAAGGAATCCTCTTTTTAATACCCCTTTGTTTATCAATATACACTTCGGCCATTGGATTTTTCTATTTTTATCAAATCAACCTCATGATTATTATTATTACAATCAACCTCATGATTACTACTATTAATAATATCAAACCTCATGATATTATTCTTAAGGCTGTTATGCCTGGCGTTCAACGCCTATTTTTGTAATTTTTCCCCTTGTTTTCCCAGTTGTTCCATCTTATGATGGGGGTTAATCACCCAGAGGTTGTTCAGATGAACTTTCCTGAACCAGAACCTCTGACAACTACTTTCATTTATATTCCAGTTGTTCCATCTTATGATGGGGGTTAGTCACCTAGAGGTTGTTCAGAAGAACTTTCCTGAACCAGAACCTCTGACAACTACTTTTTTTCTTTCCTTTTCACCCAAGTGCGCCAAGTGATATTGATAGGAGCTAAGTTCTCCACCAGTAACAATTCTCAGTAGTACCATTACGATGGAAGCTGTCAACTTTGGAGTTTTTCAGATGAATCTTCCTGAATTAGAACTCCATACTACTTTCAGTCCCGTGTCTAACTTCAAATACTTCTTCTTCAAAGAACTATGTTTTTAAGGGGAGGAGTGTGACGGTATATTGGAATCCCGTCCATCTTGGATGCTGGCTCTTCCCGATCTTTTTGACACGCGGCTGAAGGGGCGGTTGATTCGCGGAAACGAATCATCAACTCCTGGAGGCAACGCGTTATAATCTAACCATTTGTCTCCGGGGGCAGCTGTCACACTGCCTCCCTACCTTTATAGAGGATGGAGAGGGGGAAACTACGCTGTATGGGCGGCGTAGTTAAACCCCTCATCCATTACAGTTTACAGATTGGCTTTATGTGCGCATATATACCTCGGCTTGTTCAAGAAAAGAAGTGAGGTGAGACCCACCACGTTGATCGCACAAATTATTTTATCAATAGCCCACCCAAGCAATGACTTCTACACAAGGCAGTTGCCTTGCCTAGCACCCTCGGTTTTCGAAAATCTACCATCAGCAATTAAAACAACTAATTTTGTAGCCATATTAAAAAAACTAACATTTCAACCCGATGAATCAAACAAATGCCAAATCCATCATCCTTAAATTTAAATTATGACCCTCCAAAAATCCACCATCCCTAGATTTTAAATTCTGGATAACAGAAATGTACTACCACAACGACCCTCTTTAGACATTAAGTATACTAGATTGAGATTTAAGTAAGTATAGGTACTAGATTTAAGTTTGTTAAAATTAAGATATTAAAGAAGTAGATAGGTATAGTGTATAATAATTATAAACTGTAATGTATTACCGAACGAGCGCATACACAAGCTGAGCTGGGAGAGAAACGAGCCTGGATAGGTCACTGACCAAAGACTCAGGCAATAAACAAAGGAACGTTGCATTCATAATTTTACCTGTGAATCTATCTGTATTATGCAAAATGTGTAAATAAACGACTTATTTGAAAAAAAAGTTGAGTAAGGTACGTAGAAATATTTACCTACTACAAAGAAAATTGAATCGAACGTTCTCAAAAATGTTTTGACATTTAATCCTACAATCCATTTCATCCTGAAGGTCCTCCGGAGCTTTAAATAAACGGTTCATGGGGCAGCCCCTGTTTTTGTTACCTCCATAAGAAAGTTAAAAGAGCGTTAGCGACCTGCCAGAATTGCAAGACATCAACTAAACCCATTTCAATGTGATAATGAACCGCAAAGAGTCAATGTTTACTCTCAACGACCGGCAAAGAACATTACACGGTTGTGATAGAAAGTGTTTTGAGGTGCAGTTGGGGAACTTCAAACTTTAATGGGGTTTGTTTCCCTGGGTTATTTTTGGTATTCAAGCGTTGGGTAATTGTCTCATCGATCGACGAGCAGTCGTTTATTCACGAATGACATTTCCGGGAGTTTTAATCAATTCCGTTTCATTACGGCCAGTTGGAAAAAAGGGGAAAAAACCACTCCATCCCCAACCGCTCCAGATGGAGGTTTTTTTTTCCAGTTCACACCCCTGCGATAATAAATGTCACAAGTGGGAAGAGCGACAAGGTCTGCGGAGGAGGGTGATTCCCGGAGACGAATGGCTGTTTGAATAGATAGACACGATTCACGGAATCATGATATGCCTGAAGGTGACAACATAACAAATAACTCAACCAAATCAGCCAAACCAGTTTATTTTGTCACTTGCAGCTCATAGAATTTGTACTGAAGCTATTCTTACACAATGTACAAAACCACCACAGCAGATGCTGAGAGGAAGAGAATGAATATCCCGCGGTTTTCACCACAGCAAGTATTCAGGAGGGAGCACCCCCACGGTTTTCACCACAGCAGGCTTAAGAAAGGAAACAGAGAAAGAGGAGGTGTAGGTCGGGGAGACAGAAGTCGCGGGTAAGGGCGAGATCGGTCGAATGACGAGCTGGGCTAGCAGGTCTGCTTATAAAGGCCGCTTTCCACTCGTACCCCGTCCATAATCGGCCGTTATGACCGTTGAGGAGCGATGAAGGTTGATGGAAGGGACCCTTCTCCCTTGGTGTCGCCCAACTCGCCGTTCCCTTCGCTTATTTGGTTAAATCTTTCCATATTACGTAGGAGAGCTACATGTAGAGATTTGAGGGGAACCACAACAATTGGAAAGCGATTGAACATTATTACAGTCCCCTAAATCCTCTGGACGAGTAGCGTTAAAATGCGTTATCCTGTTCTGTGAAGGGACATCTGCCGCACTGTCACAGGTAATTAATTATCTAGCGCAACCCTTTTAATCCCTGAAGATTCGGACGAGACGCGATACGCCCCAACGAATCCTGGCCAACCCAACATCAGCACCAGGCTTTGTCATGCCTGTACAAATCACGTTTCTCTTTAGGTGCCTATAAAGATCAAACATCCTCTCAGACTCGCCTGCTCTTTCCAAGAAGGTTCTGTGCTCCTGCTCAGGTACCCTTAAAGACCAGACTTCCCAGAAGGTTACCCAAGTCATTGGCCGCCATATCCATCCACTACCGCTTAAAGAGTTTGTACAACTCCGCATACCAATGAACTTCTTTCAGAACTTAACTTTTTTATGTAGTCTGTCATCACCCATTTTTAATACCTTGAGGATATGTCTGAAGTGTAGCGGTAAAGCCATCATAATTATAATATTATGCTCGTTATTACTAAGCAAAGTGATTCTACTTATAATAAAAATTAATATACCTAAAACTGTCTAAATTCTAAAACATGAAAGAGCGTCTTATTTCTTAAGGTCGGAGCTTAAATTTTTGCCTATATCTGCCGGATTAAACCTGCAAGACAGTGACTGAGATAATTTCCAAAAGTTGTTTCGTGTCAACTGATTGTCATATTATTAACTACTAATGGATCAACTGATTGACAGGTTGGTACTATCCATGGGTGCTTTTCGGGGTGCCAACAATTTTGCATTATTTATCAATGAATTCGAATAGGCACTTCCTGTAGCCTACACTGACACAGACGTAGTTACCAAATGTTAATACTTATCGGTTTCCAGAAAAATCTATCAAGCTGCTCAGTTTTCCTCTGAACGAAACGCTTGAGTATGTTATGAATGTTATTCTCAATAATCATGAAAATCCCGTTGGTGGTTAGAAGTTACTACAAGGGCAACTAATCTTGGCGCTCATAGCAATCTACTATGGAGATTAGTATTCTAATTTTCAGCTGGTAAAAAAGTGAATGTGTTCATAATTACCAACTGTATAAGTTCAATGTTGGCTTCAGTCCAAAATCAGTATGTTTGCCGAAACGCTGGATATCTCACATTAATTTGTCACACTGCTGTGCGTTCCGCCAGAAACAAAACTCCTAAAATGGGCCTTGACTTGGATTTGAGGACAGCCCACGTATTTCATTAATTTTCTCATTTTCGAATGAACAGACTAAGATGAGCTAGTACCTGTTTTGATTTGTACCAGACATTCGTAGCTCTGATGACGTCACTGGCTACCACTGGTGGGTTCTCCGCAGATATAATCCATGACACGAGTGAGGCAGAAATATTCATGCTACTGGTTTCAGGTCCAATGGTAGTAAGTTCAGATCCGTTCGTGGCGTTGCAACAAGTTGGATATTAAGTGAAAATACTTTTAATTAGAACTGAATGAAGAAAAAGAAGCTGGAAGTCATGTTTCGGGCATACAAGCTTCGGCGTAGAGAACGAACTTTACACTGTGACGTCAATGCATGCCAGTAGGCAGGTTATGCTATCGTGTACTGATGATGGTGTAACAACCGAAACCGGTCTACAGTTTGTTATTTTACGTGGAATAGACTATTTCTATTTTTATCCTGTAGGTTATGCTATGCACGAAGTGATGCTATACCTACACGTTATTTCTGCAGAATAATTGGAATTTCCTCATTAGTAAACACCGAGAAAAACGATTCGAGGTAATAATCAGCTAATTTCAAACCGAAGGGTACTCCTCATCTGCTACATATAGGTTTTAGTACCACGAGGCCACCTATTAGTACGAATGTGATGTCACTTTCAGAAAACTATCGGTGTCACTGTTTATTTCGTACGTTGATTAATTACCTTGTTAATTAAATGCTTCTGAAGAGAAAGTCATGTCCTTCTCGGAGCTTTGATATCGCGTCTCGAAAACGAGTTAAAGGGCGAATCATTTAGTTGAGCGGAGTGGATTTCACTAATGAAGTTTAATCGATTTTCGAGCAAGAATTAATTACTCATCGCAGAGTTAAGGCGGTGGACGTGATTAAGGGGCAATCACTTGGTCATATTCGCCCTTTTCCCCTCTAAGGCGAGTGAAACTCATCTTCTGGTTATGGGCCACCTGATCGAATCACTTGGTACCTACGTTGGCTGGTGTGAGAACGCACATCGTTAACAATATGGCGATCGCGGTTATGGTGGGTATAATACTTTATTAAACCATGTTAAAACGAACGTTCAAAACGATCGGATCATTGGTATGGCCACTGCCTGCCCACACGTTAACGCCAAATCCGAGATACCTACCCAATTTCTCACGAATCAATGGCTCCATTTTGCTCAAATTTGGTGGGTAGTTAGGTTAGAGTGTAGCTCCTAGATGACCCCCTACGTAACTCATCGCGATCGGATGATTAGTATAGCCACTGCGATTGCGCAAACGCGAAATCTGAGGTCTCAATTTCTTACGAGCCGATACCGTAGGTTCGAGATGAGATTACACGATACAACTACTTGGCCTAAGAAACGAATTTACCAGTATTGGGTTCGCTTTAGATTCCATATTATGGATACGAGGGAGCTATGTGCCATTAAACTTGGCAGACGTTTTTTACCTAATTTCTAATTTGAAAATGGACAGAGATTAAATTGTACATATTAACATGGATGTTTTTGGGCTGGGATACAATTTAAAATTTCCGACCGACCCCAAGAACTGAACGCTACCGATAAAAAATACCGGCTTCCATACACCTGATGTCGTTGCAACCGTGGTTGTTGTAATTTATTAAACTCAAGTGGAACTGAAGCCTCTGAAGGACTGGTGAGTAAGAATGGCGAGGTGAGGGCTCTCCCTAATCACCTGAGTGAGCCTTTCTTCAATCCCCAATATTCTCGGTTTACAAAAAAAAAATAAAAAAATAAAAAAAATAAACCTAATTTTCTCCGTTATCACAGAAAAACATTGAACTTGGATATGCAGTACGGTACTGTCAATTTGTGAGTCCAAAAACATGTCCATGACTCAATATTTTTCCGTGACAACGGAGAAAATTTCGGGTAAACATGATCGAATGCTTCAGCGTACTTTTATTACACAACGATTTATTATTTAACTGTATAGATGCCGTTTTTCTGTATAGATCACTGTTTTCTGTGGTCAATACCTACCCCCCTCCACCCCATACTTTTGTAGCATCCACGTAGTAGATGGAAAAATAAGGGAGCTCGGGCAACGCATTTCACCATAACGCTGCCGTCGTACGAGCCACTCAGCTGTTTACTTCATAGCACGTTGATTGTCACAGGTACAATCTGGTTGGTTTCCTGAACTATACTTCACAGTAGGAGGTACCAACAATCATATCAGCGTCTTATTTTATCGAACCTACCAACCAAGTTATTTGTGTTGAGAAACTTTGTAGACCTGGTAGATAACGGGCTGCTTCTATTCCATTTTTCCAAACAATTATCAATACAAAATCTGATTCTATAAAAAAATTGGCAAATTTCCGTCTCGTGGTTATCGCTAACTGAGGGCCAGGTCTTCTAAATCCGGTTATAAGTTACGCGTGCGCATCCCCAAACATTTCCTTAACAAAAGTGTCGTGATCCTCCCAGAACATCAATTCTTGTGTATTAAGCTTGTTCAAGTAATAAACGCAAGGAGTGAGGTGGCGTACGTGACCACAGGCGCAGAGACCCGAAAGCTCCCCACCAGTCCTCCTGGACTGGGGGAGAGTGGACTGGGGAATATAAAAACTCGCCGGCTGCGCCTGTCACCTCATTCTACGCTCTCCTTAAGTCGCCGACTTATCTCTCTCTCCTCTCATGCCTCCTTACCTCTTCTCACAAAAGATCCCAGATTGGTGGAACCGGCATTGGTGATAACCAGCCTTGAGTGGTAACCACTGGGCATATTCCCTCTACCGTCTTTAGTGGTGGTAACCTCCCTGACTTCGGTTAAAGGTGTAACCTTTTAGACGCTAGATCCAGCAACCTTCTCCTCCATCAAACTCACTCACCTCACCTCGCCTTACCTCACCTCGCCTTACCTCACCTCGCCTTACCTCACCTCGCCTCTCAACCTAGCCATCACAAAAAGATTCGTGCTTTTATTGTTATTTAATATGGTAAAAAAGGCATAACAAGATGATAAGTTTGTGAAATAAGCGCACATGAAGATCTCATCAAAGGCTGAACCTAAAAATATTGAAACCTTGTGCTCCGAACAGGAGTTGACAAAACCTTAAAACTAGAACGTAGTCAGTATTTCGTAGGAAAGGCCGGATCTTAACGAGAGTGAACAAATCGTTTCAAGTTACGAAATGAGCCCAACCTTCAAAGGCGAGTGGACGTAGAACAAGTTTTTGGAAAATCAAAGTAACGTGTTGAATTAAAAACAAATTTTTCTGCAGAAGTTTCCATCTTTATAATTCAAATTAACTCGTGAATATGTAAATATATGTAATTTCAAGAGGAATTTGAGAGGCGTGAGGGTTATATACACCGACACAACTGCTGGCCGTGCTGACAGGTAATTACCACTATTCCCAAGCGTAGGTAGGTACGTGATTACCATGAGACCTCCTAATTGCGCCGGCGCAGAACATTGCATCGGTGTGTGGGATTTGTTCGACTGTTGTAGACCATTCTGGTAATTTTCAGCGTTTTTTATTTCATTTTTTAATTTTTAATTAAAAAAAATTTTTTTTTAACGTTTTTTTAAATCATGGAAATGTTTTCGTCTGCGCATCGGCAAACGTGTCATACGCGAAACGCCCATAACTAGCTTAAATACCGTTGATATCGGATTTGGAGGGTGAATCAGGAATAATACTTTGACAGTTCCATATGAACTTTACTGGAGTCGTAATGTAACTTTCGTCTGCGCATGCGTGAACATGAAATGTTGACCGATTTCTTGTAACGCTACGCGAAAAATAGTCGTAGAGAGCTGAAATTTTGAGGGTACACGCGGGTTGGATCGCAGATGGTCCCGCATCAATACGAACCTACCCAACTGTTCTATAGATTCATGTGATCGAAGTGAGGAAGCTATACCGCCTAGCAGTGATGGGCAAAAACCAGTTGCAACTAACAACTAACAACTACAACTAAATTATTCGAAGTCATCCTCAACTACAACTAAAACGTTAGTTGTTAATTGTAGGGTGCAACTAAATTTGTCAACTAACTTAGTTGTAGTTGCACTTACAACTACAACTAAATTAGTTGTTAGTTGTAAGTGCAACTACAACTAATTTAGTTGACAAATTTAGTTGCACCCTACAACTAAAACTTTAATTGTTATTCGTAGTTACACAAATAACAACTAAATGTTTCTCAACGTACCGCAAACAATTATGCCTATCTACTATGCCTTTCTGTATAAATATATAAAAGTGAATTTCTATGTGAAACTACTTGACTGATCGGGATGAAACTTTGGGAATATGTTGTGGGAATATTGGGAAAGGTTTCTGACCATTTGAGGGTAACTTTCGTCTGCGCATGCGCAAAAATGTGAAATATTTAAAATGCTCATGACTTACGTAAAAGTGGTCAAAATGTTCTAAAATTTCGATGGGAGATCAATAATAACATCACAGAGCACATGATGAGTTTCGAGGAAATCGGTACTCAACATTTCACTGGGCATGCGCAAAACCAAATTCATGCCAAGTTTATTATAGCGCTTATAACTTCCATTAAGTTAGTGGTAGAAAACAGGAATTTTGCGACAACATGTGGATTACATCTTAAAAAGTCTAATTCCAGTATGATTATAGTTGTACGATGATTGCCTGCGCATGCGCAGACGGCGATTATAGTAAAGTTTTGATGATATTCAAATGGGTTCTTCTACGTTGTGAAACGCAGGTTCTCTTAAAATCTCAGTTCCCTACTACTATTTTTACAGAAGTTATAAACAATACAAGATATTTGGAGTGAATTTGGTTTTGCGCATACCCAGTAGAATATTGGGTACTGATTTTGCCAAAACTCATACAGATTCTTCATAATGACATTTCTGATCTCTCATGGAAATTTGGAAACATTTTGACGACTTTTACGGAAGTTACGAGCGTTTTGAGTATTTTACATTTGCGCATGCGCAGGCGAAAGTTACCATACGATTTCGACATGAGATCATCTGTGGCCCAACCCGCACCTACCTTCAAATTTGGACCACATTCGACCATTTTTACGATAGTTATGGGCGTTACTACCCGTTCAACGGTTTTCAGAATTGTTTGATTTATTCATTTTTGGGAAAATCAAAAATTCCCCCCCCCCCCCCCCCCCCCCCTCTGGACTACCCGTATTGAAATTCTGATTTCACCATCATGTTCAGGGTGAACATGCCTTCAAAATGATATGTCACAGTCACAGTATGGGAAAATTTTTCCCTTGGACTCCCCCTTAGGTGGTCCGATTGGCACCAAAAACTATACACAAAATTCCGGATACCTAAGGAGTCTACCCTCCAAATTTCAAGTCGATTGGTCCAAAATTGCGCCCTCTATCGGTGAACAAACTCAAAAACGGAAAAATGCAGCTCGACTCACTTACGTTCGGCAATCAGTTGTTATTTTTGTGCAACTACGAATAACAATTAAAGTTTTAGTTGTAGGGTGCAACTAAATTTGTCAACTAAATGAGTTGTAGTTGCACTTACAACTAGCAACTAATTTAGTTGTAGTTGTAAGTGCAGTTACAACCAAGTTAGTTGAATAATTTAGTTGCACCATACAACTAACAACTAAAGTTTTAGTTGTTAGTTGAGTTTCAACTAACAACTATTAGTTGTTAGTTGGAAATTTAGTTGAACTAAATTTTTAGTTAACTACGCCCATCTCAGCCGCCTAGTCGAATTGGCAGATGTTTTTCCATCTCTTAAAGTCGATTGTTCATTAAAAATCTCAGCGACAAACTACGCCTACCATCGCCCGATGTGCAGGTTACCGCGTGGGATGAACCAAGTGATGGACGTGTGCCCTGACATAGATTTATTTTTTCAATCTCCTGAGGCTGTTAGGAGGAGAGTAGTTCTAGTTCTATTGAATAATGACAGACATTAGCAGCATCGAGTACATACACAGTCATATGCGGACATTTTACCTGTTTTTGTCTAATTATCATTATATTATATTTTGTACATTTGCATTGGGCATGCCCGTATTATTATAAATAAATAAATAAATAAAATATACACATATTATGGATTCAACAGTAAAAACGTCCAAGTACGGGTTGAGACTCTGCCACAGTATATAAGACAAGAAAATTATATTATTTTTAAAAAGATTTGCAACGAACTGGTGCTCCAAGCTGTCCCCTACACGTTTGATGATTATTTCAAATTCGTCAAAAATTATTTATAATAAATTATATGTGGTATTTGACTTCACTGAGTACTAATCTGTGATACATTCCTAGTTATAGTTTTTATTTTTAAATATGTTGACCATTGTCATATACCTTGTGTTAACGACAGATAAAGCCGATTCTGATTCTGATTCTGAGATAGTCCATAGGAGCTGTTCAGTAAAACAGAAAAACCCTGGACTATCTCTCCCAGGGGATTTTCAAAATAGATAATCTCTTTTCAGTATCTCTTTCAGTGAATAGGTCCCGAGGATTGAGGACACGGAACAGACCAGGGCAGGCTCAGGGCTTCGCAGCGCTGAAAACCCGGGTGCGCCCCATAATTATTTCACTGCTCTCCAATTAACTTTGTTGACTTTGAGCGTTTCCGTGAGGGGGCGGCGGAAAAGGGACGGCGAGAAGGACGAACTGCGAATACCGGAAACGAGCGGTCCGGAACGGAAAGGTGACGAAACGGATAGGGTGTGATAGTGGAGGGGTAGTGGAGGGGTAGTGGAGGGGTAGTGGAGGGGTAGTGGAGGGGTAGTGGAGGGGGGTAACTTTCATTGATAACGACGGTGAGTTTGGAGGGGAGGGTGGGGAGGGGGATTGGTTAATTGAAGGAGAGCAGACAGTGGGAGATTGGACCAGAGCATGGAGGTGACAGGGAATTTGCCTCTGGACCACTCTACACCTGCCTGCTGAGGCGGTGTGCGAAAAGGTGCGTGCGAACAGACTTCAGTGTCGGCGTAGGTGTTGGGGGGGGGTTTCATTGGAATATGTTCCAGGTTTTCCGACTAATCACCGACCCTGGGCCTATGAAATACGCACGACTGAAGGCGCACGCGGATATTAAGCAGGTACAGTCCCAAAAATGAACACCACGATGCGCCAAAAGGGTTGGATGTATTGCTGTCTTAGAATACTAAATGTTATTGAGGACGAGAACAGAAAGGATCATAATACCAGACAATTCAAGACATGTACTGATGAAAACATCTAAAAACATGATGATTAATTAATGTTACTGAAAAAACTGATGAAAAATTAACCTATTCATGGAATTTACACATGTTCTTTCCCCATACACGTGTTTAAATTTTGATTTCTTTAATTATTTAAAATAAGAAAATGTTTACTTAATTCGTTTGTTCATCTAAAGGTCGGTTATGTTCAAGTGTTCAAGCAGGTAGACCCAAAAACTAACACCACGATGCGCCAAAAGTGTTGGATGTATTGCTGTCTTAGAATACTAAAAAATGTTATTGAGGACGAGAACATAAGGGATCTTAATACCAGACAATTCAAGACATGGACTGATGTAAATATCTAAAACTTGATGATTAATAAATAAAATATTAACCTATTGAAGAATGTACACACGTTTTTTCCCCATACACGTGTTTAAATTTTGATTTCTTTAATTATTTAAAATAAGAAAATGTTTACTTAATTCGTTTGTTCATCTACAGGTCGGTTATGTTCAAGTGTTCAAGCAGGTAGACCCAAAAACTAACACCACGATGCGCCAAAAGTGTTGGATGTATTGCTGTCTTAGAATACTAAATGTTATTGAGGACGAGAACATAAGGGATCATAATACCAGACAATTCAAGACTTGGAATGATGTAAATATCTAAAAACATGATGATTAATTAATGTTACTGAACAAACTGATGAAAAATTAACCTATTCAAGGAATTTACACTCGTTTTTCCCCCATACACGTGTTTAAATTTTGATTTATTTAATTATTTAAAATAAGAGTATGTTTAATTATTTCGTCTGTTCATCTACAGGTCGATTATGTTCAAGTGTTCAAACAGGCAGACCCAAAAACTAACACCACGATGCGCCAAAAGTGTTGGATGTATTGCTGTCTTAGAATACTAAATGTTATTGAGGACGAGAACATAAGGGATCTTAATACCAGACAATTCAAGACATGGACTGATGTAAATATCTAAAACTTGATGATTAATAAATAAAATATTAACCTATTGAAGAATGTACACTCGTTTTCCCCCCATACACGTGTTTAAATTTTGATTTATTTAATTATTTAAAATAAGAGTGTTTAATTATTTCGTCTGTTCATCTACAGGTCGATTGTGTTCAAGTGTTTAAGCAGGTAATCCCAAAAACTAACACCACGATGCGCCAAAAGTGTTGGATGTATTGCTGTTCTAGAATACTAAATGTTATTGAGGACGAGAACAGAAAGGATCATAATACCAGACAATTCAAGACATGGACTGATGAAAATATCTAAAAACATGATGATTAATTAATGTTACTGAAAAAACTGATGAAAAATTAACCTATTCATGGAATTTACACATGTTCTTTCCCCATACACGTGTTTAAATTTTGATTTATTTAATTATTTAAAATAAGAAAATGTTTACTTAATTCGTTTGTTCATCTAAAGGTCGGTTATGTTCAAGTGTTCAAGCAGGCAGACCCAAAAACTAACACCACGATGCGCCAAGTGTTGGATGTATTGCTGTTCTAGAATACTAAATGTTATTGAGGACGAGAACATAAGCAACCTTAATGCTAGACAATTCATCTCGCAATGTGTAATAAACAAAAATCCTTTATTTAAAATAAAGCTTTTTGCTCAAATTCTGAGCATCATCAGGTACTCATAATAACACAGCTAGCCAATTATCTGAAGATGCTCAGAATTTGAGCGAAAAGCTTTGTTTTAAATGAATTGGTGGTAAGCTGAAGGTTTATTTTTTGTTTATTCCACGCTGCACGTTCTACAACACAATTCTCTGACATGACTGGTTCCGAAGTATTCAAGTGCAACGAACGAGGGAAAACTTCAGCCGAAACTTGTTGG
This sequence comes from Leptopterna dolabrata, assembly GCA_954871275.1. NCBI lineage: Eukaryota > Metazoa > Arthropoda > Insecta > Hemiptera > Miridae > Leptopterna > Leptopterna dolabrata. The sequence goes on from OX940979.1 coordinate 12,769,826, forward strand.
CAGTAAATTACAAATTTTTCTAGCTGGATTTTATCGGATTTCCCCGTGGCAATAGCTGATTTCTGCGAGTGTATGCACACCCCATTAGCTACGTATGTGTAGTCGACGATCGTTGCGAAACTGTGCAAACTAGTCCGAACAGTCTGCGTTAAAACCTTCGATCATTTAGCATCAGAGCCGGGGTGAAACCCTCTCGTAACGCACTGGACTTTAATAGCTTCCAAACTTGTACGACCGACTCCGAAGGGGAGGCGGTAGCTACGCTAGTCCGTGGAAAGCGACGAGATTGGAGTGTTTCAATTCGCACGTTTAAACTTGAAGTTAATAAATGGATTTACTTTGAGCCCCGAGCTATCAATCATAGCCGGTTGTAATTCATCTTGGGCGACGTGGGGGGGTCTCTACCGCTGATTTCCATGACATTCGGGTATTTACCTATTCAGCTTATACCCCCCCCCACCCCTCCACCGCCGCCACATACACACAAATTCAGCTTGCCCCTACTCTTTGAACACTACCTCTTTTCCACCTTTAGACAGTTCAATGATCCAACAATTGACTATTCTCATAGATTTCCACTCTTTTATAAAGTATTCTACTATTGTTCATGATCAACTTTTGTTGAGTAACAAAGATAAATAAAACCAAGTCCCCAGTAAAGGCATGAAAATTAAAAACGCTGCAGTCTTTGTCACATGGGCTTATTATTCTACTGGACATACGTTCAGAAATGTTGGCTGTTCATTTATTGTTTCTTTCATGTGCAATAATTGAAATAGTTATTTTTGATGGCGTCCACCAATTTTGGCGCCCGAAAACACGAATTAGTCTCGGGATTTTTTTAAATTAATTTTTTTTTTAAACAGAGTATCTTCGATCATTGACAGTACATTTAATTGTCTTGATTCACCTGCTAATACTACTTCTAGTGCTATTATACAAATTTATGGTTATTTAAGACAATTTCCTAGGTTTTTGACTCATAAAAAATGAATTTCGGGAGCTTAACCTTTGTTACAACCTCAATTCTTCACTCTTCGGTCAAAATCAACTTCATATTCGGTCTAAAAAACATGGAAAACGATACCTCACAAGCTCATGTTCACTTTTTAAAAACCCTCGAAAACCCCTATTTTTGCAACAATTTTCCTCCCATAACATTCCTGGGTGTATTCCGATCGGGATGCCGAGCTTCGGAGCACAACTGGTACCCAAATGTGTCCCCATATGGGGACCCCCAACTGTGTGCGGAAGATCGACGAGTTTAGACCAAAATTTAACGTAAATTTAAGGCTGAAACTTCGATAGGACGTCAATTTTCCACTTTTTGGTCAACATCGACTTCATATTCGGTCTTCTCGTCCCAAAAAAACATGGAAAACGATACCTACGAAAACATGGAAAAGCTCATGTTACTAAAACACAAAAAATACTCATAACACCCCTGGGTATATTCCGATCGGGCTGCAAAGTTTCGGGACACAACTAGGGCCCAAATGGAGGATGTGTGCAAAAGAACGCATTTTTTAGACCGAAAATGAAGCAGACATGCATGATACGGCATACGGCGGACGGATATTGCATTTTCTGAATCTAAGCACCTTGAAACGTAAAAAAAAAAAATTTCGAGTGGGTGTTATAAAATTTTTTTGCTGAGCGAATACATAGGTGTATTATTCACAGAATAATAAACCAAAACGGAGTTGACCATTTCCACTACGAACAGAATACACTTGTTATAATGGTTTCGGCGATCAAACTATTGCGATTAACAAACATTAATTTACTATACCTACAGAATATCTTATTCCTAGCATAAATAGATAATAACGTTTTAATAGCTCTGTTTTTATTTGAAATGGGTTTCCATGATTTTTTGCGATTGATTTACTTAGCAAAAAAATGAAATTAATAGGTACGCGACGCAGACTTCAATGCTACTTCCAACGATTTCGCGGAATGAAATGGAACTGGATGTCATCGATGTTTGTAAATCTCATTAATCGTTTCCGTATTCAGCGTATTATAGGTCCGTCCCTTGCTCTTTGAACACAACCACATTCCCACATTCAGACAGTGGAATGAACCCAGAAATACTGTATTCTAGTCAATTTCTTCTCTTCCGGAAATACCCTGGCAGGTACTAGGTGAACATGACGGACTGTTGTTGGATTTACGCTTTGATTGAAAGGATATATATATATATATATATATATATATATATATATATATATATATACGTTCATTTTACATAGATACTGTAAAAATTTTTTGTGCGGAAGAACAAAGTTACCTACTCATTGCGATACTGTTAAAGGAGCCCAATTTACAGTGCGAATTATACGGAAGTAGATAGCCATTTATCAGAAGAGTGATCAAAAATGATAGGAGAGTGATGGGAGGAGACTGGGCTACAATACAGCAGCAATATTGAAAGATGAGAAGGAAAGAGGAAAATTGAAAGAGGCGTTTGGAAGAGCTGATAGATTTCATTTCATAGCCGACGACAATTGGCGACAGCAATCAACGACGAACGATGGGGTTGAGGGATGGGAGACGGGGGAGGGGACTGTTGACAAAAAAGCAATATTTCCCGTTCGTAAAAAAAGGGGAAAAGACCGCAACTCCCCTCCACCAACCATCCGAGCCCTTCTGTGTAACCTCTAATAACCTGTTCGTTCCCAACTCCCCCAATCGCAAACCGGTTTCTGAGTTCTATCCATCGGTAGCCTTCTCTTTATTTATAGAATTATGTTTAAAAAAATAAAAAAATAAAAAAACATCGACTTATGTTTTGGAATAACAATTTCTGCCGCTGGGAGTGCCACCGTACGTGATACCGAGCCTAACGCAGGGGCTAGACATAGTCGTACATACAGCAGACGTTAGGGCGCACCAAGGGTCGGGAAAAAATTAAAATAAATACGTAGGTTTATAGATGTAAGCCTGAGAAATGTCAGGTATCCCGTTTGAATTTAAATCGATGAGTGTCTAAAGCTGGATCGAGCCCCTCTGATTGGATCAACTATTCCCATGACGTATCGGGGTCCCGACAGCTGCGTTCGAGCAGTCATACGTCGACAACACATTGGCTACGGAAAGAGAAATCGTACGAAGCAGTCCGAGTGTTGATCAAGCGTCCAGTTTATGAATTTTATTACTCAAATCAAATCAAAATGCTGCAGTGTAAAAAACCGTTAGAATGATTTTTATAAGAGTTCACGATATTACCGCATTCAGTCGACGTGAATAAAAATAAATTTGCAATATTTCTGACAAGTTTGCATTGTCGGTTCACAACCTGCAGCTCCGCAGGCTCGAACCCGCGACCAGGTTCCTGTGGGGAAGCCAGTTCCCGCGGCCTGGCGTATCTCTGGTTGCCGTGGAGTTGAAGCTCAAGTGATCAGCTATTGGGTTTCTGGAAGCCCAAACGCACTTAATGATATGTAACTGAAGAAGGAGATTAATCCTATTTAAAAGTCATTTTTATTCCAGTTTTTATTCATTTCAAAGAATTGCCTTTTCAAATCTTGCATTTTTGTTTACTTATTACATCACTATAAAGCAATAAAAGTTTTAGTTGTAAAATGCTCCTATGTTTTTGTATAATAAAATGCACGGGCAATGCTCAATTTACATTACTAATGAACACTAAAAGTCGCATTTCTATCAGTGGAAAAGGGGTTTTCAACCCACTCATAGTGAAAAGGAAGTCAAGTGCAACCTTATCTGATGAAAGTTCGAAGAACGGCAGTACCATTTAGAGTAAGAATATGGAAGTGCTGCAGTAGTGTCTTTATATATATACTAAAGCATAAATCCCACAGAAAAAATAAATTGTTCATATGAATTTTGATTTTGGAGAATCAGGCAAAAATTGAAAATCGATTTCCCAAAAATCAGCTTTCTGCGTATAACTCCCTTTACCATGTAGACACAGAAATATTTTTGCGTAGAAAAAATGTGGCTATTTTTGACTGGCGATTCTAAACAAACCGCTGAATCAAACATAATGTTTAAGGAGGTCATTCGACGGAGACTTTAATGCACTTTATTTTTTGTACGAGTAATATTTTGAGTAGGATCCATTTTGCAGGTGTTCTTTGCGCAAAGGACTGAAAAGTGCCGAAATTTCGTCGTTTCGGCTTGACTCAGAAACTTTCGCAAAACATGAACTTCTCGTATTTACGATGTCCGAAGTTAATAATTTCCAGTAAAATCATTTCCAGCTTAGTCTGGATTTATTGACTCCAAAAGTTTAATTTGGCTGGGCAATATGCAATTAATAACATCTACTCTTTTTGATTTTTACCCCCGTCCCCCCACCAAATTTCGATGGCTCAGTGACCCCCCTGCGAGGGCACCCTTGCAGATAATCAGTGATCATAACTGTAACTGGCAACCGCAATAAGCGGAAAGTCCACCAAGTGCCCTTATGTATTATTTTTCTCCTACTAATTTGTGAAAGAGAAGGGTTTCCTCACCTTTGTTGGGTATATACCTGATGTGATACCAACTGAAAATTAATTTCCCGAAGTGAGGGGGAACAATGTGAAAAACTATCAATAGCCCTCGGCCTTGGTAGTAAGTAGTAGGTACCAATTATCTTGATATATAGCTGACCACAGCCCAAAAGTATGATGATCCCGTGGCTATTCAACCTTTTCTTTCAAAAAGCCATGAATGGAAGCTGAAGCTATATTGCGAAGATTCCTGGTGGTATTAAATGTATATTATTTATTATTACCTATATTCTTATTTTTTAATTAAAAAACATGAAAAACTATCATCATATTTAAAACTATCTAAAACTAAAACTATCATAAAAACGATCATATTTAAACAAAAGAGTTACAATGGATTTATTAAAAACAAAGGCGGTTCTTGAGGGCCAGTCAAACGTCTCTGAGAGTTTAAATCCGACGTAAAAAATCCTGAGTTTATGCAGAACGTAGCGACGTGGGATGACTTGTCGTTGGCGTCTGCTTTATGCACACTATTTATTAATCCACGTCGCGATGTGAGGGAAATAAAATGACCACCTACCAGCATGAATACAGGTACTAAGCTTCAGAAGTGAAGAAGAAGAATTTATCAAAAATGAGTAGGTACAATTTATCCAAAACGACGGAGAAAACTTATTAATTTACAACAGAAAGGGGCTATAACCCTCACTACTTTTATACTGAGCTTCTTCTGGGCCTTCTTCACTATCATAATCGTACAAATAAGGTCAGGGCTCAGCTCGGAGGAGCAAAATATGTTCAAATTTTTTGGTGAGTAGCAGAGTAAGGAGGGAGAAGGGCGCCTCAGAAACGTTTCACCTAATTTGTCGTCAAACGCTGTTGCAGGTAGCCGACAAAGCAGGTTAACGCAAGGTAAGGTTTCTTTCAATGAACTTCGGAAGATTCAAAACAGGAAACTGAGACCGTGAATCTGAAATATGTACGAAGAGGAGGAGCAATGGAAAAAGTCAATAATTAGGAGGGTGCGCTTAGGGAGTTGAGGGGAAAATGAGGGACCGAATTTAACGACCTCATTACTCCGGCTGATCGTATCGACAAAGGGAAAACAACTCGAGTCACCGAGCATTTGTCCGTGAGCCTCTTTTTAAACTGTGCCCACCTCGAGAAAGATGTTATTGGTTGGGGTTCTTTCCATTGTTCTGTAATACGGACTAGTTACGGGGAGATGCGGCCTTTTGCTCTTTACGAGGCGCTTGCAAAGTCGTGTTTTCCACCGGATCCTCTCTCTCCTAATGCCTTCATTAGCTTCCCCAACGTCACATCTGAAGGGGTTTCATCCAGAGCTACTGAAGAACATCCGATTTCTCGTGAATGAGTCGCCCTTGGAGTGAGAACCGAGAGTCTCAAGGAAACTCCTTTATTAGCGAGTTTTCGGAGAAAACATTTACGCTACAGCGATGGGTACAGAATTTTCAATACACGGGTTTTTGAAAAGTTTTGTTACAGGTTTCAGAGCATTCTAAATTCATCCTTAAAAAAAACATTAATGTATAATTATATACCTACCTATCTACTTATATACAAAATTGGCTACGAGGTGGACCATTTCGCCAAAATACGTTTGAGCAAAGTGTTACGCGCAAAAAATTACGCGCAATAATGCGTTTTAACGGACCAAGAAACGGTAAAATCTGTATCTAACCATGAAATTAAAATCATAAAAAATTTATGTCCAAAGCGACAGGAAAAGTAAGGTTTATACCCCCCCCCCCCCCGTAACATGACCCCTGGGGGTCTCCGGTGTTGATTTTTTGTTCATCCATTCTCAATGGGCCCCTGAAGTCGTGCACCAATTGTCAACCCTCGGGATCATCAGGTGGTAGAAGACTGAAATTCGCTATTTTTTCAAGTTTTCTACTTCTTCTTCTTCTTTGACAGGGCTGCAGCCTCACAGACATAACGGATGAGCTGAAATTTTGCACACACATTTGTTACGCTCCAAGGAAGTGCCTTTTGTGTATTTTGTCTTCCTCCCCCTTGTGGGGTGGGGGGGGGGCAGTTTTTAGGCGTAGGTTAGAGAGGGTTTTATGAGCTGAAATTGGGAACATTTGTTCAATGGCTCCATGAGGAAGTGTTCAAAATCGGAACCCAATCAGCCCGATGGGCAGCGTTTGCCCTCACACAAAAAGCCACCGCCAAACAGCGTTGAAAGAAATTTCACGGTTTGGAGGAACAGGTTTCTATATGCACATCCAAGAGGAGCGAGGTGCTGGGCACCGAGCATGCTACTTCGGCGGTCAAAATGGATATCAATCCTTTTTGCGGCTGAGGACGGTTTCTTGGCGGGTAAATTTTTACAACAGGGTTAGGGGAGGGGGATGGGATATAATGACAAGGAAAGACTATTTCAATAGCAACAAATAAGAGTATTATTTCTCTAAAAGAGGGACAAGTCAAATCGGAGTTTTTGGGGTCAACAATAGGTAAAAATGGCTAAAATCATCAACAACAGGCTGAGATCATGTTTTGTACTGTTCACAATATTTTGGAGTTTAGAAACTCGAGTTTTGAAGCATTTGTAAACGCCGCACGGAAACTTCATCGCCTTTTCTGCAATACCGAACGGCCCTAGACAAACTCCCGATGTTCTACCGAATTTAGAAGACCCAGGTGGGCATTAAGCAGTTTCCACCACTCCCTCCCCTCTTACGCCCCGGTTGCTGGAAATGTAATGGTATCAGATTGTAAGTAGGACATCACTCGACATATAACCCCAAGTTCAATCAAATACAGATTCCCTATTTGCGTGTCCATGTACGAACAAACATACAGACGGACGGAATGGTTGTTGCTAATTTGAATGATTGTTGATTGATTGATTTCGATGATAATTGATTATTGTTTTGATTACCATCAAATGACGAATGGAAAAGAAACAACCATGTCATTCCAATCATGGATTTCGAGATTATGTATAGCGTGTGCTTTTTTCATTTTTTTAAAAAATGTACCATTATGCGGACATTCTTCTGTTTATTCTTTTTTCAATAAGTATTCTCCTGTTTCCGTTTTTTGCATTGGGCTTGCCCGTACTGTAAATAAATAAATATCACAGTATAGTCAAACAGAATTACAGTTATATGAGTGGACAGCAAAAATCTTATATACCTGATGATTAGGTGATATAACTGAGAACAGGTCATTTGAAAAACGTCTGTTTTCGGTGAGTCGACTTGTATTTATGCTCGTGAAGGTGGAAGTGACTTGGGTACATCAGGTACGACGTACTGTGGTTTGCCTGGTTTTCATATGTTGAAATCCCTTGATCAATACTTCCATACCGGAGATCTCCCAGCGAACAGCGGTCAAACCGTCTGCCCTACTTAAGCAAAAAAAAGCTCCAGGGTGAGAAAAGACCTGGAAAGGGACGAGGGATGAAGAGTTATAATGACTGGCCAGAATGATTTATTAGTTGGACCGGCCAGCATAAAAAATATCCATTTCGCAGCGTTTAAAAAAAAAATGTACCATTATGCGGACATTCTTCTGTTTATTCTTTTTTCAATAATTATTCGTAAATAAATAAATATCGCAGTACAGTCAAACAGAATTACAGTTATCGGTATCAGAGGAAAACTACCCCCCCCAAATTATTTTATTTACGAAAGCCTTGACATTTCATAGCCCACAATCCCTTTATCTAGCGGCGCTTCTCACCTCGTTTCCAGAGACAGGGAAAATGGTAGTAACCGACTACCCCTCCTACTGCACCTGCGACAACGCTCTCTACGAAGGAGTAAGACGTGTAGCAAGACTTTTAAGTCCCCAGTTAGTTGTGTACTGAGGTGTCACTCCGAAGGTACATAATTTGTGCTCCCCTAAAATATAAAACTATCGTATTCAAAAGGAATATTTCTTGAACATTACCCCTCCTTTTGGTATATTAAGAGTGATTTCCGATATCAGAAGAGGGATCTAAAATACGTGACAGTAGCACATCTAATAATCACTAAAATACGTGAGAAGTGGGGAAAAAATCTAAATATATGAGTGGACAGCAAAAATGGTAGATACCTGATGATTAGGTGATATAACTGAGAACAGGTCATTTGGAAAACGTCTGTTTTCGGTGAGTCGACTTGTATTTATGCTCCTGAAGGTGGAAGTGACTTGGGTACAACAGGTACGACGTACTGTGGTATGCCTGATTTTCGTACGTTGAAATCCCTTGATCAATACTTCCATATCCGAGATCTCCCAGCTAACAGCGGTCAAACCGTCTGCCCTACTTAAGCAAAAAAAAAAAGCTCCCGGGTGAGAAAAGACCTGGAAAGGGACGAGGGATGAAGAGTTATAATGACTGGCCAGAATGATTTATTAGTTGGCCCGGCCAGGGTAAAAAATATCCATTTCGCAGCGTTTTTTTAAATGTACCATCATGCGGACATTCTTCTGTTTATTCTTTTTTCAATAATTATTCTCCTGTTTCCATTTCTTGTATTGGGCTGTACTGTAAATAAATAACAGTTATATGAGTGGACAACAAAAATGGTAGATACCTGATGATTAGGCGATATAACTGAGAACAGGTCATTGAAACGACGTATCCGTATCGGCTCCCGTTCATCCGCTTCGGCTCCGACCTCCCTAATGTAGAGGTCCGTTTCGGTTCCCTTCTGAAGCAAAAGGTAAGGACGTTTAGGCTCCTGGTCAACAATATTTCCCTTCCCATTCAACAGGCTTAGGACTGTCTACAGTTGCTGTAGGCATGGTTCAAAATTCTTTTGAAGCAAAAACTCGTTGATCATGCAACGTTAGAAATATTTAAAAAAATGTACAATGAAATTTAAAACTGTGGCTTGAACTTGAACGAAACTTTTTTTTCGCAAAGTCCATTCTCGTAATACGTCCGTTTTGAAAATAATCAACGAACCCCTGAATTACGTTGCACACTTTTCGCTGATTTTTTGCTATTTTCCTGGTGTTTGTGTGGGCAGTTCGGGAAACATTCCAAGTTTAGCAGCTGCTGAATGTTTCCGAAGTCTGATCTTGCCTTCTTCAGTTAGATGTTTACCACTGTTAGCACTCTAATAATCTTTGTTGGACGATGCCGCTCTCAGTTTCAATGAATTACTGATTTTTTTGACGTGCCAAAGTAGTATCTCGTAAGATTCTGGTCCATTATCACTTTGTTCAAAAGTTTCAAAAAAGCGGTACACCCCCGTTTTGTACAGTTAAACCGAGCTACTCCTTCCTATAAACGCTTGCGGAACCCAAACTTGTAATATTATTTATAACGTAATCGTTACCAGCCTTTCCAAGCATAAACTCCATCCACCTGAAAAAATGGACACATGCGAATTGAACGAATAGGAAAGACTAATAGACGAGGACTGGAATATCATGTCATGCGTCGTGTGAACTAAACAGGTACAGTGGTATGGGAAGGGAAACCGAAACGGACTTGACACAGATGGCAAGGTTGATCATCCGGAGTCAATACGAACTCATTATCACTTCACAGGAGCCAATGCGGTAACATCCCATTGAAAAACTCAGTTTTCGCTGAGTCGACTTGTATTTATGCTCGTGAAGGTGGAAGTGACTTGGGTACAACAGGTACGACGTACTGTGGTTTGCCTGGTTTTCATATGTTGAAATCCCTTGATCAATACTTCCATACCCAAGATCTCCCAGCTAACAGCGGTCAAACCGTCTGCCCTACTTAAGCAAAAAAAAAAAAAAAAGCTCCCGGGTGAGAAAAGACCTGGAAAGGGACGAGGGATGAAGAGTTATAATGACTGGCCAGAATGATTTATTAGTTGGCCCGGCCAGCGTAAAAAGTATCCATTTCGCAGCGTTTTTTTAAATTTACCATTATGCGGACATTCTTCTGTTTATTCTTTTTTCAATAATTATTCTCCTGTTTCCATTTCTTGTATTGGGCTTGCCCGTACTGTAAATAAATAGCAGTTATATGAGTGGACAGCAAAAATGGTAGATACCTGATGATTAGGTGATATAACTGAGAACAGGTCATTTGGAAAACGTCTGTTTTCGGTGAGTCGACTTGCATTTATGCTCCTGAAGGTGGAAGTGACTTGGGTACAACAGGTACGACGTACTGTGGTTTGCCTGGTTTTCTTATGTTGAAATCCCTTGATCAATACTTCCATACCGGAGATCTCCCAGCAAACAGCGGTCAAACCGTCTGCCCTACTTAAGCAAAAAAAAGCTCCAGGGTGAGAAAAGACCTGGAAAGGGACGAGGGATGAAGAGTTATAATGACTGGCCAGAATGATTTATTAGTTGGCCCGGCCAGCGGGTTGGGTACACAGGAGCGGACCTGCCTCGGCAGATAACCGGAGCCGGTTCGACTCCTATCTCGGCCGCCCAACTGTTTGCCAGCTCGCTGTTCCCGCTGTAGTTGCTCCAAGGGACCCCCCACAGTCCACATCATTGATTTAGTTTCTCTTCTCTCTCGTCTAATGGGTCCCGGACCGCCTACATTATCAGTCGGGTTTCGGCTTAACTAAGGCATCATTAATTCAATTCGTTATGACTGGAACCCGGAATCTTATATCCGCCTCCATCCTAATCCTAACGATATTCTAAATCGCGACCTACGGTCGGCTAGTCAGCCTAACCGTATGTTACTTCAAATTACGGTAAGTTACTGTTAAGTTGTTTATTTGCATATTGCGTTTATTTTTGATTATTAAAATTACAGTATTAATACATTTTATTACAACTAAACACTACAACTCCCATTAAGTAAAACTTGTGCTGGGAGTTGGAGCCTCGATAAATTAAACAAATAATTAAAATTAGAATGTATAACTTGTTCCTCACTAACGTAAAATCTAGAGAAAAAAAACGCTGCAAATTATTACACAAAGGTTTATTATTTACCTGTATAGATGCCTCTTCCGCGTAGATCACTGTTTTCTGTGGTCCATACCTACCCTCGTGCTCCTTCCCAGGAAAGCCCTAAATCGAGTACTGAACCCGGCCCCGGAATTAAAGTTTCCTACAAATTCGCGGGATTCAATAATTCAATCATTAATTATTTGTAGTTATTCATGAAGCATAAGGCAAATAATAAACCGTTGTGTAATAATTTACCTGCATAGATGCCCCTTCTACGTAGAATACTATAATGAACCGTTGTGTAATAATTTACCGTTGCGTAATAATTCACCGTTGTGTAATAATTTGCCTATCAATAATACTTCACTGTTTGTTCAAGTTGCAAAAGTACCTATCAACAAAATCCAAAACAGCCTTCATTCTTCAAATGGAATAATATCACAGCGCTGTGTGTCGATTCATAGGAGAGAAAGATTTCCCACAACGGGAGATAAGGGAGAGCAGATAGTTCGTGTGTTTGCACATCGAGCGCTGAGGAAGCTCAGAGTCATCGCTGTCAGCCTGCAGGAAAACAGGTTGTACTAAATAAAACGGACTCCAGAGCGGTAGGCATCGAAGAAAAGCTACGAAAAATTCGCACTTGATAATGGCAGTCAGAAATTTCCCTTAGCGATTAGTCTGAGAATGGACTAGCGGCGACTACATTCTCAAGACTGGACACACGTTTTCACGATCGTATTGTGAATCACATGGGACGGCAAGCAACACAGCGGCAACCACCTGTCACCCACGCGATTATTCTGACAATGAAATCACGAACGTCGAATAAATCTTGAACGGTCCCACAGAAATCGTATTGTACGGTTTAAACCGCCGTGAAAACTTCTTTCCGACAGCATCCACCTTGTTCTGGCTTGGGCTCGACCGTAGCAACCGAAAGCAAGAACTTGGACGCTGTCGTTGAGGAACGAACAGGAATGCGATCAAAGAGAAGGTCTGGAGGATCGAGCGATAACCCATAACCTGGCCCGGCTGATCACAATGAGACCACCCTAATGAAAATCCGTTCAGCCGTTTGGCCCTAAAAATGTCGACACACACACGCGCGCGCACTCGCGAATTATTATGATAGGATAATCATAGTCCATACAAACAAGCACTTTTGATATCGAATGTCTGTCACCATTTCTCTATGGTCATTAGAAAGACATTTTCCAAAAGTCAGTTTTCAACGTTTTCCAGTTCAAAACAGTGACATCAGGGGACGAGTATCCTTAGCCTTAAACTTTTCCGAGAGTTCATCATCTTACACATTTGACGAGAGAAATTCTTGGAGCCTCGTGCAATGGCAGCAGTAATCGTTTTTTCTTCGCCAATTTATTGTTAACGCCTCTAATGATTTTTCTATTCCTTCGTAATATTTTTTCAATTACTGTATTCGCCATATTTGCTTCCGAACAGCTATTTTTGGTAACAGGCCTTGTAATTGGGCTTCGCCCGTATTTGTATTAATAAAATGAAATAAACCCTTCTATGAAGGTGCCCCTCTCCCATTGCTCTATGTAAGTATACTCTCCCCCTCTTCAAAAATGGTATACACGGTAAGTAATGAACAAATTCAAACTCAATTTTAAACTGAACTTTCTATTAACAGTAGGAAGTCTAACATTTTTAATTTGATAACATTTTAATTCTATTAATTTATTAATTATTAGTTCTATGTTTAATGTAAAACTTAACTTTGTTTCTTGGTGAATAATTTCTCTATGTGTGGAGTGATTTTCGATAAGGGTTAGTTAGGTCACTTTCGACATTCAAGGGGTTTCGGGGTTTTAGGTTCCAATGCCAGCAAGCGTGAAAATCCCGATTCGCATAGGTTACGTAGAGGAGAAGAGCACGAGAATTTTCAGAACATCTGTATTTATGTATAAACATCTTCACCTCACGTCGTATCAGCTGTGGAAAATTTGATCGGCGTGGAGTGTGCAAACTCCTGTTGACAATCACTCACGTTTTGGTTTGAACACCTATGTATTCGCTCAGCAAAAAATTTGTATAACACCCCCTCAAAATTTTTTCTTTTCCGTTTCAAGGTGCGTAGATTCCAAAAAAAACCACAGTCATGCAGCATGGCTATAAGAGCGAATTTTCGAAGTTTTCGGCATCTTCCTCCTCCGCCTAAAATTTTCTGAAAATTAATTTTCGGCCAATGTTTTCCCAACTTGATACAAAATTAAAACAGGAGTAGTTTTACGCAAAGTAAAACTTGGGGTGGAAGGAGGGGGAGGGGGAAATCAAAAATGTTTTGAATACCAGAAGAGTAGGTATTGGGTAGGTACGTAACAAATTTTTTGTTCCATTTTTTGCCGAGTAACACCTCGGTTTGTAGATTTTCCAACGCTGAACACGATGGTGAAGTCAGAATTGCGATATCCCATTCCGTTATCAGATTAGAGCAGACGAACCAGGAAGAACATCTCAAGAAATAACCACGTTCCTTCATCTTCAAAGTGCTCCAGTTTGAGAATGGAATGAGATATCGCAATTCTGATTTCACCATCGTGTTCAGCGTACAAAAACCTTTAAAATGAGGTGTCACTTGTCAGACTTTTTCATTTTGGGAATTTATGGGTAATTTCCCCCCCCCCTAAAACTCCCCCTTAGGGTGACCCGATTCTGCCCATCTTCGAAATTAGCCTGTCGATTGCCAAGACAGATTTTTCGTGCAAATTTGAACTTTTTATCTCAATTCTTTCGAGAGTTATCGTCTGGAATGACACATACATATATATATATATATATATATATATATATATATATATATATATATATATATATATATATATATATATGTGTATATATATATATATACATATAATTTTTGGTGTCTTTCGGCAGGGAATTCAGGATAGTCTGAAACGGATTTTGGTATAAAAATCTTTTTCCTAATATCCACCATCCTAATATCTTAGCTTCACAAGAGCTTCCCCATCCTTGAGGGAAGTTACCAACCTCACAAAAACACATTCCCCTGTGTTTCAGAGCTATTGCAGTCATTAAGAGGTTTGTTACCACAAAGCTACCAAAATATCTGTAATGGGACTGCTAGGTACTCCTTTACAGTCCCAATCTCTAGAGGCCCAGATTGGGACTCCTAAGCGACCATCGTCGCCCCTAACCTACCAAAATATACCTATATATATATATATATATATATATATATATATATATATATATATATATACATATAATTTTTGGTGTCTTTCGGCAGGGAATTCAGGATAGTCTGAAACGGATTTTGGTATAAAAATCTTTCGGAAATTCGAGTTTTAAAAATGTTGGACCGAGAACAATAGCTTCCTTTTCTTCGAAAATTCGCTAAAACAAAATGCAATGTCCGTCCGCCGTACGCCGTCCGCCGTATCACGTGTACCGGCTTCATTTTCGGTCTAAAAAAGTCGTTCTTTCGCACACATGCTCCATTTGGGCCCTAGTTGTGTCCCGAAAGTTTTCAGCCCGATCGAAATATATCTAGGGGTGTAATGAGTGAAAATGTGTATAAAAACGCTGCAAAGTCCTGGTCACATGGGTTTATTATTCTATTGGACATACCTACAGAAATGCTGGCTGTTCATTTATTGTTACTTTCATGTAAAATAATTGAAATAGCTATTTCTGGTGGTTTCCACCAATTTTGGCCCCTAAAACTTGAATTAGGTACGCTCCTTTTTTTTTTCAAATTATCTTTGATCATAGATAGTGCCATTTAATCGTCTTGATCCACCTGTTGAAACTTTTCCTATTGCTATTCTACAAACTGATGGTGATTTCAGACGATTTCGCAGGTTTTTGACTCATAAAAAATCAAATTTGGGAGCTGAACATCTGGTAGGTACAACCTCAGTTTTCCACTCCTTGGTCAAAATCGACTTCATATTCGGTCTTCTCGTCCACAAAAACATGGAAAATGATACCTCAAAAGCTCATTTTACTAACATGTTACTAAAACACAAAAAGTACCTATTAACATGTATCATGTTTTAGCCCTGGGGTACTAGCATTTTTAGCGAGTCGATTTTGCGCGTCAAATTTGAGCGTCAAATTTGAGCGTCAATTTTAAGCGTCAAATTTTTTCGCGCACAATGCATAGTGGTTTTCACGTACAACCGAGTAGTTGCTAGGGAAATTGTGATGAATTTAGAGTTTTCATCACGGTGGCGTGAAGGAGAGAAAAGTCGCAGGCGGCGGTAGTCCACCGATCATCTACGACTTTGGGAGTAGATAGAGGTGAGTGAGGGAATTTACCTAGGCGGCTGTAGTCAACCGATCATCTAGGTGAGGAGAGGTCCTTGTCTAGGCGGCTGTAGTCAACCGATCATCTAGACAAGGAGGAGAGGAGGTAAATTCTCAGGCGGCTGTAGTCAACCGATCATCTGAGAGGAGGAAGGTAAGAGAGAGAAGAGAGAGCTGGTTAGAGGAAGTGTCGAATGAAGCTAAAGCTCCAGGATCCAGGGTTATATAGGACTTGGAGGCCTCTCCCTCCAACTCCCTGTTGGGAGTTGGTAGTGGG
Organism: Leptopterna dolabrata; assembly: GCA_954871275.1. Lineage (NCBI taxonomy): Eukaryota > Metazoa > Arthropoda > Insecta > Hemiptera > Miridae > Leptopterna > Leptopterna dolabrata. Next base: position 12,785,732 of record OX940979.1, read on the forward strand.
GCTCCAGGTTGTGTCCCCTGGATTCTGTTGCCTGTCTCCCCACTCAGATGTTTATTAGCGGAAAGTAAGTTTTACATAAGGATATTGGTGAGAGCTTAAAAGTTGCTGGTGGAGTGTTCCCGGGAGGGACTCACGACAGAGGTCCCCCCAGTTCGAACCAATGTTTGAGAAGCTGAAGGCGCAAGGTGACAGAGGCTGAGGGCTGCGGCAAACAAAAGGGGAGCTGAAGGCGCAAGGAGACAGAGGCTGAGGGCAACGGCAAACAAAGGTGGAGCTGAAGGCGCAAGGTGACAGAAGCTGAGGGCTGATGCAAACAATCGGGGTGCTGAAGGCAGAAACGTGATAGGTCTGACTTAATTCTAGGAGGCAGTAATATAGTAAGCATAAGTAGTAAGTGGTAAGTAGGAGTAACATAGGAGTAACATAGTATAGTAAGCATAGGTAGTAGTAACATAGCAAGTAGATATAAGTAAGATAAGTACAGTAGTGGTGTAGGTGAGCTGACATGATTACAATGATGATGATGAGATAGTAGACTAATATTTACAAGGTTGGTATGTACAAGGTTGGTATTTACAAGGTTGGTATTTACAAGGTTGGTATTTACAAGGTTGGTATTTACAAAGTTGGTATTTACAAGGTTGGTATGTACAAATTTGGGTGGGGTTGACAGATTGGAACGGGGTGTTGAAGTTCGCCGTTCCCTGGGTGTGGATAGTGTGCAGTGTAATGTAGTGAGTGTGTATTGGTGGTGAGGTGATGGGGTGAGAGAGGCTTCACTGACGTGAAGACTGTTAGAGGGGCCCCTTCACTGCCGGGGCGGCGGTGAAGGGGAAGAGCCGGTGGGAGCCGGTACCCGGGACGTCGCGGAGAGAGGCGGCGACGTTGGGGTCCGGTGGGTGAAATGGAGGCGACGTGTGGCGTTTGTGGTGTGGGGGTGGTCGGGTGAGTGGTGTGGGGCGAAGTGTCGGGGAGGACTGGGGCTGGCTTACATCGGGCGAGGGGTACAGTGTGGGGCTTCCCGTCAATTAACAGGGTAGCCGTGGTGTGTGTGGAGCGAATGACGTGGAAGGGCCCGGCGTAGAGAGGTTGAAATGTTTTGTGGATGCCGGGCTCCTTCAAGTACATGTGAGTGGCTGTGTAAAAACGTTTGGGATAGGTGGTGTCGTTGTGTGGTGTTGTTGTGCGGAGTGGGTCCCTGTTAATTGACGGGGTGGTGTGTGGAGTGAAAATGTCGGCCGGTAAACGTAGAGGGTCTCGAAATGCGTGTTGTGCGGGACTTGTGTTGTCTGAAGGACGGGCGGAAGTGCGAAGGCTGAGTAATACGTAGGGGAGGGTTTTGGTCCATGAGGGGGATGTGGCTGATGTGGAGATGGCTTGCTTAAGGACCGAGTGCCACCGCTCTATTTTCCCGTTGGATTGGGGGTGATAAGGAGTGGTGCGGATTTTTTGAATCCCGAGGGAACGGAGCAGGTCGGCAAAGTGGGCTGATTCAAACTGCCTCCCCTGATCGACCGTGAGTGTCCGCGGACAGCCGTAGCGGCTGATCCACTGATTGAGGAAGGCCGCGGCGACGGCGTCCGCGGTAATGTGGGCGAGTGGGATACACTCAACCCAATTGGTCGCACGGTCGATCATGGTGAGGCAGTACCTCTTCCCCTCGGAGGGGGGAAGAGGGCCGACCAGATCTAGATGGACGTGTTCCCACGGGAGGGAGTCGGGAATGGGTTGAGGAGGTACATGGGGGTGAGCCGAGACCTTAAATTGCTGGCACTTCTGGCACCCCAGAACCCAGGTACGGATATCTGTGTTCATGTGGGGCCAGAAGTACCGCGTCTTGATCAGATCCCGGCTCGCCCGGATGCCGGGATGATGGAGGGAGTGATAGTGGAGGAACAACTGCCGCCTCAGCTCCGGTGGGACGTAAGGGCGCGGTGAATCGGCCGTTACGTCGCACCAGAGGTCGAGGGGAGGCAGTTGTTACAATTTGGAGGCGGAGATGAGGTTGGAGAGTGCGGGGTCGGAAGTTGGTGTTTGGTGTGTTTTTAGGGTTTGTGGGGAAGGGAAAGGCAGTAACTCCGCCACCGGCGCGGGGGTGGGGCGGGAGAGTGCGTCTACTACGCAGTTGTCGGCCCCCGGCAAATAACGAATATCGGACGTAAACTGTCCGATAAATTCGAGTTGCCGGAGGCGACGGGGGGAGGCGGATTTACGATTTTGGAGGAGGGCATGTGTGAGGGGCTTATGATCAGTGATGACAGAGAACTGCCTGCCCTCCACGAAGTCACGGAAGTGCTTGATGGCTTCGTGGATGGCGAGGAGTTCTCTGTCAAAAGTGGAGTAATTTTTTTGAGTTGGGGACAGAGTTTTTGAGAAGAAACCGAGGGGTTGGGGGGTGGCGCCGGTGTGTTGGTGGAGTACTGCCCCGATGGCCCAGTCAGACGCATCGGTCGTGATGGAGAGGGGAGCATGGGGATCGGGATGGGCTAATAGAGCGGCGTCTACTAGGTCCTTTTTGCAATTTTGAAAGGCGGTTGTGAGGGCGGGGGTCCAGGAAATGGGGCGGTTATCGTTCTTTTTGGCCGGTTGTGGGATAGCGTGTATGAGTGGTTGTTGGTGTTGTGCTGCGTGTTTGATGTGTCTACGATAAAAGTTCAACATACCCAGGAAACGGCGAAGTTCTGAGACGGTGCGGGGTTGGGGGAAATCTGTGAGAGCGTGTACTTTGTCCGGGAGAGGCTTGATCCCGTCGGATGAGACTTGGTGGCCGAGGCAGCGGACGGAGGGCTGGGCGAGGACGCATTTTTGAGAGTTGATGGTGAGGCCCTCGGCGGAGAAGATGTCGAGGACTTGCTTGAGGTGTGTGAGATGTTCGTGTGGGTCCCGGGAGGCGATCAGGATGTCATCCAGGAAGCAAAATACGAATGGTAGTCCCCGCAGAATATTATCCATATAACGCTGCCACGTCTGGGCCGCGTTCCGGAGGCCGAAGCCCATTTTTATGTACTCGAAAAGGCCGAAAGGTGTTATGATGGCGGTTTTAGGTACGTCGGGTGGGTAGATATGTATGTGATGGAAGGCTCTGGAGATGTCTAGGGTCGAGAATATGGTTGTGTTGTGGAGGTGTGAGGAGAAGTCCCGGAGGTGGGGGACGTTGTATAGGTCTGGTGTGGTCTTGGCGTTAAGGCGGCGGTAATCGCCGCAGGGGCGGATATCCCCGTTGGGCTTCTGCACAATATGTAACGGTGAAGCCCACGGGGATTTGGAGGGGCGGATAATACCATCCGCTATGAGCTTATCGAAATGCCTCCGGGCTTGGGACAGTTGGAGGGGGTGGAGGCGGCGGGCTTTTGCCGAAATCGGGGGACCTGAGGTCTCAATGTAGTGTTGAGTTTGGGAGATATGTGCTGAGGGGCGGCGCTGGGGTTTGTATTGGAGGAGGAGTTTTTCGAATTGGGTTGGGGGGCGATCGACCGCGTGGATGAATCCGGGGATTGGCTTCTGGGTGGAGGGGTCGAGCAGGCGCGCGTTACGGACGTCAACCTGGAGGCCGAAATAAGCGAGGAAGTCGGCCCCCAGGATTGCTTTCTCTACGTCCGCCACGGTAAACTCCCACTCGTACGCGAGCCCGCTCATGTGGATGGATGAGCGGTACGTCCCGTACGAGGGGATGGTGGTACCGTTGGCGGCGAAGAGGAGTTGCCGGTAACAACGCGCCTGTCGCCGGAGAATATTGTTCGGGAAAATGGAGAGCGCCGCCCCTGTGTCGACGAGGAAAGGGACATTCGTCTTTGAACACTTTAAGAAAAGCCGCTGGTGAGCTGGGGTGGAGTGCGGTAAAATGGCGGCGGCGGTGGGCGTACGTGCTGGTGGTGGTTGGTCCCCTGCGAAGGAGACGCGGGGCGGTTCTTTGCCGTTCCGGAGAGGGGGAACGGTAGCGGCGGCGTGAGTGGCGGCCGGAAGGGTGGCTGCCCTGGAGGCGGGCGTGGAGGGGCCGTTCCGGGGTGGGGGAACGGTGGCGGCGGCGTGAGTGGCGGCCGGAAGGGTGGTTGCCCTGGAGGCGGGCGTGGAGGGGCCGTTCCGGGGTGGGGGAACGGTAGCGGCGGCGTGAGTGGCGGCCGGAAGGGTGGCTGCCCTGGAGGCGGGCGTGGAGGGGCCGTTCCGAGGTGGGGGAACGGTTGATGGTGGGGTGAGGGTTTTGGCGGCGCTGGCAGGCGCGGCCGGGAGGTTGGCAGCCGTGGCGGCGGCGTAGGAGGGGTAACGAGGCTTCGTGGTGGTGGTGTGAATGCGGGCGGGGAGGGGTTGGGTGTGGTCCCCCCCGTTTTGGCGAGGAGGGGGGCCCGCCGGATTTACCGGCGGGCGGCCGCGTTTCCCTGCTTGGAGGTGAAGGAGCAGGGGGGCTGGCATTTTCGGGCCTCCCCACCGAAGTTAACGTGATAGAAACATCGGTGGGGGGGGGTCCGCTGGGAGGTAGGTGGTCCTGGTGGGGCGCACGGAGGTGGAGGGGGTCGCTGCGGCTGGAGACTGTCCCCTGCGTTGCTGAGGGGGGGAAGTGTTGCGGCGTTCGGGCGAGCGCTGGCGTCGGTGGTCGATGGAGGGGGTTGGCCGGTGCTCGGTGGAGATGGAGCGGCGCCGGTGGAGGGAGGGGGGCCGGCGGCGCTCTCGTGACGGCGTCCGGTCCCGCTGCGGGGTGGAGGTGCGGGGTGCGCCGACTTCCGTGACGCCGGCGGCTGCGGTGAGGTCGTGGACCGTATCGGCTAGACGCAGAAGTGGTTCGTCTGGGCCGTCGAGGTGGCTGGCGAGCGCCATTTGCATGGGGTGTGGTAGGGCCCGCAGCCAAAACGTCCGTGCGATGTCGGCCGTCATCACGTCGTGCAGCTGATGACGCAGACGGCGGTAGAGGTGGGAGGGCTTCAGATCGCCGAGGTGCTGTGATTGGGAGAGCGCTGCGATCCGTGCGATCTTCGACGGCTGGTACAGCGAGACGAGGCGGGTGCGGAGGTCGTCGTATGCGGCCGTGGCGTCGGGAGAGATGTCCGACGTCTGTAGGAGGATCTCGTACGGGAGCAGTGATATGATGCGGGAGTAACGGGTCCGCTGGCTGCGGATGTTGGCGGCCAAAAACGCAGCGTCGACTTGGAAGAACCACAGCGCGGGATCGTGCGTGTAGAAGGGGGGCAGCGACAGCGGGAATGACGCCGAGGCCGTCGTGACGTCGGCGGCGGCGTGTGCGGCGGCCGCAGCGGCGGCGGCAGCGGCGGCGGCGGAGGCGGAGGAGCCGGGTGGCGAGAGGCTGGTGAAGGGGTTTTCGGCTGCGTCAGTCGTCGCAGCGGTCGGCGGCTGCAGTAGGGACGGTCGGAGGAGCGGCGGCGTCGGTGAGTTCGGGTCCATGGCTGTAACTAAAATTCAAAATGAGTTTAGTTTTGAATTTTAAATTCGCAATCGGCGGGAGCGGAGGTGCGTTGAGCTGGAGTTGAGTGGTGAGGTTGGGCCAAGAATTGCGAATTTACACTGACTGTTTAAAGTTGAATTTAAAATTGGGGACACCGAACTAGACTGGGGCGACACATGAGGTGGTAAGAGGATAGAAGGTTGGATGAACGTCGGGTTCACCACTGTGATGAATTTAGAGTTTTCATCACGGTGGCGTGAAGGAGAGAAAAGTCGCAGGCGGCGGTAGTCCACCGATCATCTACGACTTTGGGAGTAGATAGAGGTGAGTGAGGGAATTTACCTAGGCGGCTGTAGTCAACCGATCATCTAGGTGAGGAGAGGTCCTTGTCTAGGCGGCTGTAGTCAACCGATCATCTAGACAAGGAGGAGAGGAGGTAAATTCTCAGGCGGCTGTAGTCAACCGATCATCTGAGAGGGATAAGGTAAGAGAGAGAGAAGAGAGAGCTGGTTAGAGGAAGTGTCGAATGAAGCTAAAGCTCCAGGATCCACGGTTATATAGGACTTGGAGGCCTCTCCCTCCAACTCCCTGTTGGGAGTTGGTAGTGGGGCTCCAGGTTGTGTCCCCTGGATTCTGTTGCCTGTCTCCCCACTCAGATGTTTATTAGCGGAAAGTAAGTTTTACATAAGGATATTGGTGAGAGCTTAAAAGTTGCTGGTGGAGTGTTCCCGGGAGGGACTCACGACAGAAATGAAACTTCTTTCATTTTCATCGGACAAAAATCGTTTTCCATTCGTTGGAAAGCTCTTGATTTATCACGAATTTATTTCGTATTTGTTCTTGGTATTTATTTCCTAGTTTCATACTATAACTATATAAATGAATGTTATAAATGGATAGTAAACAATGACGCTTGTTTGGTTGTCACGTTTTAACATGTGTGTATCATCTATGGTGCTCAAGAAATGTAGACAAGACATCGTCAGAAGAAACGAGCACATACGTTTCAAGTAGTAGATTTCTACCTAGCCTTCACTTTTCGAGTTAATAACATGATACATGGTTGCAATTTTTGGTTCTTAAACATAAATTTTAACAACATCTAACTCGTGATTTAGGTAGGTACCTAGTAACGAGTACGAGGTGGTACTAAGCTGGGGGGGTCTGCGATCTGCATAATGTGTATTTTTTTTATACACATTTTCACTCATAACACCCCTGGGTATATTCCGATCGGGCTGAAAAGTTTCGGGTCACAACTAGGGCCCAAATGGAGCATGTGTGCGAAAGAACGAATTTTTTAGACCGAAAATGAGGCCGGTACACGTGATACGGCGTACGGCGGACGGACATTGCATTTTTGGAATCTACGCACCTTGAAACGGAAATAAAAAAATTTTGAGGGGGTTTTATACAAATTTTTTGCTGAGCGAATACATAGGTGTATTATTCACAGAATAATAAACCAAAATAGGTACAACTTTTTGTGTTTTAGTAACATATTAGTAAAATGAGCTTTTGAGGTATCGTTTTCAATGTTTTTGGGGACGAGAAGATCGAATATGAAGTCGATTTTGACCAAGGAGTGGAAAATTGAGGTTTTACCAGATGTTCAGCTCCCGAAATTGATTTTTTATGAGTCAAAAACCTGGGAAATCGTCTGTAATCACCATCAATTTGTAGAATAACGCTAGAAAAAGTGTCAACAGGTGGATCAAGACGATTAAATGGCACTACCAATGATCAAAGATCATCTGAAAAAAAAAAAAAACCACAGTCATGCAGCATGGCTATAAGAGCGAATTTTCGAAGAAATAACCACGTTCCTTAATCTTCAAAGTGCTCCAGTTTGAGAACGGAATGAGATATCGCAATTCTGATTTCACCATCGTGTTCAGCGTACAAAAACCTTTAAAATGAGGGGTCACTTGTTAGAAAATAACATTTTGGGGATTTTTGGGTAATTTTTGCGCACTTTAAATGCTCTAATTTGAGAACGGATCAAGATATCTAAAATCCGATTCCACCATCGTGTTCAGCGTGCAAAAACCTTTAAAATGAGGGGTCACTTGTTGGAAAATAACATTTTGGGGATTTTTGGGTAATTTTTGCGCACTTTAAATGCGCCAAAACCCTCCTTAGAGTAGGCCAATTTCGCCCATCTTCGAACTTAGCCTTTCGATTGCCAAGATAGATTTTTTGTGCAAATTTGAGCTGTTTATCTCAATTCTATCGAGAGTTATCGTCTGGAGTGACACATATATATATAAATATATATATACATATATAAAAGTGTTAAATTTCAGGAATCGTTTTAGAATGGTCTGAAACGGATTTCTATGAAGAAAATTTCCAAAAATGTATATTATTTAAATTTCGAAGCCATTGCAATTGCTTCATTTTCTTTAAAAATTCGCTAAAAAAGGAGCCTTACCTAAAGCCGCATTTACACGATGCCAGTTCGTGAGACAGTTGTCTTTGGACAATTGTCATCACGTGGTTGCGGATTGTCGGAGGCCAGTCAAGTTGAACGAGAAGCTGTGTATACGGGGCCAACTATTGCCACGGCAGTCGACAGCGAAACATGGCCGAGTGCTCGTCGTCTGTCGTGTCCCGCGACAGATCATTAAAACTTATGTTTAATGATCTGTGCCGGGAATTTATCAGTGAGTCTTGCAATGTGCTAGAAGAGGAGTTAAATAAGAACAGGGAGTGGACAAGGAGATGGCGTACAAGTCGTCTCGCTGGTCCCACAAACACCTCTGTTCTTTGTAAAGTTCAACGAATTTTGAATTCATTTCGTCACTCCACTTTGGTGCCATTTTTGCCAAGGAATAACCGGACGTAAACAACACAGCACACCTGTATGTTTCGACTGACACAAGGGAACTGGCAAAAAAGAAGACAGCGCTACTGGCGTACACCGTTCACACGGCGCCAATCGTTGCGACAACTGGGGGCCTATTCACTAAGCCAAAGAGACATATCTCTTTCAGGTCCGACTCTCTCTTTGGGCCAAATATATTTTTATAGTATCCATGACAGGGTTATTCAGTAACTTTTAAAAGAGAGAGTTGGCGGCCATCTTGGCATTCTCGATCTCTTTCAGAGAGACACCTAATTAGGTGTCTTCCCTCGAAAGAGAGTCTATTTCTCGTTTGTTTCACAGTGATCGTGTAATATCCTCCTTCATCCGCAACCACATCGGTACTTTTGATCGTGTATTCTTTCATTTCATAAAGGTAAGTCAATTTAAATTAAAAATATATACATAATCATTGATTCATGAGTAAAAACGTCCAAGTACGGGTTGAGGTAGGTACCTACCTACCTAAGAGGTTCATTAGGTGTAGATATAACACAAGCATTAAAAGCCCCCTAATTCGACTTTTTCTGTTTATAATTGAGACTTTTTTCAATTTCATTTAAACTTTTATCCGATTCGTGAGTAAAAACGTCCAAGTATGGATTGAGGTAGGTAGGTACCCATTGAATAGGCATTAAGAAATGCGTTCATTATTAAGGAATTGAACTCCCGGGGGCAGGAACATCTCTCACTTCATGGATACTATGGCATTTTCGTGTATTAGGATCCATATCTCTTTCTCAAGGTCTCTGGAGCTATTCTGTAAAATAGACGAACCCGGAGACATTGGAAGAGATTGTCTTCCCGGGGGAGACTATCTCTCGCGGGAGATTTTCAAAATAGATAATCTCTTTCCACTGTCTATTTTAGTGAATAGGCCCCCTGAGATTCCGAGTGGTGGGCGCAGCTTGTTGTCCTCAGTCTACTCCCGGAGACAACTGAATTTCGGGGCAATTGTGAGGGCAGTTGGCAAGACAATTGGCCTGAAGTGTTTTTACACAAAGACAATAATTTCATGCCAGTCAGTTGTCTTCTGACAATTGTCTCACCAACTGGCATCGTGTAAATGCGGCTTAATTCAAGTTTTGGGGGCCAAGATTGATGGAAACCACCAGAAATAGCTATTTCAATTAATTATATATTATTACATGAAAGAAACAATAAATAAACAGCCAGAATTTCTGTAGGTATGTCCAATAGAATAATAAACCCATGTGACAAGGACTTTGCAGCGTTTTTACCTAAATTTCTGTCAAGTTTATGGGCCCCGCTCTCGCCTCCCCTGGAGACCTGTTGCCCCCCCCCCCCCCCCACCCACGAATCCATCACTAGGATTCCCAACCTACAGGGAATTCTAAGCTGGTTTGTGTGTTACTTCGACGGATTGCTCATTAGCTCATGTTGCAAGACCGTAACCTTTTTACGTTGTAACCATGGAGATACTTGGATGTCTTAAAGAAACGGAGGAAAAAAAAAAAAATTGGCGAACCAAAAGAAAGAGAAAGAACTGGGAAAGTGAACGGAGAGGGAAAAGAAATGGGCTCTCCGCCGGGCTAATCCGCCCTTCAAATTACATTAGTTAGTTACTTTTCTCCGCTCACCGTTCTCTCTCTGGAATGTACGCTGAGCCCTTTTTGGAACAACAAAACCTTATCAAACTCAAGTTCGAATCCGCCTCCCCAAGGAGACACCTGTCCGTGTCAATATTTCAGGACGCTTACTTAATATTTCAAGGGAGCACATTAGAAAGTTCATCACGATCCTACTCGAAATGAGAAGACGGGATGCTGCGCCTCCAACCCGACTTCATCAAACTTTGTTTATAATTTAATGAGTTTCACGACTTTCGACGAATTGTATTTTCTCGACAATATTTTTTCGTGCCATTCAATTATATGAATGTTTTAGTGTTTGATTCAATAAATACGATTGTTCCCATTGATCTGTTCGTATCCGATTACAAACTACAGTATTACAATCACTAGATTTTCAGAGCTGAATTTCACATTTCAATGACAGAGTTCAATCATCACGATTTCTGTCAGTTCGCCATCAATGACACGGGGGTCCGGTCACTAGGAACCACACGTAAGACGAGCAAAATATCTATGAAGTTACATCTGCAGTAGCTCAAATGAGCGCTATATTCTACAAAACATATTGCGTATCCGAAATCTAGAAGACGGTACTAAACGGACGGTAGCTCCTCCGCACCAACGTTGTACGAATATCTACGGCTGCTTTTGACGAAATTTCAAGACGTGAGCATCGAAACACCAGTTTCAAGCAATCATGGTGCTGTGCCCGAAAACGCTGCAAAGTCCTTGTCACATGGGTTTATTATTCTATTGGACATACCTACAGAAATGTTGGCTGTTCATTTATTGTTTCTTTCATATAAAATAATTGAAATAGCTATCTCTGGTGGTTTCCACCAATTTTGGCCCCCAAAACACGAATAAGGTACGCTCCTTTTTTTTTTTTTTTTTAAATAAATTATCTCTGATCATTGATCCACCTAATTGACCATTTAATCGTCTTGATCCACCTGTTGATACTTTTTCCAGTGTTATTCTACAAATTGATGGTGATTTCAGACGATTTCCCAGGTTTTTGACTCATAAAAAATCAATTTCGGGAGCTGAACATCTGGTAGAACCTCAATTTTCTATTCTTTGGTCAAAATCGACTTCATATTCGGTCTTCTCGTCCCCAAAAACATGAAAAACGATACCTTAAAAGCTCATGTTACCAACATGTTGCTAAAACGCAAAACGCAAAAAGTACCTATTTTTACACACATTTTCACTCATAACACCCCTGGGTATATTCCGATCGGGCTGCAAAGTTTCGGGACACAACTAGGGCCCAAATGGAGCATGTGCGAAAGAACGATGTTTTTAGACCGAAAATGAGGCCTGTACACGTGATACGGCGGACGGCGGACGGACATTGCATTTTTGGAATCTACGCACCTTGAAACGGAAAAGAAAACAGTTTGAGGGGGTGTTATAAAAATTTTTTGCTGTTCGAATACATGGGTGTATTATTCACAGAATAATAAACCAAAAAAAAGAAGATTCTAACTGTGCTGATTGGGGAGTAATGTGTGTAATTCCAGTATACCTGCGCGACCTTAGTTTAACGTGGTTTCCAACCCTGAATTGAGAAAAATTACTACTACTCAAGTTTTGGTTAGGTAGTGATAACTTTTCTCCTTCAATACCGTTGAGATAAAAAACTTTGCAAATTATTACACAACGGATTATAGATACCTATATAGATACCCCTTCCGTGCAAATTACTCTTTTGTGTGGTCAGCATACTTCCACCGCCCGTTTTTAATTTACTTTACATATTTTGATTTATTCCCATTATTTACAGGCTTTTATTTAACTTACTCCGTCTGTGGAGGTCAAATTTTGTAATAGATTTTTCGCCCACTTCTCGGCGTTAATTGAGCTGAAATTTTGCACAAAGTATTATGGGGAATCGAACGGGTTAGAAGGTACGCTATAATTTTTCTAGCCACCTGCTGTCACTCTCTTCAACGTATGGGAAGTTTTATGAATTACGTTTGAAAGTAGAAAGTTATGAATGGGGTGGCCATACAATTTTCATATCTACTAGATAGAAGTATTTTCAATCGTAAACATTCATATAATTTAATAAGCAACGGTCTTTAAAAGTAAAATATATCCTAACGCCCCACGATTCTATTTTTAGCCACAAAAAATTCAATGTTCCCTGGGAGCTGAAAGAAATGATTTTATTCTTTTTAGTCCATTTCGAAATAAACGCGTGTTTTTTGAAAGTTTAATTTAATTTAATTTTTTTTAATTCGAGTTATGAATACATACGTATTTGGTATTTTGTCAAAATTGAAGAAAAAAGAAAAATAAGTAACCATGACTTTTATTTTTTGATGTTAAGGTTCCATTACCTATATGAAATTTGAGACCAACCGCACTCTCCTTGTTGTCACAACTTTGAAAGCTCAAAGAAACAGAACTTCACCGCAGGAGACTGCGGTTGGTCTCAAAATTCTTAGAATGCAACCTAATTTCATTTTAAAAAAGTCTGCCAAGTTGGGTGGGCAGTATAGCTTCCTCATGTATTGTAACATGGACGTGTAGAATCAGTTGTTACAAAAAAAATGAATGCGCAGACGAAAGAGTAGTAATATATTACCTAACATGCGTAATAGGACAAACATTTCAAAATTTTTTGAACATTTCATGTTCGCGCATGAGCAGACGAAAGTTACTGTACGATTCCAATGAAATAAATAAGGAGCTGTCAAAGTACTATTCCTGATCGACCCTCCAAGTTTGAACTCAATTCAAAGATATTTAAGGTAGTTATGGACGTTTCAAGTATTTCACGTTTGCGCATGCGCAGACGAAAGTTACAGCACGATTTAAATTATTTTCGTAAGGGAATATCTGCGATCCAACCCGCGGGTACCCTCGAAATTTCAAATCTCTACGCCTATTTTTGCGTAGTTAGAAGATTTACAAAGAAATGGTCAACATTTCATGTTCGCGCATGCGCAGAGGAAAGTTACAGTACTAATCCAATGCAATTCACGTGGAACTATCGAAGTACTATTCCTGATCCATGTTTGAACTCATTTCAACGACATTTAAGGTAGTTATGGGCGTTTCAAGTATTTCACGTTTGCGCATGCGCAGACGAAAGTTACCGTGCGTTTTTAATGACTGGGACCATCTGTGACCATCCCACACCTACCTTACAAATTTCAGCCCATTTCAACCATTATTTCGGGTAGTTATGGGCGTTATAAGGAATAGACCACAGACAGACAGACAGCAAGACAAGGAACCAAAAATGTTCCTCGATGTCTGAAACGCAAAACGGTAGTGGAAATTTTCATTTTGGAGGACAAAAATTTGTTTAAATCAATCACGAATCCAAGGCTTCCCTACCTTCGATAGTGAGGAACAAAAATGGCAAAGTAATATATACCGAAGTCACAGGTACTCCTCATCATTATTGGCCAAGTAGCTACCTAGCAGCCCCCCCCCCCCCCTCACCAAGCACTAAAATAATTTACAAAATTTGGAGGAGCTAGTACAGTGCCACGATCATGCTAACTTGAAGCAACGTTCAAGCATCATGAAACCAGGGAGCATACTTGAAATGCGGTCGTGAGTCCAGGCCTATTTGAATCCCTCTGTATAAAGTCCCCACACCATCACCGTAAACTCAAAAGCAGATTATTTCATCGAGTCAACTTCCTCCCACCGCCAAGCAAACTTTCCTCCTGAGCTACCCCCAAAACAACCCCATGGACTTGTTTTGTGCGGCACCGAGCCAACGCAGCCACATCCCCTTTTCAGGAATTCCAGAAGTAACTTCCACAACATTTTCGTTGCCGGAGTTGTAATTAGCATGCCAGTCTATCCAAACAATGAACGGCAAACTAATTACGCCCTTCGCCCTACCGTTTCCACATTTTGTAGCCGAAGGAAGAGAAGAAATTCAATATTTAATAGGTCGGAGCATCGTCACAGTACTGTGATCCTTTTAATCTGGCGAGGGGGACGAAACTCGAGAATGCCAGGAATTGGAATTTCTGCTTTGTCTCAATAAGTTTGATTGCATTTAATTAGAAAGCACTAAAGAAAAACGGAGTTAGTGAAACGTTGTCCATTTCCACTACCGGTACAACAGTGTATTGGTTTATTATTATCAATAATGAACCATTGGAATCGAGCATGAAAAAAATTCTAACCCCCGTCAAAATTTGATGGTTTACGTTTCAAGGTACGTAGAATCCGAAAATGCAATAAAAATATTTCTGTCTGTCCGCCGTACGCCGTACGGGCCACTTTTCTTGGTTTCTTGGTTTTCTTGGTTCTGGATTTTGTTGGTAGGTACTTGTGAAACTTGAACAAACTTTGAAGTATTATTGATGGGTAAATTATTACACAACGGTAAATTATTAAACAACAGTAAATTATTACATAACGCTAAATTATTACACAACGGTAAATTATTACACAAAGGTAAATTATTACACAACGGTTCATCTACCAAGAAGGGGCTGGATTTTGTTGATCGGTACTTTTGCAACTTGACCAACCGTTGAAGTATTATTGATGGGCAAGTTATTACACAACGGTTCATTATACTTGCCCACAGGGTAGGTACTGACCACAGAAAACCGTGATCTACGCAGAAGGGGCATCTATTTCACTCCACATCAACAATTTTCCTTCAAAAATTCATTATTTGCGTTTCTTTATGCCATTTTAGTTACTGTTTGTCCTAGTAACGAGTACGGGGTTAGGTACTAACCTACGGAGGGTCTGCGATCTACATTATATGTGTAGACTAGTACATATTACATAGACGGGCTATCTATACAGAGAGCTGTGATCTGTAAAAGAAGGGTATTCTGTACAAAATAATAAACCGTTGTGCAGGGATTTGCAGCGTTTTTTCCCGTTTTTTCATGTATTAGTGGAAATAACGTTTCAATAACACCGTTTTTCTTTGAAATGAGTTTCCACGATTTCCTCGCGAGTGATTTAGTTTCGTAGGAAGCACTCATAGATGGCAGTAGCTGAGTCGGTACGAGCCGTGACTTTCCCACATTGGCATGTCGTAGGATGCTGCAGGATCGATAACGATACAAGGCATGAGCACTGTTGAAACAACGTATCCTGTCTGCTATCGAGTGGAAGCGTTCTTCTCTTTGACATCCAGGTAATAAATGTTTGTGATATTCGCCATCAAGTTTCTATTTCGCACATTGGTTTGATATGTTGTAACCAACTAATTTAACACGCAATCCGAGAAAAACATCATAACTATGATATAAAAAATATATATGAAAATATATATATGAAAAAATTATATATGTAGCATATGTAATATATACGAGTATGTTCTTATATTAGGTGAGTATGTAACATGATACAAGGGACATCCGAGTTCAACGAAACGACACTCAAAATTCGACTGTTTGCTCTGTAATTTGTATTTTTCACACACGCTGATTGGGCTTTACTTTGGAATGTGAACAATCTATCTAAAATCAACACAGGAAAAGTCACGATTCACAAGGAATTGACGAACCGATAATACGTTTATTATGTGATCGGCGTATACGGGATAGCGCTGTAAGGTACCTAGGTACTTGGCCTTTAATCAATTCCTTATTGTCTTGCGGTATTTTTCTTTTATTCCACCATATATAAAATCCATCACAATATTATATTTAGCTATAAAATTTGTAAAAATAGATATACTAAAAAGTGTTTTAGTTTGCGGATACATAATTGAAAAGCTTGTTTTTGGGAAGTGTGTATTCTTGCCGTTTTTCCAATATACTGCTTACACCTCTTACCGTACAATGCGCTGTTTCAACAGCCATGACGATCTCAAGAGATCAGATGGCTCCCAGAACACAAAGAAACAATCATACTCGTACAAGGCAAATGATGCACGTGGGGCTGTTCGGTAAGACTGATAAGCCTGGCCCCAACTTCATCAGCTGAGTGGAGTTTTTGTATGGTATCAACTGCAGTAATATGATATTATAGTTGATCGAAATTACACAACAATTAATTCCATGTGCCATAAAATGATGTTGTGAATAGGTGGGCAAGCGCATTAACGCTCCGTAACTGAGGTCCGTCGGTTCGAATCTCAACGCCCCCAGTCGCAACCCAGGGCGGCGATTAACATTGAGCAAGACGATCGCGACTCTGTACAGATCACGCGACGCCTGTAAAACATTTGGACGTAAAACTCAGCCTGAAATGGCTATTTACTTCACTTTACTACTCCTTTATCATAAAACACAGCGAACTCTTGCTGGAAAAACTCATTCACGAATAGGCAGGTCGTTCTCATCGATCGGGATTCGCTGACGTATCCCATTAGGTCAATCCAGACATTGTGTCACCATAAAAAGCCCGAAAGGTGGGAAAAAACAAAAGCGTGAAGAGGGAGAAAGGGCAACGGACGTAATTACAGCTGTGATGCTACCGCGATCGATACAAATAAACGCCAGGATCCCATTACACATTTTCCTAATTGGCTGTAATTGTCTGCACTCGCGTGAGAGAGTGGGTTTAGGAAATTATGGATCTCACAACGTCTCGCGGCTAATTGCTGAAAATCGTTTTGCCTATCGAGAAAGGCTTGGTTTATTTATTGCTTCTGGTTACCTACAAATTACAGTGAAACTTTTTAGTACAATAAATTATTGATTCGAATATAGTTTTTCAACGAATAAATAATTCATTGGAACATTCGACGCTCACTTCGATGTTCATCCGGACTGCAATACTTACAGTAATGCTGTGAGGTTCCCTCAATTTGCTACTGGATCTAGTGATACTCTCATGTTGCATGCCCAGAAAAAACCACACCATATGAAAATTTTCAGATTGTCTATGTCATGAAATTCAGCAAATCTACTGAGCTTCCTTTGCTACTGGGTCCCTTCCATCAACCGCCAGCGCTCCTCAACGGTCATAACGGCCGATTGTGGACGGGGGCGGGTGGAAAGGGGCCTTTATATGCAGACCTTCTAGCCCAGCACGTCATTTGACCGACCGACCAAACGTCGACTTGCGACTTTCCTCTCGACCCTCTCTCTCACCCTCTCTCTTCTACCTTCTCTTCCACTTGCTGTGGAGAAAACGGCGGGGTGCTCTCCTCCTTCCTGGTATCTGCTGTGGTGAAAACCAGGATACCTCCTTCTCCTCTGGCACCAGCTGTGGTGAAAACCGCAGGGTGCTAGCCTCCCTCTTCCCAGTGTCTGCTGTGGTGAAAATCTTCCTCTCCTCTGGTAGCTGCTGTGGTGAAAACCGCAGGGTACTAGCCCCCACATCCAAGGCGCTTGCTGTGTTGAAAACCGCCGGGAGCTAACCTTCTCTCCAGCTAACGCCTGCTGCGGTGAAAACCGCGGGGCGTTAGCAAAGGACTCCTACGGAGCACATCCTTCCTCATCCACCCTCTCACCTCACCATAGCCTATCCTCATCCAACTCACCCGCCACACACCGGCTCTCGACAGCACTGATTCTTCCTACTGGCGCCACTACTGGCGTCTGAGGGCCCTCCTGGTGCCAGTAGTGTTGTTTCGGCGAACACTGTGGGGTGTATTTTTGGGTGTGTGAGCTTCAACCTCCAAATTTCAATTTTTAAAACTGCTGTCCAACAATTATTCACCGGAAGACCCGAAATGATCATTATACTGTTATTGCCAAGACTAAAAATGAGCTGTTCTTAAATTTCGTACGCGACTACAAAAATTGTTCAGCGAATTCTGATGGTCTTTCAAGTAGCCCCCGGAATTCCAAATCATTAGTCCAACTGTGAGGGTCGTTTTTCACAAAACAGGCATATCGACACATTGTAATACACTTACAGCAATCAAAGAAGCACAGTCCACTACTTACAGTTCAACTTCTTCTTTTTCGAACCAACTCACCTAAAACACAGAAAAAACCAATTATATACATATTTTCGATAAACCAACAAACCGGGCAACAACATGAATATACAAAGTGATTAATTAGGTTTTAAATAAGGCTACTAATAAGGTAATACGGTAGGTATTACACCCTTATTAATTGTACCTAAATGTCAAGGTAAAACATAGTGAGTCTGAATTTCCAATGAAATCAAGACTCACAGCTCATGCACAACTTGTAATGCACTCATTGTAATGCGTTATTTTACATAGCACAAATAAACGCTAATTGAAATCATGATTAAAGCTCTGAGCGTAGGAACCTAAGAACGGTGCTAAGCTATGAAATGTTAGCAGCAGTTTGATGCATAGGTGGGGAGCACGCAACAGCCTGAACACAGGGAGTAGATAGATTAATTACCAGTAAAAGTTGATAGCATTAATCGTTCTTGGAAATTGCTGAAACGCTACTTTCGGAGAAGGGGAATTCGTGGTATCTATTACATGAATATTTGTTCGCAGCTCCTATTACTCATAGCCAATTACACGATGAATATTTGATCGCAGCTCCTATTACTCATAGCTCTTTCATCAAACGAATAACGTAATGAGTAACTTGAATATGATGATGAATAGCCCAATCAACCTAATGTTACTAGTATTTTAGAAAGAGTGTCTGCCCTGAGTTTCTAGACAGCGAATCAAGGTGGATAAAGGGTGATAAGGGGCGGGGGTGGTTAAAGGGGGATTTGGGTTTATTATTTTCAGTAATGAACCTTTGGAATCGAGCATGAAAAAACTTTCTTGTGGCACTCCTCAAAATTTGCTACTTTATGTTTCAGGGTACGTAGAATCCGAAACTGCAATAAGCAAAATCCATCTGTCCACCCTCTGCGGCAAGGTGCTTACAATTACCATTGACCAACATTTATGAGATTTGGAGCATAGGTCTCATTTAGGGTCAAGTTGCTCTTCGAATCTCGGCGTTACTTACTGTACACACTATCTCTAAGCGATGAAAAAGGAGTTGGAATTTTCAAAACGCCGAAGCTTGACAACTTGGCAAGTAACTAACTATTATAACACCTGTTGTGACTCCGTTTGGGTAGGGGACAGAAAGCGCTAGTTTGGATAGGAGGTTAGCTCCCCGCGGTTTTCACCACAGCAGGTGCTAGAGGAGGAGGAGGTACCCCACGGTTTTCACCACAGTAGATACCGGGAAGAAGGTGGCTGGCACCCCGCCGTTTTCACCACAGCAGGTGCTAGAGGAGGAGGAGGACAGAGTACCCCAGCAGGTACAGGAGAGGCAGCGAGTCGGACAAGAGAGAGAAGTCGAGGGTAAGAGGAAGATCGGTGGAATGAGGAGCTGGGCCAGAAGGGCTGATTATATATGGACTTTTCCACCCGTCCCCCATCCACAATCGGCCATTACGACTTGAAGGTCCCCTTTCTCCCTGGCGTCCCCACCCGTCCTTCTATCCCTTTATTTGGTAAACTCTAATAACATATAGGAGTGGTGATTTGGTGCCTTTTATACTAATTTTGTAATGGTTTAAATTAACGGAACTAGTGGACTGTATTTACGATAAATTTGCGAAGGTTTAGCTTCAAAAGAACATAATAATATAATACGAGTCAAAAATTGGCAGATCTTGGAGAAAGATTGAAATTTGCTCACCGTTTCGCGGCGCTCGGCTCGTGTCCCTGGGCCCAGGGTGAAGTGGTGACGTTGTAGGCTTCCAAAACTCCCTCAAATGAAACCGTGTTTCGACCGTAAAATACGTCGCGCAATACGAGATGGGCAAGCTACACAAAAACTGAATGGTTTGCCTATAAAACAAACTAAATAAATTTAGGACTGATACGAGCTGGTCCTCGTGAACGAACAGAACCGACTCCTCCTTCTTGAGTGATGGGAACATCCACCACAGGGCGCGCTCGCATCGATCTAACTCCAAGCGCCAATGAACAAATCAATTTGCTACTTCGCATTTATTTAAATTCACAATTATCCATACCCCCGACCTTGGAACAACGTTCCGAAAAATAAGACAATTTAGCAAACTTACAGGGAGGAGTATTGATGTACCTACATATAAGTTATAGGAAGCTGATAATTTGAATTTACCAGGTTCGGGGTGTACATGAAACAAAAAAAATATTGAACATCATTTTATATACTTGAATTGATCTTTCAATATAACACCGTGGTATGTTCGGGAAATAGGTACTACAACGAGATGAATGAGATATAAGGAAATGGAAGGAAATAAACGATATTCACTCCAAGGGGGCGATCATGGAGACTTTCGCGTAGGAAAGGGAGCCCACGGATTGGGAGATAATAAACAAAATGGGATACAAACTTCTAAATTTCATTAGTAGGAAAAAATTAAGACGATCTTCGATTCTAGAAAAAACATACCACGGCAATACCAAATTTTTAGTCCTATTGTGTAGGAAGAGGACAGAGTTTCGCCACAGATCTGGTGAACGAACTCTGGCCGATTTGAACTTCGGCTACCCTCACAATACCGTCTGCCCCTGGGAAAACATTCGACACCCTAGCCAGACGCCAACGACAGGGGGGCAAATTATCATCTTTGATGACGACCAACTGACCTACCTTGATGTTATTGGATTTTCTTGTCCATTTTTCACGAATTTGCAGGGTGTTCAAAAACTCCCTTTTCCAGCGGTTCCAATATGATTTGACGATCTTCTGGATGAGTTCCCAACGGTCCGTCAAACGAGTATTCCCAGACTCCGCTTCTTGTAGCACCACCACTGGTTGCTGCAGTAAAAAGTGGCCTGGGGTCAAGGCTTCACAGTCAGTAGGATCTGAGCTGATGGGTATCAACGGTCTGGAATTTAGTACAGATTCAATTTGCACCAGAACAGTGTATAGTTCCTCATAAGTGAGGATTTGGTGACCTATGACCGTGGTGAGATGACGTTTACAACTTTTTATGTTGCTCTCCCATATTCCTCCCATATGTGGACTGTTTCCTGGAAGCACCTTCCAGTCGATGTTCCGCGCAGCAAGGTAGCGATGAGCGTGGTCGTTGTATTCATCAGACGATGTGACTTTGGCCCACGCTTCAAGCTTACGCTTTGCACCAACGAAATTCGTGCCACCATCGCTGTGCATCTCCGACACTGCTCCTCTACGAGCGATGAAACGACGAAGTGCTCCGAGAAAACAATCTGTTGTCAGATCCGACACCAATTCTAGGTGTATTGCACGTGTCGAGAGGCAAACAAATAAGCAGATGTACCCATGAAAGATCTTGGCATTACGAAGCTTTCCCATGCGAATGTTATACGGGCCCGCATAATCGACCCCAGTTATATGGAATGGTCTCACGTCGGTCAAACGAGCGCTAGGTAAATTCCCCATTAACGTCGCAACTGGTTTGGGTCGTGCACGGAAACATTTTACGCAATGAGTAGTCTGATTACGAATGACTTCTCTTGCATTTATGATCCAAAATTGGGACTGGATTAAACAATGCAAATTTAATGTCCCTGGATGTAAATAAACTTCATGGTAATAATCAATAATTAACTTGGTAAGGTGATGTTGTTTGGGTAGTAAAATTGGATGTTTCGCACCAAACGAAATCAATTTTGCGTTCTGCAAACGACCACCAACTCGAACTACACCATCTTGGTCCAAAAATGGGCTCAACTTTTTCATGTAGCCTTTTACACTCACATTTTGTTTCAAAGCTCTAATTTCCTTGGCAAATTCTTCCTCCTGAACGATAGAAACAAGTCTAATCGTTGCTCTCTGAAGTTCGGAAGTTGAAGGGCCGTGCCATGGTTTCCCATTTGGCGAACGAAGATAATCGAAGTACCTCAACCAGTATGCCATGAAGGATTTTAGTTTCGAGAACGAGGAGAATCGCAGCATCCACGAAGATCTGTGAAGATCGAGCTGAGTTGGAAAACTACTAGTTTTGGCCTCATCAGTCGACGAAGTGGAATGCTCTAACTTCGATCCAAAATTATACTTTGGCCAGGAGTCTTCAGGTTCTGATAGCCAAGAAGGTCCAGAACACCATTCAACATTTTCAAGAAACTGTCGAGGAAGTGCGCCACGAGAAGCTATATCACTGGGGTTTAATGCTGATGGCACATAACTGAATTGATCAGGATCGAGTTTTTCCTGAATCGTACTTATTCTGTTAGCCACAAACGTCTTCCATTTATGAGGAGAAGACTTGACCCACTGAAGGGCGACCAACGAATCACTCCAAACTGTGTACTTGGTTATGGAGCAATGACCCAATATAATCCTTCTAGCGCTATCAACAAGTCTCGCAGCAAGAACGAGGGCTAGGAGTTCTAATCTTGGTAACGTAATTTTACGTACTGGAGCCACTTTGGACTTTGCTAACAGTAAGTTTGACTCGACAATACTATTTCTCTCCGAGCGAATATAAATCATGGCAGCATAACCCTTTTCAGAAGCATCAGCGAATGCATGAAGCTGTATGTCAACTGCTGAGTCCACTCTCATCGATCGAGGTGCAGAAAACGCTGCCAGGAGAGGGAGTTCACCTCGAAACTGGTTCCATCTGTCTATGATATTTTGTGGAGGCGGATCATCCCAACTGAGACCAAGATGCCATAATTCTTGAATCATCCACTTCCCATAAAATGTAACTGGGCATAGCAAACCAAGTGGATCAAACAAGCGAGCCACTTCCGACAGTATGGTACGTTTAGTGATTGCACTAGTGTGGGAATGAATATAAAACAAACATGTATCCTCGATTGGGTTCCAAGACAATCCCAATACGGCGGTGGCTGGATCCAATATATTACGAAAGTTGAATATCTCAGGTGACATATCTCGAGCCTCATCAGGCAGGTGCTGAAGTAACTCAGGGCGGTTACTTTTCCACTTCCGTAATTCAAAGCCTCCCTTTGCCAATAAATTGATCAAATTATGTTGCAATTTTAAGGCAGTGTCCAAAGAATTTACAGACGGACAACAATCGTCCATAAAGGTGTTCTCCAGCAGAACCTTGGATGCATCAGGGAAGCACCGACCTTCATCTTCCACCAATTTATGAAGAGTTCTAATGGCCAAAAAGGGAGATGACGCCATTCCATAAATCACCGTTGTCAACTTGTACTGATCAACAGGTTGCTCCGAATCGAACCGCCAAAATATTCGTTGGAAATCTAAATCATTTTCATGAACACGAATATTTCTATACATTTGACGAATATCCGTTGTGAATACTATATCATGAATAAGGAATCGGATCAGAATGTCAATAATATCCATCTGTAACTTGGGGCCGACATGTAGCACCTGATTTAGCGAAACTCCGTTACCCGTTTTCATAGAGCAGTCAAACACAACTCGAAACCTGGACATCTCGTCACCATGCCGAAAAATACAATGATGTGGGACATAATATGATATTCCTTTCGGAGGTTCATTCGCCTTGATCATATGACCTTGATCGAGCAGGTCTTGCATAAATTCATTATATTTATTTCGAAGTACGGGGGTCTTGTCAAGCCTCCTCTCCAGCGAATGAAGCCTGCGTCGAGCAAGACTAAAGCTGTCACCAATATCAATATCATGACTACGAAACGGCAAACGGACCACGTACCTATGACCAATTTTAGATACCGTCAAATTGTAGTGACTTTCACAAGCTTTGTCTTCAGGAGTCAATGTTGATGTTTGAGGTGGTTCCTCTATGTCCCAAAACCTCTTCACAATATCACGAATATCAGAATCGACAAAGGAGCAAAGTGACTGGATCCGACTTTCAAATTCATGAATTTTTCCCAACAGACAATGACCAAAAACAGTAGGTATGACATCAGGAGTACCCGCTGGTCCTTGGATGGGAACGCCGATAACCAACTTGGCGAACCATTCACTTCCAAGCAATATGTCGATGGGGTAATCCGAAAAGAATTCACTATCAGCCAGTACCAAACCATGAACGTGTGGCCATGAAATATTGTCAACCGAAAATTTAGGACATTGGGCGATCCGATCAACAACCAAAGCCTCTATGTTGAAATGAGCACTTTCGCTCATGGACTGTATTTGAATACGAACCAATCCGCTAGCTCGTCCAGCATCAGCTTGACCAAATCCAAAAATACGAGAGTAGGTCCTTTCGGGCTTACAGCCTAATTTCCGAACACAAGCCTCAGTAACAAAAGTACCCTGACTAGCGCAATCGATCAGCGCTCTAACAGGTTGTTTGACACCATTTGCGTCGAAGGCAAAAATTTTGGCTGTAGCGAGCAAAACTACGGACCCTTTTGGTGAACTCGAAATATGTAAGCTGGATACAGACTGGGAAGTAATATCGGAACTAGTAGGGGGCGCCGAAGTTCGGGCATTTTCCTTCTTAGTTGCAGAGTCCCTTTTGAAGCACAGTAGCTCGTTGTGTCGAAAATTACAAATACGGCAAGGCGGTGAATCACAATTGTTAGCGAAATGCTCAGATGAAAAACACAGCAAACACACCTTTTTTTGTTTGACCGTACGAAGCCGAGTACCACTGTTCATCTTCAAGAATTTGTTACACTTCGATAGAGGATGGGGATTTGAACAAAACACGCAACTGTCATACTTTACAGGAATTGTTTCTGTAACCAAACTAGCGGTGGAACGGTGAGTTTTGGCGACAACTGATGGCGATTGCGGCGGATTTGCCGCTTCTAGAATGGTTGCTTCTTTATCCAAAAATGATAGAAATTCCGTCAAGGTCGGCAGAACTGCCTCCAATGCCGATTTCTCCCATCGCTCTCTTAGAAGTGAACTTAGTTTACGACGAAGTAAAAAAATTATTGGTACCGACCAACTATCCACGTCATGGCCTTAAGTGCACCAATAACTTCACCTAAGGTAGTACGAAAAGGTCTTATCTTACTAGCATCTCGAACGGATAGAACAGGCATATCAAACAGAGTGGCAAGGTAAGCATTTGTAAGGCGATCAGTATTGTTATACCTCTGAAGCAAAGTTTCCCAGGCGACGGCATAATTTGTACCAGTAAGGGGAATACTCGCCACTACAGAGCAAGCTTCACCCTTCACCGAAGATTTTAGGTACATAAATTTCTGGATGTCAGACAGGGTTTTATTGTCATGCACAGTGGCAATAAATAAATCATGAAAAGATTGCCATTCCAATAAATCCCCTGAAAATTCCTTCAAAACTATTTTAGGAAGGGTGATTCCAGAACCTTCAGGTTGAGTCATTGTTTGATTAATCTGTGATGTAGACGAACTAGATTGGTTTGAGGCAGGTAAACAAGACAAAATAATCGCCTTCACGTTATAATAAGCCTTCTCGAAATTCTCGTACGATTCTTTCAAGTTTTCGTCCGAAATAGGGGGTGTTTGTTTAGAATAAAGGGATACTAGTTTAGTCACTGCTTCGTCATAACTAGAAAAAAGCGCATCAAGACCTTCAGTCATAGCAATGAAGGTATTTTTCAAACGAACATCATTGGGCTTGTTATCAAAAGCGTCAGCAGCTGCGTTTATTCTACTCATCTACCACCCAAGAACTCAACTCGAAAACCTAAATCGTCAATGAGAGGCATTTTGAACGAATTGAGACAATAAACTGGACTACAGATATTTCGTGTGACAAATGAATTGAGTTGGCAGCACTACTTTGTTGGGAACAATACGGCCGATCCCGTCTCACTATCTTCTTCAACCAAGATCTCACCTTTGTGGAATCAAGAGAAACGTTCCAGGAATGAACATGAAACTTTACATTCAAATAAGGAACCACAAGGCGGAGGGATACGAAAAGTAGTGCCTACAATGAGACCATAAAACGGCGATTTTGAGCAAATTATATAGAACTTCTAATTTCAAGACCAATTCAAGATAATGATAAGTTCGTAAAATATGCGAAAGTTCTTCTAAGCATCCGGATCTCGCAAGGACCAAATGATTTGGTGCCTTTTATACTAATTTTGTAATGGTTTAAATTAACGGAACTAGTGGACTGTATTTACGATAAATTTGCGAAGGTTTAGCTTCAAAAGAACATAATAATATAATACGAGTCAAAAATTGGCAGATCTTGGAGAAAGATTGAAATTTGCTCACCGTTTCGCGGCGCTCGGCTCGTGTCCCTGGGCCCAGGGTGAAGTGGTGACGTTGTAGGCTTCCAAAACTCCCTCAAATGAAACCGTGTTTCGACCGTAAAATACGTCGCGCAATACGAGATGGGCAAGCTACACAAAAACTGAATGGTTTGCCTATAAAACAAACTAAATAAATTTAGGACTGATACGAGCTGGTCCTCGTGAACGAACAGAACCGACTCCTCCTTCTTGAGTGATGGGAACATCCACCACAGGGCGCGCTCGCATCGATCTAACTCCAAGCGCCAATGAACAAATCAATTTGCTACTTCGCATTTATTTAAATTCACAATTATCCAAGTGGTATAACACGAAGAGGTTTTGAGGGGAACCACGACAACACCGACCGAAATAGCGACTGATGTACCAATCTGAGCGTTTTGATGGTACGTAAGTTATTAGATATACAAATACAAACTACGAGTATGTGGTTATTGTATTGTTCATTCTTGAAAACTGCTCCACCGGTAACCGGTAAAACGCTGGTTTCAACGGAGGGGAATTCGTGGTATCGATCACACGATAAATATTTGTTCGCTTTCCACCGAATTAGGTACGTGACGGGGGCGCCGGCTCACTCCCCGAGGGCGATATGAAGCATCATCCTCGCCGGAGTAAAGCCCTTGAGATTAACTTTAATAAATTAATATTAACTCCTAAGTTTATTAAATATTAAATCACTCGTAAATGCTCTTTGCGTTTTAATATGAAATATTTACGACACACCGCCGAGGCCCCGTGGGTTTTGCATTGTTCCTGTTCAGGACGAGCCCCCGCTAGAGACTTCTCCTTGTGCAATATTCAGGTACAGCCAATTAGAATTCTCGTTGAGCCTTCGGCCGCAGTGCGCCGTGCACTTGGTCGGCTAAATGTCGTGACCTGTTATAAAATAGATTCTTTGTAGAATATTCTTAGGGTGCGACGAACTGTCTGACTAATTTATTGCTTCAATAAGTGGAAACGGTACGTAACGTGGTCTCGGAGATCGTTGTACCGAGGGCAATCAATAATCTGTAGCTAAATCATTATTATAATAATTTATTATTATATCAGTATTTTTACAACTTCAATTCAGCACTCGCTTGAGGAATGAGAGCCGATTTATACAATCACGATGAATTTGGGTAAAAACTGAGGGCTGAGTTCACAGGTTTGAAAGTTGTAAGTCCCGGACATGCATCATGACGGTACGAGCGAATTTTCAAAGAAACTCAAACTATCAAACTCGAACGCTCTACTTCCCGAACGCTTTTCCCCATATTTCAGTGATTTTACCTAGATCAATTCCAAGTGACTTGTGGACATCTTGGTATAATACAATCCCAAAATAGGTCAAACAAAGAAAATTGATGATCCTAACTAAGATCTGAGCATTTTTCTCGATTAGAGAACATTTGATTCATCATAGTGTTCCGACCCACATACCTGGATGTTACGCGTTACGTGATCGAGTTAAAAATCGCGTTCTTGAAACCTCGATATTCTTAGTTTATTGGGATCGTACATATTTTCACTGATTTTTGGGGATTTTTAACCAGCGAAAACTGAAATATGAACCACTATTTTTGTTATACCTAAATTTAGTTTCTGAACTGATTTTTCCGCTGAGCATGTAATGCTACAATCATTTCGGTGACTTTCGAAAATGTTCATGTCGTAGCCAAAGTCGGATACCTAACGTAACATCTATTGGTTTACGAACTGTTCAGGGCCCCAAGATTATAAGTCGTAATATTTAGTTATTACACATATAAAAGAATCTTTCTCGCTTAAACGAACGTATTTCATCGACCCAATCCACAATAAATAAGACTCTGATATGATGATATTGATAAATGAATGGTACTCTTGCTCTTTGATACTCCTGAGTCGATGCTTTCGGAATGCTGACACGCAAGTTCGTTTCGACCAAATAGGGCTTATGACTAGAGTTCGGATTTTGCATATTCTTCATATCAGGTTTTTTCAATAGAAAGTGTCATACTTATTCGAATTAAGGTATTTGGAGATGTTTTGGACATTTAAAATTGAATTTAAAATAGCATATTCGAGCATATTTTGCTGTTTTTTTGCATATTATATGCATCTGCATATGTTACAGAGTTTTGCATATAAATGGCATATTTCTAATAAATATCTGCGTACCTACACTGAAATGTCCGATCTCAGGTCATGTAAAAGGTCTTATACGTGCCTTTGTATGACTGCCCTTTCGATCTCTCCGGGATATCTCACTCCTGGAGAAATTGCCAAGTTAAAATCCCTTCCTGTTGTCAGCTGCGACGTTGAAAGATCCTTTTCCGCGCTGAAAATGACTGTCAGACCGACGGAGGAATTTCACAGTCGAAAACCTCGAAAAAGTGTTGATAGTCCAGGGAAATTAAACTGCACCTACACCTACACATTGAAATTTTAATCATTGTAAATTTTATTTAATATCGTACAGTTTTATTTGTGTCATTTTATAAAATATAGGTGAATGATTAAGAGTTTGGGGTTACATTGCTCATTCCCGTATTAGACTTCTCAACAAAAACTTGAAAACCGAAAAAATTGGACGAAAATTTCAACTTGCATATTATTTTGAATTTTTTTCATGTTTTTGCATATTTTGCTAACTTTTGTTGCATACTTCAGCTGTTTTTTGCATATCGATCCGAACTCTACTTATGACAGTGCTTCGTTTCGACCCATGCGCTTCCTTAACACACGCTTCGTTTCTATCTGGCACCGCAAGCGATTGGTGACGTGCGATTTGTGGGAACGTGGGAAAGGTCTCCTGAAAAAGTTATATCGATACGAAAAGTGGTAAAGAGACCAGAATGGTCTAATTGTTGTCACTACTAGCGATCATTCCTCTATACAAACAGAAGAAAAGAAGCACCTGAAATAACGTGAATAATTTTATCTCCAACATGTGGTGCAATCAGCCGATATCCCTTTGTTTCCGTGCGTTAATCTCCGTGACCAGTCTCCATATGATTGTATGTTTCATCCTAGTAGTTTCCTCTCCTCCATTAAACAACATCAGAAAGACGAGTGGGGCAGAATCGTTCATTCCGATTATAACCGGCAATTTTATAAACCTCATCCAAATACATAGGTATATTGATTTATTATTCTGTGAATAATACACCTATGTATTCGCTCAACAAAAATTTTTTATAACACCCCTCAAATTTTTCACTAAAACAATGCTCTGGCGTTCAAACAATTGGCTCATACATTCAGCGATAGTATCAGGAATGACTGGAATTATTTTTTTCTGGAGGTATACATATTTTGTCTAATCGATTTCAGATCAGAGTGTTCAAGTTGTGATGTTCCTTGTGTAGACAACTCTTGTCTAATTGATTTATAGGGTTTTCTGACAGTTGTTCTACCGCCTTTCCTTTCAAAATAGAGGCAAGTTTTTCTCTTTCCACCGTTCGTGATAGTGTTAATTTTTTTTTTTTTTTTTTGAAAAAACTCGCTCAAAGTGATTTATTGAAATCGTCACATAGCACTTGCGATTATTACAACGAAAACTTTTGTCGCCGTCCTTCAAAATCCTATGTGGTAAGGGTCGAAACGCAGTCACTAGAAAACCTCATTTCGGCCGCCGTTGGTCGAAACGAAATGCGCCGATTTTGACGACGAATAATAAATTGTGTAACAGAGGTAATTGTACAATTTACATATAATATTTTTGTAAAGCTTCTGATAAGCGAGACTTGGGTTTTACGAGCAGAAAGTCGTGTAGATAATCATCACCTGCCTTCTTGCAGTCTGTTGACTGAACGGTTGAGTGAATAGTGAAGCGTGGTACTGGGTGGATTATATACCAGCTTTTTTTCAAACTTCTACCATGAATAAGTGATCAATTGCTGTATGGAAAGTTTCCTATTGAACAGGCTTCACCACAGTATTTTCACACCCAGGGCTTTCGATGGGAAAATCCGAAAACGAATATATTGTTCCTCGCCGGAAGAGCTATACGTGCTGGGGCTGCCCGTGTTTTTTGATAAACCTCGGACCTTCCGCAGACAGTTGTTTTTTGGGGGGGAAACAGGTGAATGGCAACACTGATTAGCAGCGATGCAGGCAATCACAAGCGGGCGCGCAACGCATCTAATGCCGGCGCCCGCTACGTGCGTTGCCTTCCTGAGTTGTCCTCAACCGTATATCTTCTGTGTGGAGCAATCCCCCACTCACTCTGATAACCCCTGGGCCTGTTTTACATAATTAGCTCCCTGGCTGTGTCCCCCTTCTCCATCACGCCCTCTTTCATCTCTCTCTTCCCCGGTTTCGGGAGGTCCCTTTCCGATGTGATTAGCAACTCAGTTCAACTGATGAATAATCGCGTTCCTTCTCCGTGGTAACGTGCCTATTGACTAATTAGCCGAGATCTGAGCTTCTTAGTGCTGGGTCTGATCACCTCCTTGTTCCCCTTCATGCGCAGCTCTGCAGGGGTTGTTTGACTAATGAATCGATCTTGTGGTTATACGGTAGCAATGGGAATGTTTTTTGTATAATACAATTCAAGAGGTATTGAATCAATATTGGTAAGTTCAAGTAATACCACTGAGATATTCACTGCAACACGATTGGGGAGATCCATATCTGATGTTCACAGGGATGGTTGGCCGCACATTTTACTCATCAATTACTGCGAACCAGCAAGCAATGAACGCAGAGCGAGACAGTGACAAAACTCCATTAAACGACGCAGTACATAGATGACGTCAATAGGCTCCTTCCAAACTCCTAAACTGAATCACGAGAAGAGAATAGTCGTGATCTACAGGTGCAGATAGATATGTGCTTAGATTTCCATCCTGGCCATGAAGTAGATCTTTTCACATTAATAGATCTTTCATCACCCTTCCTCGACTACTTGTATAACTATTGATACCTCAATGTCCCTTGTTGTCACAATGTTCCTGGCAAAGTGTTGAAAATATTTCTATAACACTTCGGTTTGATGTGTCGACCTCATTGTCTTCCTCCTATCATGAAGTTTTAGCATATTCCCAGTGGAGTGTTTGTCACAGAAAAGCTCTACCTCGGTCGGGGAAAACTTATGGCAGGGAATTTTGAATTCTTGATTCGACAGCCACACTGACGAGGATCAGCTACAAGAAACAGAAAAACGCCATTTTTAGTTTCCACAAAAGATTCTGAACCAGCACTTGGATCGACGAATAGACTTTGAGTAAGCAAAAACGACATATTTCAAAGATATCAAATCTTTACTGTTTGACAGAAATGGATTGTCATAATCGATATATTTGTTATATCAGTAACATAACAAATGGTCCATGGCTCTTTAAGTTATTTTGCTATAATATGATTCAACTGTTTGTAGAGTTTTTAGCCCAGTGGCTGTAACTCAAGAGAACACTCGATCACTACACTTGTCACACTGTCACATCACCAGGTCGAGTGGTGCAACCCTCTTGCAACCACTTTAAAGGTTCGCGTGTTTCTATCCTCATGCGTACCAGTGGAAGTTCTTATCTTTCAGCCCAGTGGTTACTTCCCGTTAAGAACCGCTGTGTGGGCGCAAAAATTTTCCAAAAATTATTTGATAATGCCTTGACATTATATTGTTTTGAAGGTAGTATTTTAATAAATTGATGGATCACACTATATTCCGCTACTCCAGCGACTGTAATCGGAGGCGTGTGTTCTTCTTTTTTAGTTTTATTATTCTGTGTAGCTTTGGATCCAGCCTTGTTTGCATCCTTGTATGTTTCTGTTCCTAAAGGCTTCGCGCTCCCACTTTGCAGTTCTACGCGAAACGATGAGTGTTCTGAAGAGTAACCTT
Source organism: Leptopterna dolabrata (assembly GCA_954871275.1). Lineage (NCBI taxonomy): Eukaryota > Metazoa > Arthropoda > Insecta > Hemiptera > Miridae > Leptopterna > Leptopterna dolabrata. The sequence goes on from OX940979.1 coordinate 12,817,411, forward strand.
CGTTTTGTGGAGTAACCTCCAATAACTGTTACAGTTTATCGTTGGATGTGTCCGATCGTTGTGTATTCCGAATCCGATTTCATGAAATCTTCCGTCTTTCTATAAGTTAACTTGGGATTTGGTTAGGCGAAACGACTCCCTGAAAGCTGTGTTGGCTGACGAAGAAATTAATTCGCGCTGACGAATGCGGCCGACGGAGGGTCGGGCAGTTCAACATCCTCATCATCATCCTCTGATAAGTATCGGAAAATTTTCGTTAAAACAATTAGGTAGGTTGTCACTTTTTATCCACTAACAACAGCAACCTGTCGCTTCCTAACCTTTCCTTCCTCACAAATGTAGAGTATTTTGTGGCCTCAGTGGAGCTAACTTCGACGCTATTATATATGCTTGCCCTCACACTAAATCGACTACCTTTAGACCTAATCGAAAGATTGAATTCTCTTGTTTTAATTGGTACCATCAAACACTGAATTTAACGAATAAATAAAACTAAAAACCGATTTGAAAATTATGTCATTCTACCGCAGAGTCATTTGGGACTGCAAAAATGTTTTAAACTCTTCATTTGAAACGCAGAATCTTCACTTTGCACTTTGCTACAGATAACCTTTAGGAACGGAACTGTTCAAAACAGGGCAAAACTCTGCAATTCTACTATTCTTTAGGAACGGAAATTCGTTCGCAAAGTGCAGAGTGTGGATTTGATGAGTGCAGAGTGAAGAGTGAAAGTCTTTAGGAATGGGCCCCTGGCACTTCTGAGGAAGAGGTGGCTTTACGCTTTTTGCGGCTTCTTTTGGTTTATTATTTTCAATAATGAACCATTGGAATCGAGCAAGAAAAAAAAATTCTTACCCCCCCTCAAAATTTGATGGTTTTACGTTTCAAGGTATGTAGAATCCGAAACTGCAATAAAAATATTTCTGTCTGTCCGCCGCACGGGCCACTTTTCTTAGTTACCATGAATAAAAATTGATGAAATTCGGGTTATAGGTTCCGTTCGGGGTCTAGTTGGTCCTCGAAGCTCGACGTTACTGTCAGTCATCTCTAAGGGGTTCAAAATAGGGGTTGAAGTTTTCAGAACGCCGTAGCTCGAAAACTTTCGATGGAAGGGTATGGTTTTTTTTTACGATGGTAAAATTTGTGGTTGGATCGCGAGAGACTAAGAGACTTTCCTGTCTCTAATTAGTGACAAAGATTATTCCAAGGCACCTGTAAAAAAGTCATAAAGTAACAGCCATTTAAGGCTGGTGCTTACGTCTAACTGCCCTGCCGGCGGCATTTAATTCGCGCATTTCGCTCATGGCCCCATTATAATATTGCCTTAACGCCCACTGTTGGAACGAGGGGCGTTGGGATTCGAACCGATGGACCGCAGTCGCCATCGCAATCCCATCCACCAAATGCCGGAGCGCTCGCGCCCTTTGCCAGCGGAAATCACAAAGAAACTAAGGACTCAGTAATCGATACAAGGAACTCCACAGCACCTGTGGATCATGGAAAAGCCGAGCATAGTTTAATTTCTCCCTCTTCCTCCACACGCTATGCAAGACGAAAGCTTCCTGTTGTTCTTACGGCGTTACGTAATAATCACTTTGATTACTACGTCAGATCGATTAGCCGGTGTAATTACTTGCATAAGACCCCCTTCGGCTGACACCGCTTCGGATATGCCAGGCGCACGGCAAACCGCCGGGGCCTTCCCCTTCTGTTATGTCCCATTTCTCGAGACAGCCGCAAACCCCTGCAAGTTGGGAGTGTGTATGAGGCTTTCATCGCCAGAGGTTTGACTTGAGGTGCTTTATGCCCTCAGGTCAGTGCGCAGTGGGCAGTCTTGATACCACTGAATGGGTCTAATCCGATAATTTGCACGTCTATAAGCTAACATAGAGCAATGTTGGGAACCGATTTCACTTTACACAGATGTAAATTAAACAAACTGAATGAAAATAGTTCCATGCGGACTAGGTAAATGAGCAAATTTTAAAAGTTGGTGACTTAGTCATTTTTGGCCCTAAGAACTAAAATATGACCCACTTATTTGGGAAGGGGGCGGGGGTTCAAAAACTAATCTACCGACCAGAAAACGTTGGACCCAACAGAGTAATTTTTTCTCGGAAATTCGATAGATTTGTAGTATTTTCATTGGCCTCTTCTTCTGACCTTATTTATCTAGAAAAATATCGTAGACGTTTCTTGAAATCTATAGGGATTCATCACCCAAACATTAAAAGAGGGAGAAAAACCAATATCGGAGGCCCCGGCTTCATAACACTCGACCCTCATCATAAACCTACAATACCAGTCCCCCCCTCTCCAAGAGTTCCCACTCGAGGCAAAATCAATCAAACTTGAGCAAAAACTCCACCGTTCTTCCACGCTAACCCCTTATAACCCCTTACAGTATTAAAGTGTGGAGCACACTTCCTTAGGAAACGCTCTCCTTTCTCTACATAAATCATTTTCCTTCCGCCGGAGGTTTGAGGCCCGTGCAAACAAATCCTGCAGAAACGTTTTTCGGGGCCAAGGGGATTTAACTCGATTTTTGAAAAAGGTCAAACAAGCTTAGGCAAGTTTCGTGGAGGCGAGTTTCTGTTGACAGAACAAATGAGAAAGACGTCTGATCTCTGGGAGAAGTTTGAAATGGCGTCTGGATCACGCGAGATACTTGTGCGACGTGATATGAAGTTAGCAAGTTGCTGAGTGCCGAGAAGTTGTCGAGTATAATAAATGCGTGGCAGGAAAAGTTTGAAAATTGCTGGAAAATGTTTATCTTGAGAGTCGAATCAATCGCTTCACATCGCCGTGGCTCAATTGTTCAAAATCGGAGATGGTTTTATCGACAGATTCGGGTTGGGAATGGTCGAAACTTGAGGAAAGCATGCTCGTTGATCGAATTATTGAAGTTTGTTTAAACAATTGGCAAGCGGAACTCAGAACCCATTACCGCAAGAACATTTTACGTTTTAGAGCGTTCTGAACAAATTTGGTTCGGTGTCCGCAAATCCTTGCCACACTCATAACTTCCCCTGTTCGAATCCGATTTTGCTGAAATTTTCGGGAATCATGCGGGTTGGGCCCCAGATGGTCCCCTACGAGATTCAGAACGATTGGAGCATCGGATCGATTGGCCAAGAGCATACGTTCTTACGAACCTCCCGATGGCCCGATTTTGCTCAAATTGTTGGACCGTACTTTCTCCTCCACCAAACATGCTTCAGAAATTATTAACGAATTCGGAACGTGCACAACAAGACGCGTGGATACACAAAATCGTTCATCCATCGATGACACGTATAGCGCCATACGTATCAACCTGATACAAATTGAGTCAATGCAACAACGATACCCAGCCCTCAAGCACCAGCGAGGGTTTGAAGATACCTATACTTCAAAGAAGTTTTAAGATACATGTATTTAAAAATAACAAAAAATCCTGTGATTTGAAATATTTTGTAAATACATACATGTTAAAATTTGCTGGGTAGTTAGGGTGCAGCTCCTATAGGGGCCCCATATGAATTTCAACGCTATCGGATCATTCATATGGCCACTGCGCATGCGCATATAATAAATATGTATAATAAAATGTCGAAATCAGAGCTTTTCGTTCGAAAAAAGTTTGGAAACCCACATCGCTCCTGTACTCCAGTTTTATCTCGTTTCAATCAATCGATCAAATCTTTATTCGACATCGACACTTGACTGGTAAATAGAGCAATTGTGTTGCATGTAAAAATGAAATACCTTTATCTCATCGTCACAGGTCTTTTATGAATTCCCTGGCTCCGCACTTTTCCTTCCTCACTACCGAAGGCAGGGAAGCCTTGGATTCGTGATTGAGTAAAAAAAAGAAGATTTCCTCCAAATTTAAACTTCCAATACCTACCATTTCGCGTTTCAGACATCAGGGAACATTTTTGGTTCCGTGTTTGTCTGCCTGTCTGTGGTAATTTCTTGTAACGCCCATAACTGCCAGACATAATGGTAGAAATGGGCTGAAATTTGGAGAGTAGGTGCGGGTTGGGTCACAGATGGTCCCATACCAAAATAGGTACTGTAACTTTCGTCTGCGCATGCGCAAACGTGAAACACTTGAAACGCACATAACTACCTTAAAAGATATCGTTGAAATGAGTTCAAACATGGAGAGTCGATCAGGAATAATACTTTGATAGTTCAATACAAATTTCATTGGAATTGTACCGTAACTTTCGTCTGCGCATGCGCAAACGTGGAATACTTGAAACGCCCATAAGCATTAAATATCCTTGAAATGAGTTCGAACTTGGAGAGTCGATCAGGAATAGTACTTCGATAGTTCCATATGAATTTCATTGGAATCTTACAGTAGCTTTCGTCTGCGCATGCGCGAACATGAAATGTAGAAAAATGTTAAATGTGTTATTCTATTACGCATGTTAGATAATTTATTACTAGTCTATTTAGCTATTCAATCATTTTGACGCATCTTTTTTTACCAACTGATTCTACACGTCCATGCTTCAATAAGTGAGGAAGCCACACTGCCCAACCGACTTGGCAGACGTTTTCATTTACGGAAGAATGAAATTCATGTCAAGGTTTATACACTAGTATGTACCGGAGACTATAATAATAATAATAATAATTTTGTAAATTGGCTTTGTCCGTTAAATAGAAAAATGATCGTTCCAGTTACCTCTACAGTCCAGCATTACACCGAGGTACTCTGACCTGTTCAAGTCTAATTCCCATGAAACTGTACGTGGACAATCTTCCTCGGAAAAACTACCACCCTGGATTTATCAGCAATGAACGAGTTTATGCTGAATCGCCCATCTTTCTACCATCAACAAGGCTCAGTCCGCTCTCTGCCTCATTCCGTGTTCAGTTCTTCGTGGTTCTTTATACTGATTAACTTACACGTCAACAAGTAGCTTGACACATTTTTAACCGTGCCTACTTACATTCCGTGGTAGACAGTCCTAAGCCTGCAAACGGGAAGGAAAATGTGTCGAGCATCGAGGTCAGCTGGGATGCAAGATGCGAAGAAATTCAAAATCCACGCCACGGCGTTCCAAACTCAGCACGTCACGGTTGAACATCGCCCTACTCTTCAAGAGTGTTGTAGGACTTCGATTTCCTTGGAAACGGTCCAAACCAGAAGCCAGTTTCGATTGTAAGCTCACAATGTGCAAAAATGAAAGAGAACGCAGACTCCCAATGGAGTTCAGGTGGTCTGAGAGAGGAAATAAACTTCTAAATGTTTCTCTCGTGTAGGTTGCCCGATTCGGGTGACGTTCAAATTCTCTGAAAATGTATCGTCCAACGATTTCGACGGTGGATTCACAAAGTTGGCTGATTAGCAAAGGAAACTTTCGCGAGCCGGCTAGAAATACAATGAAAGTTGATTCTGTTGGCCGTTTTCGCATGGATGTAGGTTGTGGTGTGCCCTACGGTAGGGTAGGATTGGATGGGGAGGAATCGAGTACTAATACCCGACGGGTGTCCACAGCGAGTATTAGGTGCTTCTTAGGAGTCTTTTGATAGCACCCTGGGCGGATGAACCAGAGCGAGTGCTAGATGAAAGAGAGGGGAAGGTAACTAATACCCCACGAATGAACCACACCGGGCACCAGGAAGAAGTAGATGAATACCCCGGGGATGTACCACAGCAACTTGGAGTCAAGCACCCCGTGGATGAACCACAGCCAGTGCAGGAGAAGGGTAGGAGAGAGAGAAGTCGCAAGGCGGAGAGGGATCAGTCGAATGACGAGCTGGGGCAAAAGGTCTGCTTATATAGGCCCGTTTCCACCCGTCCCCCGTCCACAATCGGCCGTTATGACCGTCGAGGAGTGATGGCGGTTAATGGGAGCAACCCTTCTCCCTTGGCGCTACCCGGCTCGACGATCCTTTCGGGGAACACCACAACGTAGGTGTTTGTTTGGGTGTGTCGTTAGTTAGTTTGACTTTCTAAATTGTGAATGACCCTTGGGTAGTAATGTGAATACAGTCGCAACTCGATAAGTCGATTTAACGATCCCCCCCCCCCCCCCCCCCCCCGGTGTTCGAATTATAGAACTGCGGCTATGACCCTGAAATATTCGCAGATGGTTTCGGTGCTTGTAGAAAAATAAATTAGAGACTTTTTGCCTGCCTTTCGCAAACCGTAGCAGACGGGAACGTAGACGAAAACCGTAGGGAAATGCAATGTGCGCATGCGCGAGGAACAAGACGTAGCGAAGACGTAAAAAGACGCCGTGAGTCCATCCACGGTCTAACTTTACGGGTTTGTAAAACCGTCGTGGACCGTAGTGAAGGCTACTCAACCTTACATCTCTATAAACACTGCTCCATCTAGCACCGTCACGGACTGCCAAGACAACAACAAAATACCACCACCAACACTGCTCATCAATCTTGTTTGTTTACTTTCCGAATCTGGAGTTATTGTATCTCGTGGTTTTCTAATTTTAGTCATTTTATTTTTGGTAAAATGATGGGGGAACTTGATAATTTCCTTCATCTCTTCAACGAAGGGGTGATCGATGAAGAAGAAATGGGTGAGGCACTAGATCGCTATCTGGAGATGTATGCGCAGAGGAGGACCCCCCCAATCTCACCCAGTTGGCACGTTTTCCTTGTCCATCTCACCCACTGGAAGATTCAGATTCAATAAAAAACTTCAAACGCAAACAGACAAATTTGAAACTGAAGTGAAATTTGAAGTTGAGGAAGTGGAAGATGGATCTGTCACGTTGACGTGAGTTCAACTGTTGTGTGCCGCAACAAAAACGGTAGTGCCTGCCAGATATTTCTGTGTGCGCATTGGACCACCCTCTCCACACCACCATTAGAGTAGTTTCAGGGTCCTCAGTGACCCCAACCTAACGGTGTCAAGATACCCTACCGTCCCCCACCTCACTTTTGCTCTGAACGCCATCAAGTTAGTCACTGTCTGTGTCGGTCTGTGCGTGTGTGCTACCAAATGCTAGTTTACAAGAGCAAACAATATAAAGTAAAGCGTTATAAAATAATGTTATCAACTTTCTGTTGAGTTATACCCTACGCTTTTTAAAATTCGGATTCCAATTCTGCGTACATTTCATAAACATTATTAGATTTTCTCGACTTTTTAGGGTCAAATGTAGCGTGCATTAACTCAGAAAGAATTAGAAATAATGTAAATTCATGATTTCATGATGTAAGGTCATGTATTTTCTCTAAAATATTAAAAAAACCGAAATATTTCTTTTGTAGGAATCATTCACATGATCTTACAATTGATGATACAAGGATTCACCACCAACTTTGAAAAATTACAATCAACAACTCTTTCATTCGTTTACAATTTTGAGAAGTAGTGCAAAATCAAAAATTCTTTATGCATCATGTGTTTCATGTGTGAGAGAGTCTAAATATGAATCTATGCATAATTTATTATATTTTGGCCAGGTGAACAAGACATATTTCTTAAAGTTTAGGGAAAATGTACATGACTTAACATATTAAATCATGAATTTACATTATTTCTAATTCTTTCTAAATTGATGCGCACTACATTTGACCCTAAATTAAGAAATATAACTTGTTCACCTGGCCAAAATATAAACAATGTATGCATAGATTCATATTTATACTTTTTTTTTGATTTTGCACTATAAGAATTTTTGATTTTGCACTACTTTTCAAACCTGTAAACGAATGAAACAGTTGCTGATTGTCATTTGATAAAGTTGGTGGTGAATCCCCTTGTTATCAATTGTAAAGATCGTATGAATATTTTGATATGGTTTGAATCTTCGTATTACATCCTTTTTTCAAGATAATTATCTCGGAAAAGGGCGTAAGAAAGTAAATACGAGGATGCTCTAGGGCAGTGGTTCTCAACGGGGGCGGTAGATGGGTACTGAGGGGCGGCGAACTTGTTTTGGGCGGTAGGGGGGCGGTGAGCACCTTCCTGAACACTTCAACAGGTTCAGGAATGTTTTCGATTCAGTGCTTGAGATGTATTTAGGTACATCTGAGAGGCCGATAGCTACAATTTATAATCGATGTTGCTTACTTGACCGATAAATTCGCCAAATTCAATGGAATCAATTCGCAACTTCAAGGTGATGAACTCAGTTTAATAAAAACGAAATCTGTTATTTCTGCCTTCCAAAATAATCTCACTTGCAAGCTGAGTTTTGACCGCAACGAAGTTGTGATTTGCCAGTTTTCAATCCTGTCGGATAAGCATAGTGAATGGTATCCTGCATAAGAATATTGAAATCTCTTTGATGAAACAGTTTACTGTGAACACCTGGAGTCTTTGCATAGATCTTTTCCGAACGTTTTGAGAATATTTTGTCCTCAATGGGTCATGAATCCTCTGTGCACATTGAGAAAACAGAGGTTAAGATTCAGGAAATATTGACTGAACTTTCAACTAGTGAGACGTAGAAAGCCAGTTCCCAGGATGGATGGTAGGCTCACGGAATTTTGGCTTCAAGCTAACATCAGTTACCTCTACGCTGGAGTGCGGAATGTCGTTAAAAAAACTGTCAATGGCCTCCCTATTCTACCTCGTCGATCGAGGGTTCATTACTGTTACTGATTTCCTTAATATTATAACAACAAGAAAAACTCCACCCCTTGACTCCGGATGATGCCTCTGTACTTACTTCGAATGAAAAAGAATAAAAACGGAGTTATTGAAAGGTTGTCTATTTCCACTGATACACGAAAAATACGCTGATACATACAAACTTTCAATAACCCCGTTTTTATTCTTTGAAATGGGTTTCCACGATTCCGCCGCGAGTGATTTAGTTCGTTCGAATGAAACTATGAAATATGGTGTGTACCTACGTGTTCTTGCTCAAAATACCGATAATGAGACGATTCAAGGTTCAAAGTTGTGCCCAACTTCTAAACGACTGGACCGATTTTGATGGAGATTTTTGCACCGTGTTCTAGGGGATCCTAAATGGGAGGTCCTGATGTTAGAATCCATTTATACCCGTGAGTTTTCCGGGAAACGACAGAAAATTTCACAACCGTACTGGTTGAAAGTTGTATCGGAACCTCCCTTTCACAACCCATTTTTATACCTCTTCGAAATTTCCACGGAATGTCTGGTACCAACGGAGCAACGACGGTGAAAAGGAAGAACGTCGCGAGAGAAATTCGAAACAGTTAATGAGTCACTTCAGTGACGTTTTTCGGCCGTAGGTCCATGCTAAAAGAAATCGTCTCGGCATCTAGTAAATGAGACTTGCGCCTTCATCTCACTAACATTAAACCTCATTTTTAAGAAATAATGGGCTCAGAACCACATAAATCCCACACACAGCTGTGTGTATTACATGCATAACAAATACTATTATTTTTGTAAATTACGTTCTGTTTTAATGGTCTATTCAATTACATTATTCCTTTAATTAGAATTTTACTATTCGGACCCCCCCCCCCCACCATTTTCCATACCCAAACTTAAGGATATTCAAATTAGGTGGGCGTTCAAAAATATTCAACTCCTAAAGGGGGCGGCAGGTTTAAAAAGGTTGAGAACCACTGCTCTAGGGTGTACCCTACACTTGGCAACCCTAGGTCCCCACAGCTATGGGAGGGTACGCTCAACGACGGAAGCCCACTTTCCCCGTGCACGCAAAATATCTGACAGAGTACCGATAATCCGATACTATTCGAGTTATATCTTTATTATGGGCATGATCTATTTCATTTATACATCTATAATAACTGTCCAATAATAAACAAGGTTTTCCAATTTCACATGGACAGTGTCACCTATACCATCTTCCGGCCAGATCAAGAAACCAGAGTCAAAATCTGGCACTCGGGCAATGAAATAAAATTCGGGTCAAGCCTTTTTGCGTAACGGGTATTTCAAAAAAGCTACCTGTCCAGCAGGAGTCATACGGACGGCCAACTCCAACTCATCTACTTTCCAACATTCCTACTACAATGCGATCTACCGTGCGCTTATGAACTACAAAATACCAACAACAACAAAATACCAAAATCACAGGCCCTTCATCTGGTAAGGGGGCAGGGTGGCAACGAGGAGGGGGGAACTCCCAGCCAAACAGGGAAATAATTTGCCTACTTTTCTGACGTATCCAGCGGTAACCTTCCGAGTGCTTCTCCGTGACGGCTGAATACTTGCAAAAACGCTGGAAAGTCCTTGTCACATGGGTTTATTATTCTACTGGACATACCTACCTACAGAAATGCTGGAAATAAATTTATTGTTTCTTTCATGTGTGCAATAATTGAAACAGCTATTGTTGATGGTTTCCACCAATTTTGGCACCCAAAAACAAGAATTAGGCTACTAATTTTGACAAATTATCATCAATCACTGATAGTGCCATTTAATTGCCTTGATTCACCTCCTGATACTACTTCTAGTGTTACTATACAAGTTATGGTGATTTCAGACAATTTCCAGGTTTTTGACTCACAAAAAATGAATTTTGGGAGCTGAACCTTCGTTACAACCTCAATTCTTCACTCTTCGGTCAAAATCACATTCAGCCTTGTCACCGGAAAACGATACATCAGAACTCATGTTCACTAAAACCTCAAAAATCACTCAAAAACTCCTATTTTTACACCAATTTTTCTCCCATAACACCCCTGGGTCTATTCCTAGCGGGCTGCCGAGCTTCAAAGTCCAACTAGCAGCCAAATGTGTTCCCAGATGGAGACCCAAACTGTGTGCGGAAGAACGACGATTTTAGACCAAATTTTAACATAAATTTAAGGCTGAAACTTCGTTAGAATCTCAATTTTCCACTCTTTGGTCAAAAGCAACTTCATGTTCGGTCTCCTCGTCCTAAAAAACATGGAAAACGATACCTCTCAAGCTCATGTGTCTACAACACCAAAACAATCCATTTTTTACCCCAATTTTTCACCCATAACACCCCTGGGTGTGTTCCGATCGGGCTGCAAAGTTTCGGGACACCCAAATAGAGCCAGTGTGCGAACGAACGAATTTTTTAAACCGAAATTAAGGTACCTATATGTGAAGTATGGGGAGAAATCACTTCTCGAAACTTGGATAAATGCAAAATACACTATAATTATTAGAAAATACAATAGAATGGGCCACGGAACTCCCTGTTACAACAACTTTTAAACTGAACTCTTCGCCATCTCTGAGCAACCACTCATCCCTCGGACAGAGTACCGCCCGAGTCAAAATACCGTCCAAGTCAAAATACAATATCTTCCCTTTTTGGTGTTGTTAGGGTGAACCGCGAGGAGACCACTAATGGTAGGCCCATAGCCGTAGAAATTCTTTCCTTCACACGGCCTTTCTGACAACGATCGCGTCCCTGCGATCAGGGTGTCCCTTAAACAAAAACGCAGGAGAACACGGCATTAGTCCTTACAGTGGGTCCCAGTGCACTGGGCCAAAGCCCAACTAAATGGAGCCATATCAGTGAACGCCCAAAGCGCAAAATAACAGAAGAAAATATAGGTAATGAAAATAGCTGTACAGGGAGGAAGGCCATAAAGAACCATCATAGTAAAATGCGCAGAAATAGCGACAAAATCACAAGGTCATAAAAGACCATCAACAACAGAGACAAGCAAGGTCCTCAATATAAGAAAATAATCACTGAGCACAACACCACCAGGCAATCACTGCCAATACAACCTGCCAAACGCAAGGCCAACAAGACACACCACAAGGGCAATAGAAACGGCCCAACAACAATAATTAGGCTCAATAAACCAAGGAGAGAGTTCCACGGGAGGCATCAGGTGCACCGAAGCAGAAGCTGTCCCTACAGCACCCACATCGCAACGCGAAAAGTGAGGCATGCGGAGAACAGACACAGCGCAAGGCGACACGTGTGGAAAAATGAGGAAGGAGGAGCGGACGCATCGCAAGCGAAAAGCTAATCAACTCTCCATCCCAAAACGCTGCCCAGCACAACCATCACTACCCTCGGAACCTCCACAAATAGTAATGCTAATCATCATCATCAGTGGCTTTGGAAGAGCCAACTGCTAATTCGCTTATCTCAGTTGCATCAGGCACCCTACGAAGCCTATCATGTGCGTACTTGTAAGTACGACGACCATCAATTGTTCGTAGCTCATAACGGTCGTTAGGTAAGACTTTAGAGACCCTAACCGGACCCTTAAACTTTGCATCAAGTTTCACTAGATTACGTTCGTCTTGTTTTAAAAGGACCAAATCTCCAACCTTGAAAGGTTGCACTTGAGTCTTACCCTTATCAAATAAACTTTTATTATATGCAGAATGCCTAGAAATTCTGGTAGTCGCTTGCTCTCTCAGCTTTGGAACATCAGCAGCAGAATTTGCATCACTATGTGTATTAACACCAGTATTACACACTATTAAAGTACGCGGACGGGAAACCTTCCCAAACATCAATTCCATAGGTGTCAATTTGGTAATAGCATGAGGGGTAGTATTTAACGTTAACTGAATATCCCCAATCGAGTCCTGCCATGATTGATGCCGATCCATTTCAGCAACTGTCAGCATATCCTTCAAAGTACCCATAACCCTTTCAACTTGCCCATTGGCCCTACTGGACCCAGTGGCGATAAAATGCAACTCAATTTGAGACTCGGAACAAAAATCCCGAAATTGTTTAGAAGTGAAAGAACGTCCCTGGTCCACTATCAGTCGCGTCATTGGACCAAACAATGAGATAGTCGAACGAACAGCCTGGATCGCGTTTTTAGCTTCTAATTTATGTGTCATAAACAATAGGCAATACTTTGTAAACCCATCAATGAAGACAAACAAATAATCCCTTGTGTCTTTCTTACCACTAAGCTTTCCAGTTAGATCAAGATGTACCGTATGCCATGGCACCGCAACCTTATCAATGGGGTGTAACGAAATTTGACGTGCTCCGCCTGACTCTCTTTTGGCCATTTTACACGTCACACAACTATCTACAAATTTTTGTACAAATCTAGCCATATGTTCAAACCAATAAAAATTATAAAGGGTTTCAAGCGTCTTCTCTGTTCCAAGATGGAAAATGGAACTATGAACATTGTCTACGATAGACCATCGTAGTGAATGAGGGACAATCGGTAACCACAGCGTACGTGAATTGCGTTGAATTTTTCTGTGTAAAATGCCCGATCTAATTTCATACGTGTTAGCTATCTCGTCGTCAATATCGTCCGAGTTAAATTTAGCTACAATTTCTGATATGAAAGGATCTTTTTGTTGTTCCGCTAATAACCAGTCGGAAGATATAGAAATAGCCAATACTTGTTTGCTAGGTGGGGTTTCAGGAGATACCCTTTTGATACCATGTCGTTTACGCCCGTGAGGACGGATTTTACTCCTATCAACTGGCTTAGAGGGAGGGTTTGGATTATAAGAACCTTCAATGTTGAGAGGCGGTAACTGCTCGTACTTAGAAGGATCCAAATCTACAACTGGGTTTCGAGAAAGGAAATCCACATGTAACATTTTTTGCCCGGGTCTATACTCAATTTTGAAATCGTAATTCTGGAGGAAAGCCCACCATCTTTGCACACAAGGTACTAATTGAAGCTTATTTTGGGTCGCTTTCAACGACTGGCAATCAGTAACAACAGTAAATGGATAATCTCTCAAATAGTTGTGAAAATGTTTCACCGATTTAGCCAAAGCAATTGTCTCCAACTCGTACGAGTGGAGCTTGGCCTCACCAGGTGTTGTCCGCTTACTGTAGTAGGCCACCGGTCGAGGTATTTTGTCGACAATATTTAAAAGAATCGCGCCATAACCACTGGCCGATGCGTCTGTATGGAGCTGGATTGGATATTTTGGGTCAAAAATCATAAGTGTAGGGGAACTTGTAAGTAAAGAAATAATTGTTTTCCGTGCTGTTTCATGTTCATCTGTCCAGTTAATAACTTTCCCGTCACTTGTAGATTTAGCCGTGAGTCTGTACAAAGGGGCCATAATAGATGAGAAATTCTTTATAAATTTTCGAAAATATGTAGCGAGCCCTATAAATGACCTCAGTGTTCGTAAGTTAGTGGGGGGTGGTACACAGGTAAGCGCCTCCACTTTTTGTGAATTAGGGCGAATTTCCCCATTCCGGATCTCATAGCCTAAATAGGTTACTTTTGTAGTTAGGAACGAACATTTGTCCAAGTTGAAAGAAAATCCTTTGGTGGTTAGTACCGCAAGTACCTCACCTAAACGATGTAGTGCCTCCTCACAAGTACTACCTATCACCAAAATGTCATCTGTATAAACTACTGCATGAGTATTGGCCAAATCTCCCAAAGCTGTCATCACCGCCTCTTGAAATGCGCTTGGAGCATTCCTTAACCCAAAGGGAACAGTTAAAAATTCGAAGTGACCGTCGGCCGTGATAAAAGCTGTTTTTTCAACCGAATTGGGATGAAGTGGGAGTTGATAAAAACCAGAGAGCATGTCTAATTGGGAGTAAAATTTTGCGCTACGCAATCGAGCAATTTGGTCATCGATTAATGGCAGAGGAAACCTAAGAGGCACAGTCAGGGCGTTCAATTTGCGATAGTCCACCGCCATCCTCCAATCACCCGTTTTCTTGGGCACGAGTAAGACTGGACTTGCGAATGGTGACTTACTAGGGCGAGCTATCCCCGCACTAACTAACTCGGCTACCCTGACTCTAACCATTTCCCGTTCTTTCGGGCTCATTCGATAAGGTTTTTGATAAACAACTTTCTGTGGATCGGTTAACCTAATTTCCAAAATCCCCGTAGTGATACGAGTCTTAGGAATACCAGTCATGAAAAAATCCCTATATTTCTTTAAAATAGTAACCAAGTCACTCCTACTGTCAGGGGGAAGATCCGTTTTAATATCATCAAATTGAAACTGGGTTTCTAAACATCCAACTGAAAAGTCGGGAGGGATATCCTCATCAACCCCTATTTCCATGTCAGAGAAATTTTCGTCAAAATCTGTTGTTGAGTCATTTAGAGAAATATGAGGAAATGGGTTTTCTACACAACCGGCTTCACCCAGATTACAATTTGACTTGAGTTGTAAACAGCACTTCGTATTTTAAATTACCATTTCAAGATCTGGGGAGAGTATCTCACGTCCTATAATTATTTCATAAGGTAAAAGATTATCCACCACTAAATGAAACAATATACTAAGATCAATATCATCAATCGTCACTCGTACCTTTAATTGAGAGGTACATTCAAGTGAGGAGGTCCCTAACCCATGTAAGACGATTGATTTGAGTTCTTTTACACCCTTAAATTCCGAACTAAATGCTGAGCCTAGTAGAGAGCATTCGCTACCAGAATCAAAATGGTACGAAAATTGCTTACCCTTATGAGTTAAAATTCCCGAAGGGTTTACTTGGCACAACCCAACTCGCTTCTCCATTGGCTTGCCGCTGGTCAGAGAGTTTCCATTTTCCTTCCGACGACGGAGCTCTTCTTTCTTGGGACAGTGGAACGCAAAGTGCCCCTTTCCGGAACAGGCGTAGCAGGTGACGTCACTCTTCAAAGAAGGCCGCTGACTTGTGGAGGAAGATGAGGAGGAAGAGGGCCGAGAGAAATTGTTCCCCTTACCATCCAACGAACCACTTTTATGTGACGAAAATCGTGGCTTCTTTGGGTTGTTCTGCATATCACTCGAATCAGTAGGTCGCTTGTAACTGAGTATCCTCATCTCTTTCAATAGCTGTTCGCGGCTTGTTACTTCCTCTGTGTGAGCCAAACGACGCACTCTAGAGTCGGTTTGAGCAAGCTGCCCCATAACAGCAGCCACCGCAATCTGCTCATGGCTCAACCCCTTCCAACTAGCTGTTAGCTTACGAAGCATCCTTGACGAGAAGGTAACATAGGTCTCGTTACTATCCTTGGGCTGAGATCGTAAAAACGAAAAAAATACGCCCGCAGGGTTGTCAATGGCATCCCATTGAGTTAGAAAAGCCGATTTGAAGTCATTCCAAGTGAGATCCGGTCCAACTATAGAAGTGAACCACGTCGCAGCATCCCCTTTTAATGACTGACCGAGAGCAACAATAAGAGCACCACCGCTACTGTTTCCATCATTCAAGCAACATTCAACAGTTGCACACCATGATTTAGGATCAACACCGTCAAGTTTTGGGTCAAATTCAGGCAGCTTTACGTTATTAGAGTCAGAGGTCATGCCTAAACGTGAAGGTGGTGCTAATGCCAGCTGTAAGAGACTTTCCAATCGACGATTCTGATCGTTCATCTCGCGATTTTGAGTTTCCAACATAGAGATAATGCGATCCTTCGAATCAAGTGTCGGAGTTCCGGCCCTGGATCCCTTGGTGCCTGAACTAGCTCCGGCGTAGTCATCTTCTTTTTCTGGTTCGTCTGGGGCCATATCCCACTTCTGATGTGAAGTATGGGGAGAAATCACTTCTCGAAACTCGGATAAATGCAAAATACACTATAATTATTAGAAAATACAATAGAATGGGCCACGGAACTCCCTGTTACAACAACTTTTAAACTGAACTCTTCGCCATCTCTGAGCAACCACTCATCCCTCGGACAGAGTACCGCCCGAGTCAAAATACCGTCCAAGTCAAAATACAATATCTTCCCTTTTTGGTGTTGTTAGGGTGAACCGCGAGGAGACCACTAATGGTAGGCCCATAGCCGTAGAAATTCTTTCCTTCACATATATATGGATGATACGGCGAACGGCGTACGGCGGACGGACTATTGGAATCTACCTTGAAACGTAAAAGAAAAAAATTTGAGGGGGTGCTATAAAAATTCTTTGCTGAGTGAATGCAAAGGTGTATTATTCACAGAATAATAAACCAAAATCATGTCAAAATTCGGTTGAACCTACCGGCCAGGGCTTTGGAAACCGTTTTGGCTCATTTTGAAGCACAACGTGGTGGCGGCCTTTAGAAATAAAAACGGGATGATTGGCAAAACCTGGGCCGATTGGCAGCTTTGTCGAACGCCCCAACGGGTCAAATGTCAAACTATGGTTTCATGAACCGGACCTTTTTATGAATCGAACGACACGGTTATCTGCGGAGAAGGACATCTCACTCCACCGCCAAGAAAACTCGAGTACGACTACGCAACTTGGCCGCTAGATACGCAAGTACACTGCAAAGTACGTAACTCCAAAAATACAAAATGCTAAAAACATACCAAAACACCATATTTAAATGAGGTAGGTACCTAATCCCACATGTAAAGGCCCCCATCCACGGTCAAACAATTTGCGTAAATTCGGTGTTTGTGCAAATAATTTGATCGTCGATGGGACTGTTTGATGGTTGTGCAAACCGTTTGAGTAAAATCGGTCTGGATCGAAGTCTTTTGCGCAAGCGACCCTTGTATGACTACCTGTTTCACCGTGGATGGTAGTATTGTGCAAACTTCGGATCAGTCTACGCCTTTTCCCCTTCGTGAACAGACGCCTTTTCGCCTCTTCGTTGGATTCGATAAGTTTTTATTATTCTTTTTGTTTCATTTTCGTTTTTGGCCTGTTCCAAGTTCCATGGTGTTTCAATTCAACGTAGTATGCTAATGGTCGAGAATAAAGTTATTTTTGATTTTTTTTTTCAGTTTACTGTTGTTTACTTTTTCAGAATATGACGACATTAGCACGTTTTTCTGTCCCCAGTGCAAGGATAATCGCGGCACAACAATCGTCCGTGTCTAACATGCTCACAGCATGTTGAAAACGAAACTGATGTTTGCACAACGGGTTGCAACGTGGATGGGCTCACGTTAGTGCAAACAGGCATTTGCACAAACACCGAATTTGCGCAAATTGTTTGACCGTGGAAGGCAACTGTGTTTGCGCAAACGCACTAACATTTCCCTCGAAAAGATCCGTTCAATTAGCAAAACGGGCGAAAGAAACCCGACGTTCCGTCACGACACAGAAAAAAGAACAACTCGAAGTTCCGGGAGCCGTGATCCGGTTCTCGAATTCGGCCAATAAATACACTACTCGGGGGTATAAGAGCTGGAAAAAAGAAAAAGCCAAGCAGAAAAGTAATCACTAAACGGAAAGTCAGACAAACACCGTTGGTCACCCGAGTGGGACGACTGACCCTGGCCGATCTCTTGGACGTTTTTCTCCGACTCCGTCGCGCCTTGGCCGTTTGATTGATGCCCCTCTTTCCACTGATTGCTCTCACCTCATCCGTTTTTTTCCCTTCTTTCTCCCGATTTTTTCCTTTCTTTTCAAACACCCACGCGAACAGTCGGGGAAGGTATCGAACGTAAAGGTGCGAACCATTCAATTATCGTCACAATTGTTTCGTTGGCTCCAGAGCTTCTTGTTCGTTATCGGCTTTCCTTGCGTGATATTGCAGTTAAAGACGATAACTCGTAATAAAAATCGACTTTCTCCCAAAACAGTCCCCCCTCCCCTACTCCTTTAACCATTGGGGGTGTCGAGGTACCAGAAGAATGGACAACCCCAAAGTGAAGATGATAGTTACCATGAAAATTTGCTTCTTCAGGTGATCGACGTCCCCCACAAGGATACAATGATGACCTCATCAATGACTCCATGGTGTTTAATTAAACGATCTGTCATGTGTTCAACACTAAATACAACTTTCAATTTGCCCGATTATTCATTCATTTCTCCAATTCAAAATCTTTGTAAGAGAAGAATAAGAAGAAGAAGTATTTATTGGCATTTAAGAAATAAAATATAAAACAAATGAAATAAACACTACAAAATATACCGATGCCTGCCAGTTAAAAAGTTCATAAGAGCTTGTGTAAACTGGCAGAGCCACTTAATCCAGGCCGAGCGGAGGTGTCTGTATCACATCGGCATCAAATCATCAAAGAGGAAAATTTCATTTACAGCTGAATATTATGAAAGTAAAAGAATCTGAGATAATAAATACTTCTTTAAGTGACTCACACTTAGGATTAATATTATTGGAATAAAGTAACTTAATAGCCTGCACAAAAGAACATCGGTTGTAGAACTCAGTTCTGGTTAAAGGAATTCTTAAATTACTATTGTTACAAGTTCTGGTATAAGGGAGGTTAGAAATACAAGAGTTAAATGCACCTAATTCAAAAACTTTTAGACAAGACTAAAGCAAAAAACACTGTTTAATTTTTAGAACATGAAAGTTTTTATAGAGAAGAGCCGTGGGATACCGCATAGGTTTACATAAAATTACTTTAATTTGGGCATTTTGGACCGTTTGCAATGGTTTCAAATGAGATGCGCATGTTCCACCCCACACGACAATGCCATAATTGATAACAGAACCAGCCAATCAGAAAGAGCTTTCCAGTACGGCGATATTATACGAAGGGTAACCTGTAGCGATACAAAACAATTGGGGTCTTGAAATTTAGCACCTTCTGCTACTTCATGACCCTCCGCCAATTGCCACCTGGTGGAATTCGAGCCCCGCCAAGTGGAACTTGTGGATTTTGTGTTTCACAGGTACCAAATCCGATTTAATGGTGAACGCCTACAGCTGAATGGAACTTCCTCATCAAGCAAAACCAGAGATATATTCTTCGACATTTTCCCATGACTCAAAGATGTTTGATGTCATGGTATCCTCCCAGAACCACTCCTTGTAAACCTGCAAATATTAGATCTCGCAAATAAACTCGCAGAAGTGGGGACGAAAGACGCAGGAGCACCGAGGAACCCAGTGGGGATCCCCACCATCCTCCACTAGCTGGAGGATGGGGGAGACAGCCCTCAAGGGCTATAAAAACTCGCCTCCTTCACCTTTCTAGCCATTCTATGCTATCCTCTAGTCGCTGACTACTCTCTCACCTCCCTCCTCCTCTCTCTCTCCTCAACCTAAAAGATCCTGGAATAGGTGACAGCCTTGAGTGTTGGAACCTGCTAGGCAAATGCTCCCGAAAAGATCCCGTTGAATTGGTGACAGCCTTTAGTGTTGGAACCAGCCGGGCACACTCATCCAAAAAGATCCCGTCGAATTGGTGACAGTGTTTGGTGTTGGAACCAGCCGGGCACAACCTCACCTCATAAAAGATCCCAGAAATATTGTGACAGCGTTTAGTGTTGGAACCAGGCTGGGCACAACCTCATACCACCCATAGTGAATTATCGCTATACCAATTCACTACATTTGACTACCCAAATCTTCGCTGTATTGAATACGAGGGGATGGATTAGAATTTTTCTCGAGTTATAGTACTTCACGTGCCTCTGCATCCAATTTAGTCACGTTCATTTCGGGCTGAATTGAGACCAATATTCTTTTCTGTGAAACAAGCATTTATGGCAAACTGCTGAATGACAATAGTGAAGTACCAGGTTTTCTGATATACAAGTCAGGAGTACACCACATGACATAACATGATAACGACAAGTAGGTAAGTAGTTTTCTCAATTTTACATACACAATCTTAGTCAAATATCGTAAGACGAGGCAAACAAACAATACATTATTAGACAGTGATGAAATTTACACATTTAAATAAAATGTCACGAAGGAATACTGCCAAAAATATTCTAGTTATTATGGAAATGAACTTGTTCCTGGTTTATTTAATTTGGTACACCACAGAAGGAATAAGTTCCAAACACTACAAAAATTCCAAACTGTTCCACTAGAATATACACTTCTTTCTAGTTTACTTGCAAGTTGTCAACCCTCTCTTCTGAACAACGCGTTCAGACCAAAGAAGCCTAAAGTCTTATTAATGGTCATATACCTACTTTTGTCAACAATGATAGTGATTTACTGATAAAACCAGTTTAAGGGGGACGAGGAGGCGTTAACTTCTGGCGCATCACAAAATGTATTGGGAACCAATGTTCGAAAATGTGTACCTGTTAAAGTTCCAGCCAGGCTTCATGACCACGTAAACGAGTTTTTCGGGGGGGGGGGGGGGGGGGGGGGAACACGCCAGTGATTCCGTTTTGGAGCATTCTAATCCATCCACGTAACTCAGTAACTGACTCACTTATTATTTTTGAAACTTTGAGTTTCATTCATTCAAGACATGTAATTTGAGTTTTTATGGGTCAAAGATAGTTTTAAAAAAACCTGAAACAAATTTATATACAATAACCAAAGACTGAAATAAGATCACTAAGAGACAAACGTCCGTGAAATTCGGGGATCCAATACCGTATTTTCTTCAGGAATTCGCCAAAAGGAACATTCTCGAATGATAATCGTGGAAATATTTTCCGTTGTAGCCCACGGATCAAAGAACGAAGTCTTTTGCACTCTTCACCGACCTAATACACTGAGAATTATAGGCGATCTTGAGTTAGTAGGTACATTCCGAGCAGCAATAACACCGGCATTTCTTTCCTGAGATTCCTGGCGAATGAAACGTCCAAGTTTTTTTCGATCTCCCTAAGCCGCCGAAAGGAAGAATAGAAGAACCGGAACGAAATAAGCACGGAAGGTTATTATTAAAAAAATTCTTTCTCATTCCGGACGAGGGATAGAAAGTCGTCACAAAAGAGTTATAAATAGGATTCAAGAGATGAAAACGGGAAAAGGGTAAATCTGAGAAGCGGCGAGGAGAGGCGTATTAAGAAAGTATATTGTTGACCGGCTCTGAGTTGTAGTTTCGCCCGGGAAAAAAAAATTCTGTCCCTGAAATTGAAAACCCACGAGTCCGGTACGGTTGAAAAGCGTGGGATTGAGATCCAACCAGGCTGAAAACTGAGCGAAAAAAGGGGAGATGAGTTGGGTTTACATTATTACCTGTGGGTACATTCCTCTTTTATACGGCCCCTACTGTAAACAGCTGTGCCCGCTGTCCCGTGGAATTCCGAGGTTTTGAAAAATGGGCTTTACTCGCGTATATTCCACATTTTTGGTTTATTATTTTCAGTAATGAACCTTCGGAACTGAGCACGCAAACTTACACAGCATAAATATGTAGAAACCGAAAATCGAATTAAAAGAACCCGGTCGCATTTCTTCGAAACTGCTGGACCGAAATTGATGAAACTCAGCGTAAAGGTCTCATTATTTGGGGTCTACGTTGTGCATCGAACCTCGGCGTTACTGCCAGTCGTCTGTATGGTGTGAAAAATGAGGGATAAAAACTCCCTACCCCGAAAAATTTGGATAATTTAGTTCTTGTGATGGATGCATATGAGCGCACATCCACCACGAGAGTTGTAGGGGGGGATGTGCCCGGTTTGGTTATAGGCAGACCACCACCATGCCCGGAATCTTCTTGGAGCGTTTGTCCGGTTTGGTTATGAGCGAATCACCACCATGCCCGGAATCTTTTCGGGTTCGTTGCCTGGTTTGATTATGGGCGGACCACCACCATGCCCAGGATCTTTTTGGAAGATTTGCTCGGTTTGGTTATGAGCGGATCAACACCATGCCCGAGATCTTTTAGGATGAATTTGCTCGGTTTGGTTATGAGCGAATCACCACCATGCCCGGAATCTTTTCGGGTTCGTTGCCTGGTTTGATTATGGGCGGACCACCACCATGCCCAGGATCTTTTTGGAAGATTTGCTCGGTTTGGTTATGAGCGGATCAACACCATGCCCGAGATCTTTTAGGATGAATTTGCTCTGTTTGGTTATGAGCGAATCACCACCATACCCAATATCTTTTAGGTGAGGAGAGAGACGAGGTAAGAAAGAGAGAGAGAGTAGTCAGCGACTAGAGGAGAGCATAGAATGGCTAGAT
Source organism: Leptopterna dolabrata (assembly GCA_954871275.1). NCBI lineage: Eukaryota > Metazoa > Arthropoda > Insecta > Hemiptera > Miridae > Leptopterna > Leptopterna dolabrata. The sequence continues at coordinate 12,840,057 of OX940979.1, forward strand.
AGGCGAAGGTGGCGAGATTTTATAGGCTTGGGAGCCGTCTCCCTCCATCCTCCAGCTAGTGGAGGATGGTGGGGATCCCCAGGCTGGCCCTCGGCCCCCCTGCGTCTTCTGTCCCCACTTCTAAGTTTATTTGGCGAGATCTTAATTTCACATAGTAAAGTTGTGGTTCTGGGAGGATGCCAGGACAGTTCTATTTCTCACATTTTAGAAAAGTTTCCCGTTTTTAGAACCAAAAGAGACCACCCGGAGCATTGTAAATACCATCCGTTCGTACGTTGTTAGGTCGAGGAAAAAAACATAAAATGATTAGCGTGATCAATCATCTCTCATCATTCATTTCACTTCAATTATTTTATTAGAAGCTTCAACCTATTTGCGTCAAATACAAAATAAACTGCAAAATTACCATTAAACAATGTCCGAAGAAATGTTAACAGTCCGTTAAAATTTCATAAAATAATTACTGTTATTTCATAACATGATTAAGTGAGGAAATGAGAGATGCATCGTGTTTTCGGCAGTATCTCCTGGTCCGCAAGCGCGTCACGGGAGTTCTTCCCTACGAGGATGACACACTTTTCTATCAGGACGTTTCCTAGATCTACTTGAAGAAGGCCACAGGCAGACATCTTCCTACGTACTCGACAGCTTCTGGTGTTCCATGTCAAGCCAATCGGAGCGCCATCTTGACCGGTGATGTTACAAAGGAACCACTGTCGGAGAGGAGAATTGTGATTTCACTGATTCACTAGGTTTTTGGTTTATTATTCTGTGACTAACACCTATGTAACCGCTCAGCAAAAAATTTTTATAACACCCCCTCAAAATTACGTTTCAAGGCGCGTAGATTCGAAAAATGCAATATCCGTCCGCCGTATCATGCACAATTATGTACTTCAATTTCGGTATAAAAAAAATCGTTCTTTCGCACACAGGCTCCATTTGGCCCCGAGTTGTGCCCTAAGCTTCGCAGCCAGATCGGAATATACCCAAGGGTGAAAAATGGGTGTTATGGGTGAAAAATTGGGTTTTTTGGTGTTTTAGTAACAGAGCCTGTGAGGTATCGTTTTCCATGTTTTTTAGGACGAGGAGACCGAATATGAAGTCGATTTTGACCAAAGAGTGGAATATTGAGGTTCTAACGAAGTTTCAGCCTTAAATATACGTTAAAATTTGGTCTAAAATCATCATTCTTCAGCACACAGTTTGGGTCCCTATTTGGGAACACATCTGGGTCCTAGTTGTGTTCCGAAGCTCGGCAGCCCGACCCAGGGGTGTTATGGGAGAAAAATGGGTGTAAAAATAGGGGTTTTTCGAGGGATTTTTGAGGTTTTAGTGAACAAGCGCTTGTGAGGTATCGTTATCCACGTTTTTAAGGCCGGGACGACGGAATATTAAGTTGATTTTGAACGAAGAGTGGCAAACTAAGGTTCTACCAAAGGTTAAGCTCCCGAAATTCATTTTTTATGAGTCAAAAACCTGGGAAATTGTTGAAATCACCATACATTTGTATAATAACACTAGAAGTAGTATTAGCAGGTCAGTCAAGACAACTAAATGGTACTATCAATAATCAAAGATGGTCTGTAAAAAAAAGCCTAATTTGTGTTTTTGGGGGCCAAAATCGGTGGACACCATCAAAAATAGCGATTTCAATTATTGCACATGAAAGAAACAATAAATGAACAGCCAACATTTTTTAACGTATGTCCAGTAGAAACCCATGTGACAAGGACTTTGCAGCGTTTTTTTCCTCCCCTTCCCTTCCCGATCTGATATTTTGTTCCCTATTAATTACACAGGAGTGGCCAGGTAACCACCCAGCAGAATACGCCAATAATCATGATGATATTCGATTCCGATGTGTACCTATTTTAGCAATCAGTTGATGGGAATCCACTCCTTTACGAACGGCTTTAAATGCGATGAGTTTTGAGATGAATTATCAAGCGTGAATCAAACGGAATACCTAACTCCAGCCGAGTTATCAGTATCGGGAACAGATGACGAATCACGCTGAAGGCATTCAACCTTGTCTGTCTGTGGTTTTACCGTGCACAACAGATACATTTCGGGGTTTGACTGAAAATTGCCTGGGAGGGCTTAATTTTCAGTCTGCTGTGACCGATCTCAATCAAAAATTTTCCTGATGTCATTTCGTAATTTTTGTTTAGATCGTTACGGCCGCGGCATACAGTGGGCTCAAATGCATTCTAGGTGGACAAAATCATTTTATTACCTAATCCAGTATGAAACGCTGCGCTGATTCTGTATATACCCCCCCCCCCACCACCATGTCCTTATACCTCAAATTACTCTCCTTTAAGATGTTTCCCTCGAAAAAACCACGTTTTTTCAACATATTTTCGTATTTTACTCTCACAACGAATTTTTAAAATAATTTCGGTTCAACAGAAAACTTGTGGAGAATCAAATTCTGCGTCGATTGAACATCAGGATTTTCAAAGTCCATTGGGAAATAAGGGAATAAATAAATAAAAACTGCCCCAGCTGCTAATACTGCTTCAAGTGTTATACAAACTTATGGTGATTTCAGACGATTTCCCAGGTTTTTGACTCATAAAAAATGAATTTCGGGAGCTTAACCTTCGTTACAACCTCAAGTCACATGGTTTCATTATTACACTGGACATACGTAAAAAAATGTTGGCTGTTCATTTATTGTTTCTTTCATGTGCAATTATTGAAGCAGTGATTTTTGATAGTGTCCACCGATTTTGGCCCCCAAAAACACAATTTAGGCTTTTTTTACAGATCATCTTTGATTATTGATACTACCATTTAGTTGTCTTGACAGACCTGCTAATATTAGGTACTTCTAGTGTTATTATACAAATTTATGGTGATTTCAACAATTTCCCAGGTTTTTGACTCATAAAAAATGAATTTCGGGAGCTTAACCTTCGTTACAACCTCAATTCCTCACTCTTTGGTAAAATCAACTTAATATTCGGTCTTCCCGCCCTAGAAAACATGGAAAACGATTCCTCACAAGCTCATGTCCACTAAAACCTCGAAAACCCCTATTTTTACACCATTTTTCTCCCATAACACCCCTGGGTGTATTCCGATCGGGCTGCCGAGCTTCGGAGCACAACTAGGACCCACATGTGTTCCCAAATGGGTATCCAAACTGTGTGCGAAAGAATGACGATTTTAGAACAAAATTTAACGTAAATTTAAAACTGAAAGTTCGTTAGAACCTAGATCTTCCATTCTCCGGACAAAATCGACTTCATATTTGGTTTTCACGTCCCCAAAAACGTGGAAAACGACACCTCAAAAGCTCATTTTAATTTTTTTTTAAATCATATTTCTGTACCCATATTTCACTCATAATACCCTTGGGTATATTCCGATCGGGCTGTAACGTTTCGGGGCACAACTAGGGCCCAAATGGAGCCTGTGTGCGAAAGAACGAATCTTTTAGACCGAAAAAGAAGCCGGTATGCATAATACGGCGTACGGCGGACGGACATTGCATTTTCTGAATCTACGCACCCTGAAACGTAAAAGAAAAAATTTCGAGGGGTTGTTATCAATTTTATTTTGCTGAGCGAATGCATAGGTGTATTATATACAGAATAATGAACCAAAAGTTAAATTGAAATTGTAGAATATGTCCACATAATGTGAGGATTCCGCTTCGCCATTTTGTTTATCAGTTATCCCATCGAGCTGCTGCAGTTTGTCTGACTCATATAAGCAGGTTGTTCGTTTCCCCTCAGCTAATGCACAATATACCCACTCGTATTTCTTGTTTGTCTTCTAGAAGGGAGTAAGAAAAAAGTTTTTTTTTCGCTCCAGTTTATATTTTCCCTTTGACGAGCTTCGAGTTGATGCGTTTGACGTTTTTTTTTGTTTTTTTCTCGAGATGATACTCCAAAGGAAGAAAGAAAATCTCCAGAAGGAAATTGAGGGAATACGAGGCGGATAGAAAATGTATCGTATAAAGTGCTGGGACGGGAAGGGAGTTTGAATAAATTATTTGTTCCTGACCGTAGATCTCTGCCGGAGGGCTCGTGGAGCCGTGGCGAAAGGGGAAGGGGATGACTCGCTCTGCATTTTGATTTCTATCGCTCGGCTCCTGAATTCCCTTCGAGCCGTAGGCAGACTTTCCGAGGACTCTTCCCGGCCCCGGGTGTCTCTCAGAGGACGGAAGGAGAGCGATGGGGGCGTTGGCTTCAGCGGCTGAGTGGCCGCCTGGTTTGGCTGAGTGGTCCGCTCCGAGGGGGATCTTGTTTTCCTGAGTCAGCGTGAAAACCCGGTCCCCTTGTTTGGCTGCTCACCCGCACAACTTGAGATGGACCCCCCCCCCCCCCCCCCTTAACCACTCGCACCAAACACCTCCGCGATCCACATGACTTTCACCCTGGCCCTGTGTCACAATTGGTGAAATATTTTTCAATGAATTTTCGGAGAGAAAAAACGCTGCAAATCCCTGCACAACGGTTTATTATTTTGTACAGAATACCATCCTGTTACAGATCACAGCTCTCCGTATAGATAACCCGTCTATAATAATATAATATGCACTAGTCTATACAACATATTATGTAGATCGCAGACCCTCCGTAGGTTAGTACTTAACCCCGTACTCGTTACTAGGTACCTACCTAAATCACGAGTTAAATGTTGCTAAAATAAGCTACAGCTATAAGAACGGCAAAAAGAAACGCAAATAATGAAGTTCTAAAGGAAAATTGTTGATGTGGAGTGAAATAGATGCCCCTTCTGCGTAGATCACTGTTTTCTGTGGTCAGTACCTACCCTCGTGGTCAAGTATAATGAACCGTTGTGTAATAACTTGTCCATCAATAATACTTCAACGGTTGTTCGAGTTGCAAAAGTACCTATCAACAAAATCCAGCCCCTTCCTGGTAGATGAACCGTTGTGTAATAATTTACCGTTATGTAATAATTTACCGATGTGTAATAATTTGCCGTTGTGTAATAATTTACCATTGTGTAATAACTTACCCATCAATAATACTTCAACGTTTGCTCAAGTTTCACAAGTACCTGCCAACAAAATCCAATAGTCCATCACTTATCAAATGAAATAATATCGCAGAACAACCAACTCGACTTCATACAGCCATCCTTGAGTATTATAATCTGGTGCTCCCTAGCGACGATATCCGGGCCGGATTAACACCGTTTGATTCACGATCGTGTTGACGAAGCTTTTTGGTGCACACGAACGGCTGGACGTACAATGCTCTGGGTGGCCTCAAAAAATTGTTCAGCTCAAGACAAATTTAATAACGTTAAAAAAAACCCTTCTATCGAAAGTTTTCGAGATACGGCGTTCTGAAAATTTCAACCCCTATTTTGAACCCCTTAGAGATGAGTGACAGTAACGCCGAGCTTCGAGGACCAGCTAGACCCCGAACGGAACCTATAACCCGAATTTCATCAATTTTGTTTCATGGTAACTAAAAAAAGTGGCCAGTACGGCGTACGGCGACGCTCCAACCAACTACAAAAACTAAAGAGGATTACCAAAACCGAGAGGTCCGTACATTTTGGCATCTCCAGCCAACGATACACGGCTTAGGTGGGAGAACGCCGCTTTCAAGAGCGCTTCAGTCATGATGGAAGGGGGGGGGGGGGGCTTACCGCATTTTCAGGCAATGTCCGAAATAACAATGAAAATGAAGACCAGGGCGGAACGTGATGTGGAGAGACCGCCGTGATCAGGGGACCGGCGATCGGAAATACAACGAGATTAGGGACGTTATACGGTGGTACACGGGCCTCGTGGAGGGTGCGATAATGCGGAGGGATCAAGTTTCACTAACACACAATAGCCGCGGAAACAGGGCGGATGAGCTGTTTTTGAGGTGAGGAGTTTCCGCGATTTATTACGACAATTTCACGAGAGCGAAACCTTCAGCCGCTCGAGGTTTGCAAGAAATTAAACAACGCTGCAAATTATTACACAACAGTTTATTATTTACCTGTACAGATGCCCCTTCTGCGTAGATCACTGTTTTCTGTGGTCAATACCTACACTCGTGCTCCTTCCCAGGAAAGCCCGAAATCGATTACTGGGCCCGGCCCCAGAATTAAAGTTTCCTACAAAGTCGCGGGATTCAATAATTCAATCATTAATAATTGTTAGTTGTTATTCATGAAGCATAAAGCGCATACTAAACCGTTGTGGAATAATTTATCTGTATAGATGCCCCTTATACGTAGATCTATAATGAATCGTTGCGTAATAATTTACCGTTGCGTAATAATTTGCCCTTCAATAATACATCAACGATTGTTCAAGTTGCAAAAGTACCTATCAACAAAATCCAAAACAGCCTCCATTTTTCAAATGGAATAATATCGCAGAACAACCAACTCGACTTCACACAGCCATCCGCGATTATAATCAGGTGCTCCCTAGTGATGATATTTGGGCTGAATGTATACAATGTGATTCACCCTCCTGTTGACCAAGCCAGTTGGTGCGAATTTCGTCAATTTTGGTTCATGGTAACTAAGAAAAGTGCTCAGCATGGCGTACGGCGGATGGACAGAAATTTTTTGTATTGCATTTTCGGATTCTACATACCTTGAAACGGAAACCGTAAAATTTTGAGGGGGGTTAAAACTTTTTTTTTTCATGCTCGATTCCAAAGGTTCATTATTGAAAATAATAAATCAAAACTGCGAGGAAAGTTGAAGAAGTTGTTTCGAATAGTCGCTCATACGAGGCGATTCAGGGGGGATTCCTCCATAGTTTCACTTGAAAATTAGGGCCAAGGCAGTGTTAGTCGATTCAGCGCCAAAAAACATTGCGAAATCGGTACCAATATATCGACTGAGTGTTGAGGAAATGAACGTGCCGAAACCCTGGACGTTGGCGATATTTCCACTTTTATTTCTGCAACATAACGCGTTTTTCACCATTTGGTAATCGCGACGGCACAACTTGAAATCGCTAAACCTCGCAGTGGTACCTACCCATGGCCCCCATGGTAGGCGTAACGACGATATCCACCGTGATTTAAAATAGAAAGTATCAATGAAACCATCGTCAAACTTGCGATGAAGCACGATGAAGGCATCAACAAACATGAGAACCACATTGTGCTGAGGTGCCCTTGAATTACACGTGAACTTTGTGTTGCTCCATACGTTACCTGGATAATTATTATAGGATATGAGTTACAGAAGGATTATCCTGAGGTCTCAACTCTGACTTACGAAATAAAATATTCCTGGATGAAAGTAGTAAATGGTATAACGTCATTAATTTATTTAAAAAAACGCGGCAAATTATTACACACCGGTCCACCTGTACAGATGCCCCTGCTGTGTCGATCACTGCTTTCTGTGGTCAACACCAGGGGGAGCCGCGTTTGAGGACGAAAACAAGACCCGTCTGCGCAGGTGGGAGTGGGGATAGCCGTGACGTCAGCCGCGACGAGCCCTTCAAATCCAACAAACTGACTTCACCATACCAACTTGCTCTCTATTTCCGATTATTTTTAAATGGTTTTTCTTTTTTTCAAACTCACCTAGTTGTTATTAACAAAATTATATGAAGTAATATTCTTAATTATTATTATTATTATTACGGTTATGAAGTAACAGCTTTGCTGTAAAAATCGGGCATATTCACTAAAAACATCGGACAAATTAGGCTGGACACTGGGTTTGTATAAGGATTCTGTGTTGGGTGCGTCGAGGCTGACGTCATCACGATCAGCTGATCGGTCGACCCGTGATATCTCCCTCAAGGCCATCTGCGCGGCGGCTTACCTGTTAGTATATTTATTCTACCATGGATACTAACCCTCGTGCTTCCCACAAGGGAGCCCTAAATCGAGTACTGGAGCCAGCCGGGCAATCACATTTCATAAAGACCTCTATCATTATATTAGATGTTATTCATGCATAACAAGCATAACATAAAGCATAACATTTGTTAACATTTAAAAAACTACCCATCAACAAAATCAAAAATAACCATAATTCTTCAGATGAAATGCATGCAATACCACAGAACAACCAACTCGACTTCATACAGCCATCCGTGATTATAAATAGGTGTTCCCTAGCGACGATAAAATTATCTGGGCCGGATTTATACCGTTTCATTCACCATCATGTTGACGAACTTTTTTGGGGCAAACGAAGGCTGGACTTACAGTGCTCCGGGTGGTCCCAAGAATTTCTTAATATCAAGATTAATCGAAAAACGTTTAAAAAAAACTATTAACCTTCCATTGAAAGTTTTCGAGCTACGGCGTTTGGGATATTTCAACCCCAGTTTTTCACCCTTTAGAGATGACTGACAGTAAAGCCGAGCTTCTCGACCAACGAGACCCCAAATGGGATCTACAAACCGAATTTGTTTAATTTTGGTTCATTGTACTAAGGGTACCGCTTGCGTATGCGATCTCAGTTCGACCTGCGAACGACACGACACGTTGTCTGGACTCAGTATGCGATCTCACTTGGCATGAAAAGCATGAAAAATCGCTTGGAAAATTTAAAAAAAGGGTAATCCTACCTTTCTTTCCAAAAATGAAAATCGCCGTGGAAATACGGATTCGGCAAAATTTTCTGAATGGTTTACAGTCCTGTGGGTATACCCTTCGGAGCCTAGCGAACTGCAGGCCTTCCACTTATCCGAGTAAATCACGGAACCGATCTCGATCTCTTTTTTGATGACTGGTAGCAGTGTCTCTCTGTTCCTTTTCTCGACAATGAAAAATCGACGCTCTAAAACGTTTCCCTGCTTAAAGCACATTCCAAAGACCCATGGGCCTTGCACTCTTGTGCCATAATTCCGTTGAGTGTCATCGTCATCGGAAGTGTCTGAATTGGATGTTAATGTGTATACGGAAAGAAGAACAGAGAGATAAGAAAGGGGAAATGCCGTGTTTTGAACTCTGAGATCACTCGGCTTCTGTGAGATCGCATATTGGGGGTCGAAAGTGCGCTGAGATCGCATACGCAAGCGGTACCTAACTAAGGCAAGTGCACGGCGGACGGACAGAAATTTTTTTAAATTCATTTTCGGATTCTACGTACCTTGAAAAAGAAATCATCAAATTTTGAGGAGGTAATATATATATATACATTGTGGTTTATTAATTCCAATAATGAACCACTGGAATCGAGCATGAAAAAAAAAAAAAAGCTAACCCCTCCCCTCAAAATTTGATAGTTTACGTTTCAAGGTATGTAGAATCCGAAAATGCAATACAAATAATATTTCTGTCTGTCGCCGTACGCCGTACTGGCCACTTTTTTTTAGTTACCATGAAACAAAATTGATGAAATTCTGGTTACAGGTTCCGTTCGGGGTCTAGTTGGTCCTCGAAGCTCGGCGTTACTGTCAGTCATGGGGTTCAAAATAGGAGTTGAAATTTTCAGAACGCCGTATCTCATAAACTTTCGATAGAAGGGTATGGTTTTTTTACGTTATTAAATTCGTCTTGAGCTAAAAAAAAATTTTGAGACCACCCGGAGCATTGTACGTCCAGCCGTTCGTGTGCACCAAAAAGCTTCGTCAACACGATCGTGAATCAAACGGTATTAATCCGGCCCGGGTATCATCACTAAGGAGCACCTGATTATAATCAAGGATGGCTGTATGAAGTCGAGTTGGTTGTTCTGCGATATTATTTCACTTGATAAGTGATGGACTATTGGATTTTGTTGGTAGGTACTTGTGAAACTTGAACAAACGTTGAAGTATTATTGATGGGTAAATTATTACACAATGGTAAATTATTACACAACGGCAAATTATTAAACACCTGCAAATTATTACACAACGGTAAATTATTACATAACGGTAAATTATTTCACCACGATAAATTATTACACAACGGTAAATTGTTACACAAGGTTCACCTACCAAGAAGGGGCTGGATTTTGTTGATCGGTACTTTAGCAACTTGAACAACCGTTGAATTATTATTGATGGGCAAGTTACTACACAGCGGTTCATTATAGGTATTGACCACAGAAAACAGTGATCTATGCAGAAGGGGCATTATTTCACTCCAAATCAACAATTTTCCTTTAGAACTTCATTATTTGCGTTTCTTTTTGCCGTTTTAGTTACCGCTTGTCATCGGCTGTATTATATTTGCAACATTTGACTCGTGATTTAGGTAGGTACCTAGTAACGAGTACGGGGTTAGGTACTAACCTACGGAGGGTCTGCGATCTACATAATATGCATAGAATAGTACATATTATATTATATAGACGGGTTATCCATACAGAGAGCTGTGATCTGTAACAGAAGGGTATTCTGTACAAAATAATAAACCGTTGTGCAGGGATTTGCAGCGTTTTTTTTTTTGGTTTTTTTAATGCTCGATTCCAAAGATTCATTATTGAAAATAATAAACCAAAAGTTGATTAAAAAAAATGTTCTTTGAAATATCGCTCCAGTAGAGCATCTAAAATCCAACCCACTCGGACGAGTTTCGATTGGAGCGGAAGGTTTGGGGATTTTACCGGATTGTTTCAATTAGCATTTATAACTAAAGTAAATCTTTGAAGTAGCCATCCCCGGGAGGAGACAGGAGAGCAAACAAAAGTTCATGAGAGGTACAACCCCTAAATGCACGTTTTCTCCCTCGAGGGAGGTTCACTGGATGGGTTAATTACTCAACTCCGGACGGGGGAAGGTGACACTTGAAGACGCTTCAGCCTCTCAACCTTCTTCCCTCGTCTGGGAAAACACTCCATCCCGAGTATTGGTCGGATTCCCATACGATGTTTAGACAACCATTAGCTTGATTGGTTGACGTGAGAGTACCGCAGTCTTCACACCCCCCCCCCCCCCCTCCCCACCATCAACCAGGCAGGCACCACAGTTATTTACAGGTTGATTACTCCAGTGCCCCATGGCGGAGTTCGGTGGGTTCCCATTAGGTTTACAGTGGTTTACAGGTGTTTTACAGCTCGTAAACTTTATAGCTTTAAGAAGCGAATGGTTTCCCCCCCTCCACTCCGTCTGCGGCATGTTATGCTGAAAGCTCCTTACAGCACTACTCGCTTTTTTTTCGAACACGAGTATCCGACTCTTTTAAATCCAATCACCTGACAAGCTGCTGAGTGCTTCGAATCCTGGTAAAAGGTTCACGAGACGGGTTGTGGTTTTAGCTAATCGGAAGCCAATCGATTGCGGCAAACCCTGGGACTCTGACTCATCCACCTCGTGAAGATCCATTAGGAATGACGGACCAGCTGTACCATTTTATGGATTTTCAAAGTGAAAAAAAAGTCTGATGACTGATTGCGAACTTCGGAGTTTTTTTGAGACCACCCGGAGCACTGTACATCCTGCCTTTCGTTCACAGCAAGTATATAAAGTTTGTCAACATGAGTGTGAATCTTTTTTGTTTTTATTTAGGCGCATTCTACCATATAGGGACTTTGGCGCCGTCAATTGTGTGGTGGTTTGATGAGAATGAGGTAATGGCGAGGTTTGGGTGAGAGAATGAGAGTCATGGATAAGAAGGTGCTGGATCTAGCGTTTAAAAGGTTATCACCTATGGCGAAGCCAGGGAGGTTATCACCACTAAAAACGCTAGAGGGTTTTGCCCAGTGGTTGCCACTCGTGGTCGGTTGTCACTGGACCGATTCCACCATTCTGGGATCTTTTTGGTTATAGGTAAGGAGGAGTGAGGAGAGAGAGAGAGAAGTAATCGATTTTAGGTTTGAGCATAGAATGAAGAAACGGGTGAGAACGGCGGGTTTTTATAGGGTCTTTTCCACCCTCCCTCAGTCCCTTGACGGTCGTTGCCGACCGTTGAGGGATGGTAGGAAGGAGTAGGGTTCGCCTGCTGCTGGTCACGTAAGCCTCTTCATTCGTCTGGTTTATTTGTCCAATCTTAATATGAGATAACAGAGTGATGTTCTGGGAAGATATCACGACAAATTGTACATACTAATTTTACAGATTGTTATACAGTGATAATGTCTTCAAATTCTGGAATAGCTTCCTGATGTGTGTTGAACTGTTTCCAAGAAGACCTCTGAGGTTGTTTGGAAGCTGCGCTGATGGTCTGCGGAAGGCTCGGCATTCAGTGAGCAGGTGACACACAGACAACCGACATCCACAGGACGCACATTCAGAGATTCAGAGGGATTCGTTCTCTCGTCAGACATCCATGGGTTAGCCGTGTGTGCCCTATTTGGAGACGAGTTAGGACCACTACTTCTTCTCTGCGAGAATAGAGGACGGATCCATCTGGGAGTATTTCTGGCTAGAACTGGACCATGCGGATACTTCTCTCTTGATATCCCCCAGCTTCTGGTGCTCCATGTATAGCCAGTCTCTACATCAACTGGCCCAAACAGTCGTCTTTATAGTCGGTAAGTAGTCGGCGCGAATGTATACGGGTGATGCGGGTGGCATTTCTGATGCAGCTTTTGCGTTCATGTCGGCAACTTCATTCCCTGCAATTCCTACGTGGCCAGGGACCCAACACAATGTCAAAGATGTACCTCGAATTTTGAGATTAGTAATGCTAATACACACATCCTTGATAAGAGGATGTGCATCCACGCCACTTCTTATAGCCCGCAGAAGAAAACTGATAAAACAAACAGACGGCCGCGCAGCTGCGAGACGCGTCAAGGAAATCCCATCAGAATTTCAAAAAATTACAAGTGGAGAATTCGTGGGGCACGTTTTGACACCAACCGCATTGTCCTACGATAAGTAGTTCTTTTTCAATGATTTTTCGAAGTTTCAACCAATTCTGAAGTCACTGTCAAATTTCTCAGAATGGATTCTCTCATTAAAAAATAATATTATGAACCGCTTTTGTGAACCATGCTTATACCCCATTGACCGGCCGGTTCCGGTACTCAATTTTGGGCTTTCCTGGGGGGAGCTCGAGGGTAGGCATTAGCCACAGTGATCTACGGAGAAGGGGCATCTATACAGGTAAATAATAGACCGCTGTGTGATAATTCATTAGCAGCGTATTCTACATAACAATATAGCAAAGTTTCAGGTGACCATATTATAGACTACGAGAACTGACGGCCCGCTATAAATTGGGATAAGTACATCCGCAACTGAGAAGTATTCAACTGTCCGGTATCAAAAGTGTTTGCTTGCGTGTGTGCGTGCATGCGCGAGTGTGTGTGTGTGTGTGTGTGTGCGCGCGCGCGTGTGTGTGGCTGTTGGACACAGCCTGAAGCTATGAATCAACCGATACCTACCAAAAACAAATTTTTTTTGGGTAGATATATGATCGGGTTTTATAGATCCAAATAGATATTCAAAGATCCACATTAAATATCTCTGTCAATGCGACTTCATGTTTCCCAGGTACCTTGAAAGGTTGAAAGCCAAAAAAGCCAATACCTAGTCGATTTTTGAATCACATAGAGTTGATATACATCCAGTGACAATCGGCGAGTAATCCATAAATATAAACTTCTTAATATATTATTCCTTCGTCTTCAAGTCAGACTGAGAAAAAAAAACCATCTCATTGCCCCTTTGCTCAATGCCCGAGAAAAATTGGAGAATATGGAAAATATGATGATCATGGTTAGTCTGATAGAAGGAAAGCGATCTGTAGTTAAAAGATAGGGATACAAAAAAGGATGAGCCTGAAGGGGACTCAGAGCGCCGATGGCATTATCCACCGATTACGAGGCAAGAAGATCGTCGATGGCTGCTTTGTCTCCCACAACAAGATTACCCTACTAAATTGAGCGTTGCAAAATATCTTTTTATGTCTTCGGTTTTCCCTCTTATCTTCGACGAGCGAGAGAAACGGAGATCGAGAGAGAGAAAAAAAAAAAGTAGAAGCGACCGATCTGGGGCGAGCTTAGGGAATCTAAAGGTTGATGGGATTTGGCAGCATAGCACAACACCCTTGAGGAAGGGATCCCGTGTATTCCAGAGAGACGAAGGTGATACTCGCGGATTTTGGAAGCAAGTGATGGAGACTTCGTGTCTGCGACCCCAATACTCAACAGATTGCAAACAGGACTCAACGTGTAACAACTTCTAATCAATGATAACTCCCTGGCAGCTAGGTGTCCAAGCAACGAGTATCTATAATGGAAAGAAGGGATAAAGAGAGCAGTTTGGAGCAATGGCGTTAACTGTGACATCATGCAGTTTCATTAATGCACTGTAAAGTTTCTCCATAGCGGTTACACTACATTACGGATACTGTGATACCTAGGTACTGGTAGAAGACGTTTTGTGATATTGTACCAAACATTAGCTAAGACTCTTGTCGTGGTACCCCTCATCTGCGATACTACTCTCATGTAAACTTATAGATTTAACCAACAAACAAGTGGAAAGACGAGCTCTGTGCGACGCCTCGGGAAAAGCCCAGAAGGGTTCCCCTTCATCGAACTCCCAACGACTCCCGTTGACAGACGGGGGACGAGGTGGAGGCGCCTTTGTAAACTGCCCGGCTCGCCCAGCTCTTCATTCGACCGATCTCACCCTTACCTGCGACTTGTCTCTATCACTCGCCTACCCTTTAGCGTCTGCTGTGGTGGTAACCGCGGGATGCTTCCTCCTCTAACACTCGCCTACCCTTCCTTCTCCCTTAGCGTCTGCTGTGGTGATAACCGCGGGATGCTTCCTCCTCTAACACTCGCTGTGGTGATAACCGCGGGGTGCTAGAACCCTTCTCCCTTGGCAGCTGCTGCGGTGATAACCGCGGGACGCCTCTTCCCGAACGGCTCCTAAGGAGCACATCCTCCTCTCCTTCAAAATACCCAAACCTACCCTACCCTTCACCACAACTCTATTGGTCTCTTATCACAAAACAAGACAAAACATGTTCTTCGTCCCTTTTGCCCATGGCATCCTTTACGGAGGGCTAATTTTGGAGGTGCCAGCTCCGATACCGTTCGAATCCGAGCTGGGACTGTTAACGATTACGTCAAAACGAACGTGTTCTGTGATCAGGTTGGGGCAATTTTGATGGGGATGTTTGATTTGTCACCTACTAACACATCCTATAATTTTGAACCACTGTTAAAACAGATAAATACCTCAGTTTTCCTAATATCGCAAGGAATTTCTCGAAGACGTTCTCCAGCTGCTTTTCGAAAGCCCAGGTCCAAACCAATGTCGTATCGAAAACTCTTGGTATCCTTACATTGCAATACTTGGCATTTGTTGTAAACCAGTGATCTCTGATCTTCAGTTAACCTCGTTTTGGTTTATTATTTTAAATAATAAACCTTTGGAATTGACCATGAAACATTTTTTTTTAAACCCCATCAAAATTTAATGGTTACGTTTTAAGGGACGTAGAATTCGAAAATCGTATAACAAAAAGTCCGCCGTACTCTGCCCGCGGCTTTTTCCTTAGTTCCCATGATCCAAAATTCACGAGATTTGGTGTATAGGTCCCGTTTGGGCTCTAGTTGGTCCTCGAAGCTCGGCGTTACTGTCAATCAACTCTAAGGTGTGAAAAATAAGTGTTGACATTTCCAGAGTATCCCTATCTCGGAAAACTGTACTTTGAGGTGTGGGTTTCTCGAATTTTTAAACAGTTTGATTTTTTCTCTATTGTTGAGACCATCCGGAGCATTCTTCGATGTTGTCATAAAATCTGCTATACAATTTGCCGCAGAGCAGGGTGTATGAAGGCATCAAGCTGGGTTGAGAGCGCACATCACTGGTCTCTCGGCTAGCTGGGCGATATAGCCCAGGTCTACCTCACGGATTGATACGCCGAAATTCTGGAGATCGAAACTCTACCAGGACTGAATATTTTTTCACTCCAAATCAACAATTTCCTTTCAGAACTTATTTATTTGTGTTTCTTTTTGCCATTTTAGCTACTGTTTGTCATGGACAGAATTATTTTAAGAACATTTAACACGTGATTTAGGTACCTAGTAACAAGTACGGGATTAGGTACTAAGCAACGGAGAGTCTGCGATCTACGCAATATTTATAGAATAGCACATATTTATATTATATATAGAAGGGTTATCTATACAGAGGGCTGTGATCTGCAACAGAGGGGTGTTCTGTACAAAATAATAAACCGTTGTGTAGGGATTTGCAGCGTTTTTTAAAAATGGGGAATGGGCTTGTAAGCTCGGGTCACAGCGAAGCACCCGCTGATTACTCTGAGGGATAAACAAGTTTCTAGCTAACAAGGCTCACTGACCTGGAAATAGGCCAGGAACCCTATTGTGATGAATTTAAATTTATCATCACGGTGGCGTGAAGGAGTGAATAGATGAGAGCGAGGGAATTTCACCTAGGCGGCGGTAATCCACCGATGTAGGTGAGAGGAAGGAAATTCACCCAGGCGGCGGTAATCCACCGATGTGAGTGAAGGAAGGAATCTCGTCTAGGCGGCGGTAATCCACCGATGTAGGCGAGAGGAAGGAAATTCACCCAGGCGGCGGTAATCCACCGATGTGGGTGAAGGAAGGAAGGTGCTTGTCTAGGCGGCGGATATCCACCGATGTAGACAAGAGGAGAAGGTAGGAGGTGAATTCCCAGAGCGGCGGATACCACCAGGCATCTGGGAGGAGGAAGGTAGAGAGAGAAGAGAGAGCTGGTTAGAGGAAGTGTCGAATGAAGCTAAAGCCCCAGGATCCAGGGTTATATAGGAACTGGAGGCCTCTCCCTCCAACTCCCCTGTTGGGAGTTTTGGGGGGGGCCCAGGTTGTGTCCCCTGGATTCTGTTGCCTGTCTCCCCACTCAGATGTTTATTAGCGGAAGGTAATTTTTACATAGGAATATTGGTGAGAGCTTTAAGGTTGTAGTGGAGTGTTCCCGGGAGGGACTCACGACAGAGGTCCCCCCAGTTCGAACCAATGTTTGAGGTAGCTGAAGGCTCAAGTTGACAGTGGCTGAGGGCTGCGGAAACAAAAAGGGGAAGCTGAAGGCGCAAGGATACAGGAGCTGAAGGCTGAAACAAACAATTGCAGTGCTGAAGGCAGAAGAGTGACCGGAGGTGTCTTAAATCTAGGGTGATATACAAGTAGTAGAATAAGGAGGCATAAGTTGACATAAGTAGACATAAGTAGGGCTAAGTAGACAAAAGTAGACATAAGGTGACATAAGTAGATAAGTAGATGTAAGTAGATGTAAGTAGATGTAAGTAGATGTAAGACATAAGTAGAAGTAAGACATAAGTAGATGTAAGTAGATGTAAGTAGAAATCCCTGAGGTGCGGGACGTTGTAAAGGTCTGGGGTTGTACGGGCATTGAGGCGGCGGTAGTCGCCGCATGGGCGGATATCCCCGTTAGGCTTCTGCACAATATGTAGTGGAGAAGCCCACGGGGATTTGGAGGGACGGATAATGCCGTCCTTGATGAGGAGGTCGAAATGTTTGCGGGCCTGTGAGAGTTGGAGGGGGTGGAGGCGTCGGGCTTTCGCGGATATTGGGGGGCCAGAGGTTTCGATGAAGTGTTGGGTCTGTGAGATGTGGGCTGAGGGGCGGCGCTGGGGTTTGTAGTTGAGGAGGAGTTGTTCAAATTTGGAGACGCGGGGTGATTTTTTGCCGTTCCGGGGAGGGGGAACGGTAGTGGCGGCGCGAGTGGCGGCCGGAGGGGTGGTTGTTTTGGGGGCGGGGTTGGAGGGGCCGTTCCGTGGTGGGGGAACGGTAGCGGCGGCGCTAGTGGCGGCCGGAGGGTTGGCTGCCCTGGAGGCGGGCTTGGAGGGGCCGTTCCGGGGTGGGGGAACGGTAGCGGCGGCGCTGGTGGCGGCCGGAGGGGTGGTTGTTTTGGGGGCGGGGTTGGAGGGGGCCGTTCCGTGGTGGGGGAACGGTAGCGGCGGCGCTAGTGGCGGCCGGAGGGTTGGCTGCCCTGGAGGCGGGCTTGGAGGGGCCGTTCCGGGGTGGGGGAACGGTAGCGGCGGCGCTGGTGGCGGCCGGAGGGTTGGCTGCCCTGGAGGCGGGCTTGGAGGGGCCGTTCCGGGGTGGGGGAACGGGAGTGGCGGAGGGTTGAGAGTTGTGTGTGCGGATGTGGGTGGGCCAAAAATTGCGAATTTATAGAATTTAACTGACGATTTTAAATGTGAATTTAAAATGCGGGACACCGAACTAGACTGGGGCGACACATGAGGTGGTAAGAAGGGAGGTAGAAGGTTGGATGAACGTCGGGTTCACCACTGTGATGAATTTAAATTTATCATCACGGTGGCGTGAAGGAGTGAATAGATGAGAGCGAGGGAATTTCACCTAGGCGGCGGTAATCCACCGATGTAGGTGAGAGGAAGGAAATTCACCCAGGCGGCGGTAATCCACCGATGTGAGTGAAGGAAGGAATCTCGTCTAGGCGGCGGTAATCCACCGATGTAGGCGAGAGGAAGGAAATTCACCCAGGCGGCGGTAATCCACCGATGTGGGTGAAGGAAGGAAGGTGCTTGTCTAGGCGGCGGATATCCACCGATGTAGACAAGAGGAGAAGGTAGGAGGTGAATTCCCAGAGCGGCGGATACCACCAGGCATCTGGGAGGAGGAAGGTAGAGAGAGAAGAGAGAGCTGGTTAGAGGAAGTGTCGAATGAAGCTAAAGCCCCAGGATCCAGGGTTATATAGGAACTGGAGGCCTCTCCCTCCAACTCCCCTGTTGGGAGTTTTGGGGGGGGCCCAGGTTGTGTCCCCTGGATTCTGTTGCCTGTCTCCCCACTCAGATGTTTATTAGCGGAAGGTAATTTTTACATAGGAATATTGGTGAGAGCTTTAAGGTTGTAGTGGAGTGTTCCCGGGAGGGACTCACGACACCTATGCATAATGAATTAGGTTAAATAGTAGTAGGTTATGAAGTAGGTTATCCTTTCCCTTTGTTATCGTAAAAAAAATGCACAGGGTTATTGAGGATTCTGTTTGTTAGTAGGCACCTACATGGAGGTGGGTACATAACCTACGTCATGTATGATCCGCCCCTACTTCAATGTACTGCAAACCAGTACTACCAAATAGAGTATGCAGCAGGATGCGTTACTAAAGTCGTTCGATACAACGGACAATTCCCGTGATTTTTTTTAAATTAATGTATTCATATCAGATGTACTTTCCTTAGTATCAACGAAAATTTGGTCTATTTGATGGAAAACGCTTCACATAAATTTCGAGAGGCAAATGACTCACAAAAAGTTCACACGAGTTCTTTAGATGGGCAAAAATGTGTCCGACATCGCCCATTCGCGTCACTATACTCTGGGAGGCTCCGGATTCCCCAATATTTCGTTTAAAAAAGTTTTCATGGTTTAAAAAAATTAAATTCAAATATTTTTCTAAAATGTATATGGTTTACTCTTAATGTAGGGGAAAAATGGTATCTGATACCTCCTTTGTTCTAAAACCATTCAACACAGCAATTTTCTGGATTGAAATTGTTTTAACCAATTCTCTCTAAACGAGCAATTTTGATGAAATTCACATGATTTAGGTATTTACTATTTAGATGGGTTCAATTGGTATCCGATGGGCACCTCCCATACCCGCCAATATACTGTGAGGGGCTCTTGAAGCACTAAATGTCTTTTAAAAACGTAATTTATATAGGTTTAGACAGGAAAATACCAATAGCACCCATGTAGGCACAGAATACAACCATGACTGAAAAACTGTGTGAAGCCTCCCTCGCACCAGATATTTATGAGACCACCCGGAGCATTGCACGTCCAGCCGTTTGTTTGCACCGAAAAGCTTCTTCAACATGATCGTGAATGAAACGGTACACATCCAGCCCAGATATCATAGCTAGGGAACACCTGATTATAATCACGGATGGCTGTATGAAGTCGAGTTGGTTGTTCCGTGATATTATTTCATTCGAAGAGTCCCTTGTAGATTTTGTTGATAGGTACATTTATAACTTAACAAACGTCACATATGCTTCGTGAATAACAAAATTTTATTTTATGAAACTATAATACCCGGGCCGGCTCCAGTACTCGATTTAGAACTTTCCTGGGGGAAGCACGAGGGTAGGTATTGACCACAGAAAACGGTGATCTACGCAGAAGGGGCATCTACACAGGTAAATAATAAACCGTTGTGTAATAATTTACAGCGTCCTCTTTTCGTTTTTCATACGCCAGAAAATGGATTAATTCTTTATTTCTTTACTCACAGCTCACAACATCAACTAGAACTAACATAAACAACATTTCGAGTAGCCATCTTGCGACAGCCTTCAAGTCTCATTCACGAGCTAATGAGAAGTAAACAAAGGGGTTACGTAGTTGAAAACCTAAAACGCTGCAAAGCCCTTGTCACATGTGTTTATTATTCTATTGGACATACATACTGAAATGATGGCTGATCATTTACTGTATATTTCACATGCAATAACTGAAATAGTTATTTTTGAAAGTTTACACCAATTTTTCCCCCAAAAACGCGAATTAGTTTTTTTAAAAACAAATTACCTTTGATCATTGATAGTGCCAATTAATTGTCTTTATTCACTTCTGATACTACTTCTAGTGTTATTACACCAATTTATGGTGATTTAAGACAATGTCCCATGTTTTTGACTAATAAAAAATGAATTTCGGGAGCTTAACTGTCGTTACAGCCTCAATTCTTCACTCTTCGGTCAAAATCAACCAAATATTCGGTCTTCTCGCCCTAAAAAACATGGAAAATGATACCTCACAAGCTCATGTTAACTAAAACCGTAAACACCCCTCGAAAACGCTCCTTTTGGTTTATTATTCTGTGGATGTATTCGCTCAACAAAAAATGTTTATAACACTCCCTCAAAATTTTTTCTTTTCCGATTCAAGGTGCGTAGATTCCAAAAAAGTTGCAAAATACCAACAAACTCCAGCCCCTTCTACGTAGATGGTGTAATGAACCGTTGTGTAATAATTTACCGTTGAGTAATGATTTACCGTAGTAATAATTTACCCATCAATAATACTTCAACGTTTGTTCAAGTTTCACTACCTACCAACAAACTCCAAAAGAGCCATCATTTTTCAAATGAAATAATATCACAGAACAACCAACTCGACTTCATACTCCGCCAATATAATCAGGTGATCCCTACCAATGATTGGCCGTATTCACAAATTCCTATTGTGGGCGCGTCTCTGGTTACGAGATTTGGTTTGAATTGTATACAATTTCATTCACACTGGAGTCGAAAATGCCTGTCGGTGCAAACTTCGGGGCCTTACTGTGAACGAACGGCTGGACGTACGATGCTCCGGATGGTCTTAAAAAACTCGCAAGTTCAAGAACTATTTAAAACCGTAAAAATATTTACGTAAAAAAATGGTATAGGCGTTTTGAAAATGTCAACCCCTATTTTGAACCCCTTAGAGATGACTCACAGTAACGTCGAGCTTCGAGGACCAACTAGACGCCGAACGGAACCTATAACCCGAATTTCATCAATTTTTTTTCATGGTAACTAAGAAAAGTGGCCCGTACGGCGTACGGCGGACAGACAGAAATATTTTTATTGCAGTTTTGGATTCTACATACCTTGAAACGTAAACCATCAAATTTTGAGGGGGGGTAAGAATTTTTTTTTTTCATGCTCGATTCCAATGGTTCATTATTGAAAATAATAAACCAAAATGCAATGTCCGTCCGCCGTACGCCGTAATCACATGTACCGGCCTCATTTTCGGTCTAAAAAATTCGTTCTTTCGCACACATGCTCCATTTGGGCCCTAGCTGTGTCCCGAAACTTTTCAGCCCGATCAAGATATACCCAGGGGTGTTATGAGTGAAAATGTGTATAAAAATAGGTACTTTTTGCGTTTTAGCAACATATTGGTAACATGAGCTTCTGAGATATCGTTTTTCATGTTTTTGGGGACGAGAAGACCAAATATGAAGTCGATTTTGACCAAAGAGTGGAAAATTGAGGTTCTACCAAATGTACAGCTCCCAAAATTGATTTTTTATGAGTGAAAAACCTGGGAAATAGTCTGAAATCACCATCAATTTGTATAATAACACTGGGAAATGGTGTCGTCCCAAGTTTTTGGGACGAGAAGACCGAATATGAAGTCAATTTTGACCAAAGAGTGGAAAATTGAGCTTCTAAGGAACTTTCAGCCTTAAATTTACGTTAAATTTTAGTCTAAAATCGTCGTTTTTGGAATCTACGCACCTTGAAACGGAAAAGAAAAATTTCTGAGGGGGTGTTATAAAAATGTTTTGCTGAGCGAATACATAGGTGTTCTATTAACAGAATAACAAACCAAAAAAGCTCTATTATCAAAAATGAGCGAAAATGACGGAACACACGAGCCCAACCCGACACTGCTCAAGGCTGCCAATGAGACCGTCGAGTGGTCTCCCGACCCCCGTTTAACCCCCCCCCCCCCCCACCAACCAACACATTGGTTTAACCCGTTTCACGTCAGTTTTCCCTAACGGCCTGTCAATCGCACCCGGGCCGTCGACCTGTCTTGACCAAATCCCCCGCCTTTGTTTTCTCGGCGCTGAAAGCGTTTTGACCATTGTTTTTTCCCCACAATTCGCGTTTGACAATGGGGATTTTCATTCTTCATCGAGTCGCTACCGCCGCTTTTTCCAATCGTTTTGGGTGTTTATTTACGTTCGACGGCTTTCTCGATCATTTTTTGTTGTTTTGACCACCTAACCTCAACTTACTGTCTTTGGTTTTGAGTGGCAACAGAAATGCATTTATGCTAAAAGCGTTGTTTGTAACAATACGCGACGTACAAACATTTTAAACGTTGACCGATTGATTCGAGTAAAATTCGTTCCTAATCGCAAATTTGTTGTCAGCTTAGTTGGACACGAACACTGAGTGGAAATACTTAATACTAATAATAATGATAATAATAATTGTCGTGGTTCCCCTCGAATCTCTACACGAACCACTCCTAATACAGAAAGATTTTACCAAATAAACGAAGGGAACGAGGAGCCGGGTAGTGCCAAGGGAGAAGGGCCACTTCCATCAACCGCCACCGCCCCTCAACGGTCATAACGGCCGATTGTTGGCGAGGGACGGGTGGAAACGGGCCTACATAAACAGTCCTTCTGGCCCAGCTGGTCATTTGACCGACCGAACCTCGACTGGAGACCTCTCCCCACCCTCTCTCTCTACCTGTCTCTTCTACCTTCTCTCACACTCCCTGTGGTGAAATCCGCGAGATACCTTTCTCCTCTGGCACCTACTGTGGTGAAAACTGCGGGGTGCCAACCCACATCTTCCAGGCGTCTGCTGTGGTGAAAACCGCGGGACGCCTCCTTCTCCTCCAACACCTGCTGTGGTGAAAACCGCAGGGAGCTAACCTTCCCTCCAACTAACGCCTACTGTGGTGAAAACCGCGGGGCTTTAGTGAACAGACTCCTACGGAGCACATCCTTCCTCATCCGTCCTCATCCGCCTACAACCAACCTCTCAACTTCATCCTCATCCAAACTCACCCGCCATGTTGTGAGCACAACTCACCGGCTCACGACAACAATATTTTTATTGTTTAGTAGTGACTTACACTGTAACAATGAACAAAATGATGATATAGCGACAAACCATATCACTTTTCGTAAAATTATACCACTTTCTTGTGATTTTAGCCATTTTCACCGATTTTTAACCCTTATAAAGACAAATTTGATTGACCCATTCTTATTTGAGAAAAATATTTTCATCATCGAAATAGTCTCTCTCTCCTGAATCACCATCCCACACAACATCAGGTAAATTATCATCGATTTTAGCCCTTAACACCAATTTTTGACCCCCCCAAAAATCCACATTTGACCCCTATTCTATAGGAAAAGCCACTGAAAGCCACTATTTTTCTGTCTTTACTTACCTTTCCCTTTCAGTGATTTTATATCAACTGTTCGCGATTTTAACCGTGTTCACCGATTTCTGACCATGAAAAAGTCAAACTGGACCCCATTGAATTTCTGATTCGAAATCATATTCGTAATATTTCAGATTCGTATCATATTCGAAATCATCGTTTCGTTTGGCAATATGAACGTTTTGGCGAAATTTGGAATTTTTATCATGAGCCCAAGGACAGATAAGTATAGTTGGAGTGACACCTACGTAAATAAATAAATAAATAATATTGGTCATAAAAAATATTGGTATAAATAATAATGAGTATAAATAATACATAATAATTGGTCATAAATAATATTGGTCATTCCTCAATCCTGAATTTATTGTAAATAAACAATATAGATATAATGTACACACATATAATTTTTGTTAAAATCTAGGAGTGAACTCAGGATGCCCTGAAACGGATTTTCCTATAACAAAAATTTCAAAAATTCATGTTCTGAAAATTTTGGACCCATTGCAATAGCTTCATTTTCTTTGAAAATCTTGCGAAAAAAGTAGGTAGCTAATCCGCCACTTTCTAAATTTGATAAAATTCAGCCAAATAATTGTTAAAATAATTTGTGGATTGTTTTGCTGTATTGGAAATCAAGCGGGAAAATGAAATTTCTACCCCATCAAAACTTGTTGGTGTTACATTTCATGGCGAGAAAAATCCGAAGATCAAAAGAAAGATATTTCGAGTACTATTTTATGCATCAACTACCGAGGACGACCTCTGGATACTGTTATGATTTTACTCGTAGATTCTCCTGTTACATAGACTCTTTCCTCAAATTTATAGCGACCAAAACTGAACCAATTACAAAATGAACCATTAAAATCTGACGGAAATACGAGCAAAAACATTTCAAGCTATGATTACCCCCCCCCCCCCCCCCCTTACCATCTTTTTACACCTAAGTGTCAAAAAATCAGAAAAAATATTTCAGCCAACTAGGCCAATAACTAGTTCCCAATGCTGTTCAAAAATAAAGAATAAAAATAAATAAAATGAATAAATCCGAAAATCTCCCCCCCCCCCCCCCGTTCTCATAATTATCGTATACCCGTAAATACTGTAGCGAGTAGTAGACCAAAGATCGACTAGGTAAATCTAAAATTGAATATAGAAAGGTTATCTGTATAGAGCTGTGATATGTAACAAAAGGGTGTTCTGTACAAAATTTTAAACAGCTTTTTTGAAATCGGTTTTGTTTAAAAAAAAAAGCTCACTCAGGATTTACTGTAGACTAACCGGGGCATTGTACGAACAGCTAGTTCACTGTTAGGGACCAAAGTCCGAACCGAAAAACATCAACATGAGTGTGAATAAAACGGTAAAACTGTCAGCCAGTTCCCAACTGCCCTCAATATTTGACCAAAAACCTCATGTTTTTCAAGTGATTGCTTTCACATTTGCAGACTCTCCTCTACCTACCTCCGTCGGGTTTCGATCAATTTCATGTGCGGCTAACTGGTGACCTATCCGCACCTACCCTCAACATTTCATAACAATATTACCGTTCATTCATAGTTGGACACGTCAATGCTTACAAACGCAGTGACTTAGAAGAGTTACATACCTACCTACCTACCGACAGTACACAGCAAATAATAAACCGTTGTGGATGAATTTGCAGTGTTTTTTCTATGGAATTTTTGATCTTCGTTCATTACTTAAAAATCACTGTTACATATCCAGTGCCAGACGTATCGGAAGTTCGGTTATATTTGACTGTCTGCAAACGACTACCTACCACCAGATTTTAGTCTGCAAAATGTTCCTTTCCATCCCGTTTCCTCTCGATATTTCTTCGGTTAAGACCCTGAAATTAATTCTACGCGCTGAAAGCCTTCTTGGGCCGTTTTCCATCAAAACTTGTCTCGGGTCCCACTTCATCCTCATACTAGAAATCCCCCTTTTCCGTTCCGCGTCATGACGAGATCACTACTGACGTTCTGAGCCGACAAGATAATCTGCCAATATAATTGCCTGCGCCCAACCAAACTTGTTTCCGGCGAAATAAGTCAGTTTCTGAATGGTTTGGCAAATTCTTCTGACGCTAAGTTCACGTTTTAAGCCCCGTCAACATAATCCGGAGCTCTGTGGTTCTCGTGAGACTTCAAAATAATTAAATAATTTAAAAAAATAAAATAAACAGTCAAATTATAAATGATTTATCGCCTCAGGATATCTGTACACTATGGGGAAGAAAATTGTTCTATGTACAATAAACAGTATTTCTATTTCTTTTTCCCTTGTGGCACATACATATTGCTGGGCGATGCCGAGGCCGCTGCAAAACGAGCACGTCACACGTTCAAAATTTTGGAAACGCTGCGACTGTCTCACAAAAGTTTATTATTTGCTGTACAGAATAGGCAGTTAATTTACTGTCCAGGTCGTTGTTTCGGACCCAGGAATTACGAGTCATAATTACTTGAAGAATAAGATACGAGTTGAGACATTACTCCAGGTAGGAGCGAATCGTGCCTACATAAAATTCATTTACATCTGCCTCGTTGAAAGTGAATAAATATGAACTGAACTTTATGACAGAATACTGACTTACAGTTACGATGATATGGTGTGGATGAACCTCTTCAGATCTGAATCGCGTCCATTTTTCCAAACTGAAAAATCGTCGAGATTCACAGATATTCAATTCAGCCCAGCGAGGCATATTATTCGAGGCAACTGCTATGTGAAATTAAGATCTCGCTAAATAAACCTAGAAGTGGGGACGGAAGTAGCAGGAGAGCTGAGGGACAGCCTGGGGATCCCCACCATCCTCCACTAGCTGGAGGATGGAGGGAGACAGCTCCCAAGCCTATAAAATCTCGCCTCCTTCGCCTTTCTAGCCATTCTACGCTCTTCTCTAGTCGCTGACTACTCTCTCTCTCTCCTAGCTCCTCATCTCTCTCCTAACCTAAAAGATCCTGGGAATGGTGGTGGTCCGCCCATAACTAAACCGGGCACATCCTCCCTCACACCTCTCGTGGTGGATGTGCACTACTCCTATACATCCATCACAGGTTCATTTTCCGGTATGCAGCTACCTATAATTCATGAGTTTCCTGGTGTCTGAATAGTCCACCTCTTACGTCGTCAATGTTTACGAAGGAGTAACAACCAACAAATATTATGAAGTGCCTATCACACCCAGCGCGATAAGCTCGACAACTCAAAACTAAGTAGTGTGATTTGAGAATCGGCAGTTTCCCACTACAGAAATCGAGCTGATGTTGATTCTTGCTTATGTTTTGGTATCTATTGGTATTGCCAGAGTATAAAAATTTTTGTTCTTTTAAAAATATTTTATTTAACTCGCACTGCCTGTGGTGGTCAAATCTTATAATCCAATTTTTCGCCAACTTCCCGATGTCCAAGTAAGCAAACATTTTGCATAATCCATCTTCGATGACAACACACGAATTAATAATAAAAACATAAATTAAATAATTAATTAGGCAATTAACCGATTAATTACTGCCCCACGCTTTTATCTGTAGTCATAAAAAATTCCAGTGTTCCTGGGTAGCATAGGTAAAAATTGATTAAAAGATCTTCTAAAAACTAAAAGAGTAAAATTAAAAGAAATTAAAAAAACCCTTTTATTTTAAGATGCTCTAAATATAATAAAATAATTTCTTTCAGCTAACTGGGAACATTTTTGATGACTAAAAATGAAAGCGTGGGACCTCATACGTGGGGCTGACAAAAAAAATCATACCTACAAGATATAAGTGTACTTTCCAATCCTCCTAACGCCCCAAGGTTTTTTTTAGTCATAAAAAATGCAAAGGTTCCCGGGTAGCAGAAAGAAATTATTTTATTATTTTTAGATCATTTTGAAATAAAAGCGTTTTAATTGATTTAATTAATTAAAAGTTAAAAAATTAATTAAAGTTAATTAATTAATTTTTTCATTTTATTCCAGGAAACGTCCATTGTTGACCAAAATAAGCAAGGATCACTCTGAACTGTAAGCACTTTCTCCAAATTTGTGTTGCTATGCGCCAAATGGACGTGGTGATTCCTTAATTCACAGCATGGCTAGCGAGGAAGTCATGTTGCGACAACTAAGCAGGAACCCGCACCTGATGGCTGAAACCTCCCTTCCCCTCGTCAACTTGTTAATACGTAAACTGTATCCCTTCTCTCTGCTTTACATGAATTTCAAATGTGAACTGTTGGCAATATCTCCCTCATGCCTATTCAGAAGAAGTTAGCCCTCACCAACTGAGCATTTCCACCCCGTTCGCCGACCCGCTTTCCATCCTGTTTGGAGTGCATATGTTTAGCTCCAAGGCGAGACGGTTTATTGGAATCCATCCAAAGCATATTCACGTAATGGATCGACAAACGGTGCTCATTCAGCGGTCTGATGACAGTCAAGCGAGTTTCAACAAGATAAGCGGACTTATAAATCATGTATTTGGTCATGTATTTGGATTTAAACTTAAAACGACATGCATTCGTATTTCTCCCTCAATTTTTGATTAGTTTTACAAATTTGTTACAGTATAAAATCTTAAAAGTATTGCAACTTGCTTCGACACTTTTGAAACAGGTACGCATTCTTCAAGTGGAATGATATACCACAAATATTCAAAACGCTTATATATGAATGCCTATAATAATCCTATTACGCTTTTCATTAACCCTATTACTACAATTCCATTGTACTATTTCGTCTTGAATATCTCAATTTCAAATCCATACTGCGAGGAAGCTATACCCCACTTGGCAGACTTTTTTTACTGGTGTTATCTATATTTCAAGTAGCGCGCGACTCAATCGCAAACGCAAATAGTCCACCAGGACTGACACTGAGAGTGCCGAAAGGTCTCTTTGGGTGCCAACCAGTTAAAATGGGATGTTTCGCTATCCGCACGATCCTTTAGATTTTAGATCACTTTCAGGTGTTCGAATAATCTCAAAACTTACTTACAATCAGTGGAACACATTTTCTCCATTTCTCAAGACCCTGTACACGAATTAGACGTGACAAATCAGTAATTCTAGATTAATATTCGGACATGTAGTTTGTATGACAGTGTATACAAGGTGTATGCAAGGAACCGAAAAGAAAATATGGAAAAAATTATAGAAAAGGTGAGCACGCTGGGTAGTATGTGTGTGTTGACGCCTGGATACAAGTATCGATTCAATCGAAACCGGATTTTTAACTGCCGAGTGGGCAGTCTACAAAACTATTTTCCATGAAACGCCCCCAGCTACGTGTAAAAATTGTCGAAAAGAGGTGAAAATCGGATGGTAGGTGTCGTGGCGGGTGTGTGGTGCTCACAACATGGAGGGTGAGAGTTGGATGAAAGGTGAAGTGAGAGGTTGGATGAAGGCGGATGAAGATAGATGAGGAAGGATGTGCTTCGTTGGAGCCTGTTAGTAACGCCCCGCGGTTTTCACCACAGCAGGCGTTAGTTGGAGGGGAGGTTAGATCCCTACGGTTTTCACCACAGCAGGCACTATAGGTAGCGGCTCCCCGCCCGTTTTCACCACAGCAGGCGCCTGGGGTGTGGGAGCTAGTACCCTGTGGTTTTCACCACAGCAAGTACTGGAGGAGAGGGAGGTGTCCCGCGGTTTTCACCACAGCAGACACCGGGAAGATGGAACCTAACACCCCGCGGTTTTCACCACGGGGAGTGCATGGAAAGGTAAGAGAGAGGGCGAGAGAGAGTGAGAGAGAGGGTCGAGAGATGTCTAAGTCGAGGGTCGGTCGGTCGAATGAGCTGTTTATGTAGGGGCTTTTCCACCTGTCCCACGTCCACAACCTGCCTTTATGACCGTTAAGAAGCGATGGCGGTTGACCCTTCAGGTACTTTCCCCTTGGCGCTGCTCAGCTCAACGTTCCCTTCGTTTATTTCGTTAAATCTTACAATATTATAGAAGTTACTGTAAGGGGGATCACGGCAGTAGGTATTATATTATGCGACTGTTTAACAGATAGCGCCATATGAATGTATGTCGTCCAATTTCAAGTGAAGGTGACTTATCAATTCTATAAACAGTTTAGTTGCGGTTTATTCTTATAATATTGGCAGGTTCGTGAATCAACATGTTCTACTTGTAGGTAGTTTGAAACTCCCGAGGTGGAACTAACAGTTTGCAGTTGAACTTGTATTTTGCTGGCCTCACGGGGTAGGAACTAATATTTTCTTTGATGTCGAACTGCTCATTTCCGACTCTTTATAAAGATTGTTAGTAAAGTTATTAACGCACGGAGCGAAGTTATGAGCGAGCAGGACGCAAACAGTTGGGCTGTCAAAGGGACAATTTCCCGCTGAGGGTCGGATTGCGGTAGGGGGAAAAAAATGAAATAACACGTCAACTGTGCACCCTCTCCCCACACACTACTCGTGCAACGGAGTTGATACGTGGGGAGGCGACATGGAGCAGACGGCTGTATATACTATATATCCCAACCGACTCTGAGATCAAAGTAGCAATCACTTCCGCTACTTAGTTCTGAGTGCAGCTTCCGGTACTGTTCACTAATCAACGCTTTCCCCGTCGATCACATCGGCCGATCGTTCTCTCGCCGTTTTCACGTAACAACGTAGTATCGTGCGATTAAAATTGCGGCCACGGACGAGAAAGGATGTCGTTATCACATTTTTTTCTGGTCGTTTGAAGTTCAGCGGATACCGACAACGGATTGTGTGAACTGTTAAGAGGAAAAGCAGATCATGTTGCTTTCTGAGTTGCGGGAAAAACGTTTGCTGAAGCTGTTGCATAACGTTCCGTTATGGAGATCGCCACACAATAGAGAGTTTTCGCAAAGGTTTGGCTACTAGCCCGTTGGAGGGCTAAGACCTACGTACGAAGGAAAGTGCGAACTGCGCATGCGCTCGTTTGGGTGGGAACGACCTAACTTAGCTCGTCAACGTTGGATGCCACCAGTCTACGTAAACGACCTAGCACTAGGTCGTATGGGCCGTTTCCCGTACTAACCTTCCACCAAGGAAACCTCATCACATGGATTTGCCCTCTTCCATAGCATTTGTGATTGTTTGTTTGTATTGTGTACGTGCACCTCTTTTGCGTGCCTATTTTTTCTCTCGATTTTCGGTTTTTCTGCGATTTTTCTCGATTTCGGTTTTTCTGTGATCCTTGAAGACTGGAAAATATCGATAAATTGTACCTGGCTAATTTCTCTGTCTATGGACAACCTTACAGTTTTTTGGCTAATAAAGTCTACCTATTAGCCACTACATAATTTTTGCCAAATAACTGTAATTGGCCAAACCTTTAGTTTTTTGGATAATTTTTCTCGCGTGTACGGGCAATCGTACATTATTTTCCATTTGAAAATAGTAATAGGAAATGTTTCTGCAATCCTTTAAGACTGGAAAATCTTAATTAATTGTACCTGGCTGGTCTACGAACAACCGTATCATTGTACTTGCGAAGATGAAAACTAAAAACAGCTTTTTAAACAGAAATCTCAAGTGATGAGAACAGTTCAACTTTAACGTTAGCGTCACCCATCGAATCAGATCGTTCAACGACCTGACTTTCACGACGTTAGATCGTTTCACGATCTAAGAGGTTAGCATCCGATTTTTTTCCCCTTAGATCGTTAGCCCGGAGATCCCGTGAACGACCTAGTGGCCAAACTTTTGCGAAAACTCTCTAATACTTCCATGTCCTTCATGGATATAACTATGGCGGAACGGGCCGCCCATTTCGGTCGATATCCGTAAACTTGAATAGAAATCTCACTTTCAACCACTTTCTGAAACCACTAGAACGACATTTAGCTAATAAACCTAGAAAATGTTGGACCCATTGTCATATTTCTTGCTGTCAATTAGCCAAATCGAATACGATAGAGTTCAAAATCAACAGGCATGATCTTGACATCCTAACGGACATTTTGATACCAACTGCACCAAGTTCGGTACATTTTCACAGCAGTTATCGTTGAAAATTAAAACAATTAGAAAACCCGTCATAACTCCCTTATTTTTCCACCTAGAAATCTCGTTCTCATCTCAAAGAGCTTGAGCTGAAGAAAACCCGAAAAAGAAAATCCGTAAAAGACCGTATTTTGAGGAAGTAATGACCACCTGAAATTGTAGCATACAAACGTACATACATACGGAGCGACATCAAGCGGAAAACCGTCTAGAAACTCGTTTTGAGCTTTTCTGAACAAGATTCCATGGTTTTCTCGAACCATGGAATCATCACCATCACGGTATCACCACAATTCCATTCCTATGTAAATAGGATCATGGAAGTATAAAGTTGAAATGACGGTTAGTAAAAGAGTAGAGGGCCCCATAAACGATCAAAAACGCTGCAGATCCCTGCACAACGGTTTATTATTTTGTACAGAATACCCTTCTGTTACAGATCACAGCTCTCTGTATAGATAACCCATCTATATAATATATGTGCATATTATGTAGGTCGCAGACCCTCCGTAGGTTAGTACCTAACCCAGCACTCGCTACTAGGTACCTACCTAAATCACGAGTTAAACGTTGCTAAAATAATTCTGTCGATGACAAGCAGTAACTAAAACGGCAAAAAAACGCAAATAATGAAGTTCTGAACGAAAATTGTTGATGTGGAGTTAAATAGATGCCCCTTCTGCGTAGATCACTCTTTTCTGTGGTCAATGCCTACCTTCTGTGGTCTGATGTTCGATTTAAAGAAGTTTTTCACAGGGACCGCGTTATAATAAATTATCAAGAGATTCTAAATATCTCGACTGTACCTATGTCGCTCCTGCCTGTCACAAAACAACGAACCCGCTCTTGCCTGTGAAACATCCCAATGGAACAACGATCCCGACTCGCTGACGAGGAATCCACTCTTTTCACACTGATATTTCCGCGTTTTTAGTTCCCCTAAATCGTTGTAAAGCCTTTCCCACTCATTATTCCATTATTCTGCTTAGGTGGGCTCAAAATGACAGAAAACTCCATTTAAGCGTACAAAAATACTGTAAACTTCTCTGCAATAAACAGGGAGTTCAAATGTAAATATAGACTGCGCGGCCACCAAAATGGAGCACAAAACACGCTGTGCATACGAGGAAAATCGAGTGAAGAAATTGTTTTTCCTCCGTCAAATTTCGCCGAAACCATTAACCTGCAAACAAAAGTCGGTGTCCTCATTTGGATGTCCTCTTTGCGTTCGTATGCACTGTACATGTTTTCCGCGCACGCGCACGTGCGCGAAAGTGATTATTTGATTGTACGTGAAAAAATGAGTAGCTACCATTGGAATGTTTAAAAAAACACTTTTAATGGGCCTTGCGTTTCAGCCACCGCGTGCAATAATTCTTGTTGTTGACATTCCAGGTCCAAGCCGTGCATGAAGAATAACCAAATAAATTTAAATAATAATGAGAAGGTATTCGTTGTTACTGTAAAAGTGCCTCGAAGATATAAAGTATACTATATTTATATCTTATTGCTATTAGTCTACAAATCTTTTGTCTCACTCTGATATGATACTACCGTTAAAGGTGCCTCAGTCAATTAGGTTTGCCAAATTCACTATTAAATACCTACCTCTACAATTTTTCCAATCGATAATTCGAAAATAATAGGGAATCCTCCGCAGCTCCCTGATAACAGCCGGAATATCAGCAGTGAAGTAGGTACGCCCTCGACATCTCAAGTCTTTCACCCGGTTTTTGGAGCTAGCATTTTCACGGAGGTCTTGAGAGAAACAGCGATAACTCGCCCGTATTACTTGTTGCTTTCTCAAGTGGCTTCGCCGAGCCTTGTAATGCTTGGCTCGATGGTAAAGAGTACTTGTGCTCCGGTTGAAGCACCCTCACTTACCCTTCGTTCTCCTTCCAAGTCTTCTCTTTTCAACTCTTCTTCTTCTTCAATTTATTCCCCGTTCATCACCTTTCCATGCGATTCCTCTTTCCCTTCTTTCCTCGCCGACAATGCCGAGAAGCAGGAGCTAAGCTACAGAAGCCTAGTTAGGCTTTCTTTTGAACCTGCTCCGCTACTGGCAAGGAACGTCAACACGTTCTAATGAAAATTTTGAATAATTTGCCACCTTCTCAATGGAATGGTCGCATAACCATATCCCAAAACGCTCTACAAGTGCAGCCAGGGTGTTCCCAAACTGGTAGCTGACAATTTGATGAAGATATACTGGGTAGCTCTCACAATTTACTAGGCTAAACCAACCCATTTTTGGAAGCATTTGTGTATAAAATGGATAGCTACGAATTGGACTTTGCAGACAATTAAATTCAGCAACCAATTACATTAAATTGGACCCTCAAGGGCAGAGGAGGGGGAGGTGTTTGGAAAACCAAGAGTTAAATCAGCAACAACTCATCTGTTATCAGTCACATTCAAACTACATCAAATCCATCTTTTCACTCAACACCTTCAACCCCATACCTACACGCTACACCTTATTTTCCACCATATATCCTCATAATCTACTGATCACTACAGTCATACTACATTCAAGCACCATTTTAATAGAACATTTTTGCCTCCAAATTATATCAACAAGCCAGCCATCCCAATCAGTATTATTTCTTACTTCCACTCATATCTCCAGGGCGCAGTAATGCCAACTAATCAGGGCCAAATTTACGTGAAACCATTATTGTATTCATGCTACTATTTGTTATTCACTGTGATTATTATAATTCCTATTATTAATAATATTCTTGATTCCGTGTTCTATTTCTAAATATAACTGTTTGTGAGTGAATATGTGAAAGTCTGTGTGTGACATCATATCTACCTCATCCAACTGGGACACCTACATCACTGATCACTTACCATCCAGCTTTTCCCAGAAGCTTCAACCGTTTTCCAAGTACCTGAATAATTATCCAGTAACATCCGTGCAATATTTACCATCTACTGCTTCCTTCTGATCTCAAATCAAGTTCTTGCCTGGATAATACCGCTTTACTCTGGATTGGACTTACCAGCCTACTTACCTGTGATCTACCACCTGCATGCTGGATCTCCAGCTCTGAATCTTGTGGTGAGATCTTTCCTTATTTAAATATTATTTTCATCTTGATCTCATGCGGCATCATCATTGAATCTGTTCCTCTACCTACATCTGTTCCCCACCCACCTACAGCTTGGGCCTACATTTAAAGTCATCAGCTAGTCACACCACCACATAGTACCTAAGAACTATTTATGAGTATCCACGTTATTGTTATACTGTTATTTATTTATTATTATATTTCTGTTAAATTCTAGTGGCCACTCAATAGGTAAAACATTCTAGCCACAAATCACAGGTTACCTCATTCACTAATAATTAACTAGGTGAAACGACTTTACTGAACCTTTATTCACCTTCTCTAGTCATATCTCAGCATCTAGTCATTGGTTATTTAGTGTATTACGATCCCTATCTTATTTGAAATACAGTCCACTTATTTATGTACCTACCTATTTAATCTTGCAGGCTTGTATTTAATTGCAAGCAGACAGTAGGTAGGTGCAGGGATTTGCAAACAGGAGGGTTATGGTGTGTTGGGTTTTCATAAACTTTGGAAGTTTTATAAAAGATTGAAACAATTGAAGGCCATCATTTTTCAAGGTTCAACATTTCAATAATTTAATGCTTCCAAAGGATTAACAAAATTCGTAAATTTTGTGATTTCAGAGTCCACAAAAAACCTAAAAGATATGTTATGTACCTAGAAAATTTTTACTTTATGAAATGTCAAATACAAGTTAAATCTTGCCTGTTTCTAAATTTTTGAGACAATTTTGAAAATTCATACTGGGTGAGAACATTTGGGGTCTTTGAGCGTGGAGTTAGCCATCAAACCGTCTGTTACCGGATGGGAACCACCCTTCATGCTAACAGCTACTTTAGGTACTACAAAATGCTTCATTACCTACTATAAAGCAGTATATTTCCTTGACAACGGCTAAAACTCATCGCACTACGTTCCCGCCGCTAAAGATATTGACGGCTGTGTTACTTTCACTAAATTACCTTCTGAATGCAACATGGCTAACCCACAGACTATTGCCTAGTTCTCGCTAACATCAATTAAACCAACAGACTCTGCGTGTGAGAATACCAAGAACATCACCACAACACATTCATACATACTTACGTACTTCTACATGAACTTCTAACGCACTCCGTACACCGTACCTGTAAATAAAACGAAAATTTAAATATTGGATGCATATAACAAAATACTCGCCACTAGAAAATACAAGTCTACCTAAATTACAACAGTAACAGTAACCTAAATAACAACAGTAACAGGAAAAACTTCCAGTACGAAAAAATAAACAACAGCATTGAAGCCAAAAGTATGTGACAAGTTCCAGTCATGCAGCATGAACATATGAGCGAATTTTCGAAGTAACGTCGTCTAACAATTTTGGAGATTTAAAATAAATTGCACACAATAGATTTTCGATTCAACGGATTAAGTTAAACAAAGGGATGTGTCTGATGTATGTATGTAGAAAGGTATTCATGAACTGGCGCGAAGATGTAGAGAAAACGATGAAAAACAATCGGCAAGGCGCCGCGGTAGCGTTTATAGAAAAACAAAACGACAATAAATTTCTCTTTTCCGAGGCCTAAGGCGAGTTTAAAATGTGGGAAGAAGCTAATGAAGAGGAAACGGTAAGAGATAAACTGAGCTCGAACAGTTCTCCAAGTCGGTGACGATAACAATGATGAATGAGGTTAGCGATTTCGGTAGCTTCAGAGGAAATGTTTCCTGTGGGCCCGTCTTACCATCTAAATTGGATTTATTCTGTTTCTTCGTCTTTTATCCTTTCGTAGAGGGAGAAGATGGTAAGGGGGTCGGGGAAGGGCAAGGCTAACTTCTGGAGTTGTACTGCTCGTTTCCGGGTTTGGGCCAAACTTTGAAGGCGAATTTTGGTTTATTATTTTCAATAATGAACCTTTGAAAACGAGCATGAAAAAAAAATTTTAACACCCTCTCAAAATTTAATGGTTTACGTTTCAAGGTACGTAGAATCCGAAAATGCAATTAAAAAACTTCCGTCCGTACACCGTATGCCCTACTTCGCACTTTTCTTAGTCACCATGAACCAAAATTAATTAAATTTGGTTCGTAGGTCCCGTTTGGGGTCTGGTTGGACCGCGAAGCTCGGCGTTACTTTCAGTCATCTCTAAGGGGTGAAAAATAGGGGTTGAAATTTTCAGAACGCCGTAGCTCGAAAACTTTTTATGGAAGGGAATGGTTCTTTTTACGTTTTTCATTTGATCTTGAGCTAAACAATTTTTTGAGACAACCCGGAGCATTGTACGTCCAGCCGTTCGTGTGCACCGAAAAGCTTCGTCAACATGATCGTGAATGAAACGGTATAAGTCCGGCCCAGATAATTTTATTTTCGCTAGGGAACACCGGATTATAATCACGGATGGCGGAATTGGTTGTTCTGTAGTATTACACATTTAATTTGGAGAATAATTATGGTTATTTTTGATTTTGTTGATAGGCACTTTCGCAACTTGAACAAATGTTGAAGTATTATTGGGTAAATTATTACACAACGGTTAATTATTTACCTTATTCTTCATGAATTACTACAAATAATTAACGCTGAATTAATGAATCCCGCACATCTATATGAGACTTTAATTCCCGGGCCGGCTCCAGTACTCGATTTAGGGCTTCCCTGGGGGGAGCTCGAAAGCACTGACCACAGAAAACAGTGATCTACGCAGAAAGGGCATCTATACAGGAAAATAATAAACCGTTGTGTAATAATTTGCGGAGTTTTTTTATTTAAAGTTTCATCTGATTGAGAAACGTCTTAAAAAGTAGTCAGCGAAGGTGAGCAAGCAGTTGGGGTCAACACGGGGTAATTCAGAATGAGAGCCAATTATAGCGCTCGAGTAGGAGTCACAGAAACAAAGTTTAAAATTAATACTACTGACGTACACCAAGAGCGTTGCCATAATTTTTGCTGCACTACTGCCCGCCGTTTTTGAGCTTACGAAATTCCATTTTAGTATAAAATGGGGATAAGCCGTTTTCCAGTGTTCACAAAACTGCCTTTTTCCATCAAACACTATCGAATCGTAGTCGTTGTCTTCAATAAATCATTATTCAGTTCTCATTAAGACGGACCAACTAGACCAAGAGTCGCGGACCAACTAGACCCCAATTGGGACCCATTAACCAAATTTCATTAATTTTCGTTCATGGCAACTAAGGGGAAAAAAACGAAGCACGGCATATGGACTGAAAATTTTTCATTCCATTTTCGGATTCTAACTAGGTATCTTGAAACGGAAACCATCAATTCCTTTTGGTTTATTATTTTCAATAATGAACCATTGGAATCGAGCATGAAAAAAAAAATTCTTACCCCCCCTCAAAATTTGATGGTTTACGTTTCAAGGTATGTAGAATCCAAAACTGCAATAAAAATATTTCTGTCTGTCCGCCGTACGCCGTACGCCGTACTGGCCACTTTTCTTAGTTACCATGAAAAAAAATTGATGAAAATCGGGTTATAGGTTCCGTTCGGCGTCTAGTTGGTCCTCGAAGCTCGACGTTACTGTGAGTCATCTCTAAGGGGTTCAAAATAGGGGTTGAAATTTTCAAAACGCCTATACCATTTTTTTACGTAAATATTTTTACGGTTTTAAATAGTTCTTGAACTAGCGAGTTTTTTAAGACCATCCGGAGCATCGTACGTCCAGCCGTTCGTTCACAGTAAGGCCCCGAAGTTTGCACCGACAGGCATTTTCGACTCCAGTGTGAATGAAATTGTATACAATTCAAACCAAATCTCGTAACCAGAGACGCGCCCACAATAGGAATTTGTGAATACGGCCAATCATTGGTAGGGATCACCTGATTATATTGGCGGAGTATGAAGTCGAGTTGGTTGTTCTGTGATATTATTTAATTTGAAAAATGATGGCTCTATTGGAGTTTGTTGGTAGGTAGTGAAACTTGAACAAACGTTGAAGTATTATTGATGGGTAAATTATTACTACGGTAAATCATTACTCAACGGTAAATTATTACACAACGGTTCATTATACCATCTACGTAGAAGGGGCTGGAGTTTGTTGGTAGGTACTTTTGCAACTTTTTTCACTCCTCATCAACAATTTCTTTTCAGAACTTCATTATGTGTGTTTCTTTTTGTTAGGTACTGTTTGTCATCGGCAGAGTTATTTTAGCAACATTTAACTCGTGATTTAGGTAGGTACCTAGTAACGAGTACGGGGTTAGGTACTAACCTACGGAGGGTCTGCGATCTACATAATATGTGTAGAATAGTACATATCATATTATATAGACGGGTTATCTATACATAGAGCTGTGATCTGTAACAGAAGGGTATTCTATACAAAATAATAAACCGTTGTGCAGGGATTTGCAGCGTTTTTTTTCATGGTCGATTTTAAAGGTTCATTATTGAAAATAAAAACCAAAAAAGGAAAAACACGACTTTTCTCACTTTTTCCTGTCAAGCAATGGGCAAGTGGGCAAGCACTCAAGGCTCAAGCAGCCACATATACTGAACTTAGTCAAGTACGATAATATAAGAAAGTACTGTTCCAGTACGGAACTAGTAAAGCAAAAGCATACTATTTATTATCTTCTTGTTTTGAATTCAACATACGACGTTAATTGGATACATACTGATGTAAACATTCAAAAAACAAAATCCCATCCGCAATAACAGGTAACCAAATAGGAAATAGGACACCGGAGTTGCGCTTCCCATAACAGCCATCATATTAGTGATCTTCAGAAAAGAAGGATTTTACCCAATTTGAAAGTTTGAGCTTCACATGGAAATCTCTTCATCTCTCGTAAGTAAAGATCCACTCTCGCATGAAAGAGGTCTTTTACGTTCTCACTCACTGCACTTTTTCCGTAACAGTAAGTTCAATGCTACCGCTTTCAACTATAGGCAATACGAGTCGACTGATGATTACTTTTCGCCTCAATACGGTATAGTACGTAGGAGCTCAAGGTTGTTTCCGCATATGTGAACCCATTGTATGGAAATGAAAGGAGCCAGCTGTCGTTATGTATATACAAGCTCCTACCTCCGTCCCGTTTTAATTCTACGTTACTTGTAGTCTCAAGAACGTTGGACAAAGGACATTTCCATCATAGATACGCCTTCCGGCTCACGAAGTCCTATTGTTCGATCGCAGTGTCGACTCCACTTTGAACCATTAGCAGTGCATGATATGACTCTTTCGAGTGTACATATCCTTCCAACTTTCAAAGATTGTGGAGAAGATTTCCAGTCATGCAACATGGCCATAAGAGCGTAGGTATTTTCGAAG
Source organism: Leptopterna dolabrata (assembly GCA_954871275.1). Taxonomy (NCBI): domain Eukaryota; kingdom Metazoa; phylum Arthropoda; class Insecta; order Hemiptera; family Miridae; genus Leptopterna; species Leptopterna dolabrata. Next base: position 12,880,173 of record OX940979.1, read on the forward strand.
TAACTTTCCTAGTCAAACTATAAAAAATTGATTATCGTGTCAAATCCCCCCCATCAGATGATTTTACTGGATTTATCTCGAATATGGGCTCTTTTTGTACAAATCATTAACTCAATGTTTGGCATCTAAATATTGTAAATAATTGACGTATTTGGAAATCGGACATTTTGAATTAGCTTCACTTCCGATACCACGACAAGTGTCTCTACAAAGTAGCTCTCCTACGTTTATCGCATTGGAACCCCAAGAAAATAACAACAAACGAAGGACGTACCAGCAACGTATCAAAATCCTTGTTCTGACAGAAAGGCATAATTGATATATATAGACACGTCTTTCTGTCAAGTTCTCGCGGTCAATTGCAGCAATGTGTACCTACGTATTTGATGAATACTACGTCACTGAAATCCATTCGGCTCACATTTTTCTAGATGGGCCATTTAGAAATGGAATGTGACTCGATGCACTCAAAGATAGAGCAAAAGTAGCACCTGTGCATATGTTAGTAGATAGAATAAGTATGTTCTGGTACAGGGGCCAGCCTTCAAGACCTGTGATACTAAAACCGCACGACACAAACTCGCAGCACATTACGAATATTTCGAAAAAATTTACGTAATTTTCATAAATTTTGTTATTACCATCAAAAATTTACGGAAACTTCGTTTCTTGGAAATTTTCAAAAAATGTACGAAATTGTCAAAAAATTTTGTTATTAGGTACCTTCGAAAATTTCGTTACCTTCAAACAATTTTTCGAAACATTAACGAAGTGTCGTAAATTTTTTCAAAACTTTTTTGAAAGTAACGAAATTTTCGCAGTTTTGAAATTGTCGAAGGTCATAACAAACATTTTCGAGAATTTTGTACCTAAATTTTTGAAAATTTTGTAAATTTTTCGAAAATTTCCGAAAAACGGAACGAAATTTCCGTAAATTTTTTTTTCAAACACTTATGAAGATAATAAAAAAATTTACGAAAATTAGGTAAATTTTTTTGAAAAATTCGTGATGCGCTGCAGGTTTGTTTCGTGCGGGTTTAGTATCACACGCCTTGAAGGCTGGCCCCTGTACCAGAACATACTTATTCTACCTACTTATGTTACCGGCAAAGTGTGAAAAAAGGTATTGTACACAATGCCTAGGCAATGTATTGCCTGTATGTATTGCACATTGCCTGGCCCTTTTATTTCATACATTGCGTAGTTACCTATTGTATACAATGCAGCCAAACAGGCAAGCCATTACAACCAACGAAAATATCGGTGCCGGACCAGCGACGGCTCACGCCCTGATAGTTACTGATAGGGATTGATTGATTGATTCCTGCGTTCAAGTTGAAGGAAGAATTGATGAAAATTTGCAAGGAAAATTTCTCGCAGAATACGATTCGTACTATCGAAGCCTTCATCCTTCCACTGAGGTACATGACAGGCTGTCAGAAACCAGAAAAGGAGGAAGACTCCGAATACGATCGGGAAGACCCACACGAAGAGATCGCTGACAATAATTCTGTGCAGGTAGTAGAAGAAAGAGTTATAACGGTTTCAATTTTTCACAGTTCCAAGTTAGTTTCAAGGTTTTTAAAGGTTTGTGAGTGAACCAATTGAGAATTGTAAAAATAAAAAATAATTAAACATAATAATAATAATAATTACGTGGGTAGGTACTTAGTTACTAATGAAATAAATAGGTATTTGTGGTAAGAAAAATTGTTTCAATCTCTGTTAAGTTTCAGTTAGTTTGAATCTTCATTAAGAGTTGAATAATGGGTTTTTCAGTGTTAAACTTATACCTTGACCCATACATTTACTATGCATTAGAACTATGCATTGTTATAAAAATGTATTATCCATGGTTACAAAACCAATGGTACCCTAAATGAAATAGCAGAGACGCAACTGAAAAGGTGACCAAAAGGCGCACTGACAGAAGGTTTTTAAGTTTTAAAAAACAGCGACCAAAATTAGATTAGCCGATATCTGGTTGCCAATTTCTGTCGTACACCTGAGAACTTTAAAACGTCGATATCGGAAACTTCGAAACACGAATTTTTCAGCTATTCCCTTTGTCATTTTGCCAACAATATAGTTTTTGGAAAATGCCGAGTAGTTTTTGGTGTCATGAAACACGTTCTTCAATCGAGACGTTTACATAGTAGGTACATCATGTCTTAATCAATCCAAGCTCCCTTCTTTCAAATTACCTGCGGATACACTGAACTGCAAAGATGCTTTGTTTTGCCTCGTATTGATATACGTAGTCGTTTTTGAATGTTTAAATTGCTAAACAATGTTTGTTCCATCTAAAATATTATTACTGTCCTGGTATCCTCCCAGAACCAGTAAACCAGCAAATATTAGATCTCGCAAATAAACTCGCAGAAGTGGGGACGAAAGAGGCAGGAGCACCGAGGGACCCAGTGGAGATCCCCACCATCCTCCACTAGCTGGAGGATGGAGGGAGATAGCCCTCAGGGCTATAAAAACTCGCCTCCTTTGCCTTTCTAGTCATTCTATGCTCCTCTAGTCGCTGACTACTCTCTCACCTCGCTCCTCCTCTCTCTCTCTCCTCAACCTAAAAGATCCTGGAATAGGTGACAGCCTTTAGTGTTGGAACCAGGTGGGCACAACCTCATACCACCCGTAGTGAATTATCACTATACCAATTCACTACAGGGTAGAAGGGATTCTGAAAGCGTCAAGCTTTGGGATAAATTGAGGGCTTTCCAACAAGTGGTGAACGACTAAAAGGAGATCATAACTAAGAAAATTCTACGAACATAGCTACGAAGTGGATGCTCGTGAAAAACAGCGGAGAAGCATCGGTAACGAAAATCGGTTACGTTTTGACACTTTGACCCCGACGGACAAGCCATGTACATAACCAAATTGTTAGAATCTACATAACCAAGTGTTAGAATCTAGCGATGGATTCAAAATACCTGCTGTGAAGCGGATTCGCATTGAAACGTTTTTCAAAATTTCAAGTCCCCACTGAGATGGGGTAATGCGCATAGGTTAAAAAAGCGGTTTATATATATTTTTTAATGCAACTGAATTCCATTCTGAGAACTTTGACACCAACTGCACTGTCATACGATAAGCAATTCTTTTTCTATGGGTTTTCAAAGTTTCGAGAAGTTTCTGACGTCACAGTCGGGATGGGTTCCCGCCCGGGGGACGTCAGAATTTCCAGAATATTTTAAACAGAAAAATAAATAGTTACCTTAGGATAGTGTGGCCGGTGTCAAAATTATCAACAAAAAAACATTTAAAAAAAAATAAATAAATAGGTCGCATATCCCATTTAAACTCATGGCAATAGCGTATTCACTTCAAAGATACCCCACAGTAGTAATGCAGCAAGACCATGTGAGCGAATTTTTGAAGCTTGGGACTTGCAGACGTTTTTAACGCTTTTTTGACTCGCTAAAACTCAAACTGGCCTTTGTCTGTTCATGAAATTGCTCATCGTCGAAATCATCAATTTTTGTAAAGCAAAATTTAGAATTTTTTTAAATCTAGTAGCACTGTCTGAAAAGGGACATACATACATTTATTATGCATGCGACAGATTCGGTATACTCTCAAACGGTAAATGATCGATTTCAGAAATAATTCACGAACTGAAACTTTTGATCCAATCGCAGCAATACCTAATATGTATTGCTTTATTCGAAAACTCGCTAAAGCAAGTACAGATAAATTAATGTTTAAATCAAATCAGATAAATAACTGAGGTGTACACCTCTAATTTCAGGGAAGGCATAAATCGATGGAATGGCCCACTACAGGGCGAGTCGGATACTAAACTACACGAACCAATAATAGGTCGTTCCAGCTCGGGACGCGGGACTCCGCCACCTGCGCCCCGCTGCGTCCCTCTCCGCAGCCTCACAAACATCACCTTTTGTTTCTACACAAGGAGGCTTCCCTTCGAAAAATAAATCTTGGCTCAGGAGGGAAAGAGCTGTTTCTATTGGCTTTCTATCCGATACGACGAAAGCCCTACTGTAAATTAGTTTTGTACTTTTCTCCTCCCAACCGTCCTCCATTGAAAACGTAACATTCGGCTGCCACTTTTTCCTCCCTCTGTCACATTAAACTTGATTGAGTTTCGGTTGAGGGAGAGCAGCGGTTTCAGAGGTCAGTTTTGGATCAGGACTGGATTCGAGCGGATTGTACTCAACGGAAGCGGTGAATATTGATAACGATTAGTGATGAATGTACAATGGAGGAGGATTAAACATAGAGTTTGTCGAATGAAAAACAAACGGAAAGAATAGGAAATTGCTATTTATCCAACAGCGATAGCTAAAAAGCACATGAAAATACATGAACCAACAGAAAAGTCTGGGTCATTGTGCAAAAGGAATTTGAAGGATAAAGGCCGATTCACACTTGCCGGGCAGGGCAAAGCAGGGCAAGGACCATGCAATGCCTTGCTCGTGCCTTGACCGATCCCGAGTATTCACATCTCACGATCATTTGGCGGGCAGGGCAGTCGTCACAATGCTGTCAACAGGTGCGTTGATAAAAATTGCTCTGTCAGAAATTGATATTGTTTTCACATCAGAGGCGCCGTTCCCCCGTATCAATGGAACTCTGATGGGGAAGAACACTACGTACTCTTCCACTGAACGCGATATCGTATCCCGTTGTTATTTTCGGTTGAAGTGGCCAATTCAGTGGTGAAACGTGCTGTTGCACGAATAGAGATATATCACGAATTTCGGACGGTTAAATTCAGATCCACCATTATGACAATTCGATTCAATTCAAAAATCAATAATTTCAATTTAAAATCAATACCTATCTTGAAAACTTGTTGGGTGAGGGGTGGGAAACAAGTATGAATAGGTACCATCTGGATTGGCGGACCAGTGTTCCTAACGCAAATTTGAATATAATAATAACAATAATAATGATATAATAATTGATGATATATTAATGACACGACGATAATGAAGTGATATAATAATTTATTACAGGCCGACCATAGTGTAGCAAGATAACAACGAAGGTGGAGCTCGTCGCTGCGGTCATCCCAATATACGGTATCACGACCTAAACAACGGTTTATTATTTACCTGTATACATGCCCCTTCTGTGTAGATGAATGTGTTCTGTGGTCAATACCCTCGTGCTCTCCACACGAAAGCCCTAAATCGAAGAAAACCGGAGTTATTGATAAAATAAGTCTATTTCCACTAATACACGAAAAAACGAGAAAAACACTGTATTACCGGTTTTGGTGATCAAGCCATCGTCGGTATCAAAAAATAACTGTTATTGTTTGTTACTGACGATGGTCTGATCGCGGAAACCCGTGTTTTTCGCGTTTTTTCTTGTATTAGTGAAAACAGCCTATTTTTTCAATAACTCCGTTTTTCTTTGATTTGGGTTTCCGCGATTTCTTCGCGGGTAATTTAGTTCCCTAAATCGAGTACTGGAGCCGGCCCGGGAATTACAGTTTCATAAAACTATGCGGTGGATTCGAGAAATTATACTTTCATCGAGTATGCTGCAGATCATAACGTATGTTCAACTTAAAAAACGCTGCAAACTATTACACAGCGGTTTATTATTTACCTGTAAATATGCCCCTTCTGTGTAGATCAATGTTTTCTGTGGTCAATACCCTCGTGCTCCCCCCAAGAAAGCCCTAAATCGCGTACCGGAACCGCCCCCAGAAATTACAGTTTCATAAAAATGCGCAGGATTCAGTAATTCAATCATTAATTTATTTGTTGCTATTCATGAAGCATAACGCTCGCTCAAGTAGCAAAAGTACCTATCAACCAAATCCAAAAGAAAAATAATATCAGACAACCCACTCGTCTTCATACAGCCAATCCCTTCTATTGAGGTCTTCATACCCTTCTATTGAAAGTTTTCAGAAGCTTTCACCCCTTAGAGATGACTAACAGTAACGCCGAGCTTCGTGGACCAACTAGACCCAAAACGGGACCAACAAACCAAATGTCATTAATTTCGGTTCATGGTAACTAAGAAAAGTGCTACGTACGGCGGACGGACAGAGATTTTTTAAATTGCATTTTCGGATTCTACATACCTTGAGACGTAAACCATCAAATTTTGAGGGGGGAGGGGCCTAATTTTTTTCTTGTTCGATTCCAAAGGTTCATTACTGAAAATAATAAACAAAAAGTGATGTACTTTTTGTTTATTATTTTCAGTAATGAACCTTTGGAATCGAACAAGAAAAAAAATTACAACAAAATCCGAAACTATCATCATCTCCAATGAAACAATATCACGAAACAACCAACTCGATTTCATACAGCCACCCGTGACTATAATCAGGCGTTCCCTAGCAATGATTTCTGGGCTGGATGTATACCTACCGTTTCATTCACAATCATGCTGACGAAGCTTTTCGGTGCAATCGAACGGCTGATAGTACAATGCTCAGGGTCGTCTCAAAAAATGCTCAAGTTCGAGATCAGTTTAAAAACGTTAAAAAACCATACTATTGAAAGTTTTCGAGCTAAACGTTCTGAAAATGTCAGCCCTAGTAACGTCTACTTTGCGGACCAATTAGATCCCAAATCACGGTACATGGTAACGAAGGAAAGTGCGTAGTACGGCGTATGTCGGAAGGACATACATTTTTGACATGGATATGTCTTACCGCTGGGGGTCATCCAAATTTTGCGTGACGCATTTTTAAGAGCAACAACAAAACAAAAACACTATTTGACATTTTACTAGGGTTTTCACTGACAACCAACCCGTTGCTACGGGTTAGTAACTTCGTTAGTTTTCATCGCACGAAAAAAAATCAAAAAAATCGTTCTTCATTCGCTGGAAAGCTCTTGATTTATCTAGTATGTATCTGGTAGTTATATATTAATTTATTTAAAATTCATCGAGTTTTAAGCCAAGATATAAATAGGTATAATAAACAGTACATCATGGATTTCTGCTGGGAAAAATTGGAGGAAATAATGTGACCTATTTCATTTTTGAACGTTTTTTTAAATTTTTTTTACATTGTACATTTTTTACATGGGGAAAAATAAGACATAGCCATGTACCGAGGTATCTGCATGTAGTGTAGACACTCAACATCAGTTTACTGATGTTTTGAACCGGCCTTTCATCGCAAATCATAACAAAAACATTTGATCACTGTCAAATGGAATAATGTCACAGAACAACCAACTCGACCATACATTTCCAATATTTAAAATAGAAATCGCCTTCGGAACTTTCATTCTCTATCGGGCGCGTTTTACCATTAGCGCTTTTCTTTAATTCCACTTTCAGATTCTACGCACCTTGAGACGGAAATCATCACATTATGAAGGGAAGGGGGGGGGGGGTGAGGGGGGGGGGGGGTTGAAATTATTTTCTCATGCTCATTTCAAAGTTTCACCACTGAAAATAACAACTAAAATTTGCAAATTCGTGCAAAAACCTGGTAGAAAGCATTCCTAAGCGGGTTTAAAGTACTTATTGAGAGTAAAGGCATGTTTACCAAGCTCTAAAAAGAAGAACAGCTGTAAATACACTGTTTAAATTTAGCAGTTTTTGGTTTACAAAAAAAAAACCTTGAAACCTATTTAATAATTTTCACAGCTCTGTATAGACGTTGTGTATTGTGTAACAACTACATAAAATCACTAATAAAAATGTTTCAATTTTCAAGAGCTGAACCGTGAAATAGTCAGCTCTGTAAACAATTACAATTCACGAAAGCAGTAACTATTAAAAAAGAGAAGAGAATTATATTTCAGTAGGGTCTTACTACAGGAAAGTTAGCCTGTCCAAACACGTTTAGGCAGCGAACTCACAACTTTGATGAACTCCCTGAGAGATGGTCGTCGTCAGCCCCGAAACTGGACAGGTCTCTCCGTCCGCAGGCACACAATGTGCCTGAGTTATATAATTAAACCGTTTTCCCAATTTATATTTAAATTTTCCGCGAGGAAAATTCGAAAGTTCCGAGAAGCGGCGTTCATTCCCGTAACGGAAAAGGCCGTCGAGTGTTTACTTAGGACGACATTATTCGAGGACAGGAAGAGTTGAGCTGCCGCCTATCGTTGGACTGCAATGAATTTCTTAACAATAGCCGAGCGCAGCTGGAAAAAGTTCTCATAATACATTTTTTATCATTCTGCGAGGAATTCTGAAAATGATCAAGAGTTGTTTCAAAAGTTGTTTACACAAATACATGAAAGAAGGCAATTACAGTGAAACCCATGAACAGAGGATACCAATGGCCACCGAGCATTTGTCCGTGGTTTGGATGGGTCCGTTGTCTGGGGGGGGGGGGGGGGGGGGGTAGTTGGTAATTTGGGTTTGTGAAAAATGACAACACACACACACACACACACCTACTTACTCAACTGCTGTTAATGACAGAGGAATGGCATTACGGTTTACCTTGTTCGGCAATTAATTAATTCCCTGCCTATTTCTCTTATAAAATGCATATACTAATAAGAAAACTAATGCAAAATAATGGGCCCACTTGAATTGATTAATATAAAATGAATTTTTCCTAATTTTAATTGTTCGAATTACGGTCGATAGGTGAATTAAATTGAACGCTCAAAGGAAAGAGCCTAGTGAAGATGAAAAATTTATGATTTTCCTCCTGGAATTGAACTGGTGACCGTTCAGTGTAGCAAGCCGGGGTTATAATATCCACTAGAGGGGAGCCACAGAGAGATCAGGGGTGCCACGAATGTGGAACAAGAAATGAGAGTAGCTGTATCAAGCCTTATTCCCCGATTCGAAAAATTGTGCAGTGAGCAGCAGGCTCACTCGCCGCACTGAACACACACACCTCAAGAGTATGTGGAAGGATTTTGTAATTATATTTTTGCATTTTCTCTGTATTTTCACCTGTTTTCCTACCAATAAATTTACTTGTGAATTTTAAACAAGAGTTGTATTAGTTTCTTACTGGTTTCTTCGTCATAGTCCTACAAATATGAAATATCGGTACCACACAGAGATATTATATGACTAAAGTGCCGTGTGAATTCAAATTTTCGAAGGTTGCCACGACTTGGAAAAGTTTGGGAACCCCTGCACTAGACTAAGCTGGCTGGTGGTATGTCCTTTCCCTCTTGCCGCTTCCATATTGGAGCATGACCTCCACTCTCCCAAGTATTCAAGGCCTCTGAACTGCTCCTTTTTAGCACTGAACTGCAGCGCAAAACTTAAAGTGAAGGATGGGAGGTATTCACAAGGAAGACTTGAAGGTTGGGATCCCCAAATACCGGAATCCCAGGCTGATGAAAGCAGCTGCAAGGTAGAACATTACGTAGGTGTTAGATTTGGATAGCTCTCCCTGATGTGTAGGTCTCAAGTTCACCACTGTCACTCCAGTATGGCAGTCATTTAGTCCCAGAATCCAGTATACTGTATAACAAACTGGTGGAACCATGAACCAGCAAAGCTTAGACTGAGAAGAATGGTGGAGGGCAATAGCTCGGGTCGGCCCAACAACAGGACTCAAGAAAGAACGGTGACATGGAGAGGTCAAAAAGGAGAGATCCACTGGGAGATAAGGAGCTTGCAGAACCTTGTCACTTGAAGAGGTGCTGTGCAGATGATTCTTTCTGGAGTTCATTGATCACACATTGAACTAATCCAACTCACTTGCTTATAAACTAAAAATACTCTCTTAGGTGAATAGGTACATACGCCAACACGATTTTGAAAGGTGAGTTCCTAATTTTACTAAATTTAAGTTTTAGAATAATAATTGTTTTACGGTAAGTGACAGAACAAGTGTTTATTTATTTATTTTTTTTTTAAATAAAAGTTGTAGAATACTTTTTTAAATTTAATTAAGTGTTCAACATTTACTATACGTACGTATTTTCAACATAAACAGTGTCTCAGTGTTTTTGGATTGTTATTTTCAGTACATTTTGGAATACAGCTTGCATGGAAAACAGAAAATTAATTTAAAAAAATAAAAAATAAAAACCGTGTTAACCCCCTCAAAATTGGATGGTTTGCGGTTCAAGGTAGGCAAGGTAGGTATGTAGTACCTATGCCATCCTTATTCCAAGATAGTAATTACCTAAACACTATAACATAGTTACAATTACAGATCAAACCTATTCAAGAAGTCAGTGTGCAGGTCAGATTTGAGCATTTGCATCAGGTATGCGCCTATTCTTTTTTGAAGGATTTAGTCGATTGATCCTGATTGTAAGGTAGTCGGAAGGAAGGCGTATATTGTGGGAGGCAGCCATAGAAATTGTCTCGTGAAAAAATCAGTGGAAAGGCGGGGAACTCGAATTTGACTACTCTCGCATGTTGCTCGGGTGACTCGCAGGACAATGCGGTGGGGTAGAAATTTTTCAATCTTGTGTCACGAAGCAGGGAGCGATAAACAAGTATCAGTCTTGGTGGAAGAATGTCAAATTTTTTAAAAAGATCATTGATTCGCGTTCGGGAATGCGACCGAGTGATGATCCGAAGGAGGGAGTCGCACACAACATTGAGCGAACGGAAAGTCCATACTTCAACCGAAGTCAAGTATCTGTAAATATGGAGCACAGAAACTTGACTCGAGACAAAAAATAAAACTATTTCAATAACCACAATTTTTTTCTCTCTAAAAAAGTCTAAATTGGAGTTATTCAAAAATGTGAGATGATGATAATGACAAAAAGGTTTTGAGGGCTAGAGAATGTAAAAGTTGTGGACATAACCATGGAAAATATTTCCTAGTTCAAATACCTTAGTGCCTAGTACGAAGTACGGGGGCTTCGAAAATTCGCTCACATGGTCATGTTGAATGCCCTCATTATATGCAGGATGCAGCCTACCAGGAGTAACCGTGAATGCAGCAGATAACAACCGTGAGTAATCAATTAATTTCCAGATGAAATCAATCTAGTTAGGTAGGTATAATTTATGACATTTTCGGTAGATTCGCGGGGTGGTCTGATGGAGGGTGCCCCAGAAGAAGATTTCAACCATCGTCACTGGATAAAGCAACATCCATTTAAGACTGAAAACTATTGAAATCCAAGGAAATCATTCAGCTTTCATCAAGCGCAACTTCATTAGTAGTTTCAACGAGTTCCCAAACAGTAACAAATAACCTCCGTCAAAGAAGGGGAAGGTTAACTAAGACGAACCCGCGCTGCATCATAATTTCAGAGGGTATTAATTTGTAGACTGAGAAGATACCTGAGATTGCGTGAAATACTAATGAGGTCTCCGGTAAGTTGCGGGCTCGGATGGAAAATGTTTGAGAGTTTCTAAGAGAGGAAGCGAAGGCTGATAGTTTGTTTTGAAAGGCTTCCAAGGGTGATGGGGGGGTTAGTCGAGGTCGTTATGTATTCGAAACTTTGAGTTAGTAGCGGACAGCCCAACGAGGTGGGTGTTTGGTCGGTTTGGAGGTTGGTAATGTGGTGAGAGGGAAGCGATAGTGGAGGGAGCGGTGGATCTGTAACTGCATTAGGAGGACCGGTGACTTGAGGGTGGCCATTGATAGAGTTGGTGGGTCTGAGAGGGAGTTTCTTTGAATTATTTACAGCGGTTCCGGCGGAGATGTGAGTGTTAAAGGAAGATGGAGGGGGAAAGGGAGGGGTAGATGTCGTACAATCATGCGGATGATTGCCGAACGCAAGTGAGGATCTCGTTCGGTGCCTTGACGGTGTCTTCGACGACATTCCGAAAGGTATTCATTGCATACCAGAGCCTCAATATGTGAAAACCACAGGGGAAGAACGATGCATGTCCAAAAAAGCTGATTTCGAGAAAAAGCAATATTTCCAGTTCAAAACGTTCTTGATAAAATTAAGAAAATAAAAATATGAGCAAATGATGCAAGCAATTAATGATTGTACAAAATTTCAACAACGACTTCCCAGTTTTCGTAAAGAAAAAAAAAATCAAAATGTGAAGGACGGTCCGGATAGCAACCATTTTTTCCTGCAACTCTCACCAACGAGCACGTCGTCGCTGAAATTGCCATCGTCCTCATGTTGCTCTCTAGTTTTCTCTCTGTTTGATGAGCCTTTCTTCTTGGGTGCTTCCGCAGTAAGATTGTCGTAGAACTCCCTGGAAGCTGGTTTCTCCAAAAAGTCCTTCGGGAACTGCAAATCTTGTTGTTTGGCTGCCTTAATAGGTATGCTTGAAGTATAAAGACTCTTCTTGGGAACAATAACTTTTGAATTTCCCAAATCCAAGAATGAAAGACCAACTCGGGACAAATGTTTAGCAAAACGCGAAAAGTGAACAAAATGAAGGGGAAACGAAGAAGGCTGTGAAAGCGTGACTCGAAGGTCATTTGTGAAAGCGGCGAGCACATTTGGACAAGAACAGTTTTTCTCCGGACGCGCGGTTCCTTCTCCATTATGGATTACTAGCATGACCGCTCGCTTCGCTCGCTATCCAAGATTCGCTGTACGCAGTATCGTGGAACCAACAAACGACGGAAAAATCCCATAGCCTACCGGGTATTTGTGCCCAATTTTATCAAAATCCGTCAAGCCATTCAGGAGTTGACCATGGTCGACCATATTTCCGCTATGGTCAGGGAATTAAAAATGCGCCTACGTTCAACTTGGGAGGCTACCGGATATTGCTGCCAAATTTGGTCGATATCCGTTGAGCAATTCGGGATTCGACCATGGAGGGGCCCATGGATGCGCTATGGTCGACCGCGGGGGTAGTCCGAAGGGTCGATCGTAGATAGAATTTCACGTAGATTACGAATACGCGATAAAAAATAGGGGTTACCATTTCAATTAACGAAGTTGACCATGGTCGACCATAGTTCCGCTATGGTCAGGGAATTAAAAATGCGACGTTGCACAACTTGGGAGCCTACTGGATATTCGTGCCAAATTTGGTCGATATCCGTCAAGCCATTCAGGAGTTGACCATGGTCGACCATAGTTCCGCTATGGTCAGGGAATTAAAAATGCGACGTTGCACAACTTGGGAGCCTACTGGATATTCGTGCCAAATTTGGTCGATATCCGTTGAGCAATTCGGGATTCGACCATGGAGGGGCCCATGGATGCGCTATGGTCGACCGCGGGGGTAGTCCGAAGGGTCGATCGTAGATAGAATTTCACGTAGATTACGAATACGCGATAAAAAATAGGGGTTACCATTTCAATTAACGAAGTTGACCATGGTCGACCATAGTTCCGCTATGGTCAGGGAATTAAAAATGCGACGTTGCACAACTTGGGAGCCTACTGGATATTCGTGCCAAATTTGGTCGATATCCGTCGAGCCGTTTGGCCGTGCATAGAAGGACAGACAGACAGACAGACACACAGACAGAGATTCGTTTTTATAATATAGTAGGGATCTTCTTCTTGTAAAAACTCACGACTGCACCGTTTTCCCCCTTTAGGAGTGTCGTGGTATCCTCCCAGAACTACAACTTTGCTATGTAGAAATAAGATCTCGCCAAATAAACATAGAAGTGGTGACAGAAGTCGCAGGAGAGCCGAGGGCCAGCCTGGAGATCCCCACCATCCTCCACTAGCTGGAGGATGGAGGGAGACAGCTCCCAAGCCTATATATACTCGCCTCCTTCGCCTTTCCAACCATTCTACGCTCTCCTCTAGTCGCTGACTACTCTCTCTCCTCCTTACCTGGCACGGTGGTGCCACGATCTTGATCACGCCATGATCTTGGGCATGGTGGTGATTCGCTCATAACCAAACCAAGCAAGCTCCAAAAAGATCCTGGGCATGGGGTGGTCAGCCCATAACCAAACCAGGAAACGCTCCCGAAAAGATTCCGCGCATGGTGGTGGTACGCCCATAACCAAAACGGACACATCCTCCCTCACACCGCTCGTGGTGGATGTACGTCCTCACATTCATCACAAGGAGTATTACCATTCGTTAGTACTGAAAGAAAAGCAACAGATAGCGTTCTCATCTCAATATTCACAAACAATGGGCAAACACCATTCTTCCCCTGTGTTCTTCATTTGTGTGCCACGAAAGGAGTGGCGCCACGGCTCACAGTCAAAACCTACCTGCTCAAAAAACTGGTGTTGTAAACTTTCAAACCAATGTACTGGTTTATTATTATAAACCGTTGGAACCGAAAATTTAAAATAATTCGATAACATTTTAACCCCCTTTCAAAACGTGATAGTTTGCGTTTCAAGGCAAGTAGAATCGGAAAATGGTAGGTATATAAAAATATTCCCGTTCGTCAGCCATACTTCGCCTTTTCTAATTACCACGAACAGAAATTGATGAAATTTGGTTTGTAGGTCCCGTTTGGGGTCTGGTTGGACTGACCGGAATGTCAGTCATATCTAAGGGGTGAAAAATAGGGGATGCAATTTTCAGAACGCCGTAGCTCGAAAACTTTCAATAGAAGGGTAAGGGTACGGTTTTTTAACGTTTTGGTTTATTATTTTCAATAATGAACCATTGGAATCGAGCATGAAAAAAAAAATTCTTACCCCCCTCAAAATTTGATGGTTTACGTTTCAAGGTATGCAGAATCCAAAACTGCAATAAAAATATTTCTGTCTGTCCGCCGTACGCCGTACGGGCCACTTTTCTTAGTTACCATGAAAAAAAATTGATGAAATTCGGGTTATAGGTTCCGTTCGGCGTCTAGTTGGTCCTCGAAGCTCGACGTTACTGTGAGTCATCTCTAAGGGGTTCAAAATTAATAGGGGTTGAAATTTTCAAAACGCCTATACCATTTTTTTACGTAAATATTTTTACGGTTTTAAATAGTTCTTGAACTTGCGAGTTTTTTAAGACCATCCGGAGCATCGTACGTCCAGCCGTTCGTTCACAGTAAGGCCCCGAAGATTGCACCGACAGGCATTATCGACTCCAGTGTGAATGAAATTGTATACAATTCAAACCAAATCTCGTAACCAGAGACACGCCCATAATAGGAATTTGTGAATACGGCCAATCATTGGTAGGGATCACCTGATTATATTGGCGGGGTATGAAGTCGAGTTGGTTGTTCTGTGATATTATTTAATTTGAAAAATGATGGCTCTTTTGGAGTTTGTTGGTAGGTAGTGAAACTTGAACAAACGTTGAAGTATTATTGATGGGTAAATTATTACTACGGTAAATTATTACTCAACGGTAAATTATTACACAACGGTTCATTATACCATCTACGTAGAAGGGGCTGGAGTTTGTTGGTAGGTACTTTTGCAACTTTTTTCACTCCTCATCAACAATTTCTTTTCAGAACTTCATTATGTGTGTTTCTTTTTGTTAGGTACTGTTTGTCATCGGCAGAATTATTTTAGCAACATTTAACTCGTGATTTAGGTAGGTACCTAGTAACGAGTACGGGGTTAGGTACTAACCTACGGATGGTCTGCGATCTACATAATATGTATATAATAGAATAGTACATATCATATTATATAGACGGGTTATCTATACATAGAGCTGTGATCTGTAACAGAAGGGTATTCTATACAAAATAATAAACCGTTGTGCAGGGATTTGCAGCGTTTTTCAATTGATCTTGAACTAAAGAATTTTTTGAGACAGCCCGGAGCAATGTACGATCAGCCGTTCGTTTGCGCCGAAAAGCTTCCAACATGATCGTGAATGAAACGGTACGTATACATCCAGCCCAGATATCATTGCTAGAGAACACCTGAGTATAGTCACGGGTGGCTGTATGAAGACGAGGTGGTTGTCTGTGATACTATTTCATTTGGAAAATGATGGCACTTTTGGATTTTGTTAATAGGTACTTTTGCTACTTGAGCGAACGCTATGCTTCACGAATAACCACAAATAAATTACCTAATCATTGAATTACTGAGTCCCGCGCATTTTCATGAAATGTAATTCCCGGGCTGGCACCAGTTCTCGATTTAGGGCTTTCCTCGGGGGAGATGGAGGGTAGGTATTGACCATAGAAAACTTAACTACGCAGAAGGGGCATCTATAAATGTAAATTATTACACAACGGTTTATAATTTTACCTTATGCTTCATGAATAACAACAAATAATTAGTTATTGAATTACTGAACGCTGCGCATTTTTATGATGCTGTAATTTCCGGGGGCGGTTCCGGTACGCGAATTAGGGCTTTCCAAATATGATAGCATGAATTTGTCCAATATAATAAATTTCAAAATAAGATCGAGAACTGTTTTGTTTTAAAATTAAACAACGAGACCTGAAAATAACCTATTTTCAACTCTCATCAGCAAACATCGTCTGGAATTTCATTGATATTGTGTACAGAACAGAGAACTCTTGTGTTTAAGCTCATTTCTGTCCGGTCAAAACACTACATAAAAGTAGCTCCAAATTTTCATGGTATTTTGTGCTGAAACGGCTGGGAAATGAAGAAGTTCAATAAGGGTGAGGGGTATCTGCCGTTTGCCCAGGCCTTCCCTACAAGTAACAATGTTTCCGATGTTTAATAGCGCACTGGGAGCGTTAACCCCTAACCTATTCCCAAGGGTGAAATTTTATTCCGGGAGCGACATCCAGGAGGCTCAGGGGATACCGTGTAGCTTTTGCCAGGTGCTGTCTGAAAAAGGGAGGGACTGTCATCTGCAGTCAATGACGTGACAAATTACAAGAACAAACCTATACCCAACCTCCCGCTGGATGGGAGAGGAAAAAGGAAAAACTTACGGGGAAAGCCGAGAGGAGGAAAATGATATCGAAAGGTTTTCGAAGGGAAAGGGTCGTCTGCAGAAAGGAGGAAAGTGGAAAAGTCAAACCTCAACGGAAGTCTTCGGAACCATTTGAGACGATTCATGTTCCAAAGCGACCGTAGCGAACGCCTTCCAAGTCAAGGGAAGCAGAGGCAGATGACAGATCCGAAAATGCTAAAAAGTGTGTATAAAACTTTGAGATTTACAGTGAGTCACTCGGAAATGTATAACGATTCTGTGAGTCCAACGACTGGCCGAGATTGAACAACATTGGCACAGGCGTGGGGAGGCAATACCAGTATTCAGTTATTCATTAAATTTTAAAAAACGCTGCAAATGACTAACGGATTATTGTATTTTCCTGTATAGATGCCCCTTTCTGCGTATCTCCCCTCCAGACGAACCCAAAATCGAATAAATGCCGCCAGAGTCGAAGTATAAGCTCTCTGAAGTTCGGCAGTTACAGTTACATAAATAATATGCATTGTTCCACCGCCCCCATCTCCTGTAACGCACCATTTCGGCCTCACGAACCCCATCACCATTTTTTGAAACTCTGATGGTCGCTTTACCTAAGTAGGACCCTCGACATATTCCCACATTTTATCCTAATTTGGATGATTCGTTTGGCCGTGAACTAGAAACTTTTACCCATCAACAAATAAATAAATTTACCTATAAATAAAATCCAAAATAATCGATTTTCTTCAAATGACATAACTTTATCACAACGCCAAAACCGCTTTTAACTAGTTTAGAGAAAAACGCGTCCAAAGTTTTGATGCTACAGTATAAATCGAAAAATGGCTTTTTAGCGACGGCACGTTCATAAAATTATGACACTGTTATCACTTATAACATTCCACTATCAAAATGCCATTTAGAGAGGGCCAAATGCCACTTATAACAAAAAGAAACACACATAATGAAGTTCTGAAAAGAAATTGTTGATGAGGAGTGAAAAAAGTTGCAAAAGTACCTACCAAAAAACTCCAGCCCCTTCTACGTAGATGGTATAATGAACCGTTGTGTAATAATTTACCGTTGAGTAATGATTTACCGTAGTAATAATTTACCCATCAATAATACTTCAACGTTTGTTCAAGTTTCACTACCTACCAACAAACTCCAAAAGAGCCATCATTTTTCAAATGAAATAATATCACAGAACAACCAACTCGACTTCATAGTCCGCCGATATAATCAGGTGATCCCTAGCAATGATTTTATCTCCGCCAAATTTCCTATTGTGGGCGCGTCTCTGGTTACGAGATTTGGTTTGAATTGTATACAATTTCATTCACACTGGAGTCGAAAATGCCTGTCGGTGCAAACTTCGGGGCCTTACTGTGAACGAACGGCTGGACGTACGGTGTTCCGGATGGTCTTAAAAAACTCGCAAGTTCAAGAACTATTTAAAACCGTTAAAATATTCACGTAAAAAAATGGTATAGGCGTTTTGAAAATTTCAACCCCTATTTTGATCCACTTAGAGATGACTCACAGTAACGTCGAGCTTCGAGGACCAACTAGACGCCGAATGGAACCTATAACCCGAATTTCATCAATTTTTTTTCATGGTAACTAAGAAAAGTGGCCCGTACGGCGTACGGCGTACCCCGTACGGCGTACGGCGGACAGACAGAAATATTTTTATTGCAGTTTTGGATTCTACATACCTTGAAACGTAAACCATCAAATTTTGAGGGGGGGTAAGAATTTTTTTTTTCATGCTCGATTCCAATGGTTCATTATTGAAAATAATAAACCAAAATGGCTTTTTAGCGACGGCACGTTCATAAAATTATGACACTGTTATCACTTATAACATTCCACTATCAAAATGCCATTTAGAGAGGGTGGGGGTACATATGCGATTTTGGCCTTGTGCACTTTGAATCGCAATTCTGTGCTTAAGTTCTTTTCAAAAACGAACGAAGTTTAGATCTACTTTTGTATTGATTAACATTAAAACGTTTATGAGCAACACTGAAATAGTTTTAAGGACATCGGCTGACTATGGAAGGAAGGGTTCCTCTCGAGGCACTTACGCGATTTTGGCATGGTCAGATTGTCTATTTCTGGAGATGGGCGAAATTAATACCTACGTGCCACTTTGAGCTCTGTGTCACTTGGGCGATTTTGGCATGGTCGGATTGTTCATTTCTGGAGATAGCAGAAAGTATTTTGTTACTTTGTAACTAACATGTTTATAATACGGATTCGCGCTATTGGCACGTATAGAATACAATAGTGACTCCAAATATTCTGTTAGGTGAAAATGGCCAAAATGGCACTGAGGCGGTTTTTTGGCATTGTGGTAACGATGGCATAAGAACAAAAACTCTGTTTCATAAAGCCATCCGTGATTATAATCACCAATACTGCAAATAATAACCGAAATCTGTCTGCCGAAGTATAAAACAACACATACTTTCTCGTAACCCATATAATTGTTTTTGATCGCAATTACCATCATAATATAAACAAACCACATGGCTACTACTCCACCTATGAACCCAAGGATACTAGACTAAGACTCTTAGTCTAGTATCCTTGATGATACCCAATCGAAGTTATTTATTATAGAGTTTCTACGACGGGACATGCGCAAACTGTAACAGACGGGCTTGTAGAATACACAGTGATGTGATTTCCGCCCATCACAAATTGAATTAATGCACCACCCGGACGCACCATCGAAGGACCACTAGTACTGGCCCGGAGTAGGTATAGTGTTGAGGGAGTGCAATAAGATGTGTAACAATGATATACTTAGAATGAATTCAATGAGTGCATTAATGAAAACCACAAGATCACGTAGCCACTGTACCTCATTTTAGTTAGCTGTATAAAGATAATAATGAGACGATGATCAAATTATCGAAATTAACGAATAACTCGCAGACACCAGTCCAAAAGGTAAGTAGATGGGTGATGAAGAAGGGGGGTAACCCTATCCACCACTTGGATGAAGAAAAGACTGACTCAAGGTGCTACGGTAGTACCTTTGTTATTTGGTACTCAAGTACCCAAGTATCAGTACAAATGTATCAGTACAAGTACTCAATAGTCAATTAGCTCAAGTACAAGTACAAGTACAAGTCAATAGTCAAGCAGAACAAGTACTCAATAGTCAATCAGTACAAGTCAAGTACAAGTACAAATCAAGTACAACTACAAGTACAGGTACAAGTCAATAGTCAATCAAATCAGTACAAGTACTCAATAGTCAATCAGTACAAGTACAAGTCAATAGTCAAGTACAAGTACAGGTGCAAGTCAATCAGTAAAAGTACTCAATAGTCAATCAGTACAAGTACAAACACTCAATTGTCAATCAGTACAAGTAATCAATAGTGAATCAGTACAAGCACTCAATAGTCAATCAGTACAAGTCAAGTACAAGTACAAATCAAGTACAACTACAAGTACAGGTACAAGTCAATAGTCAATCAAATCAGTACAAGTACTCAATAGTCAATCAGTACAAGTACAAGTCAATAGTCAAGTACAAGTACAGGTGCAACTCAATCAGGACAAGTACTCAATAGTCAATCAGTACAAGTACAAACACTCAATTGTCAATCAGTACAAGTAATCAATAGTGAATCAGTACAATCACTCAATAGTCAATCAGTACAAGCACTCAATAGTCAATCAGTACAAGTACTCAATAGTCAATCAGTACAAATAGGTACTTGAGTACAGATGTACTCAAGTATCAGTACAAACAAGTACAAAAACCCTGTTCTGACGAAATTCGATGATCGAAATGATCAACGGACTTTATATTGAAATTTCAATCGAGTAAAACTGAAAAGGACGCACAACTTGAGGAAAAGCCTTCGGTACTAAATATTTCTCGAAAATAATCGAGTTACAAAAGATGGAGACTTGCGAGGTAACGATCATTCTCATGGAGTTACCCACTCCAACACGTGGTGATTCCATTTTTGTTGATGGAGGCGATAATAAATAAAGAAATGCACTAATTTTCGAGCAATAATAAGGCACGTACGAAAAAGCCATAGAGGACTGAAAATTGGGATGAATGCAACGGAGTTCCAACATTGACGCAGCTTTTGTTGGCAAATGGGATTACAGTCACATTGGTACCGGCAACCTTTGATGAGAAGTGGGAGGAAATTAAAAAAATAATAATAAATAGTTCATTTACACATGATGCATGATACAGACAGATTCACAGGTAAAATAATTGTGAATGCAATGTTCCTCTGTTTATTGCTTGAGCCTAAGGTCAGTGACCTGTCCAGGCTCGTCTCTCTCCCAGCTCAGCTTGTGTATGCGTTCATTCGGTAATACACTTATAGTTTATAATTCTTATACATTATACATTATACTTACATTATACTCTTGAATCTCCTAATTTTAATAAACTTAAAATCTAGTATACTTAAACCTAAATCTAGTATACTTAATGTCTAATGAAGGACATTATGATAGTACATTTCTGTTATTCAGAATTTAAATCTGGGGATGATGGATTTTTTGGAGGGTCATTATGAAAGTACATTTCTATCATTCAAAATTTAAATTTAAGGATGATGGATTTTGCATTTGTTTGATTCGTCAAGTGTTGAAATGTTAATTTTTGGAATACGGCTACAGAACTAGTTGTTTTAACTGCTGATGGTATATTTTCGAAAACCGAGGGTGCTTGCCAAGGCAAATAACTGACTAGTGCAGAAGTCATTTCTTGAGCGTGCTATTAATAAAATACTTTGTTTTCAACCTCAATGTTCATCAGTTTTTTCAGAATTCACAAGGCTTCAGGGAAAATATGGGAAAACTATGGGAGAGTGGTTTGGACGTATGACGGATAGTGGTGAGGTTCGGTTGTGGAGGTTGCGGTTAGGTCAGTGCAGTGTTTGCTGAAGGAGATTCTGGCTAGTTGAGTTGCGAAACCAGGAATGCTAAATTCAGCACAATGTCGGAAAACCTAGGGCCCATCACCGGATTCCACTCATTACGAACTTTCTTTCGGGTACGTAATCATGAGGGTTACAAGGATTCCACACTTGCGCATGCTCCGACGAACACTACTCTCCGATTTCTATAAAATTCATATGGGCTCATCAAGGGACCAATCTACTCCCATATATGCAGCCAGAGAATTAATTGCTTCACTGTTTATATCGCGTGTTTTTCAATCTCCGTCCAAATTTCTCGCAGAAACAGAATTATTGGCGTGAATAAAACAGCGGGAGTTCGGAGTAACGCCATGAATGAATAAGCCGATAAGGTGTACCTTTAATGCCTCCGACTCCGTGCCGATTCCGTTGGGAATTTTCTATTCCTGTCCAAGCTAATGCATTCAGGTTCCATAACCGCGGGTGACCTAAATTTTGAATATTCCCGTCACAATAAGACAAACTGCTGAAGGTAAAACAGGGAGGGGACTCCCTGCAGAATGAATGAATGGAAGAGATGTTAATTTTGTGACGGTAAATATGAGAATCCCGTCCATAATGGACTAGGGCTCTTCTCGTCTTGTTGCGCAAGCGCCTGAAGGGGTATCGGCGTTTCGCGGAAACGAAATAATCAAACCAACGTCTTACCAAGGGGACGTAACACTCCTCAACCTGCCTCTATCGAGCTCTGGGGGAACGGGAAACTCTGCTTTATGGGCGGGGTTTTTTTCCCGCTTTCACTTGTGAAAATTTGGCGAGCAGAGCCAACGAGCCATTGCCATTTGAAAGAAGGAATACGAAGTAAATCGTGGAAACCCATTTCAAATAAAAACGGAGTTATTGAAAAGCTGTCTATGTCCACTAACCCTATACAATTGATAACCTGGTGATCAACTTTAAATTTCCTAAAACGCCTTGAATTTGGTACGGATGATTAGAGACTGCCCAAAGAAAATAGATAAACACTCCTAACTACTCCCAAGGCGGAACTTGGAAGCGCAGTTTTCGAACAAAAGGGTTTTCAATTATCCCTGATGGTTCTAAAAATTGTGGAAAATGTGAATGACACATGTCAAAGTGGCTTTTTAAAGAACTTTTTGTTGTATGGTTTATTTAATTTGATATCCCTCAAAAGAGAACTGAGAACTGAGGACGAGTGTACTGCTGTCGGACATTTTCCCCATTCGAGTAACCATTTATTCCTTTTAACCTCATCCTACAACCCAGCAACACACAATAAAACATTTTTTTGCATTTTTCTTCAAATTACATTATCTCGACAGGAGAGCCTATTTTTTCACCGTTATACCACGCTACACTGGGGGGGAAAAGCTCGACGTTTTAGAGCCATTTAAGGATAATAACTGCTGGATGAAAAACCTAAGTAGAATGAAGAGGGGAACGTAAAAAAAAAATGCATTTCAGTGCAAAACGCTAACCGGTTCCTCTCCTGACCCGCATAGAGTTGGAGGCTTTCATATCAGCCACTTTATTATGCGAGTGCCTGAAAACGTTGCTGCGAGTCTGTCTCTCCAAATCTCCAACTGTGGAACTACGTTCAAACGCCCTTTCAATTACAGCGCTTTTCATTTGCTTTGTCCGAATAAATCCTAATAACTCGTTCTTCAACACCTGTATTAAGCTTCCTGGTAATTAGCCTGGTTTTTTTGACTCGCTTCGGTCTGTTTTAGGCGTTTTACGTGGTAAACACAGCGAAACATGTTTATTTTCCCACTCGTAAATCACAGGATTTCTCTGTGAATATTTTGCTGAAAGCATAAACAGTATAAACTAAACTATCAGTTGGGACCGCTTCATTATATACCGCTCATATTTATTATGTTAATCGCCCCTCCACCAGCACTGTGACAAGTGCTAGTCAGCTTGTTCAACTACTTACTTGGCTGATGAAGATCACGTTGCTGACAGAAACGTGTAAGTCTACTGTCATGAGCCACAAATAAGAACAGCTCTGAACTGAAGTTTCTGACAGCAGACAGCCTCCACTCGCCCAAAAAATAATGATTGAAATTCGTTGTTTTAATTGACAAAGCCGATTTATTATTGCCTCTCGCTGCCACATTTTTCTAGTTATTTTCAGGTGAAGTTTAATCTCTTGTTTAGTCTCTCCACCAAGTTACTTCCTTGTTCCCTTGCCTTTCAAATGAATAGGTATAACAGCTGTAATAGGTATAATATTATTTGTATCATAATATATGCACACTATGTGCGACCAATCTCTATAAGCGACTTCTACTGTATAATATACTAGGTGGTGATTTTAGCAATTTTTACCGATATTGACAAATTGTAACCCCCAGGATTGACCTAATTTTGATTAATTACATTTTTTTTCAGGAAATCTTCATTGAAACCGATAAGTAGTTACGCTTCTGTTTCGGATCATCGTTCAGTAGGTACCACTTTTGGTGAAGATATACCATTTTTGGGAGATTTCAGCCATTTCTACCTATTTTGCCGACTTGCTACACCCAAAAACTCAAAAACTGATCACTAAAACCGACCTTTTGATCACTATGACAGGCCAATTCACTGTGTGTTTACATACAGCCGATCGGGACCTGACTGTTTCTATCCTTATATCCGTCTTATTCCTTTAACCGCCTTTCTGCTAAGCGACTTCTACTGAATTAATATTCAAATAGGGGGATATACCCCTTTTCCCATCCTCATCAATTATGGTCTTTGATCAGAGTTATCAACCACCTGTTTTCAATAGTAAATTTTCTGATCATTGTTCAAAATTTTGATCAACGAATTCACGAGCTCTAGTAATT
Organism: Leptopterna dolabrata; assembly: GCA_954871275.1. Lineage (NCBI taxonomy): Eukaryota > Metazoa > Arthropoda > Insecta > Hemiptera > Miridae > Leptopterna > Leptopterna dolabrata. The sequence goes on from OX940979.1 coordinate 12,904,557, forward strand.
TCTACGTTAGGTTTAAATAAATGAACCAGTTAACCTATTTATGACACAAGTCATTCCCCAGCATAATCGTTCGTTCCTCACGTGAGACGTTCACATTCTCACCCCTCAACGTAAATTGAGAGTAATAATGTAGAAGAGGGTGTCTTCCGTGTATTAGTGAGATAACATCTGTCCCCCGTATCGCCTTTCCTTAATACTTGGGTACAGTAACATATGGTTTGAACGGCTCACAGTTGCACACAGATGTGAACACCCTCCGACGCTGGGTAATTGTTAACAACCTTGATTAGACGCACCCTTTCTCCGGTATCTAACGGGTCGTAGTCTTTCAATTTCGTCACTCAATCAACTGAGTATGTAAACGCGTTGCATTTATCATCCTCCGCAGAGGAACACATTTCGGATGGATTAAGTTCTTATTGCTGTCATTGGGTGCCTACCTAATATTGTTGTGTCCAAGGAAAAACGCTGAAAATCCCTGCACAACGGTTTATTATTTTGTATAGAATACCCATCTGTTACAGATCACAGCTCTCTGTATAGATAACCCGTCTATATAATACAATATGTACGACTCTATACATATTTATGTAGATCGCAGATCCTCCATAGGTTAGTACCTAACCCCTCACTCTTTACCAGGTACCTACCTAAATCACGAGTTAAATGTTGCTAAAATAATTCTGTCGATGACAAACAGTACGTAAAACGGCAAAAAGAAACGCAAATAATGAAGTTCTGAAGGAAAATTGTAGATGGGGAGTGAAATAGATGCCCCTTCTGCGTAGATCACTGATTTCTGTGGTCAATACCTACCCTCGTGGTCAAGTATAATGAACCGTTGTGTAATAACTTGACCATCAATAATACTTCAACGGTTGTTCAAGTTGCAAAAGTACCGATCAACAAAATCCAGCCCCTTCCTGGTAGATGAACTATTGTGTAATAATTTGCCGTTGTGTAATAATTTACCGTTGTGTAATAATTTGCCGTTGTGTAATAATTTGCCGTTGTGTAATAATTTGCCGTTGTGTGATAATTAACCCATTGTGTAATAATTTACCCATCAATAATACTTCAACGTTTGTTCAAGTTTCACAAGTACCTACCAACAAAATCCAATAGTCCATCACTTATCAAGTGAAATAATATCGCAGAAACACCAACTCGACTTCATACAGCCATCCTTGATTATAATAAGGCGCTCCCTAGTGATGATATCCCGGCCGGATAAATACCGTTTGATTCACGATCGTGTTGACGATGCTTTTTGGTGCACACGAACGGCTGGACGTACAATGCTCCGGGTGGGGTCAAAAAATTGTTTAGCTCAAGACAAATTTAATAACGTAAAAAAAACCATACCCTTCTATCGAAAGTTTTCGAGCTACGGCGTTCTGAAAATTTCAACTCCTATTTTGAACCCCTTAGAGATGACTGAAAATAACGCCGAGCTTCGAGGACCAACTAGACCACAAACGGAACATATAACCCAAATTTCATCAATTTTGTTTCATGGTAACTAAGAAAAGTCGCCAGTACGGCGTACGGTGGACAGACAGAAATTTGATTATTGCATTTTCGGATTCTACATACCTTGAAACGTAAACCATGATCAAATTTTGAGGGGGGGGGGGGGGTTAGAATTTATTTTTTTTCATACTCGATTCCAGTGGTTCATTATTGAAAATAATAAATCAGAAGGTGAATTCGAATATTATTTTGTACTCTACACCGAGCACAATTGGTCGGGTTGACGACTTACGACCTAATCTGTATGTACCAGACGCCAGAAATCTGTATGTATGCCACGCGACCTTGTGATTACGTCCAAACCGACGTTGCCGACCTAAGCTACGTTATTCATAAGTCGTTACAATGCCGCAATTACACACCACAAATCAAGTGGTGAACTGCGAAGTTGGAACGACGTCGTTACGACCCCAAAAAGACGGACTATAAATTACGTGATTGATCGTTCCAACTTCATAATTGTATTGTTCGAGTTACAAGGTGACATACGACGGCGCTCTAACGTCGAATTAATTTGAAACACTCATAGTACAGCTGCTGACTTTGTGCCGACTTCGAACATTTTTATAAAACATCTATACGACGCCGCAGCGACGTCTCTTTTTCGTATTACATAAATAAATAGGTATACATCGTTCCGACGTCGTTATTTTATTTTACGAACATCGCCAACCTCATATTAAACCTCAAAACCTTATATTGAAAATTATTGTGCAATCTTCATGAAACGTACTTATTTGCATGCCTGTGGTAACCACGCACCCTGAGGCTCCACTTCGTTGAGGCCGATGGAAAACGACATGTTATGCAAAATATGTTACGCCAAGTAACGAATAGATAAGAAACGAAGGAACAGGTGAAACAGGGTGAGGGGCACAAAAGAAAGTTGTCAAAAATTTGTACTTCAATGACGACCGGGGAGCAGGCTATGATACTGGGCCCGCTTTCCCTGCGCTCTGTTGGCAAAGACATTCCTGTGATGGTCTCACAGATTTCTGTAGAACCTTATGCTTTTCCGACGTTCGGCCGGTAACTATAAGGTTGCAATACAGATTTGTGTAGTACAGGTATGAATTTCCACTTACGGTCAGAGCTTACGGAGTTATAACACAACCTTGTTCACGCCATCTTATTTTAAATTTAATCCACATCAGTTTTTTGTGAAGCGGGATCGTGTGATAGCATAAGATACACAGTCATATTTTATGATTTTATGAACATTTTCAGACTTTAGGTACAAGAGGTTGGTGATAGATAATGAAGAATTATACACTTTCAGTATAACAAAAATCATCAAATAAGTCACCCAATCATCAATTTATCCGGACAATTCAACGTAAAACAAATCCTCTACACTTTTGAAGGGAACTTGTTATTAAGAATTAGAACCAATGATTTCAAGTTAAATGTTTCCCCACATATGATTTTCTGCCTTCAGGAACTTCACAAATGCATGTGTTCACATGCAGTAATTTCTGTTTGGTTATCTGCAAAGCCTGTGCAGCTTTACAGTTGGAGAGTAGTTTTCCTAATAACAGCTTATATATATTAATTGCTATGCAATTTTAACGCCGGGGGTCATGTGAAAAAAATGTCCTGTCACAATATCCTGTCACAAAAACGCGTCACGCAAAGAGGAATGTGATGAAGATGAGCACAAAGAGGAATGTGATAAAGATGAGCACAAAGAGGAATGTGATAAAGATGAGCACAAAGAGGAACGTGATAAAGATGAGCACAAAGAGGAATGTGATAAAGATGAGCACAAAGAGGAATGTGATAAAGAATTACCAACGTTATTTTTGTGTGTTGGTCGTGGGGGGGGGGGGGGGGGGGTAAATTGCATAGCAAATTCTCCTTTGTTATACGGAGTATAAGAACACATCCTTCGGGGGTGAGGAACGGCAAAGCCGTTCCGAGGGGGCGGAGCCCCCTTTGGGGGTCCAGGGGGCCTTGCCCCCTGGCGAGGCCCGAAGGGCCGAGTTATATATATATATATATATATATATATATATATATATATATATATATATATATATATATATATATATATATATATATATATATAACACCATCTCTCGATTCGCAAATGTGGAATATTTTGATCCATTTTGAACTTCCTAGAGTTTTGAATACCTAAATGGTTATTTTACAGAAATATATACAGTTTCGGATCCTGGTTACAGATGTTATATGCGGACGGTTTAACCGCAGAATGTTGTACCACAGATTTCTTTATTAAAATTGTAGTACGAAATTCTGCTGTCCCAGAGTAGTCGTTTTAGGATGTAATTCGTGACCAAATCTCGTAGGTATTCATGTAGTAAAATTTTCAATCCCGTTCCATTTTCAATATTAGCATTTATTAATAATTATTTCAACATTTTCCCATGGTGCCTTCATTGAGAGTCATCATTTCTAGTCATTCCAAAAAGTCATCCTTAAACACGTTTATGTTGGTATTTAATTTGGTTGTTCTTGGGCAGTTGACTATAAATAATCGTCTAGGATTCCTGAATCAGAAACCAATAGGTTGATGGGAGATGCTGATGAATTTCGTTGATTTTTCAAAGATATTGGCGAAGCTGACAAATGATTTGCCAATGAACGTTATACATATTCACAAATCGCATTGAACATACATCGACACATTTGAATAAATTCATAAGAATCCGTCTCGGTCTTGGTCAATATGACAACTATAGGAAGGATTATAGCTGTGAAATTACTTGAAATAATTCTCCACTCAAAGGAGACCGTTGATACTGTAAAAGATATAGGTACCACACGTTTCAGGGGAAAAGTAGAATAGTCTCGTAGAAGACGCAATTTACCAGGCGTAGGATATAAATGATCACTCGAATGCACGCAAATTGCGTTTGACAGCTCGAGAAAACGACGTAGCTCCGAACGAGTTACAAGCGCGTAAACTAATGCTACAGAACTTGTAACTGGGCGGTTGGTGATGCCCTGGGGCATCCCGCATTAATCGTGCCACCGTTTGCCATCGTAATACATGCTAATATGCTTTCTAATGGAAATTAGCGAAGTACTTATACTTAGCTTACAAGGCTTTAGTCATGAATACAAATGGAATCGTACGAAGCGTTATTCGGTCGAAGTGCGGTTATTCTTGTCAAATTGACGTATTTAGCTCGGAATTAATTATTGTGTGAGGTCGTTTGAGCACAGTGCAACTATAAAGAACAAGCTATTCAGAAAGGAGTTGTGCATTATGCACCCGATGTACTCAACGGCTGTGTTGTGCACCTTACAAAGAATTAACCAGTACACATTCAAGAAAAAACAAAAGATCACTCTCGAGTACCATCAATTCATATTATGTTGTATCGGGGGGGGGGGGGGGGGGGTCGGTGGGTGTGAGGGGGGGGGGGGGGGTCAGCCAATACCTCCACAATGGGTCATTATTGCATTATAAACAATACCTCTCCCGCCTATATCCCTGTTCTGAACACCCATCACGAATGAGGTGTTGTTGAGGGGTTGGATTACTCACTCTTAGTTCTGCCGAACATTAAAAGCCAGCTGTATGAATAGTCCGCCAAAATGAGTCATTTAGTGAATTGGTGTAGCGATAATTCACTACGGGCGGTATGAGGTTGTGCCCAGCCTGGTTCCAACACTAAACGCTGTCACCAATTCGACGGGATCTTTTTGGATGAGTGTGCCCGGCTGGTTCCAACACTAAACGCTGTCACCAATTCGACGGGATCTTTTTGGATGAGTGTGCCCGGCTGGTTCCAACACTAAACGCTGTCACCAATTCGACGGGATCTTTTCGGGAGCATTTGCCTGGCAGGTTCCAACACTCAAGGCTGTCACCTATTCCAGGATCTTTTAGGTTGAGGAGAGAGAGAGGAGGAGGGAGGTGAGAGAGTAGTCAGCGACTAGAGGAGAGCATAGAATGACTAGAAAGGCCAAGGAGGCGAGTTTTTATAGCCCTTGAGGGCTGTCTCCCTCCATCCTCCAGCTAGTGGAGGATGGTGGGGATCCCCACTGGGTTCCTCGGTGCTCCTGCGTCTTTCGTCCCCACTTCTGCGAGTTTATTTGCGACATCTAATATATGCAGGTTTACAAGGAGTGGTTCTGGGGGGATACCAGGACAAGTCAGTTTCCCTGAATTGTACTTTCTGACCAAATTTATAGTTGAAAAGTTGTTCGTTGATGAGATCATAAAGTTTCGAACTACGTTCCGGGTCATTTATGTACCTACATACCTACTACGATAGAAGTTTGATCTTCACAAGACCAATCGTACTACACCGTCGATCTGTATCTAGTAGTATCTACCTACCAAGATAAATACATAACTAATTAATTATTTGTCTCTTGGAAGATACGTGCCTTCTTTTCTTGAACTTATAAAAATTAAGTACCTATCTCAGAACAAGTTCACTTTTTCAAAACCATGCATGATCAAACCAGATATTTTTCCCAGTATGAATGTGAAAATTTTACCGTTTATATACATTAATGTTGAAAATATTATGCTACGATAGTTAGGTTCCAACTTCAAGCCATTTATTTTTAATGAATGACTGGTTTTAACATGCCTACTATAATCGCCCTGTTATGCCGAATCTCCAAATGGGGTTTTCTCTCTACTGGGCACTTTCAAATAGGTATTAAGCATTGAAAGTAATGAACAGAACGGCTGAATAACATCGGTTTGATGTAGCGTTGTGGATCCAAAGAATGCAGCACTCACAAGGATAAATAATATAACAATTAACTCCACAAACAAGCTTAATTATTACCTATGATTTTCTGGACAGCTGGATGTGAATTGAACGGATCTGAATGCTTCGAAGAACAGGTGATATATGTTGATGACCTGTTTATGCACAGCCGAATGATTTAACTACACAGTGCTATGATGTGTTCATAATGCAACGCTTAAAACAGAATGAAATATTAACAGGCACTGCAGCAAGTATTTCAAGTTCTTCTGACAGGCACATAGTTTGAAAAAGAGACAATGCTGTCTCCAATATTTTGAGAACTGAAAAACGCTGCAGATTTTTACACAACGATTTGTAATTTTCCTTGTGCGCAGATTATTGAATTCCTGTCAGCGAAAGACTCTGAATTAGTAGGGTCATTTTTGTATGGTGAATACACCTACCTACCCATACACGCACGCATACACAGGCGACAAAAATGCCACCAGATTCGAATTACAAGCTCTCTAACGTTTCGTAATAAATTACAGTTACGTAAATGTGCATTACGCGACCGCCTCCATCTCCTGTAACGCGCCATTGCGGTCCCTCAAACCCACCACCCGGTCATTTCTGCTGAACCTAAGTAGGACCCTCGGCATATTCACAAATATTCAACTAATTTGAAGGATTCCTTTGGCCGTGAACAATAAACCTGTACCTATCAACAAATATTTAAAACAGTACTTACCTAACAACCAAAATCCAAAGTAGACATATCTTTCGTAAAATGAAATAATATCACGGAACAACAAACTCGACCCGTGTGGAGTTAGGCCAGTCTCCCATCGGGCGCCTCCCCAGGTGGCGGATCGGGGAATGCTCACCAGATATGGTGGGTACCGGGGAAATAAAATACCCGGGGCGGACCAAAACTGGCCGGGGAAGAGAGGTCTCTTGAGCCGTGGAAGGCAACCCCTCTAGGGCAGGAGCAGCCCGAAGTAAAACTCCTGGTCCTCCAGGTTGGGGGTTGGGCGTGGGGCTAACACCCCCACCCCGTAAAAAAACCCAACGTTCAGAAACCCAAAAACAAGAAAAAGCCGGACGGATCAAACGGTAAACGAACACGGAATATGGATTTGACTATTGCGACATGGAACGTTAGAACGATGCTACAGGCCGGAAAGATGACTGAAATAGCTGAAGAGTTATTAAAATATAATATTGACGTGGTGGCTCTGCAGGAAACAAGGTGGAGTGGCCAGGGAAGAATAGACAGGAAAGATTTCACTGTGCTACATAGTGGGCCGGAAACAAGAACGGGTAGGAATGGCACCGGATTCATCCTCTCGAAGGAAGTACGAAAAAGCTTGATGCTATTTGAGCCTCTCGGAGATAGGCTGGCAAAAATCAGACTGAAGGGGAAGTTTCGGAATGTGACGATGATATCTGCATATGCCCCAACCGAGGACAGCAGTGAAGAGCAAAAACAGGAGTTCTACGAACGGCTGGAGAGGGCTTACCAGACAATTCATGGATATGACGTTAAAATCGTACTGGGCGACTTCAACGCGCAGATTGGCAAAGAGGATTTTACCCGACAAGTGGCTGGAAAGTTCTCTTACCACAATGAGACCAACGAAAATGGAATGTACCTATGCCAATTCGCGGCGTCTAGTGACCTTTCAATAAAAAGTACATGCTTCCAGCATAAGAATATTCATAAAGCAACCTGGAAGTCCCCAAACGGTACCCTCACTCAGATTGACCACGTTCTCCTCTCCAAAAGACACAGTTCATCAATAATTGACGTTAGATCTGCCAGAGGACCAAACTGTGATTCCGATCACTTTTTAGTGAAGGCAATTTTCCGAGAGCGACTGGCTGTCATCCCGAAAGGGAACACATCCAAAAGGACTCGATGGAACTTGGCCAAACTCAAGGACCCAGCCCAGTTGGACAAATTTGGTGCAGAAATTGTGTCCAAAATGAGCCAGAGCAATCGACAGGATGAGGAGGGTGCTGCCGAGATCGAGGTCAGGTGGGCCAAGCTCAAGGTGGCTCTTCAGGAGGCAGCTAAAGAGGTGGTGGGGGAGGCAGAACGGGGAAGAAACGTGGGATGGTTTGACGATGAATGTAGGGAGGCCCTCAGAGTGAGAAATGAAAATAGGCTGGCTATGATGCAATGTAGAACTAGACAAAGTACATTGAACTATGACAGAAGCCGTCTACGAGCCAAGCACATCATTAAAAGAAAAAAGAAGGCGTACCTTCGGCGGGAGGTGCAACGAATCGAGGAGCTCCGAGGGGAGAATGAAGTGAGGAAATTCTATGGAGCGGTCAAGAGGATGAATGGCGAATTCAAGACAAGATCCACAAACTGCAAGGATAAGAGCGGGAAAATCATTGAGGACAAGACGCGGATGTTGGATAGATGGGCCGAGCACTTCAGTGAGTTGCTCGCTGGCGAGCTGGAGCCTGATGCTGATCTGGTGGTGGAGCACGTCGAAGAGCATGATGTGGAGTTGGTTGCACCACCCACCCTTGTGGAAGTTAAAGACTCCATACATCGGTTAAAGAACAACAAAGCCTCTGGAGACGACTCCCTTGTCGCTGAGTTTTTCAAGCATGGGGGAGATCACCTGCATGGCGAGCTCCATTCCCTCATCATGATGATTTGGGAGGCTGAGAGGATGCCGAGGGAGTGGTCCACGAGTGTCATCTGTCCAATCTTCAAAAAGGGAGACAAACTTCGATGTGAGAACTACCGGGGTATATCACTTTTGGCTGTCGCGTACAAGATATTTTCCAACATTGTGGTCACTAGACTTAATGTTTACGCGGAAAACCTGCTGGGTGAGTACCAGTGTGGATTCAGGCGGGGACGTGGGACTGCTGATCAGATCTTTAATATGAGGCTTACCATGGAGAGGTGCTGGGAGTATAATATCGGTCTGCATATGCTCTTCATCGATTTCCGCCAGGCTTTTGACCGGGTCAGCCGAAGTGGGCTCATGAGAGCATTAACCGAATTCCGAATACCGGGAAAAATCAGGAGACTGATCCTCATGACCCTGAAGGACAGTAATGCAAAGGTTCTATTCAATGGGGAAATGACCAAGCACTTCTCAGTGGACTCCGGAGTACGACAAGGCGATGCACTGTCTGCAACGCTCTTCAACCTTGCTCTGCACTACGTCATCAAGAAGCTAAATGTTACAGGTAACATCACAAGCAAATGTAAGCAACTATGTGCCTATGCAGACGACATCGGGCTGGTGGCAAGAAGCGTGCAGGATCTCGAGGAAATGTTTGTTGCGATCAAGAATGAGGGACAAAAAATGGGTCTGGTGATCAATGTCGACAAGACAAAATACATGTGCATGCCTCGTTATGGAGAGCGAGAGTCCTCGCAAAATGTTACGCTGGGAGGGTGCACATTTGAGAGGGTTCGGTCATTCACGTATCTGGGCGTAGAGCTCAATGACGAGAATAAAGGGATAAGCGAAATAAAGAAGCGAATATTGAATGGAAATCGTGCGTATTTTGCGAACCTCAAGCTGTTCCGTTCAACACTACTCTCCAGGACCACTAAGACCAGACTCTATCGCACCCTGATTCGCCCCATCGTCACCTATGGTGCTGAATCATGGACGCTAACTGCTGCCGCTGCCAATATGCTTCGTATCTTCGAGCGAAAAATTCTCCGGAAAATTTTTGGTCCCGTGCGCGTGGACGGAGGTTGGAGAATACGGACCAACCGCGAGCTGATGGAGTTGTACCAACAGGAGGACATAGTACAGTTTGTCAAAGTCCGTCGGATAGAGTGGCTGGGGCATGTTCAGCGCATGCCGCAGGACAGAATGCCTCACGCGCTGCTACACGCTAGTGTCATGGGAAAAAGAAGAGCAGGACGGCCGAGAGTTCGCTGGATCCAGGATGTGGAGGCGGATCTGAGACGTCTGGGAGCCAGGAACTGGAAACAGAAGGCCGCAGACCGAGCTGGATGGCGGAAGATTGTGAGGGAAGCCAAGGCCCACCCAGGGCTGTAGAGCTACGTAAAGAAAGAAAGAAGAACAACAAACTCGACTTCATGCGTGATTATAAACAGCTGTTTCTTCTTTTTTTTTTCGTAGGAAGGTGAGGAAATCTCTACGATTCTCTACTTCATCTAGGTGGAATTTGTATCTGGTAAGTACCTGGAGGGGACCGCAACACCAGGTTTTATGGCTCAAGCCGCACTAAAACCTCACCTACCTTCTCCCACGTTGGAACTCGGCCTGGAACTGTTACACAACATTACTTCGGGCTTCCGAGATTCACACTCATTTTTAACGATTCTTTTCGGTTCAAAATTCAGGGCCTTACTATGAACGGCTGGACGTACTCTGGGTGGCTTAATAAAATCCCAAAGATCGGAATCAATTGAGAAACGTAATAAAAACCATATCCTTCTTCTGAACGCTTTCTAGTTACGGCACTTTGAACATGTCAACCCCTATTTTTCACTGCTAGATGGCAGTAACGCCGAGCGTTGCGGAAGAGCTAGCTTCAAATGGGACCTGCAAACCAAATTTCATTAATTTTGGTTCATGGTTACTAAGAAAAGTGCGAAATACCTACGGCGTACGGACAGTCCTACATTTTTGTATCTCATTTTCGGATTCTACGTATCACGAAACGCAAACCTTCGAATTTTGAAGGGTAGGGGGTGGGGCGTTGAAACATTTTCTTTCATGCTCGATTCCAATGGTATGTAACGGTGTAAAGGCATGTAAACGTTTAAAAACCTGAAGTATCTGTTGATGGTGGTTTTGTAGCGGAAGTGGGATCAAGCTTTCCTCTAATATAAGTTTCCCTATTCTTCTGCGCTGTAGGAGAGGAAAACCATGTCTTTTTTAAAATTTTATTGAAGTTCTTCTTTTTCATTTCTAAAAGAAGATGCAAAAAGACCTCTCCAACGCCAACTTTAGAAGTCTCCACAAATTTTAATGAACAGTCTCAAGTCCTCTAAAAAAAAGAAAGAAAAAAGGAATACGAGATAAAAAAAACCGTATTGCGTTCGCAGACGTTGTTAGAACGAAAAACTCCACTCTGGCTGAATAGTTTCATGGTCTACGGAAAAGCTAGAAATTAACTTGTTGCACTTGTTGTGCTGTATAATACCACAGTTAGTTTAAATAAAATGATAGCCCGACAATGTGAGCTATTGAACGAATTTTCAAACAATAACCACTCTAAATACTTATTCGCTTTTTCTGAGTGATCTGAGCGAAAAACGCTGCAAATTATTGCACAACGGTTTATTATTTACCACGCCACCAGGGAAGCCCTAAATCGAGGACTGGAGCCAGCTCGGGAAATGCTCGGGATTCATAATTCGATCATTAATTTTATTTGTTTATTCATGAAACACACCGTTTATTCACGTTACAAAAGTACCTATCAACAAAATTCAAAAGAGATATCATATATATATTATCATTGTTAGATAATAACGCGTTGATTAATAGATAAGAGTGATAAGAGATATTATATTATTATTATAATTATCATTGTCATTATTACTTTTTTTTCATTCTTCAAATGAAATAATATCACGGGGCGACCAACTCGATTACATACTGCCATCCGCGATAATATTATCAGGTGTTCCCCAGCAATGATAATCTGGGCCGTATTTAAACCGTTCCACTCACGATCATGTTGACGAAGGTTTTTGGTGGAAACGAACGGCTGGAAAGTCAATGCTCCGGGTGGTCTCAAAAAATGCTTTGGTTCAAGAAAAAGTTTTAAAAAAGTATTAAAAAAACAAAACAAAAAACACGTACAACCTTGAAACGGAAACCATCACTTTTTTTCCACGCTCGATTCCAAAGGTTTCATTATTGAAATAATAAACGAAAATTAGACTGTGGGTAAATTTAATGAGCATTTTTATGTCCATCTGATCATTAGAATTTATTCTTTTTCGCTATTTACATTAATGAAAAACAATGAAATTAGCAGAAATTTTACTTAAATTGCCTTCGTTCTAAGGAATTACGATACTTATTAATATGCAACACACGAAAGGTAATCTCTACGCCATTAGAAAGATTTTCTCCTGATCTCATAATGAATTATTGAAAACCTTCTCTGATATCAAATTCCAGGCGGATAATACCTCTTCTGTCCGTCGTAACTCTTAATTCCGACTTCTACCCCCCCAAAGAAGAGAGAAAAAAAAAGTTCTTTTACGAATGCATAATAAATGACATAATAACCAACTAACATTGATAATTCACAACCACCTCTTTCCATTTCGATTCGCATCCCCCGAAATCTCACGAATCTTGCGTTCCTTAGCTATTTCAAGGTCTTATCATCAATGTTTAATACAGTTAGACAATTTTCTCACGGATTCTGTAAGATGAATCCGAATTAGAAGCAATGGCGAATTGAAAATTAATGTCCCAAGCTTTTCACTTTTCAAGTTTACAATTTCGTTATTACAAATTCCGGCTTTTCAGGCCGTGTATCGACTGGTTCTTAGATGGCTGCGGACGAGTAGGTAAGAATATAAATGAATTTTAAAAAATATGCTAAATAGTTATTCTGTGGTTGGTTGCTAGGGAATTGTGTCGAACAGGATTCGGAAAACGGCAAGTAAATTCGCCTATGCGATGAACTTTGACAATGAAATAGGTTCACCTGTAATCTCATGATTGATATGGTGCGGTATGAGTGCAAATGTGAACAATAATAGTGTGTAAGGCGTGCTTCGCTCGTAATAGTCCAAATAGTGTCGCCTTGTTTCCGTAGTGGCGTTTTAAACACTACGAAAGCTGCATCAGGTCGTGGTGTCATTTTCTGTTTTGATTCATGCACGATTAGACGACGATCGACGTTGATTTCGAAAGAGTTGTTGAGGAACGTGGTCATGGGTTCCGAATGACTTATGATTCACAAACCTCAATAAGTTCTTTCAGAAGGTTTCTTTCTTATCAAGGACGAACGCGAGAGCGCAGAAGCGCCAGCTTCCAGATCTTATTCTGTTACTAACAACAAACAACAGCGCCTAGGTGGGAAGTCTCCAAAGATCAACTACATCGCTTCGAAAACTATTACTTCAAAGATCTGTGTATCAACATGATTCATCATCATATTATACACAACTGCAAGGGGTTCGGCACCAACAGATCCTAACGATGTGGCTTACCTACCTACAGTGAAGTAAATTTATGACTTGTGGGTCCGCCGACCAGTAACCTCACCATCTCCTGTAAATACAACGTATAAAACGAATACAACGGCCCCACATCCTACCCCAAATCAGATGTTACTGATTTTGCGGTGCCGTTGCAGGTACCGACTGGCGCCGCCATAGTGCCAAAACATGTTCACCAATTTCTGACAGTCTTATGAGTTTATCCTGCGCCGAAACATAGTACAACTACACGTTATAGCAACTGCGCCGGAGGTAGAGACTATAGCAACTGCGCCGGAGGTAGAGACTATAGCAACTGCGCCGGAGGTAGAGACTATAGCAACTGCGCCGGAGGTAGAGACTATAGCAAATGCGCCGGAGGTAGAGACTATAGCAACTGCGCCGGAGGTAGAGACTATAGCAACTGCGCCGGAGGTAGAGACTATAGCAACTGCGCTGGAGGTAGAGACTATAGCAACTGCGCCGGAGGTAGAGACTATAGCAACTGTGCCGGAGGTAGAGACTATAGCAACTGCGCCGGAGGTAGTGACTATAGCAACTGCGCCGGAGGTAGAGACTATAGCAACTGCGCCGGAGGTAGAGACTATAGCAACTGCGCCGGAGGTAGAGACTATAGCAACTGCGCCCGAGGTAGAGACTATAGCAACTGCGCCGGAGGTAGAGACTATAGCAACTGCGCCGGAGGTAGAGACTATAGCAAATGCGCCCGAGGTAGAGACTATAGCAACTGCGCCGGAGGTAGAGACTATAGCAACTGCGCCCGAGGTAGAGACTATAGCAACTGCGCCGGAGGTAGAGACTATAGCAACTGCGCCGGAGGTAGAGACTATAGCAACTGCGCCGGAGGTAGAGACTATAGCAACTGCGCCGGAGGTAGAGACTATAGCAACTGCGCCGGAGGTAGAGACTATAGCAACTGCGCCGGAGGTAGAGACTATAGCAACTGCGCCGGAGGTAGAGACTATAGCAACTGCGCCGGAGGTAGAGACTATAGCAACTGCGCCGGAGGTAGAGACTATAGCAACTGCGCCGGAGGTAGAGACTATAGCAACTGCGCCGGAGGTAGAGACTATAGCAACTGCGCCGGAGGTAGAGACTATAGCAAATGCGCCGGAGGTAGAGACTATAGCAACTGCGCCGGAGGTAGAGACTATAGCAACTGCGCCCGAGGTAGAGACTACAGCAACTGCGCCGGAGGTAGAGACTATAGCAACTGCGCCGGAGGTAGAGACTATAGCAACTGTGCCAGAGGTAGAGACTACAGCAACTGCGCCGTCATACTTCACTGCCTTCTTTTTTGGAATTTCATCTGACTTTTACATATATAGGTAATCTGCAACGTGAAGGTTGACTAAGTAAGCAATTTAAATGCAAAATCCGAAGAAAAAAAATAAGTGCGAAAAAATTATATTATGTAGAAACAGAACATCAGGTACGAACCATCAGCGGGGAGATCCCGTCCTCGTCGTGTACCTACAACACTTTCTTCACATTACTTTTTCCTAACTTGTCACTTTTTTCGTAATGTCCGGTCACTGTTTGGAGGAATGCTTTCTTGTGTCCGGCTTAGGAATATCTGAGCCATTAATTACAGGCGCGGATCCAAGGGGGGGGGGGGGGGTCACAGGGGTCATGACCCCCCCCCCCCCCCCCCCCCCCAGAATCAGCCTGCATTTCAAAAAGCAGAGCTGAACGAATTGTTCACAAACCCGAAAACAAAAAAAACCAAACGAAGACGAACCCAGTTTTTGTGAAATCAAAAAAGAACTATAACAAATCTAAAAAGATTCGATCAAAAATGTCAAAATTAGTCGAATACAATCGTACACTTGGTCCTACCAATGTTACTTTATATACAATTAGGTATGTCAATAAACTTACCTTGGTGTATCCGTCAAATTACACCTTGTTTATTTCTTCTTATTTTTATTAATTATTATCTTGTTTTTGTTTCGTTCTCGTTTTCTTTCCTGCCAAATTCAGTAAAAACGATACTGAACTCACTGAGATCAACAATAGATTGTTGTGGTTTCAATGTTTTGATTTGCAAACTCTGAAGTTAGCTACGCTGCCATAAAATGCGCCAATTTGTTTGAAAACACATTAGGACACTTTTTTAGAAGAAAATTGAAAATAAATACATTTATCAGTTAAATAATTAATAGATATTGAAAAGTATTTTTTACATAATATAATTATAAACAATGAATTTTATAAATAAATACAATTAATTTTGTTAGTAGACAAATTGGACGAGTTTAGGCATAAGGTTGAAAATTCGGTTTGTATTGTTCGTTTGGTTATTTTTTATTTTTTGTTATTTTTTATATTGTTCTACCCTGTGACCCCCTCCGGAAAAAAATTCTGGATCCGCCCCTGATTAATTATGAGGTAGGTGTCCGTTTGCATTTGTTTCAAAGCACTGAGAAACAAGAAAATGATAGGATGCGGATGGCAAAACTGGCTCCCGATAGGAAAAGATCTGCGCAAATGCTAGAGTCCGTTTGGAGCGAGGAAAAGTAAACAAGAGTGCAGTTGCTATACGACACCTCATCCTGCCACCGCCGCTCGGCGCAGCTGCTATACGCCCAAAATGTCAAATCAAAATACCCAAAAGTTGCGGCTAGTTCCGCGCTACATACATACGTACATACACTTGTATTCCCAGCCGCAAATGTTGCTCGAGTCCATATAAGAAGCCTCATTGACATTCGGCAATAAAGAAACCAACTTTAAGAAGCCCCGGGCGGCTCACGGTACTCAGCCACCTTCATGAAATCAGTCCAACCTCTCTTGTTGTGGCGGGTCACACACACGCACCACTTTGTGTACTACTGAGGTACATCAGAGTTGTTAACAGGTACAGGTTGCTCTTTGTTGTGGCTCGGTGCTGTTTGCTACTGACTCCCATTTTCAAAATTTAGTTAGTTACTACGCGGAAACTTAACGAAAAAATAAGTTTCAGGAGCGTTTTGGAATCTAAAACACGTACTTTCAACTCATTTTAGCCCTGAGAATGCAGCAATTACTTGAATAACGATAAACGCGAGTTGAAAAAACTGGGGCCAGTAAAAAAGAATTTCCCCAGTCAAATTCTTTATACTGGCCACCAACTCTCCTCCATATAAAAGGTATTTCATAGTTCATTTTCCAACGAATCTCTATCTTTTGATGTGATCTCGGATGGTTTACCTGATGTTACCCCTTTTTGATTACATTTCAACTACGTGATCGAAGCAACGTGATTTTGCTATGGATAGGTGATGCAAGGTACCTAGTTAAGTAGGCAGGTTTGAGATTCGAGCGAAGAGAACATATCCAGACTATCCTATATAGGGCCAATCTACCCACATATATACCAAATCTACAACAATTTTGGACTGCTCAGACTTTTTGCTTTATTATGTTCAATACTGAACGTTTGGAATCGAGCATGAAAAACAATTTTCAAACCCCCCCCGTCATAATGGTTTCCGTTTCAAGGTACAATTTCTGTCCGTACACCATCCCCCGTACTTCGCACTTTCCTTAGTTACGATGAACCGAAATGAATGAAATGAAATGTGGTTATTATCTCTAAGGGGTGAAAAATAGGGGTTGAAATTTTCAGAACGTCGTAGCTCGAAACTTTCAATAGAAGAGTACGGTTATGGTTACGTTTTTAAATTGATCTCCAAGCAAAGAATTTTTTTTAGACGACCCGGAGCATTGTAGTCCATCCGTTCGTTTCCACTGAAAACCTTCGTCAACATGATCGTGAATGCAACAGTATAAATCCGGCCCAGATATCATTGCTAGGGAGCACCTGATTGTGATCACGCATGGCTGTATGAAATCGAGTTGGTTGTTCCGTGATATCATTTTTCCGTGTTATAATTTCGTTTGATTTTGTTGACAGGTACTTTTGTAACTTGATCAAACGTCATGCTTCATTAGTCATAACAAATAATAATTAATTATTGAATTATTGAATCCCGTGCATTTTAATGAAACTATGATTGCCTCCAATACTCGATTTAGGGTTTTCCTGGGGGAAGCGGGTGGGTAGGTATTGACCACAGAAAATAGCGATCTACGCAGAAGGGGCATCTGTACAGGTGGGGCGTAGACAAGCAACTCCACCGGATTAAGACCCAACCGTCTAATCCGACCTTGCAGCTTCGCTTGTTTACATTTCGTGTTTACCTGAACTTGTTGTCAACTCAGCCAGTCGTAATTTTATCAACTCCTGTCAGATCAGTCTTCAGTAGTCGGTTCGATTTCATCAAGACATGTCGGACCATTTTGAAGGGATACCTTCCCAACGAGGTAATCCAAGCGTTGGACGATACAGGTGATAGGCCATCGACGATAGTTCGTTCGGATGTTGTTGAGTGTCGAATACGGCTATGCAGACTATTTTGTGGATAATTACATCGAAGAGTAAATATTACTCTTCGTAAATATAGTAAGAGTACTAGATTTACTCAATACCTACGGGCGTGTGGATACAAACAGTAATATTACTCTTCGTAAATTTAGTAGAGTATGTACTACATTTACTCCTCACATATGGGCAGCTCCAGACATAACTTCCAAGAGAACAACAAACAGTTGGGAAGCATTCCACAGTAATTTCATCGTTCATTTCGTTAGCGCCCACCCTTGCATATATTAATATATAGGTATTTAGTCCTTAAAAAAATGCAAGTACCTACCTAGATGCGGTCTTACAGATGAATGGTTTAGAGGAGCCCATACAGTAGTGCAATTATATTTTGTATAGTATTTCATTATACATTGTCTATTCGTACATGCGTGATATTTATGAATCCTACGAACATCAAACCCTCAGTGGAGGTGCATTGCATTTTCTCAGGTAGTAAAACACTTTGAGCTGCAGTAACACTTTGACGGGTACAGGGAGCTGAAATAGGTTTCAGCAGAGTTGCAAAAACCCCATGCCGGTAGACAATAAACCGCTGCGCGATCATTTGCAGCGTTTGCTACTGGCCCCCCACTCGTTTTCTGGGTAGAAACATGACAAACCACCTGTCGGAAGTCGGAAATAACGAAATGTTTATTTAACGCCAAAAGGTAGGTAAGGAATACCTAATTCATTCAGCAGGCTCATTGGGAATGTAGCAATCCGGTACACATTTCAAGAACTCGCTGAACGGATCAGTCCTCAACTTTTCACTAATGTTTGCCCTGAGAATGCAGCAGTGACTTGAACAACTATAAACTTGGGGGGGGGGGGGGGGTATCAGCGACAAAGAATTACACCAGCCACATTCCTTGCTACAGGCCCCCAACTTTTTCAACACAAATTTTCACCTACTTGAGTGTAACATCGTTGTCGCTAAAATTAGTGGGAAGTAGGTGTTTTCTAGGTACAAATCGTTCCTGAAAAATTTTTTTTTTTTTTTAAATAGAATTTTTACCTGGCAATTAAATTTCAAAAATGCTGCAAATCCCTGCACAACGGTTTATTATTTTGTACAGAATACCCTTCTGTTACAGATCACAGCTCTCTGTATAGATAACCCGTCTATATAATATGATATGTACTATTCTATACATATTATGCAGATCGCAGACCCTCCATAGGTTAGTACCTAAACCCGTACTCGTTACTAGGTACCTACCTAAATCACGAGTTAAATGTTGCTAAATAATTTTGTCGATGACAAACAGTAGGTAACTAAAATGGCAAAAAGAAACGCAAATAATGAAGTTCTGAAGGAAAATTGTAGATGTGGAGTGAAATAGATGCCCCTTCTGCGTAGATCACTGTTTTCTGTGGTCAATAGCAACCATCATGGTCAGGTACACCGATGAGTAATAACTTGCCCATCAATAATACTTCAACGGTTGTTCAAGTTGCAAAAGTACCGATCAACAAAATCCAGCCCCTTCTTGGTAGATGAACCGTTGTGTAATAATTTACCGTTGTGTAATAATTTGCCATTGTGTAATAATTTACCCTTCAACAATACTTCAACGGTTGTTCAAGTTGCAAAAGTACCTATCAACAAAATCCAGCCCCTTCTGGGTAGATGAGCCGTTGTGTAATAATTTACCGTTGTGTAATAATTAACCCATCAATAATACTTCAACGTTTGCTCAAGTTTCAGAAGTACATACCAACAAAATCCAGTAGTCCACCACTTAACAAATGAAATAATATCGCAGAACAACCAACTCGACTTCATGCAGCCATCCTTGATTATAATCAGATGCTCCGTAGTTATGATATCCGGGCCGGATTTATACCGTTTGATTCACGATCGCGTTGACGAAGCTTTTTGGTGCACACGAACGGCTGGACGTCAATGTTCCGGGTGGCCTCAAAAAAATAGTTTAGCTCAAGACAAATTTAATAACGTTAAAAAAACCCTTCTATCGAAAGTTTTCGAGAAACGGCGTTCTGAAAATTTCAACCCCTATTTTGAACCCCTTAGAGATGACTGACAGTAACGTCGAGCTTCGAGGACCAACTAGACCCCAAACGGAACCTATAACCCGAATTTCATCAATTTTTTTTCATGGTAACTATGAAAAGTGCTCAGTACAGCGTACGACGTTCGGCGGACAGACAAAAACTTTTTTTATTGCATTTTCGGATTCTACGTATCTTGAATCTAAACCTTAAATTTTTGAGGGGGTTAGAATTTTCTTTTTTTTCATGCTCGATTCGAAAGGTTCATTATTGAAAATAACAAACCAAAATGGGGGTCCCGTAACAAAGAACATAATCGGCGTTCGTATTTCCCGTTATGAAAAAGAAACCGTAACATATTTCAAAACGCCATATGATTTGTATTCCGTTTTTATATTTGGGCCACCGTCTGAATAAAGCACGGTGTATGCATAAGAACGATAGATCTTCCGCGGTGGCTAAGGTGGCGGTTTGGTGGTTGGTGGGCTAAGGGGTTGCGCGTGAAGGCCATCTATACCTTCACATAAGGCAGTGATGTATCGCCTCACGGGTTCTTCCCTCGTGATTTATTTGAAGTCCCGCCTCACTTGATGTCTGTTTTGAAGTATCCGCGCGTTCCACGGAAGTTGCGGTTAGAGTTGAAAATACCTACTCTTACTTGAAAATTTAATTCAATTTTGTAACAGTGTGGGCTGTTCTCGATACAGTTTTTCTTCCGGTGGAGACGGGATCGGTGAGCGGAAGCCCAATCGATATCCCTTCTTAAACGGTGATAATCTCGCTGATCTAGGAGGGGGACTCTCGAGGGTCCACCCCCACTGTTACACTCTGTCACATGGTAGCAGAGCGTGGTTCGGTAGTATGCGCTGAGCACTTCACCATACTCCATCCACTTTTTGTGGGCTTACCAGAAGGATAAGCCCAAAGGTTTCCCAGGAGGATTCCTTTACGAACAACCTGTCCCTTTGATAATAACATACATAACATACATCTATTGGCTTCCCTACCCCCTTTCCTTCCTTTAGAGTGTCAGTATAATTAAAATATACTGAGCTCATTAGAAGGCGATTGATGCCATGTCCCAATTGACAAGTCCCAATAGTTGTTCCATCCCAACAATGGAGGTTGCCCAAATGAGCACATTTCACTGGACAACAACCTCTGACAACATTATCCGCCAATACCCATATGTAGGAGCTTTGTTCTCCACCAGTAAACATTACTGAGGTAGTACCATTACGATGGAGGTTAGTCACCTTGAAGTTGTTCAGATGTCTTTTCCTGAACCAGAACTTCATACTACTTTTCATTCCCCGTTTTCCCTCTCATACTTCTGCTACCCAGAAGTATGTCACGGGGAGGAGTGTAACAGTGTGGGGTGTTATCGATACATTTTTTCTTCCGGTGAAGACGGGATCGGTTTGTGGAAGCCTAATCGATATCCCTTCTTAACCGGTGATATTCCCGCTCGAGGGTCCACCCCCCACTGTTACACTCTGCCACAATTTCAATTCATTTATTTATTCAGCAAATTTTTTTACAACACTGTATGAGATCCTAGATCGTAAGACAATACATTCATAAATTGTATGCTTATATGACAGGTCATATAGGACAGGTCATAAATAATAATAATATATGTTCTGTCCAAGCTCGTCACTTCGTTTGGTGGAAGCCTAATCGATATCCCTTCTTAACTGGTGATAATCTCGCTTGTCTAGGAGGGGGAATCTCGAGGGTCCACTGTCACACTCTGTCACAGTAGGTAGTAAATAAGTCTAATATATACATAATAGGTACCTACTTATCATTATCTTAGTTTGAATTCGTTGGCTATATTGTTTTCATTTCTTGCAAGTTTTAGGAATTGAAGAGTATGCTTCTTGAATTTTCTTATGTGTGCGGTCTTGAATGAGATAGGAAGTTGCTCAAACAATGGTGGGGCAAGCCATGGAAGCTGTCTTGCGAAGAAGTCATTACCTGGACGTGAAGTAGATTGTTAGCATTTTTGCCCGTGTTGTTCTAACATTAGCGTTCCTAGCGAAGTTCAAAGATCTGTGTACACAAATGAGCACCCGATTCACATGTTATGTCATCCCAGGAGATAGTACATCGAAATCCTTGTACGAATCAGAATCACTTACTGAGACTCGTCTATGAGAGTGGGAGGCTAATCGTAGCACTGCAGTCATCACTACGCTAGAACTATTGAAATTCTGTGTACAGGCACAGCTCCATTCCCACGTATTCTTCTTAGATTTTCTCGAGTAAGCCAGACCCGAAGAATAAAAAAGTAGTGAAAAGCTTTCCTAATTCTGTCAGCTAATTAGAACTGTACACCTATTTTTTCTTTAAATTCTGATCAAATTGCAATCCAGGTCTCCAGGCTTTCTAACTTGTTGCAGTTGCAAGTAGTTAGCACCGTATAACTTAATTCGGCAGTCACTTCACTAGCTGAAAATAGTTTAAATATTTTCTTCTAATATACGCCGACGTTAATTCAGAAATGAAGTATAATAATAATTGTTTGTCGAGCGCTAGGTAAAGCCCTTCTCGAAACACGGAAAACTATCCCTCAGAATCCCAAGTTCACTAAAACCTCAAAAATACTGATTTTCCACCCATTTTTCCTCCTGGGTGCTCTCCAATCGGGCTGTCGAGGGAGGGGGCACAACTAAGTACCCAAGTGGAGCCTGTGTGCGAAAGAACGATTTTTTTAGACAGAAAATTAAGGTAGATATCGATGACACGGTGATTGCATTTTTGAATCTGCACACCTTGAAACGTGAAAGACAAAATTTTGAGGGGGTGCTCAAAAACAATTTTCCGAACCGAATACATAGGTTTATAGTATTCAGAGAATAATAAACCAAAATATGCATTCAGAGATTCATCACACATGCACTGGTTTGATGACCTGACCTGTGGTGGTGGTGGGTGAGGTTTTGTGATTGGGTTTGATTGGTTTTCAATTTTTTGATTTGATGGTGGTTTTCAAGGGTATCGTGTGTAACCAGTGATAAGTACGATGTTGGGAATTTAATGAAATGCATATTGGTACAGCTACCACAACCCGCAATGGGGCCAATGCGCAACGGGCCAATCCGCACATGCTCCCAACATGTCAGCTCGTTGTATTGTTCATTCGATGAGATGTCGTGGGTACAAGGACCTGCGTACAGACCGACAGACAGAATGACATTTCGGTTGTGAGAAAGCTCCAGGGGGCTGCTGTAGATGTGAATTTAACCCAACTGAGAGTCCGCCTTGTTTTCAGATGGAAAAGGGGCCTATCGGTCTCAACTTATCATCACCATCAGACCACGAATAAACCTCTCATCGGTGGTCGGGGTTGGAAAAAAAAAGGGGAATTGAGACCGACCGCCCCACCATCCGTGGCCATCGATGTACCGAAACCCTCCGGAGATCCTCGGAAAATCCTGGTGGGGGTCGAAAGAGTTGAAAAATAAAGTAGCTCCGCTCATAAATCCCTCGATAAAAGTGTCCTAGGTCCGTTAATGGCGGGTCGTTTGTTAGGATTTGTATTCAATCGCTGTGGTTATCTTTGGTCGACCCTTCCCACCCTTTCTTCAGCCCCCAGCATATCCAACTCGGACCCGACCCCATTTCCCTGTTTTCCGCATCCCCACGACCGAAACCCTATCGGGATAAATGGCGGCGCCATACGGAGGGACTTATGGAAGGTTAGCGTTTTGTTTCAAAGAAACCTAAAAAAAAGCCGAATCAATATTTTACTTCCCGTTTATTTAGTCTTCAAGAGCCCTCTTGTTCTCCCAAGTGGAATGGACCATGAATTCATGATAGATTTTCACTCAAACTTGACTCGATTTACGTGTCGACGTAAAGACTATACGTATTATTTGTGCCTTTGCAGATGAGTTATAACTGAATGAAAAAATAAAAAATAATAATAATAGTAATAATTAATTAATAATTACATATTAGATATCCATTTTGGCAGAAAAATAGTTATCCTGATCATTGCTGTGACAATCACACCCCTCGTTTTGTCTGTTCAATTGCCTGAAATAGTTCGACGCATTTCCCTTGTACTGTCCATAACTACTCGACAGATTGGTCTTGAAGAGTGCAATTGTTGAGGGCAGGTGAGGTAGTCACCAAACGGTCGAAATTTCTTCTCTGATTTGTTCTCAAAAGTTGGCGGTAGTTGAAACCTCGTCTATTCATGGATTCACGAATTTCCCAAGGATGTTCCAGGTCGTTTGGGAACTGAGCCCTTTGCATTTTTCTAAATTTTTTGTTTGAATTCCCCCCACCCCCTACCCAACATTCCTTCTTTCAAGGCCGCAGTCTATTTCCTATTTAAAAAAAAACTAAAAATAATCTCAGATCTTCATTAAGTTCATTTAAAGATAAAATTAATGTTCAAGATAAAAGTGGTGTTTATAAATTAAAGTGTTCTTGTGGACTTGACTATTGTGGTCAAACTGGTAGGAAGTTTAGAGAAAGAATAAAGGAAAATGAAAGAGATTTAAGGGATAATAAGGGTGATTCGGCCTTTTCACGTCACTTGAATGAATCCCAGTCATAGCTTCAATTTTGATCTTACAGAGAGTTAGTTGAATATCTTCATTTCTGCCCAAAAGGGAGCATGTTGTATGTAGGTACTTGAAAAATTCAAAATTATTAAGAGTGAAAGGTCGGGTAGATCTCTGAATGATGCAATTCCTTTAAGTTGTCCTCCAATATTGCGTTCATTTCTGTAACAATTGGTTCCTCCCCTCCGCCCCTTTCCACCCTATCTTCCTTTCACTTATTGGCATTCACCTCCAGGGCCAATGAGAATCGGCCTCCCCCCTTCCTTTGTTTCCTTTACCATTCATCTTCACAACCAATCCCAATCGACAACATTTCACTTTTGGGACTATTTATAAGGTCATCTCTCCAATGTGCCTTAAGTTATTGTTTGTTACTGACGATGGTTTGATCACCGAAACGGGTATAACAGTGTATTTTCGCGTTTTTTCGTGTTAAAGAACCATTGTATTTGTTATTGGGCAAAAACACTATAACCTCAAATTGAAAAGAATAAATGAAAGAACAGGGAAAAATAAACTTTGAAGTTAGCGTTTTCAAATTGAAACCAAAAACGATGTTTTATGCATCAATATTGTTGATACATTTTCAACCTGCATGAAATATTTAAAATATTGGAATTCCTCATTTTAAAGGGAAAAAGTTAATACAACTTTATGGTTTCAGCGAAATCAACGAACAATCAGCGATGGTTGATATTCTACCTGCCATCAGAAAACCTTCAATTATGGTAATTTTTCCTCGAAAAATGCCACATTTTCCATACTTGAATAGTACAGCTAGGGACGCGGCCCGCTCGCCAAGAAAACCGCTGAAATTTTGGACATCAGTACAAAAAGATGTGATATCCCCCCCCCCCCCCCCCAAACCACCCGACCATTGTTTTAAAAATTAAACATCTCCTCAACCGCAAAAAGAATTGATATCTATTTTCCCCGCCAAAATCATGCTCCGCGCTTTGCACCTCGCTCTTTGATGTGCACACAGAAACCCGTTCCTTCCCACTCCGTTGGATATGTGCATCGATATTAGATCGATATTAAGATATCCACACTTCCATCGAGTTTCAATTAATTCGATGGATATGTGTATAGAAACATGTTCCTTACCCCATACCCCCAAACCTTGAAATTTATTTCAACGCTGTTTGGCGAGAAGCTTTATGACCCCAAGGTAATATTTAACTGCAACATACCCAAGGGCTCAATTTGTTCTCATTCAACGAAGAATTTGATTTCCTACAACGCTACACTGACGAGCGATTCTTTCGGTGATTTTTTCTTTTTGTAAAAATACATAAACTGTGAATACCTAGATACATATTTTTAAAATGTGTTTGGCTTGACTTTAATAACTGATAAAATCAACGTGCCCAAGCGTGAAATTTCATGTGAGATCGAGAAATTTGTACTAACGATTCTGGACCACTTAGTGTGCATTTGGCAATGTTTTTCAATCTTGAAGTGAGGGTGTCGCCACGTATTTGGTGCATTGCACGCATCTGGTTTCATGTTCATCTCTCCACAGTACCTAATAGGAAGATTTCAACAGCACAATATTACACTGTGTGCTACCCCCTTGGCGGTTTTAGACGTAATTTATGTATAGTGGAGTTTCTCACATACGCTAGTTCACTCGCCGAAGAGCCGCTCTAAAGTTAAACGTGAGGTTCACAACGACTGGGCTTCACCTCTGTCAAAGAGCGAAATGTAGACTTGTAAAGCGAAGGAAAGCTGCCGCCTGGGAAGACGCGAATATTTACGAAGACGGCGGGATAACGCAATTCTTATATAGCAAGAAAAAAAAACTGCTAAGGGGTATTCATACTTGTTGAGATTGAAATGTAAAGGCCTCCTTCCCTCTTTTTACGTGAAAGCAAAAGCGAAAATATCCCACCTTCCTCCCTTGTGGGGAAAGGCTTCATGTTTATAGACCTTGGGGGTTATGTAAGCTAATATGGGGAACGAGCTCCGTCAGAAAACGAAATTATATCACTCATATCCTTGTACAAACAGCTTCTCTTTCTGAACCTCATACGCACTTTTCTGTGAAGGTTGAGAGGTGGAGGGGGGTTTCCGGAAAATACGGAGGTTTCACGTAGGAAAAAAAAATAAGGAAAAAGTTTTTTCTCCTTTTTCATCCACCTCCGCGTTCATGCTCTTCCCGAGGGCGTTTTTTGGTGGGTTCCGCACGGTCTAACGGGGTCGAGTTAAGTAATGTCTCAGGGAGGCGGTGAGTGTAGATGTAACTAAGTTTCGCCTTCAGCATCAGACGAGTTTGGCGCGCGGTACAAAGGAAATGGACTTGGTCTCGTCTTATGTCGACATCAAGGGGACCGCGGCTGTGATCGCTTCGCGAGGAACGTTTTTGGTTTCCATTTAGAAAAAAAAGGAGAGAGAGGAGAAATTGTTTTTGAGCGAGTTCCGCTCAGAAAGGTGAACTCTGAAGCTCAGAAATGTTAACTCGTACTGTTGGCCCTGCCTAATAACGGATTCGAGTTGAGTGATGCCTGAGGAAGAAGCAACACGTGGCCGTAACTCAGTTTCGCCTTCAGCGTCAGACCAGTTTGGGGTGAGGTACATTGGAGATGACTTTTGAGCAACTAAGTTGAATGATGGGAGCCCAGTGATGAACCAAGTGTTTGTACTGCGGGCACGACCTAACGGGGTCTGAGAATGGCGGGAAGACGTGTGGCAAAAACTCAGTTTCACATTCAGCAGACGATTGTGGCATGCGGTACAATAGGAAATCGACTTGTTTCCGTACAACTTCAATATTGTTGGTTGTTGGATTACGAGCCCTGAGGTAAGTCAGAACGCCTCCCACCCCGGTGCGCAGGGACAAAGCGGCAGCTACAGAGCAACATTCTCTGCTGGCGGTCCTGCGACCGGTCTAGACTCTGGGGATAGGGCAAAGCCAGGCAACTGGGATCTTGGCCCATTCCAAAACCGGTACCACGGGCGGGGGGGAGCCCCAGGCAACCGGCACGTCGCTTTGGCAAAGTGCCACCTGTCTGCCCTCCAGTTGAAATTGGATTCGTGGTAGTCGTGGTTGTTACCCAGGCGCTGGAATTGAACCAGTTGGTG
The DNA here is from genome assembly GCA_954871275.1 of Leptopterna dolabrata. Classification (NCBI taxonomy): domain Eukaryota; kingdom Metazoa; phylum Arthropoda; class Insecta; order Hemiptera; family Miridae; genus Leptopterna; species Leptopterna dolabrata. The sequence goes on from OX940979.1 coordinate 12,932,067, forward strand.
CGGGGAGGTGCCCTTCCAGACGGTTCGGGGACAATCTGGATAGGTACCGGCATGTGAGTTTTATGGGAAACCAAAAAATCGGGAACCAACCTGCTAAGTTGGTAGAGTGAGCTAGAGCACTCGCTTCCACCTGCAGGTGCAACAGGAACTTGGGCATATCCAAGGACTCTGACTGATTGTACAGTCACCTCTCAGGGGTTTTTCTCTGTCTGCTTGCATCAGGGGGGAGATCGTAAGCCTTGGGCTTGGTTCTCCTTTAACCATTGGGCAATGTACGTCAATATCAGGCATCGTGGTGGTAGTGGTTGATTACCCAAGCGCTGGAACTGAACTAGTTGGTGCGAGGAGGTGCCCTTCCAGATGGTTTGGGGACCATCTGGATAGGCACCGGCATGTGAGTTTTGTGGGAAACCAAAAAATCGGGAACCAACCTGCTAAGTCGGTAGAGTGACCTAGAACACTCGCCTCCACCTTAAGGTGCAACAGGAACTTGGGCATATCCAAGGGCTCTGACTGATTAGGTTTGTTCCATCCGCGTCAGTGCGAGTTCATCAGTGCGACACCCGCCAGTACGGAACCGAATGGGGTGGGGGTAGGTGCAGATACGAGTGCGAGTGAGTGCGAGTTCGAAAATATGACGGTAGGAACGCAAATTTGGTTCTCAGTCTTCTTTGGCTCTCAGAATTGAATTGGAGCACAAGTCACGGTAACGGCGGTCACGACACGGCACCAACAGAACAAATGAATTTTGGGGAGGTTACAGACTGTTACCTCTTGGGTTCACTTCAAAAACTCGATCGCCGTGAGTGCGGAAAAGTGCCGCACTCGGTACGGGACTGTTCTGCACTTGACGCGGAAGGAACACGGTTCGGTACAGTCGATGTAGAAAGTAGAAGTTTGGGTTCATGGAACCGACACGGTAGGAACACAGTTTTATGCGCGGATCGATCTGCGCATAATACGTTCTACTGAACTCGCTCGGATGGAACAAACCTATTGTATAGTCACCTCTCAGGGGGTTTTCTCTGTCTGCTTGCAGCAGGGGGGAGATCGTAAGCCTTGGGCTGGGTTCGCCCTTAAACTATTGGACATTGCACGTCAATATCAACGGGACCGCAACTATGATTGCTTTGGCAAGTACATTTTCCGGGAGATTATCAGAGATCATATTGGCTTTAAACAGAAGTCAACGTTACTTGAATCTACGGACCAAATCCATCTCACGGGCACGGGTCCTCAAAGAGTGCAGTTCTTTTTAACCGACTTCAGACAAAAGAAGGAGGTCCTCAAATCGACCTGTTTTATTTTTTTTATATACATATTTTTTAAATTATTTTAATTGTGTGTTTTTGGAAATAATCCTATTAGCAGCTACTTCAGTTGTCTGTTAGTGAAGAGCTGATCAACGGGCAGCTAACGTACATTGAGATTTTTTCACCTCTTAAACCTCACAATTGGATTTGGTGCCCTTGAAACTAGACTGGAACCTGATCTCCATTCCTTGTGGCTCGAACAAATACGACGAGAGCTGTACTGCTCTTAGGAGGATTCAACCATTTGGCACGCGGCTATCTATTGTCTCACCGCACCACCCTGGGTTGCGACGAGGGGAGATGGGATTCGAACCGAAGGACGACTGGTGTCGGTAGTGAGTTCCTGCCATGCGGTTGTCCGTATCGTATCGAGCAGAGCGGATCTAAGCACAGCTGTTCAAAACCGACGTATCTAAGAGCAGTTCAAAGTAACATATTAATACCTACACACAAGAATTACCTTGCGATTCTGGTGAATAAGTAATCAGTTCACAAGAAAAAAATCTTTCTTAAATAAAATTAAGACATTTAATTTAACAGTAGAAATTTGATAGTTATTAAATTTATAAAATGATGTCAACTCTCCAAATATGTTATCGTAGAGGTGAGATTCAAAAGCGGAAAGGATTTGAATGACTAATATATTAATAAATAATACTTACATTATAAAACAAGATTTCAAACATAAATTTAGAAACTCATGCTATTTAAAAACTCACCAGCGTAGGAGAGAAATCCAGAATTTCGTAAAAAAAATTTGTTTCAGAATAACAATTTGTGACGGTGGTTGTTCTCGAGTCGTTTTTTGTTCCAGTGAAGATGGGATCGTTTTGGTGGAAGCCTAATATCAAAAGCCTCATTTCTTAATATAAACGGGGAAATTTAGCCTTAACCGGTGACAATCTCGCTGGTATAGAGACTCTCGAGGGTCCACCGTCACTCAGAAGGGATATTGATTAGGCTTCCACCAAAACGACCCCATCTTCACCGGAACAAAAAAACGATTCGAGAACAGCCACCGTCACAAATTCGAATTCAAATGCTTTATCAACGAACGAATTACAACAGAATGCTGATAACACGGAAGAATATGTATGAATTAAAGGAAAATGTGTACATTTAAGCTATCGTAAACACGTTACTTGAGACGCTTCCACCGTGTGTTTACCACTGAATCTGTTCGGAAATTTCGTTTCTCCTATTAGTTGTCACGGTTTTACTCTCTTAAAGTTTGAAAGGTTTGTTCATTACAAACTGCACTGCCTCCTGTTTAGCTAATGTAATATTGTGACAGGCACAGCAAGTTACTTTGCGATGCGATTATAAGTGCCAACCGGACCGATATGGGATGTGATATCTGTTCGGCCTGACGGGTTACGATCGCCGTTAGAGCCGTTCCGTAGCTGCAGTGCGATTCTGCAACTCGGTATGGCATCGTAACGACGATAAGATATCGTTAGCATAATAAAAAATATCGATGCCACTAAATACCGACGATTGGTATTCTGTAAGTGCTCAATAGCGTCAGCTATCGCTTAATCGTCGATAAATTGTCGTTGCGGGGTCGTTTGCATTTCGACGGCTCTAGACCCCCCCGTTATCCGTACCGAAAGCTTGTTACACCCAAAAAACTTGGCTTGACGTTGCTTTTCGGCGGTAGAAAGTTTTATGGTAAGTTTTTAACGTAACGGTAAGTATACCTACTTTTCTTTTGGCATGTTTTTTCAATTTTATTTGACGTAATAAGCCCAATGTAGGTACTTATCTAGGTAAATAGGTAGGTAAATTAGTGACTTAATAATTTATGGCAGTGATGTCATAAAAACATCGTAATAAATAACTTAAACGTTAAAATTACTTGATAGGTAGGTAGTTAGAAAGTTAGTGATATAGAAGACTTCTATAAGTGATATAGTCTATTTCACTTTGGGTAGTTACTTACTACTTTTTAGAATCGCATTTCACCATATATGTAGTTGTTACCTACCTACCTACCGTATTTTTTCGTGCGCTTATGAGTTGTGGATAATAATGTCAGGCATTATGACGCTCAAATTCCTTGCTTGGTAATTAAAATTCTGCAAGAAAGGGAACAGAGGTATCGCCCTCGGCTTGAAAGAAGAGTGCTACGAGATAAGCCAAATCCTTATTCCCTTGATTCCTGCATGTTCAGAAAACCCTTTAGGATAAGTCGACACTTGGCCATGAACCGAAATTCGACCATTGCTCCAATGCTCCCATTGAATGGATTATCCCCTGAAATCCAGGTACATGCCTATCTAATTTTGCTGTAGATACCGATCCCCTACGTTTTCTTTAATAAATGCAAGTGACCTTAATAGGATGGTAATTAATTAGAAAATATTGGATTTTGAAAATAACGTAGGTAGTTATTCACTTGCATAGGTATTTATCCGAATTTCCGAGTAGGTACCAATTATAAAACATACATTTCAACAAAATCATACATGAATTTATACAAATGAATTTGGCATAATATTACATTTAAGCTAAAAACGGTAAAAACTTTATTAAAACCTCAAGACGATGCAACAAATTGAAATCAAAACCTATCCCAAGTGTCAAGTGATCCCAAACTGCAATTTTTTACTTCCAAGGTATGAGCATTTATTTCGGCCACCGAGTGAATTCGGGGGATTCAAAACACAATCATTGACTCCGGCGCACACACACACTCTTCAATTCACTTCATCACTGCTTATCACCATGGAAACGGAATGAGTTCCAGTCGATTGCTCGCCCTAGACTCAGATTTCGTGAGACAAGCTAACAAAGTCGGTATCTCATTCTGCAACGACAATTTGTTATTCAAGTTCGGTATCATAAGTTCCTGAATACCAATTTCGCTATCCGGGTGTCGTTACACGAGAGGGATAGCGACCCCGACTCCATACCGACAATAAGGTAGCGAGTTGCAGAATCGCACTACAGGAGGGAAGTCTCCAGGCGACTAATCTTTCTGCTGTCCCGATCCCAACCACCGAGTGACAGAGCGCTCAGCCACCGCCTCATCCCCAGCCTACTTATGTTATATTCATAGCTGAGCCACTACATCGAGAGCAGGTCACGTGATGACAGCCATGAAGATCAATGTTGCAACCTCGGTAGAATGAAATTCCGTGGACGATTTCTATTTATTTACTAGTATAATTAGAGAAATTTGAGAGCTAACATCTTGGAATAAATTATGACCGTGATTTTCACGTACGGTTCAACCGTTCTTGATTTAATTAACAAAGTTTTTCACCCAGTGGATAAAACGCGGAAGATGTCGTACGTTTTGATGAGACCTGCGGGGGAAAAGATGAGAGATGTCTGAGCCTTATGACTTCCAAGAGAAATATGTCAGTTTACGACTTTGACTTTCCCGCCCCAACCCCCGACCGCCCGACCTTGGCGAACTTCAACTTGATCCGAAAGAGCAGTTAAAATGCAATTAATTATTTCCAAGCGGTGGCGTCAAGGGCGGGGAAGCCGGAGGGGGTAACAACCATCGTTTATACATGAAACGGGTAATAAAAGGGGAAATTTTACGTCCGTCCGTCTCCGTGACAGAATACGCACCTTGGGAAAAGTGTTCAAGGGGGTTTGCTGAGGAAACGAGTTTGTTCTCTTTCTTTTTCTCCGTTTCTTTTTAACGCAGAGCCGTTACGGAAAAAACTCCTTAGACTGTAGGCGTTTGCATCTGGAGGGTATTTGCAATTATGTGCCTTGAGCTTGCGCAGTTGGACGCGGTCGGTATCGTAAAAATCCTATACCTATAATTATAAACTACGGCAATCGACCTCTCCCCAACGTCGTCAGTTTTCTTACTTTCTTTACATTACTCTTTTATTCAAACCTTAACAGCTCAGATTAAACATCATTTACTGGAATTCATCTCAGCTTGCATCCGATATCTCAATCAGATTAAGTACGTTATTACTCAAATAACAATTTATAACAGCCAATGAAAACCATGATTTGAAATCTCGGTATGTAAATGGAACCATACTGTCTTCATAAAAAATTTCAAATACAAAGAAAAACACATTGGTGAAGAATGCATTAATGGGGACGCCTACGTAACCTATGACACAAAAATGGAAAAACGCTGCAAATCCCTGCACAACGGGTTATTATTTTGTACAGAATACCCTCCTGTTACAGATCACAGGTCTCCGTATAGATAACTCTTCTATATAACATATGTACTATTCTACACATATTATGTAGATCTCGGACCCTCCGTAGGTTAGTACCTAACCCCGTACTCGTTACTAGGTACCTACCTAAACCGTTGCGTAATAATTTACCTGTATAGGTTCCCCTTCTACGGAGATAGAATAATGAACCGTTGTGTAATAATTTGCCCATCAATAATACTTCAACGTTTGTTCAAGTTGCAAAAGTACCGATCAACAAAATCCAGCCCCTTCTGGGTAGATGAGCCGCTGTGTAATAATTTACCGTTGTGTAATAATTTGACTTAGTGTAATAATTTACCGTTGTGTAAAATTTTCCGATGTGTAATAATTTGCCATTGTGTAATAATTTACCCATCAATAATACTTCAACGTTTGTTCAAGTTTCAGAACCTACCAACAAAATCCAATTGTCCATCACTTGTCAAATGAAATAATATCGCAGAACAACCAACTCGACTTCATACAGCCATCCTTGATTATCATCAGATGCTCCGTAGTTATGATATCCGGGCCGGATTTATACCGTTTGATTCACGATCGTGTTGACGAAGCTTTTTGGTGCACACGAACGGCTGGACGTACAGTGCTCCGGGTGGTCTCAAAAAATTGTTTAGCTCAAGACAAATTTAATAACGTTAAAAAAACCATACCCTTCTATCGGAAGTTTTCGAGCTACGGCGTTCTGAAAATTTCAACCCCTATTTTGAACCCCTTAGAGATGACTGACAGTAACGTCGAGCTTTGAGGACCAAAGAACTAGACCCCGAACGGAACCTATAACCCGAATTTCATCAATTTTGTTTCATGGTAACTATGAAAAGTGGCCCGTACGGCGTACGGCGGACAGACAGAAATATTTTTATTGCAGTTTTAGATTCTACATACTTTGAAACGTAAACCATCAAATTTTGAGGGGGGGTAAGAATTTTTTTTTTCTTGCTCGATTCCAATGGTTCATTATTGAAAATTATAAACCAAAAGTTGTTTTGCGGCGTCTAGACTGATGACGGATTAAGTAAAACGGAATTTTGTGAATTGGACAACGACTAAGACACCCCCCCCCCCCCCCCCCAAACAGCACACCTCTCCGACAAGAATTTTGAGATTCTCGAAGTTTGTTGCACTAAAATACCTAAAATGGAGTCGACTGAAGAAAGAAACGAGAAAATCACCCAACAATTATTGATTAGTTAACTGGAATATTACCTACCACTATTTATAAGGCTACAATAGGTACATCGTTTACCCGGTTAACGCATGTCTGAACGATTCGTAGACAGGCCTGGACGGGTCACTGCCCAATAGGCCAGAACACGACTACTCTGGCCACTAGAACTAAAACTGATTTGGAAATTTTTAAAAATATTAATGTATATAACATTTATACATAACAGCGCTATACATAATATAGTAGTACCTTTGAAAAAAATACATAAATAAATGACAAATCAGATGATATGGGCACTGCACATAACCTGCGCTTGGAAAGCAACTGTAAAAACGCTGCAAAGTCCTTGTGACATGGGTTTATTATTCTATCGGACATACCTACAGAAATGATGGCTGTTCATTTATTGTTTCATCATGTGAAATAATTGAAATGGCTATTTCTGATGGTTTCCACCAATTCTGGCCGCCAAAACACGAATTAGGTACAATTTTTTTTTTTTCAAATTGCACACATGCTCCATTTGGGCCCTAGTTGTGTCCCGAAACTTTGCAGCCCGACCGGAATATACCCAGGGGTGTTATGAGTGAAAATGTGTATAAAAATAGATACTTTTTGTGTTTTAGTAACATGAGCTTTTGAGGTATCGTTTTCCATGTTTTTTAGGACGAGAAGACTGAATATGAAGTCGATTTTGACCGAAGAGTGGAAAAACTGAGGTTCTAACGAAGTTTCAGCCTTAAAGTTACGTTAAATTTTAGTATACAATCTTGGTATAAAATCGTCGTTCTTCCGCGCACAGTTCGGACCCCTATTTGGGAACAAATCTGGGTCCTGGTTGTGCTCCGAAGTTCGGCAGCCTGTTCCAGACTTAAATTTACGTTAATTTTGGTCTAATATCGACGTTCTTCCGCAAGTAGTTTGGGTCCTCATTTGGGAACAAATTTTGGAACTCATACACAGGGGCCTAGTTGTGCTCCAAAGCTCGGCAGCGCGATCGGAATTCACCCAGGGGTGTTATGGGGGGAAAATGGGTGTAAAAATACAGAATTTCGAGGTTTTTTAAAGGTTTTAGTGAACATGAGCTTGTGAGGTATAGTTTTCCATGATTTTTAGGGCGAGAAGACCGAATATGAAGTTGACTTTGACCAAAATGTGAAGGATTGAGGTTGTAACGAAGGTTCAGCTCCCAAAATTCATTTTTTATGGTTCAAAAACCTGGGAAATTGTCTGAAATCTACATGAATTTGTATAATAATACTAGAAGTAATATCAACAGGTGAATCAAGACAATAAAATCGCACAATCAATGATCAAAGATAATTTGTTTAGAAAAATAGGAGCTTAATTCGTGTATCTGAAAAACGATAAATGAACGACCAAGATTTCTGTAGGTAGTTCGAATAGAATAAAAACCCATGTGACAAGGACTTTGCAGCGTTTTTTCTGGAAATTGGTTTGATTATAGAAATAGAAACAGTACTTATGTAGAAATAGTACCTTTTCTGGCTCGATCTACCACTTTAGTTTTAGACGTTTTCACCGACTTTTGATCCCCAAAAACTCAAATTTGACCGCATTTTGCACTTACAATAACTCAGATTCCATTTAAAATGTCCTGAAACGGATAAGAATCATACATTTGTCCAAAAGTTCAGTTATGAACCTAAACTGTGAAGTAGGTATAGACCCATGATTGCAGTAGGTAGCTTAATTTTTTCCAAAATTTGCTGAAGTTTGTTGATTAGAAAAATTCTGAATTTAAAATAGAAGTACTTTGAATTTGTTTAGGAAACCAATGAATTTTTCTCTAAAATGCTAGTCAAGAGCTCTCTCATCCAATAAACCTACCTAACCTATAATAAACATTTCTATTTGCAAATGAAAAAATCAAGGTGGCTTCTGTGTTTCATCACAAAAACGTTTACTATACGAATCACGTGCACAAATACGCGCGAAGATGAACGCATTTTTTTCACTTACCCTCTGACGGAGCGCACTTGTATACCCCAGTGATTGGTCGTAGTTTCCCGCGGTCCCACTTCACCGGGTTTGGCGTCGCGTCAATACATGGCAATTTGTTTGTACTTCAATTAACCCTGTCATTCACTCGGAGGTGACACGACGGGGCCGATCGGAAGCGACTTGTTTCGCTACCCTGTTCCGGGTAATTAAATCTACCTTCGTGGGGTCCACAGTTTCCGCTCGTGCGGTCACACAATGCCTGAATCAAGTTATCACCTTGCCATTGAAAAGGGGCGGTTTCTGCTGGCAGTATACCTGTAGATATAGGCGAATGATGGGCCAAGTTTTCGCGTATCGTATCAACCAAATAGCGGTACAGCCCATGGTCACCAGCCTCTCCTACCGTGCTGGCAACGAATATTGTCGTGAGTCCCTCCCGGGAACACTCCACTAACAACCTTAAAGCTCTCACCAATATTCCTATGTAAAAATTACCTTCCGCTAATAAACATCTGAGTGGGGAGACAGGCGACAGAATCCGGGGGACACAACCTGGTGCCCCACTACCAGCTCCCAACAGGGAGCTGGAGGGAGAGGACTCCAAGTCCTATATAACCCCGGATCCTGGAGCTTTAGCTTCATTCGACACTTCCTCTAACCAGCTCTCTCTTCTCTCTCTACCTTCCTCCTCCCAGATGCCTGGTGGTATCCGCCGCTCTGGGAATTCACCTCCTACCTTCTCCTCTTGTCTACATCGGTGGATATCCGCCGCCTAGACAAGCACCTTCCTTCCTTCACCTACATCGGTGGATTACCGCCGCCTAGGTGAATTTCCTTCCTCTCGCCTACATCGGTGGATTACCGCCGCCTAGACGAGATTCCTTCCACTCACCTACATCGGTGGATTACCGCCGCCTAGGTGAATTTCCTTCCTCTCACCTACATCGGTGGATTACCGCCGCCTAGGTGAAATTCCCTCGCTCTCATCTATTCATTCCTTCACGCCACCGTGATGATAAATTTAAATTCATCACAGTGGTGAACCCGACGTTCATCCAACCTTCTATCCTCTTCCCATCTCATGTGTCGCCCCAGTCTAGTTCGGTGTCCCGCATTTTAAATTCACATTTAAAACTGTCAGTATAAATTCGCAATTTTTGGCCCACCCGCACCCGCTCACACAGCTCTCAACTCTCCACCGCATACAAACCCGCCGCCGCTCATTGCGAATTTTCAAATTCAACCGCTCAAATTGAATTTTGTTCACAGACACCTCCACCATGGACCCGAACTCGCCATCGCCGCCGCTCCTCCGGCCGTCCCTACTGCAGCCGCCGACCGCTGCGACTTCTGACGCAACCGACAACCCCTTCACAAGCCTCTCACCACCCGGCTCCACCGCATCCGCCGCCGCCGCTGCCGCCGCCGCTGCAGCTGCCGCACACGCCGCCGCCGACGTCACGACGGCCTCGGCGTCATTCCCGCTGTCGCTACCCCCCTTCTACACGCACGACCCCGCACTCTGGTTCTTCCAGGTCGACGCTGCGTTTTCTGCCGCCAACATCCGCAGCCAGCGTACCCGCTACTCCCGCATCATCTCTCTGTTACCGTATGAGATCCTCCTGCAGACGTCGGACATCTCCCCCGACGCCACGGCCGCCTACGACGACCTCCGCGCCCGCCTCATCAGCTTATACCAGCCCTCCAAGATCGCACGTGTCGCAGCGCTATCCCAGCCCCAACATCTCGGCGATTTGAAGCCCTCCCACCTGTACCGTCGCCTACGTCATCAGCTACACGACGTCGTGACGGCCGACATCGCTCGAACATTCTGGCTGCGAGCCCTCCCCCACCCCATCCAGATGGCGCTCGCCAGCCACCTCGACGGACCGGACGAGCCGCTACTCCGTCTAGCCGACACGGTTTACGACCTCGCCGCAGCCGCCAGCGTCACGGAAGTCGCCGCACCCCGCACCCCCACCCCACGCAGGGACCGATCGCCGTCTCAAGAGCGCCGCCGGCCCCCCTCCCTCCACCGGCGCCGCTCCCTCTCCGTCGATCGCCGGACAACCCCCTCCTCCGACCACCGACGCCAGCGCTCGGCCGACCGCCGCACCGTCTCCCCCACCCAGCAACGAAGAGGGCGATCCCCAAACACGACAGCCCCTTCCAACTCCGCGCGCCCCACCAGGACCTACCTCCCGGCGGACCCCCCCCACCGATGTTTCTACCATGTGAACTTCGGTGGGGAGGCCCGCAAATGCCAGCCCCCCTGCTCCTACTCCTCCAAGCAGGGAAACGCGGACGCCCGCCGGTAAATCCGGCGGGCCCCCCTCCTCGCCTACACGGGGGGGACCACCACCAACCCCTCCCCGCCCGCATTCACACCACCTCTACCAAGCCTCGCTACCCCTCCTACGCCGCCGCCACGGCTGCCAACCTCCCGACCGCATCTGACGTCGCCACAAACCACCCCACCTCTCCATCAACTGACACCCCACCCCGAGTCAGCCCCTCCAAGCCCGCCTCCAGGGCAGCCAACCTTCCGGCCGCCACTAGCGCCGCCGCTACCGTTCCCCCAACCCGGAACGGCCCCTCCAAGCCCGCCTCCAGGGCAGCCAACCTTCCGGCCACCACTAGCGCCGCCACTACCATTCCCCCACCCCGGAACGGCCCCTCCAAGCCCGCCTCCAGGGCAGCCAACCCTCCGGCCGCCACTACCGCCGCCGCTACCGTTCCCCCACCCCGGAACGGCCCCTCCAAACCCGCCTCCAGGGCAGCCACCCTCCCGGCCGCCGCTAGCGCCGCCGCTACCGTTCCCCCACCACGGAACGGCAACTCCGACCCCGCCCCCAAGACAACCACCCCTCCGGCCGCCACTCGCGCCGCCGCTACCGTTCCCCCTCCCCGGAACGGCAAAAAAACGCCCCGCGTCTCCTTCGCGGAGGACCAACAACCGCCATCGCACCCGGCCATCACCTCGGACGAACCAAGCCCCCCCCCTCCGACAGACCCCAACACCTCACCAATTTTACCACACTCCGCCCCAGCTCACCAACGCCTGTTCCTAAAATGCTCGAAAACGCACGTCCCGTTCCTCGTCGACACAGGGGCGGCGCTCTCCATATTCCCCAATAATATTCTCCGGCGACAGGCGCGTTGTTACCGGCAACTCCTCTACGCCGCCAACGGTACCACCATCCCCTCGTACGGGACGTACCGCTCATCAATTCATATGAGCGGGCTCGCGTACGAGTGGGAATTTACCGTGGCGGACGTGGAGAAAGCTATCCTGGGGGCCGACTTCCTCGCATATTTCGGCCTCCAGGTAGACGTCCGTAACGCGCGCCTGCTCGACCCCTCCACCCAGAAACCCATCCCCGGGTTCATTCATGCGGTGGATCGGCCCCCGTCCCAGTTTGAACAACTCCTCCTACACAACAAACCCCAGCGCCGCCCCTCAGCTCACATCTCACAGACCCAGCACTACATAGAAACCTCTGGCCCCCCAATATCCGCAAAAGCACGACGCCTCCACCCCCTCCAACTCTCACAGGCCCGCAAACACTTTGATCTTCTCATCAAGGAAGGCATTATCCGTCCCTCCAAATCCCCGTGGGCTTCTCCACTACATATTGTGCAGAAGCCTAACGGGGATATCCGCCCCTGCGGCGACTACCGCCGCCTCAATGCCCGAACAACCCCAGACCTTTACAACGTCCCGCATCTCCGGGACTTCTCTTCCCACCTCCACAACACAACCATCTTTTCTACACTCGACATCTCTCGTGCCTTCCATCACATTCACATCTACCCCCCTGACGTTCCTAAAACAGCTATCATCACCCCTTTCGGCCTGTTCGAGTATATCAAAATGGGTTTCGGCCTCCGTAACGCTGCCCAAACTTGGCAGCGTTACATGGACAACATACTACGAGGCCTACCCTTCGTCTTCTGTTTTTTGGACGACGTACTGATCGCTTCCCGGGACCCAAAGGAACACCTCGCACACCTGAAACAGGTTCTTGACATCTTCGCCGCCGAGGGCCTCACCATAAACGCTCCGAAATGTGTCCTCGCCCAACCCTCCGTCCGCTGCCTCGGCCACCAGGTTTCGTCCGAAGGAATAAAACCCCTACCGGACAAAGTGCACACCCTCACCGATTTCCCACAACCCAACACCGTCTCAGAACTCCGCCGTTTCCTGGGTATGTTGAACTTTTATCGTAGACACATCAAACACGCAGCACAACATCAACAACCACTCATACACGCTATCCCACAACCGGCAAAGAAAAACGATAAACGCCCCATTTCCTGGACCCCCACCCTCACAACCGCCTTTCAACAATGCAAACAGGACCTAGTAGACGCCGCTCTATTGGCCCATCCCGATCCCCATGCCCCACTCTCCATCACCACGGATGCGTCCGACTGGGCCATCGGGGCAGTACTCCACCAACACACCGGCGCCACCCCCCAACCTCTCGGCTTTTTCTCCAAAACTCTATCCCCCACACAAAAAAATTACTCCACCTTTGACAGAGAACTCCTCGCCATCCACGAAGCCATCAAACACTTCCGTGACTTCGTGGAGGGCAGGCAGTTCTCTGTCATCACCGATCACAAGCCCCTCACCCACGCCCTCCTCCAAAACCGAAAATCAGCCTCCCCCCGTCGCCTCCGGCAACTCGAATTTATCGGACAGTTCACGTCCGATATTCGTTATTTGCCGGGGGCCGACAACTGCGTCGCCGACGCACTCTCCCGCCCCACCCCTGCGCCGGTGGCGGAGTTACTGCCCTTCCCTACCCCGCAAACTCTCAAAAACCACCAAACTCCTACTTCCGATCCCGCTCTTTCAAACCTCATCTCCGCCTCAAAATTGGAACAGCTGCCTCCCCTCGATCTCTGGTGCGACGTATCGGCCGATACACCGCGCCCGTACGTCCCACCGGAGCTGAGGAGGCAGTTGTTCCTACATTACCACTCCCTCCATCATCCCGGCATTCGGGCGAGCCGGGACCTCATCAAGACGCGGTACTTCTGGCCCCATATGAACACGGATATACGTACCTGGGTTCTGGGGTGCCAGAAGTGCCAGCAATTCAAGGTCTCGGCTCACCCCCATGTACCTCCTCAACCTATCCCCAATTCTCTCCCGTGGGAACACGTCCACTTGGATCTGGTCGGCCCTCTTCCCCCCTCCGAGGGGAAGAGGTATTGCCTCACCATGATCGACCGTGCGACAAATTGGGTAGAGTGTATCCCACTCGCCCACATTACCGCGGACGCCGTCGCCGCGGCCTTCCTCAATCAATGGATCAGCCGCTACGGCTGTCCGCGGACACTCACGGTCGATCAGGGGAGGCAATTTGAATCAGCCCACTTTGCCGACCTGCTCCGTTCCCTCGGGATTCAGAAAATCCGCACCACTCCTTATCACCCCCAATCCAACGGGAAAATAGAGCGGTGGCACTCGGTCCTCAAGCAAGCCATCTCCACATCAGCCACTTCCCCTTCATGGACCAAAACCCTCCCCTACGTTCTACTTAGCCTCCGCACTTCCGCCCGTCCTTCAGACAACACAAGTCCCGCACAACACGCATTCAGAGACCCCATTCGTTTACCGGCCGACATTTTCCCTCCACACAACACCCCGTCCATTAACAGGGAACCGTTACACACCTCAACACCGACAAACGACACCACTTACCCAAAACGCTTTTACACTTCCACGCATATGTACTTGAAAGAGCCCGGCATGCATAAAACCTTTCAGCCCCTTTATGCCGGGCCCTTTCAAGTCATCCGCACAACACCGACCACCGCGACCCTGCTAATGGACGGGAAACCCCACACCGTCCCTTTCGCCCGCTGCAAGCCCGCCCCTGTTCTCCCTCAACCAACGTCCACTATCAGTCTCCCGCCGTCTGTTTGCAATGCAACACCTCTCTCCACCGAATCAGTCTCCCCCGTCGCCGTTTCCGGATTTCGATTCGGATCCGGAAATGGCGGCGATACTCCGGGACGTGTACGTCCCGGACCCGCTCTCCCCCCTACCCCCTTCGCCCGGACCTACTACATCGCTTCCATTTTTTCCGCAACGGATTTCCGGACTCCCTCCCCGGCCCCGGCGGTGGAAGTACCCCCAGTGGCGCATACTGCGCGAATTTCGCGCAGCGCAAGCCACCGGGGTACACCCCCCTTACGTCCCGATAGATCCCCTTATGGACCCGCTCCTCCACCAATTTCGTCTCACCCTACTTATGCCACCCCCACCACCCCTTCCAAACAACACTCCCCCCGTCTTCAACGGACCCCCTCCCCCCAAATTTCAACCCCCTCTTGCTCCTCCCCCTTTTTCAATTTTCGACCCCCCAATTTTAAATTCTACCCCACCAACACCCCAACCCACCAAGCCCACAACACCCCCTCTTCCCCCATCCCCGCCGGGGATATCCACAATAGTTCCCGCCGGGACGAAAAGGTCCGGGCGCCGCAACAGACGACGGGAGCGTCCCTCGCCCCGCGTCCCGGCGGCCAAGTCCCCCGCCCCGCTCTGAGCAATCACGGCGGGGCCTTGAGACTTCGGGACAGTGCTTGTGTTTCATTATCCCACACGCACTGTACCGAACCTCACAGCCCCGCCGTGGCCACTTCGTCGCAGCGGGCATCATCTACACCCAACCACACACTACACCCACCTTTTCACTACACCCACACACTCAATACACTAAACCACACACAACCCACACCCAGGGAACGGCGGATCTCGCAACCCCGCTCAATTCTGTCTCCCCTGAAACCGTACCTAAAAATTGTACATACCTGTAAATACCTGTACATACCTGTAAATACTACCTGTAAATACCTTGCACCTGTAAATATCTAGCTATCTAACATACTATCTAACTATCACTCCTCTTATCATCATCATCGACCTCATCACCTTTGTAAATATTGTCACTTCATCAAATTTTTCATCACACCCTCCTTGTACATATGTTTCCCATCATCAAATTTCGTCTGCTTACATCTACTTACATCTACTTACGTCTACTTATATCTACTTATGTCTACTTATGTCTCCTTATGTCTACTTTTTTTCTACTTAGCCCTACTTATGTCTACCTATGTCTACTTATGTCTACTTATCCTACCTCTTGTATATCACCCTAGATTTAAGACACCTCCGGTCACTCTTCTGCCTTCAGCACTGCAATTGTTTGTTTCAGCCTTCAGCTCCTGTATCCTTGCGCCTTCAGCTCCCCTTTTTGTTTCCGCAGCCCTCAGCCACTGTCAACTTGAGCCTTCAGCTACCTCAAACATTGGTTCGAACTGGGGGGACCTCTGTCGTGAGTCCCTCCCGGGAACACTCCACTAACAACCTTAAAGCTCTCACCAATATTCCTATGTAAAAATTACCTTCCGCTAATAAACATCTGAGTGGGGAGACAGGCGACAGAATCCGGGGGACACAACCTGGTGCCCCACTACCAGCTCCCAACAGGGAGCTGGAGGGAGAGGACTCCAAGTCCTATATAACCCCGGATCCTGGAGCTTTAGCTTCATTCGACACTTCCTCTAACCAGCTCTCTCTTCTCTCTCTACCTTCCTCCTCCCAGATGCCTGGTGGTATCCGCCGCTCTGGGAATTCACCTCCTACCTTCTCCTCTTGTCTACATCGGTGGATATCCGCCGCCTAGACAAGCACCTTCCTTCCTTCACCTACATCGGTGGATTACCGCCGCCTAGGTGAATTTCCTTCCTCTCGCCTACATCGGTGGATTACCGCCGCCTAGACGAGATTCCTTCCACTCACCTACATCGGTGGATTACCGCCGCCTAGGTGAATTTCCTTCCTCTCACCTACATCGGTGGATTACCGCCGCCTAGGTGAAATTCCCTCGCTCTCATCTATTCATTCCTTCACGCCACCGTGATGATAAATTTAAATTCATCACAAATATATATTTTAAAATTAAATATTACGAATACATTACGAATATAACAATATGTATTCTTCTCGTAATCTATAATAATCATAACTTTCTGTTTTCGCAATCACGAATACTGCCCAACTGTAGGCAAGCCTGTGTTGTTGGGCAAGAGTCGTTCTTCTTACATGATAGATTCACGCTTATGTTGATTATTTCCTACCCATGTTCTCTATTTTTATGTTATGTATTTTTATATCTGTTACAAATTTCATTTATGATCATTAGCGTTATTGTATTATAATTGTGTGATGAATTTGAATTTGCGAGTTTCATCACGAGCGGTGTGAGGATATGCCCAGTCGGGTTATGAGCGAATCACCACCCTTATTCCTGGGATCTTTTTGGAGGTGTCCGTTGGTTATGGGCGTACCACCACCATGCACGGAATATTTTGTGGGATGCTGCCTAGGAGGTTATGGGCGGACCACCACCATCACCAGGATCTTTTTGGATGTGCCCAGGCGGGTTATGAGCGAATCACCACCCTTATTCCTGGGATCTTTTAGGTTGTTTGGCTGGGGGTTATGGGCGAACCACCACCACACACAGCATGTTTTAGGAGAGGAGAGAGAGATGAGGTAAGGAGGAGAGAGAGTAGTCAGCGACTAGAGGAAGCGTAGAATGAGGAAAAAGAGGCAGACGCCGGGGTTTTATAGACCCCGGTGGCTGTCTCCCTCCATCCCCTAGTTTGTAGGGGATGGTGGGGAACCAGGCTGGGCTTCTACCTCCTGCGTCTTTCGTCCCCACTTCTGCGTGTTTATTTGCGAGATCTAAAGTTGGCGAATACAATGGTTGTGGGTCTGGGAGGAACCACGACAAATTGTTTTACATTTCATTAATTTACATATATACTGGTGACGATTGCTTTAATTTTTTCCATACCTATGGTAACTAACCAGGAGTACACTAGCTTCTTATACTGTGTTCTCTTGTGGGCCGAGGGACATCTTAGATTTTGGGGCATATTATTATAAACCATCTGAATGATGTAAGAAGGACTTCTTGTTGTATGTAAGTACCAAACGAGGTATGGGATTCATCACATTACCCAGAAGGTGATAACTCCTATTGTAAGAATCCTGACGACATTGGGAAACGATGTTGAGCGATATGTAAAAGTGGAGGATTAACCCCTTTACAAAAAGCTGTTTGATAAAGAAAACGGAGTTATCGAAAAAATAGTCTATTTCCACTAATACATGTTGTTGTGAGTCCCTCCCGGAACTACAACCACCAATGTTAAGTTCTCGCTAATATTAAGAAGCTAAGTTTAGATACCGTGAAATAAACAGTACGAGTGGGGCAAGGGACGCAGGATCCGGTGCACAACCAGGAGCCCCACCATCCTGGTGGTTGCTTCAGGGTCTATATAACCCCGGATCCTGCGCCATTTTCGCCATTCTACGCTCTCCTCTAGTCGATGACTATTCTCTCTCATTCCTCACCTCCTCTCTCTCCTATACAACCCTAAAAGATCGGTGGAGGTTCGCCCTTAACCGCACAACTCACATTTCCCATATTCATCTCAAATTCACACACACAAATTTCATCAGAACATGGTGGAGGTTTCGCCCTTAACCAGAACTGGCGAAATACACTAAAAGATCGGTGGAGGTCCGCCCTTAACCGCACACACACATATTCATCCTAAATTCACACACACAAATTTCATCAGAACATGGTGGAGGTTTCGCCCTTAACCAGAACTGGCGAAACACACTAAAAAGATCGGTGGAGGTCCGCCCTTAACCGCACCACACCAAATTCCCGCATGACAATTTAACTTCACTTTTCAACATCCAAATTTTACCTCAATTTCCAACATCCAAATTACCCCCACCTCTCATGGTGAATTTAAAACACACATAAATTCACCATACATGTATTAGTGGAAATAGACTATTTTTTCGATAACTCCGTTTTCTTTGAAATGGGTTTCCACGATTTCGTCGCGAGTAATTTAGTTCGAAGCTGTTTGATGGTAAGCACCTTGGCGTCCGAAAAGATCTGCAACGTAGGATGACGCCTATTCTTCCAGAGCAATATATAAAATGTATATATTAAATATACATTTTGAAAGGTTTTGGGACTTATACAACTACATTCTCTTGATTTAGCGCTCATTTAGTTGCGTGGTTCCCGATGATTGCCATTTGCTTGGCATTGCGAGTCTCGCCTCTACAGTTCTTCTCATCGTTCCAGCGTCGGCCATCCCATAATCCGGCGTTTCGGCTCGTCACGTCGGTCGACACGAAATGAAAAAAGATGATGGATTCGACTCCCATGAAAAGAATATTTAAGGTAGTGGTAGGCACATTACTCACATCAGTGAATGAAGTCAGTGGACTTCGGACCTCCCCCCCCCCACGCCCACAGACACACACACCTATTAGCACTCCGCTAAAGCCTAGGGTTTATGAAGGCTATTTAATAAACATCTATCTATCTATTCGATTTTGTATATCATGTTGGGAAATATATAAGGAAAAACTACCCAAGTGGCAATAGAAAAAAAAAACGCTGCAAATTATTACACAACGGATTATTATTTACCTGTATAGCTGCCTCTTCTGAGTAGATCACTGTTTTCTGTGGTAAACACCTACCCGCGTGCCCCCCCCCCCCCTCCACAAGTAAATCGAGTATTGCAGCCGGCCTAGCAATTACAGTTCCGTAAATATGCGGTGGATTCAATAAATCTATCACTAATTACTTGTTGCTATTCATGGAGCATAACGGGAAATCAAATTTAAACAAACCAAACCTTAGGATTTCCGGTAAAAGGTATAAAAACTCAATTTTTATTGGTTAAAAACGTGATTTGCACTTGATAAAAAATTATGATGATTTGTGATTTATTAGGATAGCCTTACAAAAAATCACAATTTGATTTTGGCGGCTGGTTTCAAGCTTGGAACAATTTAGAACTTTTACCTTTCACGCCACGATGCTTCAAATTGTTTTCGCCACTCCGATAAAATCAAAGGCACTATTTTAGGGCACCATTTGCACCTGCGAGCAAATCGATATGAAGGAAATGCAAGCGCAGCTGATGCCCTAAAATATAGTTTAGTCACTATTTTATTGAAACAGGTACCACTTTTCAGGACAAAAAGTAGAGATATGAAAGTTATTCAACATGATCGAACAGTTTGGGAAGTGCAAATAAAATAAGTTCACGTTGGATCAGAATCGACAATTCTAAGACGCTGACATCCAAATAAATCATTGAAAGTTTGTTTGAATGTACGATAGATTCGCTTTCTGGACATCGAAAAATAGGGAGGAGCTTACAGCTGGGTCAATCAATGAGGTCTGCGCATGTATTAATTTTATTTTATTTATTTATTTTTAAACGGAACCACATTCCACTCTGAGAATTTCGATACCAACCGCATTGTCCTACGATAAGTACTTCTTTTTGTATGATTTTTCTAAGATTCCAGAGGTTCCTACGTCATTGCAACGTTCTCGCCTGGGCGAGACCCTCCTGCCACTTTGACGTAGGAACCTTTGGAAACTTTGGAAAATCATAGAAAAAGAACTAATTATCGTAGGACAATGCGGTTGGTGGCAATGTTCTCTGAATGGAATGTAGTTTCATCAAAACATAATATAAACCGCTTTTGTGACCCATGCGCATACCCCATTTCGCTACCAACGTGAGCCGCTGTGGGAATTCATAGGTATATATATATATATATAATTTTTAGAGATATCCCGATGTCTTAGAGTACAGTGCAAAATATGCTGGCTACTGACACCAGTGCTGTGCTGGTGCGATTCCAGGCTGGGGCTTTTCGTCCGACTGACCTGCCAGTGTCCCGGACATGATCAGCTGTCCTCCAGTGAGAGGATCAGAATTCGATATGATCATTTCGCTTTCGGCTGCTGACAGCCTCAAGATGGGTTCGCTCAACAGCTACACGGGTCATACTTGCACATATGTCCACGTGTCACGGCGGTCACCCATCGAAGTATTAACCAAGCTCGAGGTAGGTAACTTCGGTGACCTCACGGGAATCGGTTTATTCCACTTGATAAGGCCTTTGCGACGTCTCATTTTCTTAAATCTCACCCAGTGCTCTGTTAATTAATTCTTATGTTAATTATGCCATTCATTGATTTGCAGAGTTTTGTTTTCGATTGTTTGGGGGCGGCAAAACTGCACCGGGTTAAGTAGATGAGCATACAATGTCCTCACCTGCCTGCAATCAGCGAGGTGACGTTGGAAGGGCAGCGTTGAAAAAGACCGCATCCGTGTAACCCCCTGGCTGGATCACACGAAAACTCATTTAGGACGGAAAGGCGGTGGGCGTCGGTGTGCGAGACCAGACCTCTCCCCCTTGTTGTCTGCGGGTTTACGTGTGAAGTGAGAAAAGCCCCGGTGACAAAAGCCTGCTCATTACACAACTTGTCAATGAGCTTAGAAAGGACGGAACTGTGTGCGCGTGTATGCGTCCTCTGTATGTGGAAGGCGGGAAGAGCGGCGTGTGCGGAGGGCACTCCATCTCCGCTGAATACAGCCAGTTAGACGTGGAGAGGCGGCGCTGCCGAAACAAAAGTAAAAGCCAAACCCGCTAAAGTGTATAATACCGTTTGACAGCCCTCGCAGCCCTTGTCTCAATTTTTCAACCCGCTCTTTTCCCCCTCGACACAGCCTCCTCTCCTACTCAGAGTACGGAAATAAACGTGATCATGATTGGCTTCATTACAAAGCACAGAAACATCACTCTGTAAACCCTCTGAAATGTGTCAATTAGCCTAATCACCTCTCTTTACAAAACAGTTATACCTGTTTTCCAACAGCCACAATCAAGTTCATCGCGATAACCTCCAAATCCTTTGACTTCTGTAATTACCGACAACGTAACCAACGGTAAATCATGATAAGCAGGCAGAGGACATAAGAGGCAGCGAATATAGACAAATAATGGTGAATAATATACCAATAAATCAAATACTTTATTCTTATGGATACAGCCTTGAATAACGTAGTAGCGCCTATTTCACAACTTGAAAATTGAAACTAGAAACAGGTGTAGTCCGAAGACTACTCCTTTACTCATGGAGGCAAGCCCATAGATATATATATATATAATGTTACAGTTAAAACCCGAAATCCGACAAAACTAGTCTTAACTAGCCTGCACTAGTTGTCCCAACGGCCTTTCGCGAAAACTAGTTGAGCCTAGTGGAAACTGGTAGTTACTAACGTAAGTTGACGAAGAAACGCTCAGGTTTTTCTGGTAATTACAAGAGAAAACTAGTACTCACTGATAGGCCTTACCGTTCAAACCAGAATGGAGACAATATACTGTTTTCAACTACTAGTCAAAAGTGGAATTGTGAAAATTTAAATAAAAACCAAATCATGACTAATAATGTATTACTAATTATTTATGTTATTAATTATTACTAATTATTTATTTTTTATTTATTATTTTTAAAAATCATATAAAAAAAATACTACTGCAGTACTTCATAGTGGAGCTCCTCGTCACCAACTTTTTGAAACTCCCACCTCTATGACGTGAAACCTTTTAAGCTGTCTGTACTGAATAGTAGACTTATTCCTTGAGGAAATCGCCACCTCAACTTCAAGTACAATTTTGCTGTAAGCTTTACGCGTCAAAACATTGTAGTGCCTCTGCTTTACATACTCAAACTTTCTCCAAAAAACTCACCCTCCATTTAGCTTAAAATTCGTCAGGTTCGAGTAACACCTCGTTCTCTTCCATCGTGAATTAAACACCGCAACAAGACAAAAAAATAGTCACCAGGTCACTATAGCTGTATCAGTTCAGCTGAACAACCTGAGGACAGGAACGAGACGGTGGTCTTAAGTTCGAAGTGTGAGTACGTGAGTGGAAGGAGGAGTAAACAACATACCTAATCATATTTATTCAGGAGCAACTAGTTCTAACTAACAATCATCTCATATCCGTCGTCAATACTAGTTTTTACAAGGCTCAACTAGTTTTGGTGAAAGGCCGTTGGGACAACTAGTGCAGACTAGTTAAAACTAGTTTCGGCGGATTTTGGGTTTTAACTGTGACATTATATACCTACTATATATAAATGGGCAAGCCATCGCTCTACCTGCCCCGGTGATGACAGCGGAGATAGCACAATCGGCTGCAGGAACTTTATTCTGGCCTCCGTCAGCACTGGGCAGAGCATCAGTAGACGAGTCAGGTCCTCCATCTCCTCCAAATTGCAGAAAGAGCAGGTTCATGTCGGATCGAGACGGATAACCCCTCCATTATCCAGCGAACGAGGGCTACGCTTTCCCATCAACCTGATCTGGCCCATAGTTCGAGTTAGGACAAGCGCCCAAACATCCTTCAGGTAACTGTTTGAAAGCTCCGGAGTGTACACATAATTTCCTGTACACGGGGAAATACCCGGATTCCAGACAAATCCGCCTATCGTCAACCCCACCATTCACGATCCTCCGCAAAATGTCCGGCAAAACTCTTTCCAGTTCCTCAACTGTTGAAATACCTTGTGGGAACAGATCACTTCCAATTGAGCGGAGGAGCAAACTGAGCTGGAGAAACCAATTGCACCTTGGATCACATCCATCAATCAACCGTCACCGATCTCCCTATACACAGTTTCGTCAACGTGAAGAATTATCATTTGAACTCATCCAACACCTATCACGTGGTACCATGTAGTTCGTGTTCTTACTACGATAACCAATTAAGTAAATTCTTTGAATATTTTTTCAATCAGTTATGCGATTTTTCTTTCTCGTCGAGGAAAACCCCTGTAAAAATACGCTGACTGGAAATTTTGTTTTTGTGTTTTTTTCCCCCCACGGAATCTCCATGCAATATCTTAACCGCTACTGACGCTCACAGGAAAAGTAGCGTAGATTGCAGTAAAGATATCACCATCAATGACTCGAACGAGGTTGGACCGTGGCGGAGCCCAGTGCCGTGACTCTTGATTCATTGGGTTGCATGATGGCATCAACAGGTTCCCGACACGCGGGCGCTGTCAACCGAAAACTCGTAACTTTTTAATTAGAAACTCGGTAGAAAAGGGAGGAGTTGTCCACCTGGAAATCGATTACGGATGTCGAAACTCGAGGAAGTTGGGATCTTAAGCACGAAACTTCCCCAGCTTCCCTAACACCAGGAGGGAGCCCTTTTTGCTTTCCGTAGGTCCCTTTTCAGATCCTTAAAAATAACGTCGCTTTGAAGATAAGACCTCTCTCCGTATCTGGACGGGGACATCATCAAGCGACGGGGGACGAGATAACATCTCCATTAGATCCACAGCTTCTCCCGAGGGAGACGTTCAGCCGACGTCGTTTTTAATTTGGTCTTTCACGGTTTTAGCCGTAACGCTCACATACGGTCATTCATTAGGAGCAGTGTCATCGTGGGGGTCTTTGAGTCGCTCGCGCCTGCTGGAGGGTCCCCATATCATCACATTAGTCTGACGTTAGGTCCGTGAGATCATAGATCACATAATCAGCTGCATGTGTCCAGTTCCAAAATAAAGAGTAGACGACCGGTACTATTCCGGAAAAGACGGTGAGCTGACAGGAATGAACGCCCTAATCGTCCTCAATACTCTGAGGGACCCTGGAACGTTCTGTTCCTCAACGATCTCGTTTCTCCTGTCCTGCTTTCAGCACTATGTAGCTCTGATACTCGCACGATAAATGTTGCTGACGGCTCCAACTTTGCAGTGAGAGCCAACTCTGTTAGGAGCAGCAGTGACTTGAATTAGTTGGAGAGAGATTCGGCTCTCTCAAATCGTGGACCAAGGCCAATCATTTTTGGATTCCTATTTGAAAACTACTGGAGTAAGTTTTGGAAAAATAAGTTTTTTAACCGATTAACTCAAATATATTATTGTATAGTGTACATGGTCGAAGGTTTTTAAAGGAAATGAGATTTTATTGCGTCTAAATTTAAAGTAACTAAAGATGATAACGTTCGTACCACTGGATATGTCGAGTGTCCACCATCAATAAAATATATTTTCAATGAGAATTTTTGTCTCGAGGCTCCCTTTTAGATTTTTGAAGCACCAGGTATTGCCGTTATCGGTATATCGTTAGAGCGACAAAAGAACAGAGTTTGATGCCTAACCTCTTTTCTCGGGGGGGCCAATTACGCCGGAATTTGCGCCGGGGACTCAACGGAGAATACGCGGCGAGGGGGGAGTGCGGATCGTACGTAAGGAATGCCGAGGTAACCTCCCGGATGATGAAGGAAGAGACGTAGGTAGCTATAAGAGGCAAGTTATTTCTAAAGGGCGTATCCTCCTCTCACCATCACACCCGCCTCTACCCATCTCTCCTCCTGTCACGACGTAACTACGGTATTTTCTTGTCTTTTCCCCCGAAAATCCGTGAGAATCTTGTTAGTCGCTGTCATCCGCGTTGCTCCTTCCTACGGCGGCGGTTACCTAATTATTCCTCCCTCTTTCCATAATTAGCCCTCTTTCCCTCACCGCCGCACTCCCACCTCATCAAATCCCGTTTTTAAGGGGATTTCTCTCAGAGTTGTCGGGGTTTAAGGTTATTTTTTCCCACTCTTGGAACGACATTCAAATTTCACACAACCTAACTGTGCCCCCCAACAGTTTTATGATTTGAAAACAGTTTTCGGTGATTTTACGGAAGTTTTACCAACTTTAAATACGCAACTCATAATCTTCAAAAACTCAAACTTCGATCAAAACTGTTACAGCGAGTTTTTATTTAAACAGTAATTTTTTCAATAGTCATTTTTTACTCCAGTCCCTATTCTAACCGCATTTGGTGGTTATAATTATACATCTATCAAGTTTTGTCAATTTCAGCAATTTTGATCGAATTTTCAGCACACGAATTTCTTAAACATTTTCATTTCTTTTCCGTTTCAGATCATTCTGAATTTATCCTTCGAGTTTCACAATTTTCATATATGATTTATGATATTTAATCTTGGCAACGAAACAAAAACGCTGCAAATCCCTGCACAACGATTTTTGTATAGAATACCCTTCTGTTACAGATCACAGCTCTATGTATAGATAAACCCATCTATATAATAATTATGATATGTACTATTCTATACATATTATGTAGATCGCAGACCCTCCGTAGGTTAGTACCTAACCCCGTACTCGTTACTAGGTACCTACCTAAATCACGAGTTAAATGTTGCTAAAATAGTTCTGCCGATGACAAACAGTACCTAACAAAAAGAAACACACATAATGAAGTTCTGAAAAGAAATTGTTGATGAGGAGTGAAAAAAGTTGCAAAAGTACCTACCAACAAACTCCAGCCCCTTCTACGTAGATGGTATAATGAACCGTTGTGTAATAATTTACCGTTGAGTAATGATTTACCGTAGTAATAATTTACCCATCAATAATACTTCAACGTTTGTTCAAGTTTCACTACCTACCAACAAACTCCAAAAGAGCCATCATTTTTCAAATTAAATAATATCACAGAACAACCAACTCGACTTCATACTCCGCCAATATAATCAGGTGATCCCTACCAATGATTGGCCGTATTCACAAATTCCTATTGTGGGCGCGTCTCTGGTTACGAGATTTGGTTTGAATAGTATACAATTTCATTCACACTGGAGTCGAAAATGCCTGTCGGTGCAAACTTTGGGGCCTTACTGTGAACGAACGGCTGGACGTACGATGCTCCGGATGGTCTTAAAAAACTCGCAAGTTCAAGAACTATTTAAAACCGTAAAAATATTTACGTAAAAAAATGGTATAGGCGTTTTGAAAATTTCAACCCCTATTTTGAACCCCTTAGAGATGACTCACAGTAACGTCGAGCTTCGAGGACCAACTAGACGCCGAACGGAACCTATAACCCGAATTTCATCAATTTTTTTTCATGGTAACTAAGAAAAGTGGCCCGTACGGCGTACGGCGTACGGCGGACAGACAGAAATATTTTTATTGCAGTTTTGGATTCTATATACCTTGAAACGTAAACCATCAAATTTTGAGGGGGGGTAAGAATTTTTTTTTTTTCATGCTCGATTCCAATGGTTCATTATTGAAAATAATAAACCAAAATTCAAAATTTGACCCACTTTTTTCAAAAAGATTTTTTAATTTTTCTAATGATCATTTCCGTTTCATGCTACCATTCTATTTAAAAAAACGTAACCCATCAAATTTTGAGGGGGGGGGGGTTAGAATTTTTTTTTTTTCATGCTCGATTCCAATGGTTCATTATTGAAAATAATAAACCAATATATCCGGTGATTTTACATAAATGTTGGTGATTTTCAGCAATTTTCACAGCTTCTTAGCTTTCTAATGAATATGATGAATATCAAAGCAAATTACCTCTTGATTTTATTTTATCTCATAATCGAAAGATTCACCGCAAGAAATACATAGTTCTCGATAGTAACTTTATATTCTATTCTATATCTTCATATATATCTATCTTTATCTATCTTTATATGTATTATATACGATCTCAGGCCATTATGTGGGTTTTCTATTTTCAATGAAGATCTACTGTTACCTAATCTAAAACAACCTCATTGCCAAATCTTTCACTCACATCGACGATAATCTACAGTTGACATCTCACGAGGGGAAAAATACGAACTTGAAAATTTCACTCCCCCCCCCCCCCCTCCCACCCCTCCATTCCTGACAACTGTGATTCACGTCATTATCTTCATTTTATGCACCCCTTCACCAAAGTGCATAATGTCTGATAGAAAGACCAACCGGCAGATGGAGACTCCGATGATGGACAGAATGACAGGGAGTTAACGCCTGCCTTGAGTGAAGCTCCCTCAGCCTGCTTATGAAATTACGCTGACATCTTTGCAGTAGCATATCCTGGACGTTACAGCGCGACGAAAACGTCATTAAAGACTGCGGCTCGGGGGGTAAGTTCTGGATTGCGAGCTCTGAGCCAAGATAAGACAGCATTTATTAAAACGCTAGCATTTAGGCTACGCCCGGGTGATAGTACCTGTTCATCAATGAGTCAGGCGTCAATAGTGGACGATTCATATTCGCGTTACTCGGTCGTTCGTCGAAACCGAAATCCGGTCGAATGAGGACGTTTCGGCCACTTAACCATAGCCTACGTCCGTCTCAGGAACTCGCTGATCACGCTGAGACCACCCTCATTAAAACCTGTCAAGCGGTTTAGACGATCTAGTGTAAATATGCGAAAACACTTAGAATTTTATATGGAAAATAAAGTAGCCGTGATCGGTATGAACTAAAACGACTTGTCAGCACCTCGTATTTCTACAGACAAAAACATAGAGATGGTCCCACGCCATATCCCATAAGGGCGAGAATCCGCGTTTCGCAAGGGTACCGACCAAAATGTTAGCGTGACTCCTACAAGTTTAAATTCTCAGTTATTTTTCATGATATTTATGAAACTCCAGCTAAATGGAGTGAGAAAATCGCTAAATCGACTGATGCCCCATTATGGCAGATATTGGCTGATAGGGGGTTATACAGTTCATCCGGTCCCAGCGCCATTTTCAACAATTCTACTTACGAGGTATAGCTTCTGTTGTTTTCTATTTTCGGGGGAGGGAGAAAACCTGAAGCCTACAAGAAAAAAACCCGAATACGAACCTGTCACTATTAGGCCTACTTTACCTGTGCCATACCATAAGGGGATAAAATAGTTTAAATTTAAAGAAAGCGGTGAAGGTACAATATATATACGCTGCGGTGTTCATTTTACAACTGACTACAATTTTGGTCTAATTATGCAAAAAATGTCCGACAAACTTCAGTTTTTAGGAGTGGGAGGAGAGGGACTGTGTCAGAATTCAAGTTTCCTATTGTTTATCCGCAAAGGTTACAAACACCAACATAAACTAACAACATTGAACTATTTCTTGTAAGATACATGACTTTTCAAAGTGAGTGGTGAGCGGATGGTTTGTAATATACTAAGGCGACAATTTTCACCAGATTTTTTTTATTTTTATTTTATTTTATTGATTTTATCAATTCATCGAATTTCGTTTTACACCTTATGTGGTAAGCCATCTTGCAATGTGGAATAAACAACAAATAAATAAACCTTTAACTTACCACAAAGTACTCAGTACAAAGCTTTTCGCTCAACTTCTGAGCATCATCACGTAGGTCACATAAACACAGATATGTAGAAGTGAAACCTACCACAAACTTTTTACCCTGAAGTTTGTGGCAGGTTTCACTTCTATATGTGTTTATGTAGGCACCTACCTGATGATGCTCAGAAGTTGAGCGAAAAGCGTGTACTGAATAAATTAGTGGTAAGCTAAAGGTTTATTTATTTGCTGTTTATTCCACAATGCAAATTGATTTTAGTTTTGGTCTGGATTGATTTTGGTTATGTTAGAAAACTTAGGAAACCGCTTGGTAACTGAAATATAAGTAATATACGAACCGTTCAGCGGGGTTGCATCTATAGTATGCACTACTAAACACGAACAATAGGTACATATTATTTATTTATTCTTTTCGACAGTTTTTCTATTTATGATTAGATTTATTTGACCGTGCTAAATTTTATTTACCGACTGCGTCGTGAAATATAAAGATTGAGCGTACCCAACTCGTAAACGAACTTTCAAGGATTTCAAGCGGGACCTGGCTGTCAGAGATAAGGCAGAAGGAAAAACAGCAATAACGTCTCCCCGACGGATGGAGCAATTTTTTCCCCTTATAAGCCGTTTCACTGGAACCAATACGGTTGTAGACACCACGTTACCAAACAAGAGAAACATGATCGTAAAACCGAGGGTTTTATCGACGGATTTCGTTCTTTTTTTTTCACGTTTTGACGCTCGAACGAGTAGAACACACAATCAGGAGGCATACAGAGAGGAGAGCTAGGGCTATAATGCAGAATATACCGCACGGAGTATATTCAATTCTCTCCTGGTTCAAATATGTCTGCTTCGACTCTGGATTCGCGACGACATAAAACGCGCGAAACGTAGGTGGGTGAAGAATAACGCATGGTTATACCGGAGGTCAGTATGGATGTTACTGGTAAGTTATGAAATGCAGGCAATAAATACAGTCCCGAGATATTGCGTACCACGACAAATTATAATTGGCTGGAGCAAGTTATGAATGTTGCTACATAACTGTAACCTTGTACGATTGTAAATGTACAACTGTGCAACAGGCGAAGCAATGGGAAATACATGTGCGTTGATCCAAATGTTCCTAAGGTGATTTGCGCTCAGCGCTCTTACTAGGGCCGTTGTCAGAGGGGAGATGACTCTCCCGAAATGGTTAGCAAAAACACAACTCTAATGGTTTATTATTTTCAATAATGAACCTTAGGAATCGAGGAAGAAAAAAAAAATTAAAATCCCCCCCCCCCCTGACGCCCTTATTTGATGATTTACATTTCAAGGTATGTAGAATCCGAAAAGCAATACAAAAATTTCTGCCCGTCCGCTGTACGCCGTACTTCGCACTTTTCTTAGTTACCATGAACCAAAATTGATGAAATTTGGTTTGTAAGTCCCATTTGGGGTCTAGTTGGTCCGCGGAGCTCGGCGTTACTGTCAGTCAGCTCTTTGAAACTCTCAGAACGCCGCATCTCGAAAACTTTTTAGAAGGGTATGGTTTTTTTTAACGTTTTTGAATTGTTCTTGAACTAATGCATTTTTTGAGACCACCGGACCAATGTATGATCAGCCGTTCGTTTGTACCGAAAACCTTCGTCAACATGATCGTGAATCAAACGGTATAAATCCGGCCCGGATGTCATCGCTAGGGAACACCTGATTATAATCACGGTTGGCTGCATGAAGTCGAGGTGGTTTTGTACCAACAAACATATTTAGGGTCTACTGTACTTCAAAGTTGTAGGCAAAACCATGGAACATGTTCGATAGTTCAAGTAAGAACGTTAATTCAGTAATTCTTTCATATGATCATGCTGAATGAGGAAATTTCTAAATGGCAGCGAGCATCCAAACCTCTTATTATATTACCACTTAGTATTGTTATAGGAAGGACAAGACAAGGAGGAGATCTTTACGTAGGTATGATAATATATCTAGCTCTCACTTGGTTGGTGGTCCCCGAAAATAGCTACCTACCGTATAATTTATGTGGGCATATTCAAATTCAGCCTGCCACACGTTAGGCGCAGTGGGTAACTACGATGTCAGGGCAAAGAACGGGTATGGAAACAACGCGAGATGTGTTTCGTATTTGCCTTCAGGCATTCAATACAATGGCCGACTATAGGTACATTTTACCAGTAAAATAGCAAACTTACCCTACGCGGGAGGATGCTCCCCTTAAGAACGCTTACCTGCAACAGAAAACGGAACATTATAATTTATGAGTATTAATAACAAATATCATTGGGCTGAGGTTCTATACCAGATAATAAACATCATCACAATACCGGGCTGAGGTTCCACACCAGACTAGAAAATCCACTCGGGGAGTACCTATATAAGTAACTGACGTTTTAGTAACCGACTGCCCCTTTTCTAAGCCTTTATCAACTGCGACGGTAGCTAACATTGTAGAGCAAGGCATATGATTTAGCTCTGCTTAATCAACCTGACATATATTATTATTTTCCGCCCAACTGCCAAAACTTAGAGGCGAAAGGTACACAATAATTTATTCATCAACTGAAAACTAACTGAATTGAGAAGGTTGAATCACCCGAGTGAGTGGATGAGAGAAAAATGCCCAATCAACCCTTTCATGGAGGTATACCAAGGTTAGTGGGCAACACAAATCCATAGTAATATTACCATACCTTCCGGAGGAGTCCATCGTCACCAGCAGGTTGAGTACTGGAGGCGAGCGCTTTTGATGTAAGGACATCATCATCAGGCCGTCCAGAGAATACTTAATATTCTCACTATACTCAGCATTATTTATTTATTTATTTAATTTACACGGGAATTTTCTTCCCTTTTCTACATAGGCATAAATTCCAGCACACTTCGAATGGGAATAGAAATTCGTACCTAGCTACAAATAAAATAGACAAACAATACAAAAAGACACAAAAAATACAATAAAATAAACAAACAAACAAGCAAAAGAAAAGAACAAAGTGGGAATTCATCTACGCATTTTGAACCAGGACTTGACTTGAGCGGGGGAAGCCTCACTAATGTCAATAAACTGGGCAATAGAGTTGGCAGAACGCTGCATTCTGACGACGGAAGAGTTGTTGTCGTAATTGGTCCGGTGGTACTCAGGGAGGAATGGGTCACGGCTTCTAGTGGTTCTGGAGGGCACTCTAAAATTCACCTTTGCTAATAAAGCTGGAGAGTCGTACTGGTTTCGGATAATCTTGCTCAACGTGGATAAATTAAGTAGGAGCCTCCGCTGTTCGAGTGTGTCCAGCCCCATCAACCTCCTCATGCCAATCTCACTGTACTCATCCAGCACATCAGCCTTGTGGAAGGCCATCCTTAAAAATTTATTTTGCACACGCTCCAAAGACTGGATATAAGTGGAATACACAGGATTCCAGACCACCGAGGCGAACTCCAAATGGCTCCGCACCAAGGAGCAGTACAGTATCTTCATTGTACCCAGATACCGAAACGAACGCAACGCGCGATATAGGAAACCAAGCTGTCTGAAGCCCTTAGAAACAATGTTAAGGATATGAGATGAAAATGAGAAATCAGAATCAATGGTAACACCCAAATCCCTCACCTGGTCAACCCTCTCCACAGGGACGGAAGCCGAAAAGTGGACTTCTGCCCCGAGTGAAGGAAATGAAGTTGCACTTCCTGACGTTAATTAGAAGGCTATTGCTCCTGCAGTACGCACTGAACTTATCTACGTTTGACTGCAGAGTGATGGCATTCTCTGATGACCGAATTTTGCAGAACATTTTCATGTCATCAGCATACAGAAGAAATTTGACATCGCTGAGGTGATCATGCAAGTCATCCATAAACAATATAAATAGTAGGGGGCCCATATGGGAGCCTTGCGGCACCCCAGACGAAACTACGAACGGCTCAGCTTTGTGTCCCTCCATGCACACTATCTGTCTCCGACCACTCAGATACGAGGAAATCCAGGCCAATAAAGCACCATCGATACCCAAGGCAGACATCTTCCGGACTAACAGCGGAATGCAAAGCTTGTCAAATGCTTTTGAAAGATCACCGCGTCAACCTGAAATCCCTCCTCGATGGCACCCAGAACATACTGCTCGAACTCCAACAAGTTCGAAATCACAGGTCTTCCAGTGACAAAACCATGTTGGCTAACGTGGATGAGATTCCTGTAGACGTTGCTAATCTTCTCCACTACCAAGCTCTCGTGGACCTTAGGGATGGCTGAAAGCTTGCAGTTGGGCCGATAGTTGTTAAAGTTATTTCTCTTTCCTGATTTGAAAATACGTACCACATAACTAGACTTCCAAGCACAAGGGAACTGGTTCGGCCTGATGATGATGTCCTTACATCGAAAGCGCTCGCCTCCAGTACTCAACCAGCTGGTGACGACGGACTCCTCTGGAAGGAGGTAATTCTACTTCTCACACTAGGTACCGACTCTCTTGCACTGCCCGTGGAGACCGGGCGCGAACGGTAGGTGTTCAGGTAACTAGGCGTAGGTGAAAATGATTTTGGTCCTTTATTTTAGTTTTATTCGTGTTGCGATCGAGTGTCACTGCATGTCGTTTCTGGATGGATGTGCGCGACCTTTCGCCAGATTCATCGTCCGCTCTGATGCCCTTCGCTTATCTCCGGATCTCCGTTGGCGAGCCCGGGATGCGCTGAACGTACCAGTCCATGTTGAGCGCTCATACAATAGCAACTGTGTCGACACCTCTCGCTTTCGTCCAAACCAGCGGTCAAATATCCCTGATTCTGGATTTCGCTGTTTCACTCGCATATAGTGATTCAGCTCTGGTTACGGATTCTTCTGTGCCAGATACGTCTACAAGAAGCATTACCGCTTGGGTGACTGTCGTGGAAGCTATTCCGAACGGCCAGCAACTCCGAAGACGCAGCACCCGTCGCGTCGGAGCACCTTCGACGAATCATCACCGCATGCCCTCATCACGCAAGGTCGGAACTTCCATACTTGTAAATCGCTCAAAGCAAATTAATTTCATTTCATTTTATAAACCATTTTAAAGAAGCTCCTTATTTTGTATATAATTTTCTTATCCGCAAGAATAATAATTATTTTCGTTTATTTCATCTCTTAATAAAGGTTACTTCCTCCTTCTCGTACTTCGAAAAATATATTGAGATGCTAAATTTTTTAATCTGCCTTTCATAAAATCATTAACAGTAGGTGATGCTCCTATCTAAGTACATCCGCGATTCCATCAGACCAAAAAGCGTGTGGCGGACTGCTGACTTATTCCCGTTTGATCGGCGTGACTATAAACGCCATGATCACCAAAGATATGGCAGAGATTCTCACCGGATCTGAACGACCCCCACACCACTCGCCCCCCACTCCCCTTCAAAATGCTAATTTGAAAACAAAACCAGTATTATTCGACTCAAAAGGCTCGCATGAATGAAATACAATAAGAGTAACGTGATAACAAGAACAACTTTTATTTCCAGTTTGTCAAACGAACTAGAAATAGCTCAGTACTTGAGGTTTCGAAACTGGTCGGACAGCTCTTGTCCTATCTACCTACCAATTTACAGCATACCGCCAGTTACTTGAGAACGATTTTGAAATCAAATAAAAAACGCTGCAAATTATTACACAACGGTTTGTTATTTACCTGATAGATGCCCCTTCTGCGTAGATCACTGTTTTCTATGGTCAACACCTTCCCTCGAGCTCCCCCCATGAAAGCCCTCAATCGCGTACCAGAACCGGCCCGGGAATTATAGTTTCATAAAAATGCGGGGGATTCAATAATTCAATAATTAATTATTTGTTGTTATTCATGAAGCACTAGGTTAAATTATAAACCGTTGTGTAATAATTTACCTGTATCGGTGCCCCTTCTGCGTAGATCAGTTTTCTATGGTCAGTACCTACCCTCCAGCTCCCCCAAGAAAAGGCCTAAATCGAGTACCGGAGCCGGCCCGGGAATTACACTTTGACAAAAATGCGCGGGATTCAATAATTCAATCATTAACTATTTGTTGTTATTCATGAAGCATAAGGTAAATAATAAACCGTTGTGTAATAAACGTTGTGTGAGAAACCGTTGTGTAATAAACCGTCTAATATACGCAGAAGGGGCATCTATACAGGTGAATAATAAACCGTTGCGTAATAATTTGCAGCGTTTTTTATTGCATTTTTGGATTCTACATACCTTGAAACGGAAACCACCAAATTTTGAATCACCCACCAAATTGGTTTTTTTTTTTCATGCTTGATTCCAAAGGTTTATTGTTGAAAATAATAAACCAATAGCGGCTCCCTCGGTTTCCAATAAGAAACTTTAGTTAAAGCTATAAGCTATTTGGGATCATTGACAGTGGTACGTATGAAATTTTGTGTGTTCTTCTATTTCCAAGAGAGGTCTACAGGTCTAACCAACAAACCCAGCTGTTTCCAGCGCTATACTCCACAGAGCGCTCTGGACGGTGCCTTAGTTGTACGCATACATTACTCATACCTTGATATTGTGGGTGGCCGTTCCGTCGAATTTATTACGAAAATTATAAATCGTGCAGAACCCAAACAAAACGACTCTCAGTACCACCTACCTACCTCTCGCTGCGATTGGCGATTCCAGCAATTGCCCATTAAAAATAATAATTTATCACTCCACGAGTTTGGCGACGATCCCGCGGATTCTCACGTGTGACAAAGAGCTATAGTTCATTTTTCGCTGTAAATAACTCCTAACGGTTATATAGCGGCGGTTGAAATTTCACGGGCTATTTGCCGCTATTGATGATTTATTCGATCATTTACCGCGGTACGTTAGTCATCGAGCAGTTTAGAGGTACTATCACAACTTAACAACTAGAGAAAGGATCTTCAACGATAACACCTTGGGTTTTTGATATTTCTGTAGCTTTTTTTGGTAATATTCAATTTTTTTTTACCACAACTATTCAAAAAAAAGGAACTATCCATTCATCATAACTGTGGCAGGTATATATATTATATAGTTTGAATTCAGGGATGGATTCAAATCCTCTGAAACAAAAATTTGTTCCAAAATTCGCGCATTAAAAATTTTGGACCTACTGCAGTAGCTAATTTCCACTCAAAATTTGCTAAAAAGACAACGAGAATTAAATAAATCGTTGAGTGGTAAATGAAAAAAAGAGACGTAGTAGTATATTTTCAGCTTCCTGACACAGACCAAACCAGTTGTCCCCTTTTTAACTTCCTCCACAACTTCATTCCACCCCAGTGTCAACTTAAGTGAATGACATTCCCACTTCCTCATTTACATTTCTTTTTAATTTATTCATTGCACTCAAATTTGCATAGAGGGTTTCAATGACAGCTCAATCAATATCTCACTTGGAGCTCTGCCCTTCCCAACATCATCCGCAGCAACGTTGGGTTCAACAATGGTTTCGATTTCCTTAGGAAAACGAATTTTCATGTCCGAATAATTTTATTAAGAAACAAAACAACAGTTCATTGGAATTCGAAAAGTTCATTCCTACAACCTGCTTCACAATATCTTTTGCAGACGACATAGCCATCGTGATGAATTGAAACACTTGACACTCCTTACTCATAAGGAGATTACAATTAAAAAACGCTGCAAATCCCTGCACAACGGTTTATTATTTTGTACGGAATACCCTTCTGTTACAGATCACAGCTCTCTGTATAGATAACCCATCTGTATGACATAATATGCACTATTCTATACATATTATGTAGATCACCGAACCTCCGTAGGTTAGTACCTAACCCCGTACTCGTTACTACGTGCCTACCTAAATCACGAATTAAATGTTGCTAAAATAATTCTGTCGATGACAAACAGTACCTAAAATGGCAAAAAGAAACGCAAATAATGAAGTTCTGCAGGGAAATTGTTGATGTGGAGTGAAAAAAGTTGCAAACGTACCTACCAACAAACTCCAGCCCCTTCTACGTAGATGGTATAATGAACCGTTTTGTAATAATTTACCGTTGTGTAATAATTTACCATTGTGTAATAATTTACCCATCAATAATGCTTCAACGTTTGATCAAGTTTCACGACCTACCAACAAACTCCAAAAGATCCATCATTTTCCAAATGAAATAATATCAGAGAACAACCAACTCGACTTCATACTCAGTGTATATAATCAGGTGATCCCTAGCAATGATTTTATCTCGGGCCAATTCCCAATTGTTAGCGCGTCCCTGGTGACGACATTTGGGTTAAATGTATACAATTCGAATTCATTCACCCTTCTGTTGAAATACTCGTTACTAGGTACCTACATAAATCACGAGTTGCATGTTGCTAAAATAATTCTGTCGATGATAAACAGTAAGTAAAATGGCAAAAAGAAACGCAATAATGAAGTTCTGAAGGAAAATTGTTGATGTGGAGTGAAATAGACGCCCCTCTACGTAGATCACTGTTTTCTGTGGTCAATACCTACCCTCGTGGTCAAGTCTAATGAACCACTGTGTAATAATTTACCGTTGTGTAATATTTTACCGTTGTGCAATAATTTGCCGTTGTGTAATAATTTACCACTGTGTAATAATTTACCCATCAATAAAACTTCAACGTTTGTTCAAGTTTCAGAACCTACCAACAAAATCCAATAGCCCATCACTTATCAAATGAAATAATACCGCAGAACAAACAACCCGACTTCATACAGCCATCCTTGATTATAATCAGATGCTCCCTAGCGATGATATCCGGGCCGGATTAATACCGTTTGATTCACTATCGTGTTGACGAAGCTTTTTGGTGCTCACGAACGACTGGACGTGCAATGCTCGGGGTGGAATCAAAAAATTGTTTAGCTCAAGACAAATTTAATAAGGTAAAAAAAACCATACCCTTCAATCGAAAGTTTTCGAGCTACGGCGTTCTGAAAATTTCTACCCCTATTTTGAACCCCTTAGAGATGACTGACAGAAACGCCGAGCTTCGAGGACCAACTAGACCCCTAACGGAACCTATAACCCGAATTTCATCAATTTTTTTCATGGTAACTAAGAAAAGTGGCCAGTACGGCGTACGGCGGACAGACAGAAATATTTTTAT
Source organism: Leptopterna dolabrata (assembly GCA_954871275.1). Taxonomy (NCBI): domain Eukaryota; kingdom Metazoa; phylum Arthropoda; class Insecta; order Hemiptera; family Miridae; genus Leptopterna; species Leptopterna dolabrata. Next base: position 12,969,893 of record OX940979.1, read on the forward strand.
TGCATTTTCGGATTCTACATACCTTGAAACGTAAACCATCAAATTTTGAGCGGGAGTTAGAATTTTCATTTTTCTTGCTCGATTCCAATGGTTCATTATTGAAAATAATGAACCAAAAGGTAATTACAATAACCTAATGGGTCAGCACTAACATCCTTACAACGGACCTAACTGAAACTAACCTGCCTTCTCTCTAAATACGTCTGCCGAGATGTTTCACAAGGCTTCCTCGTCTACATAACGTGATCATAAATACAATCATCCTGTGTCATTTACTTTTATTTCACATGTACTGTAGGTATTTGAAATTATACAACGGACCCAAGGTCTCACCGTGCCGCGTACGGTCGTACAGGAAAACGGCGCGAATGTTCTTCTAGAAACTGTTCAAAACTCATAGAAACCCGTCAAAATGGAATAATTACTGTTACTGAATGATTATGTTACGAGCTGGTACGCGAAAAAAAGAGGTTGACTTGACAGACAAATTACGTCATTGACAAATTATTACGTTAACGTCAGCATATGTCCGGAGTTACGTGAACACGTAACTTCCTCACGAAACTTATGCTGGATTATGTTTCTAGGTTGTAAGAAGTGCCCTCCGTGACCGCATGTAGACGTCACGAACAAGGGATTAAGCTACCTAAAAAGAATTGCCTATCGCAAGAAAAGAAAAACGCTGCAAAGTCCTTGTCACATGGGTTTATTATTCTATTGAAGTTCTACAGTATTGTTGGCTGTTCAATTTATTGTTTCCTTCATGTGGAATGATTGAAACAGCTATTTCTGATGATTTCCACCAATTTTGGCTCTCAAAACATGGAATAGGTACGCTTTTTTTTCTTTTTTTCAAATCACCATTGATCATTGTTAGTGCCATTTAATGGTCTGGATTCACCTGTTTACACTTTTTCTAGTGCTATTATACACATTGATGGTGATTTCAGACAATTTTCCAGGTTTTGACTCATAAAAAACCAATATTGGGAGCTGAACCTTTGGTAAAACCGCAATTTCCGCGTCTTCGGTCAAAATTGACATCGTATTCGGTCTTCTCGTCCCAAAAACCATGGAAAACGATACCTCAAAAGCTCATGTTACTAACATGTTACTAAAACGCAAAAAGTATCTATTTTTATACTCATTTTCGCTGGGGGTTCTTTAGTGCTGCCCCCCATTTTCAAAGCCAGATTTGAAACCCTAATCTCAACCGTTTTGAACAAATGTGTAGTGCTTTTGAATCGTCAAAATCCCCTCTTTCCGTCTATTTAAATCCGAAACAAAGAAAATTCGAATTTCACTGTTTTAAAAGCATTCGAAAAAAGTGCGTGGGCAGCACTAAAGTTGTTGACTGGTGTAAAACTTTAGTCCTGCCCTCCACGCTCTTGGCAGGTGGGATTGTGATAAATTCATTAGAAAACTCAATTGAAGAAGTTATTTTTATTACAAATGCACATTAAATGTCATCCAGCAAGAGGATTGTAAAGTTTTTTAATGTTTTCAACAAACTTTAGAAACGTGGTATTTCGGTTCCTACTAACTTTTTCCACGGGTCTTTTGCACTGAAGTGTCTGATAAACGGCGAAGGGGAGACGCGATATGTAGGACACGTTTCATGTTTTTACAAGCGCAACAAAAACAACCGATCGGCTGATTAGTACCATATAGATTAGTTGGCCATATAGATCAAGTGGACGGGGTTGCGGAATAAAAACTGATGAATTTATCACAATCCCACCTGCCAAGAGCGTGGGGGGCAGGATTAAAGTTTTACACCAGTCAAAAACTTTAGTGCTGCCCACGCACTTTTTTCAAATGCTTTTAAAACAGTGAAATTCGAATTTTCTTTGTTTCGGATTTAAATAGACGGAAAGAGGAGATTTTGACGATTCAAAAGCACTACACATTTGTTCAAAACGGTTGAGATTAGGGTTTCAAATCTGGCTTTGAAAATGGGGGGCAGCACTAAAGAACACCCCTATATTTATACCTATTTAAAGGTATTAAAAATAGTACCTATTTTTATAAACATTCGCTCATAAAACCCCTGGGTATATTCCGATCGGGCTGCAAAGTTTTGGGACATAACTAGGGCCCAAATGGAGCATGTGTGCGAAAGAACGAATTTTTTAGACCAAAAATGAAGCCGGTACACGTGATAGGGCGGACGGCGTACGGCGGACATTGCATTTTTGGAATATACGCACCCTGAAACGGAAAAGAAAAAATTTTGAGGGGGTGTTATAAAAATTTTTTGCTGAGCGAATACATAGGTGTATTATTCGCAGAATAATAAACCAAAACTACATCGACGCTCCCAAAATTTCGACTGTCAGTCTTGAAAACCCTCGCTGATATGAATCTCAAAATCAGCAGGGGAGTCGATTTTCTCATTTTGACGGAGACGGAAAAGGAAACACCTATATTTTCATGAGTTGAGGTAGGCTTTATTTATACAGCACCTATCAACCTGTCGTTACCTCAAAAGGACGACGGAGGCATCTCGACGACGAAGAGAATAATGGATAACTCATTGTTGATTAATTCACTGGACGAAGTACCACGTACGTAAGTAGTTAATTCAGTAAAATCTAGTGGCCGCATTTCAAGGGTGCGATTCTTCGAATATCCAGTTTCACGTATTTCCCTCCTACGGGATCACTGGGCTTATTGTCTAGCGGATTACTCGGGTGAGTCGGGACCACTGGGGTCACTTTTCTACGGGATCAGTCAGATCAGTTTTCAGGACCTCTGGAGCACTCGGGCGGTCCCCGGAAGCTCTTCTACGTATCTTTCTCCCCAACAAATTAATATTTACCAAAGCCCCTTGAACAGATTGCCGCCAACCTCCTCCTCCAAACCAACCCACAACTGGATATTTTTACTACCCCCCTCAAAACAATAAAGAATGTTGTATGGACCAGCCTATTTAGTCCCCAACCTCCCCTCACTGCCCATCTCGAGCTCAATATATATACTTGATTATTTGTTAGCCTCAGTTTTCTTTTACGCTGGTATTATTTATATGTAATCTAGTTCTCTACATGTTATTATTATTATTTTTTTATCATTTAATAATGATTAACAGGGCGTTTCCATTTGTTTTCCGAACGTCACGAGCGTCACGTCACGAGCGAGCGTCACTTCATGGCACAAGAAATTGCACCATCGAAATTACATCACGTTACTATGTTGGTTGCGAGCGTCACGTGACTATGGTGGTTGCGAATGTCACAAAACGATATAAATAAAGAGGCTAGAAAAATAGTTTCGTTATGCCTGCAGATATAAGTAAAGTGCGAGAAAACTCAAAACCTAATAATATTAGGAAATTGACGGGAGGTGAAACAAAAACGTTTTCTACTTTTGATGCATTAATGAGCTGCAAAGTTTCCATTGACGGAAATTTTGGCGAAAAAAAACGTTAATCTTTATTAATATCTGACTGTAGAACCGTAGGTCTACCGTCCGTTTTTTTTTTGTCTTGAAAAGTTTGTGATTTGTACCTACTCTACTGAAACTGCCATGCTAATTTCTATGTAATTGGGTTCGCCCGTGTTGTTAATAGAATAAAGTCCATCCAGAGACTCGTAAACATACGCAAAACATGATATAAGTATTCGTGATCAGCTTGAAATCCCCTATAATACTCCATGTACGTACCGACATCCAATTTGGAGCCACCCCGTGAAATGATAGGTGAGAGGAGGGATAGAATGATGGGCGTAGGGGTGGCGATGGCGGTCGAGGGAAGAAGGGTTCCCAGGATCAATTCTGCAACTACTGCTGAGGGTCCTTTCCAAGTAGCGAGGCGGAATGGGGGTCGCCTCGTCTCCATCCAGAAGGAATGTCCTTTTACTATACCCCGCCATACCTACACTGTGCACGACTGCGGTCAAATTTAGAATTTCTCGTTGGCTCCCTCTCATTCCAGGCCACCGTTCCTCTGCCATCTAACACGTCCGTCCCAAGATTTCATTCTCTGTCCCATTTCACGGTCGCCCCGAACTGTTCCAATCCTTTTCCCTCACAGTATAGATTTAATCAGCTCTTCGTCGTATATTCGTCTGACTATACTGCCCTTCCATGCTTTTTTTTTTTTTACCCTACGCCGATCAGTCACGGCTCTTGAGCCATTAGTTGACTTCTGGCAGCCCAATATAATTTTGCAATTTTCGACCAGTTGGTGTCGTCAGCAGTAAAAGCAAGTCGTACTATGTCCTCGAGTTGTGGACAGTCAAAAACGCTGCAAAGTCCTTGTCACATGGGTTTATTATTCCATTGGACATACCTACCTACAGAGATGTTGGCTGTTTATTTATTGTTTCTTTCATATAAAATAATTGAAATAGCTATCTCTGGTGGTTTCCACCAATTTTGGCCCCCAAAACTCGAATAAACTACGCTCCTTTTTTTAAAAATAAATTATCTCTGATCATTGATAGTACCATTTTTTAATCGTCTTGATCCACCTGTTGACACTTTTTCCAGTGTTATTATACAAATTGATGGTGATTTCAAACGATTTCCCAGGTTTTTGACTCATAAAAAATCAATTTCGGGAGCTGAACATCTGGTAGAACCTCAATTTTTTATTCTTTGGTCAAAATCGACTTCATATTCGGTCTTCTCGTCCCCAAAAACATGAAAAACGATACCTTAAAAGCTCATGTTACCAACATGTTGCTAAAACGCAAAAATTACCTATTTTTATACACATTTTCACTCATAACACCCCTGGGTATATTCCGATCGGGCTGAAAAGTTTCGGGACACAACTAGGGCCCAAATGGAGCATGTGTGCGAAAGAACGAATTTTTTAGACCGAAAATGAAGCCTGTACACGTGATACGGCGGACGGCGTACGGCGGACGGACAATGCATTTTTGGAATCTACGTACCTTGAAACGGAAAAGAAAAAATTTTGAGGGGGTGTTATAAAAATGTTTTGCTGAGCGATTACATAGGTGTATTATTCACGGAATAATAAACCAAAAGGGGGGTGGAAGTTATGGGCTCGGATGTGCTGCATAGAGAGCAGGACGGGTCATCCCTCATCCGAAGTCTGTGGAGGTGAGAGTTCAGGTAGTCATGGCCAGTGATGGATCTGAATCCCTTCCATGCTGCAACCTACTGAATAAATTGTAGAAGCCATGAAATGAAAAAACTCATTTATAATTATTCAGATCACGAGCTAAATCTGGTTTTTCTTTGAGATTGTGAAGGACTGCAGGAGCAGGATGTAGCTATTGGCTTGGGTATATGTCTCACGAATATCTCCTATCAGGTTTTCCGAGCAAACTACAAAAAAATGTAGGTTTGTGCCACGCACCTATTCGATGAATGAAACTTTTTCACCTGCAGGAACATATTCAAGTAGGTTCGTGAAAGCTGCCTGAACAAGATCAAAAATAAGTAAACAAAAACCAAAGGTCAAACACCCGAGCGTCAATCATTCGCGCTTTCGTACTCGGGCCATCGGATATTATTCGCGTTTTTCTTCATATCTGCGCTTCCGTACGTCTGCAAATGAGGCTTATCTGTATTTTGCGCTTTCGTATGTCGCCGGTCCTTGAAATCCTACGATTCAGAGAAAACGGTACAAATTACTACTCAACGGTTTATTGTTTTGCAGCGCAGATGCGACTTTTGCGTAACCACTGAACTATTATTAGTCCCTGATTGAGCAGGGTCGTTTTTTGCTGCGGATACCTACCTATCGACGCAAACAGATACGGTCGCTAGACGTATTTCCAAATTTTCACCTAATTTTGATTACTCGTTCGGCCGTGAACAACGTAGTTTTAGGTACATACCACATCAAGGCCGCAGCTTTTGTCTGCACAGGCGCAGGCGTGTTTTTCTTGATAAGCCCATATCAAATTATAAGGGCCTGTCTCCTTTTGGTTTATTATTCTGTGAATAATACACCTATGTATTCGCTGAGCAAAAAATTTTTATAACACCCCCTCAAAATTTTTTTCTTTTCCGTTTCAAGGTGCGTATATTCCAAAAACGCTGCAAAGTCCTTGTCACATGGGTTTATTATTCTATTGGACATACCTACAGAAATATTGGCCGTTCATTTATTGTTTCTTTCATGTGAAATAATTGAAATAGCTATTTCTGATGGTTTTCACCAATTTTGGCCCCCAAAACACAAATTAGATGGGTACGCTCCTTTTAATTTTTTTTTTTCAAATTATTATCTTTGATCATTGGTAGTGCCATTTAATCGTCTTGATCCACGTGTCGACACTTTTTCTAGTGTTATTATACAAATTGATGGTGATTTCAGACGATTTTCCCGGTTTTTGCCTCATAAAAAATCAATTTTGGCCGCTGAACCTTTGGTAGAACCTCAATTTTCCACTCTTTGGTCAAAATCGACTTCATATTCGGCCTTCTTGTCCCCCGAAACATGGAAAAAGATACCTCAACAGCTCATGTTACTAACATGTTACTAAAACACAAAAAGTAACTATTTTTACACACATATTCACTCATAACACCCCTGGGTATATTCCGATCGGGCTGAAAAGTTTCGGGACACAACTAGGGCCCAAGTGGAACATGTGTGCGAAAGAACGACTTTTGGTTTATTATTCTGTGAATAATACACCTATGTATTCGCTCAGCAAAAAATTTTTATAACACCCCCTCAAAATTTTTTCTTTTCCGTTTCAAGGTGCGTAGATTCCAAAAACGCTGCAAAGTCCTTGTCACATGGGTTTATTATTCTATTGGACATACCTACTATACCTACTATGCTGGCTGTTCATTTATTGTTGCTTTCATGTGAAATAATTGAAATAGCTATTTCTGATGGTTTCCACCAATGGTGGTACGCTCCTTTTTTTATTTTATTTTTTTTATTATCGTTGATCATTGGTAGTACCATTTAATTGTCTTGATCCACGTGTTGACACTTTTCCTAATGTTATTCTACAAATTGATGGTGATTTCAGACGATTTCGCAGGTTTTTGACTCATAAAAAATCGATTTTGGGAGCTGAACATCTGGTACAACCTCAATTTTCAGCACCTTGGTCAAAATCGACTTCATATTCGGTCTTCTCGACCCCAAAAACATGGAAACCAATACTTCAAAAGCTCATGTAACCAACATGTTGCTAAAACGCAAAAGTACCTATTTTTACACACATTTTCACTCATAACACCCCTGTGTATATTCCGATCGGGCTGAAAAATTTCGGGACACAACTAGGGCCCAAATGGAGCATGTGTGCGAAAGAACGACTTTTTTAGACCGAAAATGAAGCCTGTACACGTGATACGGCGGACGGCGGACGGCGGACGGACATTGCATTTTTGGAATCTATGCACCTTGAAACGGAAAAGAAAAAAGTTTGAGGGGGGTGTCATAAAAATTTTTTGCTGAGCCATTACATAGGTGTATTATTCACAGAATAATAAACCAAAATGCAATGTCCGTCCGCCGTATCACGTGTACAGGCTTCATTTTCGGTCTAAAAAAATCGTTCTTTCGCACACATGCTCCATTTGGGCCCTAGTTGTGTCCCGAAACTTTTCAGCCCGATCGGAATATACCCAGGGGTGTTATGAGTGAAAATGTGTGTAAAAATAGGTACTTTTTGCGTTTTAGCAACATGTTAGTAACATGAGCTTTTAAGGTATCGTTTTCCATGTTTTTGGGGACGAGAAGACCGATTATGAAGTCGATTTTGACCAAAGAATAGAAAATTGAGGTTCTACCAGATGTTTAGCTCCCGAAATTGATTTTTTATGAGCCAAAAACCTGGGAAATCGTCTGAAATCACCATCAATTTGTAGAATAACACTGGAAAAAGTGTCAACAGGTGGACCAAGACGATTAATTGGTACTATCAATGATCAGAGATAATGTATTTAAAAAAAGGAGCGTACTTTATTCGTGTTTTGGGGGCCAAAATTGGTGGAAACCACCAGAGATAGCTATTTCAATTATTCTATATGAATGAAACAATAAATAAACAGCCAACACCTCTGTAGGTATGTCCAATGGAATAATAAACCCATGTGACAAGGACTTAGCAGGGTTTTTTAGACCGAAAATGAAGCCTGCACACGTGATACGGCGGACGGCGTACGGCGTACGGTGGACGGCAGACGGACATTGCATTTTTGGAATCTACGCACCTTGAAACGGAAAAGAAAAAAGTTTGAGGGGGTGTTATAAAAATTTTTTGCTGAGTGAATACATAGGTGTATTATTCACAGAATAATAAACCAAAATGCAATGTCCGTCCGCCGTCCGCCGTATCACCTGTACAGGCTTCATTTTCGGTCTGCAAAACTCGTTCTCTCGCACACATGCTCCATTTGGGCCCTAGTTGTGTCCCGAAACTTTTCAGCCCGATCGGAATATACCCAGGGGTGTTATGAGTGAAAATGTGTGTAAAAATAGGTACTTTTTGCGTTTTAGCAACATGTTAGTAACATGAGCTTTTAAGGTATCGTTTTCCATGTTTTTGGGGACGAGAAGACCGATTATGAAGTCGATTTTGACCAAAGAATAGAAAATTGAGGTTCTACCAGATGTTCAGCTCCCGAAATTGATTTTTTATGAGTCAAAAACATGGGAAATCGTCTGAAATCACCATCAATTTGTAGAATAACACTGGAAAAAGTATCAACAGGTGGATCAAGACGATTAAATACCTATCAATGATCAGAGATAATTTACAAAAAAAAAAGAAGGAGCGTACTTTATTCGTGTTTTGGGGGTCAAAATTGGTGGAAACCACCAGAGATAGCTATTTCAATTATTTTATAAGACAGAAACAATAAATAAACAGCCAATATCTCTGTAGGTATGTCCAATGGAATAATAAACCCCATGTGACAAGGACTTTGCAGCGTTTTGTGTTTTAGTAACATGAGCTGTTGAGGTATCTTTTTCCATGTTTTTGGGGACGAGAAGGCCGAATATGAAGTCGATTTTGACCAAAGAGTGGAAAATTGAGGTTCTACCAAATGTTCAGATCCCAAAATTGATTTTTATGAGGCAAAAACCTGGAAAATCGTCTGAATCACGTAGTCGTCGTTGTATAATAATACTAGAAAAAGTGTCGACACGTGGATCAAGACGATTAAATGGCACTACCAATGATCAAAGATAATTTGAAGAAAAAAAATTAAAAGGAGCGTACCTACCTAATTTGTGTTTTGGGGGCGAAAATTGGTGGAAACCATCAGAAATAGCTATTTCAATTATTTCGCATGAAAGAAGCAATAAATGAACAGCCAAAATTTCTGTAGGTATGTCCAATAGAATAACAAACCCACGTGACAAGGACATTGCAGCGTTTTTAATTTATATCACGTAATCTTGCAAAAACTTGGTTTTCTAGAAACTGATGAGCCCCAATGACGTCAACCTCTCCTCTCTTCTTTCCCCATGACCATCTCCTAAATGACAACGCCCTTCTATCACCACTCAGCCCACACTTATTTATTTTCACTTTCTTGTTAATTTATTCATTACGTTTTATTTACATAGCCCCCAATGACAGTCCAATCAATAGTCCCTTTTTTCCGGCTCCTTCCCAAACTCGGCGCCACGTTTCAACAAGATTTGCATTCTGACGGGTTCTTGGTTGGTCGACGTTCCTTTTACCAGATTCCAAACACTTAGAATGCATTTAAGAAACCTGATATCTCGTTTCTTCAACCCTACACGTTAGATCGGTAATTAATTATCACTCGAAGCATCCGTGTCAAACGCGACATCTCTTAACTACGAACCACCACGTTTCAACGTTTCTTATTTATTCCACACGCCCCTTGTTGGGAATTTACCAAATACCTGAAATTCAGACCCCCTGGAATTACCTTTAAATCGATAACACCTAAATACTTCGGTTTATTATCTCAATATGAAACTGACCGATGGATCACATGGTTTATCAGAGCATCACATCAAACTGAGTGTTTCGGCCCCACGATGGGAACAGGAAGCGGCACCGCGGCGCCGGCAGAAGTTCCAGTCATGCAGCATGACTTAGTCAGCGAATTTTCGAAGCAACATTTACTCAATTTACACTCCTTAGGGTCGGTTGATCGGTTCCTAAGTTAAGCAGGCATGACTGAAAACTGGCTGAATGAATTATACCTAGTGCATGGATACTGGAAAAATTGAATATTAACCAACTGATGAGCAGAATAGCGTAAAATAATAACAATATTAATTTTTGAAATGAAACATCCCGATTATGGTGGGGGAAACGAAATTTGAGTGACTATATAGGCAGGTACCTACTTGTAAGTTATATGTACAACGAGGTTTTCAGTTTGATTATAAATCTGACCTTGAATGAAATGAACTGTGTACAAAAACGTTCATTCGTAGGTACTTACGTCGCATTTATTTAAATGAGCTTACCGAATGTTATCTGCTATCACACTCTAAATCACTACAACTTGCTTCGCATTACGTGGTTTCTGACAATTAGATGAGTCCCATATAAACTAGCATTTTGAATGCCACCAAAAACACCACAAAACAACATCCATAAAAGCTCAATGAATAACGCAGGAATCCGCTTCCATTATTCCGTTGAAGTTAGAATGCAGTTTTAGCTATTTTTGGTTGTTTATTTGGTTTTATCAATTTTTGAGCCAAAAATACTCAAATTTGATCCACTTTTCTATTGCACTAATTAATTTCTAAGCTTGTCGACCTATTCAAGTGGCTTTTCACCTTCCGCTAAAACCCAGAAAACATCAATTCCGCAGGAACCCGTAGGGACAGCGAAAAAGAGGCATTGGGTATGCTATATATATCCGATAGACGTCGAGAAGGAAAAGGGGAAAAATATAGGTATTTGGGAAGCCTGGGGGCTATGAATGATGAATCCTTCATACGTGAGAGTGGACATCGCGACTGAAAGGTTTTTTGGTTGCTCTGTCAAACGAATAAAGCGCCAGCCATAAAATATTCAATTTAGTGATAGCGAACCCCCGCTTCATCCACAACACTTCTTCATTCGGCTCTTTTTATCCCGACGTACCGCCTCATCGCTCTTTGTCAGAAGTTTCTGGGTGAGCGTGTTCCAAGTTACAAGAATATGCATACATATAATACGCACCCCCTCTTTACCCACGATTCGTTCCTACATGCATACATTTGATCATTTCCTATCCGACGGATGTACTAAAATCGGTCTTACACACCGAAGAAGAGGATAATAATATATAACCCGTGTAATTCCGTCGAATTAATCAAAAAGAAGCTATTTCATACCGCGCACTATTTTCTACCTCAGAAAGACTACTTTTCCCCTTTGCGTTTCATCTTCTGAGAAATCGCTCTGACCGAGCAAGAATAGTTGGATATTCCGACGATATCATAACTTATGCAGTAACCGAGGAACGGAGACTTTATCTCTCCAGGAAAGTCCACCAGGGAGTTTTTGCACTGAGTAATGCATATCCGAAGATACTATTTTGCCCCGTTTTAAAGCCTTTGCTGATTTACTGGGTCACCTTCATTCCGAGTTCACACCGTTCTTTGGATCATTCTTTTTCGAACTTAGACCCCTTCCAGCAGTCTCTTAAAAATTTGACCAGCCCGTTTTCAACAAACATTGACGGAACTAACTGACAAGAAGGACTTCAATAATTGATCTCATAATTTTCTGTACATAATATATCTAGATAAACCTCAAATCTAGATCTCTGTTAGGCACGTTAGGTACGAAACACCCATCGATTGACCACAACTATTGCGATAAGGTGACCAAGAGAAGAAAAAACATGAAATTCTGAGGATGTTCAAATCAGAATGGACGGGGTTCGGAATTTTCTGCTTTTGCCCTCAGAATTGGATTTAGCACCATCGAAAACCAAATTTTCAGCTCCGAAATACGAGTAGTTTGGCGGCAATAACCTACAGAAAAGAAACAAAAACGCGTGACGTCATCTGGTATGTACTGCCTTCTCATTCGGTTCCCATGCGCGGGAGCGAGAGGGCTATTCCGGCTATACATACCAGATGACTGCGCACGCTTTTTTTCTTCCCTTTTATCACCCACTTCCGTCCTTTGCCAACCCATCATATAGCACCTTTTTGGAAAGCTCTCCGTTAGGCCTAGTTTGGAAGAATTGGAAAAAAACAAAATCACTCCATTTCTCAATGTATAATTCTCAACCGATTCCAGGAGTTAATGGATTGTTGTAGGGAACAGAGGAACGAAGATCGGAAAACGGCAGCCGTGCGTCAACATGGTATTGAGTGACCTATTGGGGGGGTGATGAAAGGATTGATAGCTTGATGCAATATATATGAGCTAAGAAGAAACTTCCTGCACGGAAAATTGAGGATGGTTGAAAAACGGTCGCACAATGACGAAGCGACGCCCCGGGCTAAACAGACTGTATGGAGACCACACAGCCCCGTTTAATGTGATTTGAAGCAGAAAATAACTTTGGTTATATCCAAACAAATGAGTTACACGTTAGAAACAACAACACAAGTCAGGAAGTAGCGGACGGGAGGAGGAAGGAGGTGGGAAGATAATGATTGTGTATCGTCGTGCTGCCTTCAATAACAACCTCATCGTGCCAACCGCCGCTTGTTACCGGCTCAATTAATCCCACGAGTTATTCACTAACTGGCTTTACGCCTAATGTTTCTCAGACAGATAATATTGTCTAGCCCCCCAATAATACCTCGGTTTCCGGAAGCTTCCACAAGGCGGGGAGGAGCGGGCTGTTAATTGGCAAAAGCACTGGATGGATGCTCCAGTTCCGCAAACTCGAACATCTTTGGAGAGCTTGAATCCTGAACTACAGCTACTGTTTGGTGAATCCCGAACCTGATCCCACTGAGATAACTCGTCATGTTCTCACGTTAATTGCAATACTGATACAACTTGGTGTGAACATGAGCGGCGAAATACGATATTGTCGACGGGACCAAAACTAATCAACACGCAGTCCGGCCGAGATCCACAATACCCTCAAGCTAAATAGAAGAGATGCAGCTATACCTATCACCGGCGTTACCACCCTCTCACCAAGTGCATACATTCCATGATTCTACGGATTTGATTCAATCATTCTCGATGGGGAAGTATCTCTGCCCCCCCATAACCCTGGTAACCTCACTTCTCTAGGTAGATTGCGGGAGGGGGGGGGGGGGGGGGTATCGACCTCTAACGTTACAGGACGGCCTAAATTTCACAAGAAAAGAAAGTCCCATGCCATACAATACTTAATAAATTAACAACGACGAGTCCAAAGCAGTTGGCCTTAGCATCTACAATCCAGAAAGATGAATATCGCAAAAATCGGGTGTTAGCCAACTGCGACCCATGAGCTCTGCACCGCTACCAACTGCGACCCAATGTTTTTTTCACAGACTGCGAACTGCGACCCGATGTTTTTCTAGACATCTACCAACTGCGAACCGTTCCTCTCCTAGTCGAGAACGGCACCTTATCGCTCCCCCACTTCGTGTGCCCCACTCCCTCGTATTAAACGCTGCTTAGTTGCACTGTGGGCTTAGCTGCTACATACAAGAAGACGAGCGACGCAACTTCGGACTTCCTCAAATTATTTTTCGGTTTGGCCTTCCTGCACTCGGACGAGGTCGAGGATTTTTTCGAAGAGGAATTGTTGCCAGTGAAGCCCAGGGACAAGAGGGTGGACCAATTTCTGGGCTATTTGACGAAAAATTACATCCTGCCGGAGTCCAAATTTCCTCCAACCATATGAGCTGACTTTTCCTGTTCAACAAAACGGACCAAGAACAGCTGTGAGAGCTTTCATGCTAAGCTGAACAGCATGTTCTACAGGTCGCACCCTCACATTTATATGATTATTGAGGCTTTGAAGGAGCTCCAACAGGATACGTACATCCTCATGCGGACGCAGATGCAGCTAAAATTGGAAAAGGAAGACGACCTCCGCCAGAAAATGGCATCTTTGACCACAGGCGAGATAACTAAGGTGGCATTCGTCAAGGCTGTTTCCCTGAAATTCTTGCCGGCTCTGTGATCATCATCACAGTATTCTGACGATTCCAATTTTTTGAAGTTTGAAGCCGCGAGCGCGATGCCGGCGCGATTTTTGGGGCGTGATACAGCCTCCTCGAACTGTTACGATAAAACCAGTCGCAATCAGTAGCGCGATGAAAAAGGAACGGGTCACAATTGGTTGTCAGGCAAACATTTGATGGGTCGCATTTGGTAGTTGGTCAAAAAAGGGCTGGGTCGGAGTTGGTATAAACGGGACACAGTTGGTCATATCAGCAAAAATCGTTAGTTGAGAGCAAAAATGACACCCACGATCCCAACGTTCCTGAAATGGCCAAGGTTTCTAAACACCAACAATTAGCAAACTTCCGCCTTCCAATGGATCACTAGACTTGTTAAATACATCAGGGCATGAACGCAGTACAGTGAAGACATCCTTTAGCATGTTCATCACAATACGACTACAATTTGATACGAACATGAGCACTGAAATAAGATATTATCAACGAAACTGTTAACAAGTGAAGAGACTCAGCGGAAAATCCCGCTGAGATCGTAGGAAAAGTGTTCGATTATGGAGATGAGTGCACCTAACCCAGATGGTTCATTAGTTAAAGCCTGCCAAATGGGAAGGTTGTAGGTTCAATTCTCAATGGTGTCCCATTTTTTCACCAGTCTCGGCACCAACAAAATTCGTGGCTCATTGAAAAGGAACGGGGCTCCTATTCTGGAGGTTTTAGGTTTGAATCTTGTCAACTGTCATTTCTCAATATAGCGAACTATTCGTCAAACTTTTTTATAATTTACTACAAGATTTTAATTTGGAGACGTCACTCGATATTTTGATGCGAGCGCTATCAAAAATCCGGAGCAGCGATCTGGACAAAAGGGTAACGAAAATGTGAGATAAAATTATTTTGGGCAGTAAACTGTAATTGATCCGGTGGACGAATGGGCGAGAACTAAATAATCAATTCTCTATCATACGTCAACAAGACTTATTATGAACAGGCCGAAAGGGGGCGGGGGGGGGGGGGGGGTGTCGAAGGGGCAGTTCAGTACAGAAAAAATGTTGGTTCCTGCGTCACACGAATTAATGGTTTGCTGCTGCGAAACAGTCACCAAGCTGAAACAGAAGCAACCTATGCAGGCGCATGTTGGAGGACTGACAAAACTTACTAACTGATCGTTAGTTACTTATGTGGTGTGGTGCCACGGGATATAGCGATGTAGCACTCTATTCACACCGTCCTTTTCGCGGGGAAAAAGGAGGAAAAAGCACCAGCTGAACTGGGATATCATTATGAGCGAGAAGGTCGAGCAAGTCGAATGAGTTCTCTTGCAGTTTCCTGAGCTGACTGCAAACGACCTGTGCAGTTGGGACGAGAGCGTGCAAAAACGTCTGTGGAGTCGAGTAGTTTCAACTCTTTGCTACAATAAGGGGAAACGAGACTTGGCGTGGAGCTCTCTAATTAGATTCGGTCTTCTTGTAGCTGTTCCGTCTTATATTTCTTATGAAACTCCATCCCAGGTGCTCCAGTCAGAAAACAAAGCTCAGTACCACAACCTACCTTACCACAATGGAATTACTGCTATAGGCACCTACCTTCAATTTTATAAATTTAACACGATTATTTTCAATAGCTAAATCCAGCCAACCGACCATGTTCCAACAGTTCAAGTGCTTTGGGATTTATTTATTAATTTATTATGGTACGGGCTGGTGCCCTGTTTACAGCAGCAACAAAAAAGAAGAAGAAAATAGTTGCTGTTTTTATATAAAAACAAACGAAGGGGGGGGGGGGGGGGGATCGGTATTTGGCCTTTTTACTTTTTTATTTAAACTTCCAAAAAACGACCCTACGAATAAGTAAGTAATCATATTTGACACTGCTAGTATCTCACACTCACCCTCCAGACCACCATAATCCGCTGTATATACCTCCTACGCTTTGGTGCCATAATGGCCTCGGGGAGCGATGCAACGGCAATGGCTCAGCGGCATGCTGATCCAAGCAAATATCGAGCTCCGGGAATATTCAGGGTGTACTCGATAACTGAGGCTAGTGGTTTTTGGTTTATTATTTTCAATAATGAACCTTTGGAATCGAGCATTAAAAAAAAAGTAACCCCCTCAAAATTTGATGGTTTACATTTCAAGGTATGTAGAATCCGAAAATGGAATACAAAAACTTCTGTCCGTCCGCCGTTAGTTATCATGAAATAAAATTACATTTTGTTTCTAGGTCCGATTGGGGGTCTAGTTGACCCGCGAAGCTCAGCGTTACTGTCAGTCATCTCTGAGGGGTACACAATTGAGGTTGGAACTTTCAGAACGCCGTAACTCCGAAACTTTAAATAGAAGGGTATGGTTTTTTTTTAAGTTTTCAAATTGGCCTCGAACTAAAGCATTTTTTGAGACCACCCGCAGCATTGTATGCCCAGCCGTCAGTGTGCACCGAAAACCTTCATTAACACGATCGTGAATCAAACGGTATAAATCCAGCCCAGATATCATCGCTAGGGAGCACCTGATTATAATCACGGATGGCTATACGAAATCCAAAAGAGCCCTCATTCTTCAAATGGGATATTATTCCATTTGAAGAATGAGGGCTCTTTTGAATTTTGTTAATAGTTACTTTTGTAACTTTAAAAAACGTTATGCTTTATAAATAACAACTAATAATTTATTAATGATAGAATTCTTGAATCTACCGCATATTTATGGAACTGTAATATTGCCCGGCTGGCTCCAGTACTCGATTTACGACTTTTCTGGAAGGAGCACGAGTTTGGTATTGACCACAGAAAACAGCGATCTACGCCGAAGGGATATAGGTAAATAATAACCGTTGTGTAATCATTTGCAGCGTTTTTAAAATGACAAGCTGAATCGATTACTATAGATTACAGCGTTGGTTTTAACATGGATATGTTTTTGCCCTGGGGGGTCATTCTAAAATTTGCGACCGAAAAAAATGCAACGCTGCAACCGATAAACAATTTGGAGATGTGCGTGTGTAGTTACCGACAATACCCAGCGAAACAAAATGAAATGAGCACAAACCATTTTATTGAACGAATTGGAAGGTAGCGATTGGAAGGTAGCACCTAAAAATGTGCCTTCTAATAATGAAATGATGATGATGATGTTGGAATTTGTTAGATCCGAATAGTGGTCGTCTACGTGAACGTTCTTACGAGAAGGTTCGTCAGGTGCACACTACTTGTGCAGCTACATAAAGTAAGTACCTAGTGAATGTCAGTTAGAATGTCGTCCACTGAACGCTCAAGACGTCTGCGTCAGCGTCGTCTTGTCTATTGTCTATTACTGACTCAATTTCTGTACAATAAATTTTACCAATTGCACTTTTTTCATTATCAATCAATTCAAAAATTTATATCATTTTTCCACTTCATGGCAAAACATTGAAAAGTGGATGTGAAAATACAGCGCCCAAAAACATATCCATGATTCAATGTTTTTCCATGAAGTGGAAAAATTTTTGTCATTTGGGCATTTTGGTTCCGTGTCTGTCTGCCTGTCCGTCTGTCTGTCTGTGGTTTAATGAAACTAGATCTCCATTCTGAGAAGTTTGACACGAGCCACATTGCCCTACCCGTAAGTAGTTCTTTTCCTATGACTTTTCAAAGTTTCAATCATTTCTGTCGTCACAGTGGGCAGAGGGGTCCCGCACAGGCTAAAGGAGTGAAATGACGTCAGAAACGTTGAAAATCGTAGAAAAATAAAACAACCGATAATATTGGAGGTAAATATCGATATTCCGATATCATCGAAGTGAAAATATTTCGGTTAGGTCATAGCGTCACCTCTGGCACCACAATTAGCTCGGCTTCACTGGTGCCAAAAGAAAACTATACAAATTGAATCTTAAATTAACTTCTAAAACCATTCTTCATGGATTTCGGAAATCTTTTAAGCATTATATAAATATCATGAACAACGTTACATCAAGTTGATTACGGTGCCATCAGGGACGCCGAGGGCTAAAATAGAGCGTCGAGCAAACAACTGTAGATGCCCTCTTATCCTTCGCGTCACCTCCCCGTCCCAAACATTCCATGTTAACCCTTTCAAGTACGAGCTAACCAAGTACATACATGATGAAGGAGTACATGAAAATATGGTAACCGCCCCCCTCCCTCCGCAACATTAAAACCTTCCTCCAGATTAAAAAAATTTTTGCAACAATCCAAAATTTTAATGTAAGTACCTCAATAGCCAACAATATTAGTTCATAAAAACAAGTGCGTAAATTAAACCCAAATTTGAAAAAGAAAGAAAGCATAGTTACCTAATTTGAATATTATTCTCTTGTATGGAATCAGCTCAAATCAAAATGAATAAAAAATTGATGAATTTATTCATTTCCATTAAATGTTCAATTAGTAGATGAAAATACGTCACATTAGGACTTCCGAAATCGATTTCCAAATGCCACCCTACAGAACATTTAATTTTTCCCGGGTGATTTTCGTATTCTTGTTTTGCGTAATTTTCAGCTTGGTAAATGAATTTTTTTGGGAACGACAGCAAAAACAAAACATAGTCGAATTATTCAAAATTTGGAAAACTGCTCCTTTTTTCGAAGTAGCGGGCTGAGCCGTTACCTCGATCGATTTTGACAACCGCAGGAGAGGCCCCGAATTGGACTTCAGCTTGGAGAAAAAACTTGAACTTGTCGTGACAAGGAGGGGAAACACAAACGGTGGGTACAGCTTTCGTACAAGTGCGCAACCACGAGGGACATTTTATGTCTTTGCGCCCCCTCCCGCACCCACACCACGTACTTCGTACTTAATTGTTTTGGTCAAGATTTCCAACGAATGGTAAACTGTCCTTGGGCGGTCACAAATGACAAAGAATCACGAGCTTTCCAACGAGTGGTGAACGATTTGTATACGATGATAACCGGAGAAGTTCATACGCATTCATTTAAACAATCACGCTCATACCGCAGCTTGTCGGCCACGCACTCCGCAGTGGTTAACGTAATATGGTTAGGTAAATCGAGAGCTATCCAACGAGTGGTGAACGATTTTTGTACGATGATAACTGGCGAAGATAAAGTTCCGTAGCAACGAATCGGTTGTAAGCGAAAATCATCAGAAATATTTTCGTGACGCTTCTCCGTTACATGTCCCGCGTTACATTTTCGAGTTTATGTAGCAAAGTAAAGACATAAAATGTCAAAAACTAGGTACAGAAAACCTTTCCAAGTATGGCTACCGCTCAGATCAAATTCAACTGGAACCAACTGGTACTATATTAACAGATTCTTCCATTTTTTCGAAGTTGCTCCATTTACACACACTTCGTCCACTAATTCCACGTGATTCAATGAGAAAATGCGGGGTTGGGGTCGTGCTCACTGTTTTCAATATCCCAACCAAACCCACAAGGTAACAGGAGAGTGTTACGATCATCATGATGTGTAACCCTTATAGACAATATTCTGGCCACTACAAACATTGGAACCTCGATTTCTGTTCAATCAAGGAAGTGCCTGCAGAAAAATCAGCTTTCAAGGTCCATTATTAGGTAAGAAATTAATAATAAGCCAACAGGCCAACAAGTGGCTAAAAATGGCCTGCCTGCATGAAATGGGCAAGGAAAGTTGTTTGATGCCTCGCACCGTTGTTTGGCTATTACTTATCCTCGTTCAAATACACGTTTCAAAGTATCGGACTTGAACTGATTATTATTTATAAAGTAAACGATAATAATATCAGCTGGTTCTGGTCGGCCCACCGCCAAATAATATTCAATTCAATTCTTTATTAAAACACATATTTAGTACATAATGAAGAATATAAGTACAGAAACATGTGAAAACCAAATTCATGAATGGGCCCCTAAGGTCTTGACGACCCGTCCAGGGGCTGTTTGTCACTGAACTAGCTTATTAGTTTGGATTGAGCGTGTACTTTTAGCTGGAAACAATATATTTACAGACAATATTCAACATAAATGAAAAAAAAAATTAATGTATATACCTATGTATGGGTATGTAGCACCTATGCCATCCATATTACAAGATAGTAATTACCTAAATACATAACACAGTTACAATTACAGATCAAACCTATTCAAGAAGTCAGTGTGCAGGTCAGATTTGTGCATTTGCAGCAGGTATGCGCCAATTCTTTTTTTGAAGGATTTAGTCGACTGATCTGATTTTAAGGTAGTCGGAAGTGAGGCGCATATTGTGGGAGGCAACCATGGAAATTGTCTTGTGGAAAAATCAGTGGTAGGGCGGGGAACTCGAATTTGGCTACCCTCGCATGTTGCTCGGGACTCGCAGGACAATGCGGTGGAGTAGACATTTTTTAATCTTGTGTACACGAAGCAGCAAGAGATAAACAAATATCAGTCTTGGTGGAAGAATATCAATTTTTTTAAAAAGATCATTGATTCGCGTTCGGGAATGCGACCGAGTGATGATCCGAAGGAGGGAGTTGCACACAACATAGAGCGAGCGGGAGGTTTGGGCATATGCTCCGCCCCAGAATTCTATACCATATATTAGGATACTGTACACATATGCGTAATACACGATCTTTAAGTAACTTTTGGAGAGCCACTTTCGTAGTATACAGAAAAAGAAAAACGATTTCCTTATTCTCATTGCTAGGGTCTCTATGCGCATCCTCAAGTTTAGGTGCTGGTCTAGTTGGAGTCCGAGATATTTAATGCTATTGACTTGCTCAAGCTTAGTACAATTACATGTTTCATAATTTAAACATGATGATCCGTGGATTTTTAGACTGGTGGAATCAGGTTGACCTGCGGAGGTTATAGAGAAAGTAACGTAGTTGGTCTTAGAAATGGCCATTGTTAGGCTATTAATGCAGAACTATTGGTGTATTTGAGTAAGAGTTTTACTTGCATCCTTGTGGACGTCCTCCCATGATTTATTTGTCAGTATTACTGCTACGTCATCAGCTAAGGCGACGAACTTGCCACATGTTTGTAAATTGAAGAGGTCATTTATGTACAGTAAAAATAGTATAGGACCTAGAACAGATCCTTGGGGTACGCCGAATCTAATAGGCAAGGAATTGCTGCTTACTTCATTTAATTGAACACACTGACTTCTTTGGGAAAGATATGACGAGAACCACTGTACTGCTATATTCATGAAGCTCACCCAGAAAACGAAATGTATTTCCTCCAAATTAACAACTCGATTCACTCTTCCTCGTGAATCGTTTTACACGGGCAGGTCTTCCTGTAATTCAATGCCCTCTTGGATTCTGGTAGACGTCGCCACTTCACAACGCCCATAACAACTCGGGAAATGAGAGCGACGGAAAACTTCGAAAATTCGCTAAAAGGAAACCCGATAGGAGTCGAATACAACAAGAAAAAAAAGGGTTTGAACAAAATTGAAAAAAAAGGAGTGTTTAGGTTGGATGTGTGTGTGAAGGGGATTGGGGAGGGGGTGTTTGGAGTTTGAAAGT
Source organism: Leptopterna dolabrata (assembly GCA_954871275.1). NCBI lineage: Eukaryota > Metazoa > Arthropoda > Insecta > Hemiptera > Miridae > Leptopterna > Leptopterna dolabrata. Next base: position 12,991,384 of record OX940979.1, read on the forward strand.
TGTGAAAGTTAAGGGAGACATTTGTCAGACTTGCAAGGGGGAGTGAATAGGAGGGGACAGTTGCAAAGGCTCCTGCCGTATAATATTTTTTCTGGCTCATCAAAAGCTTGAAGAGAAAAATAAGATTCGTTATTAGTCCGGTTTTCCGAAAGGAGACCTTTCTGTGTTGAACTCTTTTCATCTGATATCATTTTTGAATCGAAAAGCTGTCGTCGTTTCTGGACCATTTATGAGTAATAGGTAATAAATAATGAGTTTATATTTATAAGAGTGTTTTATCTGGGCACTGAGAGTCTACAGTTACACAGTATGAACCAAACAAATCACATTAATTCCAGCATAATAATTACAATAATATCCTCGCTATGGTCTTTCACAGTCACGGATCATTTATACGTACCCAAAGTAGTAAATTTAGTTACAATAGAAACTCCACTAACCGGGAACGACGCGAGGCGATGGGGCGATGGGTGGTACATTACAGTGGACTTTCGTTATGGGTGCATTCTCACTCAATGCAGATCGTCTGGAACTACGTAGGAGTAACTGATCTATTACAATGACGAAACCGCTGTGCAATTAATTACCTAACTTGCGGCCTGTGCAGCAAAAAGAAGATTTAACCAAAAAAAAACACTTTTTTCCCCACCTTTTAGAAGTAAATTTCGAAATTCCGGCGATGTAGGGCACAATCAGAGTATTCTTCATCGAGCAAAAAAGAACCACGAAAATCGGTGGAGAATTGCTGCCGGGGCAGCGCACACAGATTTTGTAACACACACACACACACACACACACACACACACACACACACACACACACACACACACACACACACACACACACACACACACACACACACACACACACACCGACGCCCGTGGTGTTTTTCCACGGCTTTCGATTCAGGATGGTCTGAAACGGATTTGAACGTGGTTCTTTTCATTCTCGGCTGAGTGTGCCAGAAGAGCACACTCTTCTGGCCAGATCAAATACATAAGGACGTCTCCTACTACTGAGGGACGAAGTAGAGGACTGACGACACATTTGAAGTATACGAAGGAATTTTTGTTGACGCTGCCTTCCGTGGTGAGGATATCGTATACCTGCAAGTATTCCTGGTAAAATAAGATTGTGTATTTTCGGAATCAGCTCAGACACAACTACTGCCCAAAATATACCATTTTGAAGCCACTGCCCCCCCCCCCCCCCCACTCCCACCACCACCCAGAGGTTTGAAACCACTGGTAAAGAGATAATGACACCCGATGAGAGCTACCAGTTTGTCGGCACTGTCAATATAAATTAACCTGAAACGGTGGAAAGGGCAATAGCAGAGGAAACGCGGGATTGGGGATAATTTAGTAATGAAGATGAGAATGCTGGCCGATGTGAAGGGGGGGGGGGGGGGGGGATGAGGTCGGAGTTGGTTGATAGGTGGCGTTGTAATTCGTCCCAGAGCTTCAAATCTGTCGATAAACGATTCGGGAGGAGCGGAATTGTCCGTGGACAACACCGATTTTAGGCACACGAGCCAGCTAGGTAACTCTGTAACCTACGGATGGCAAGAGATTTGTATTATCTATGAGACGACTCGCTGGATTACGAGGAATATTTCTCTTAATCTACTATAAAATAAACCATTTCACGCCATAATAGGTAATTAATACAAAGTTCCTACTTATATTTTGCTTCCGAGTCTGCAAGGCAGCGGAAGCTTTGTTTTCACTTTCGAAATGAAAAATTTTTTTGTGCTCCAAAATCAAAATTTCCACTTGCATTTTGCGTTTCAGGGCCTCCTGAACAAATTTGGTTTCGTGTCTGTCTGTCCACATTTCCTTGCCACAGCCATAACTTCCACAATTTTGATCCGATTTCAATTTGTGTGGGTTTAGCGGTAGATGGTCCCTTATCAGCTTCATCATGATCGAATCAACGGTAGCCTCTGCGCAGGCGTTAACGAGGTTTTCTTGTTACGGTCATAGCTCCATCAATTTTGAACGGATTTTGGTCAGATTTTCAGGGATGATGCGGGTAAGGTCCCTTGAGGTCCCATACGACATTCATCATGATTGAATCAGCGGTGGCAGTGGCACGTGGCACTGGCACCGCGTACATTCAAAACGTCGAGCATTCCTGTCCACCACCTCTACGGCTCTCTATGGCTACGGAATTACATAATAACGTTTAAATATTTTTTGCCCCCGTGCTTTGTATGGCCCGAAAATAACGATTTTTTAATTTTTGGTTGCCCAGCATTCTATCGTCATGAGCATGGCGAACCGGTCATTTCTAGTTTTCTGAAAATTTAATGGTGACATACTGTGAAGGCCACTAGGAAGCTTCTGTGCCATGTCCTTGGCAGTGTATTTTCCTTTTTGTCGGTCTGCCTGTTTCTACCAGTAATTTTATTAGCACATCAACTTGAGGAAAACACGGGATATTCGAGAAGCACCTCTTTGAAAGCGTTCTAGCACATATCAGAGTTTTGACGTCATCGATTAGGCCTAACTCGGATTCGGAAAATAGGAGAAAGGGCTGACTATTTCGTCAAGAAACCAGAGATCATGAGCGATCAGTTTTTTAGTCATTTAAAATTCAATGATGATTCTGACATGACAAATTATCACAATAAACAGGAAATTACGGATAATGGAATGCAGACCATAGGAGACGGGCGGACCACTTGATGAGGGAAGCCTGCTGAGACCAACTTTTCTGTAGGTACTTCCATCTGCTTCTGCTTGCTCAGCAGAAGCACAAGCAGAAGCTGCTGTGCTTCTGGTTTGTGCTCAAGAACTACATAGCACGTCACAGAACCGTGAGTGTGCAGCTGAAAGGGAAAAATCAATCTCGGGTCCCTTATCAGATAAGGAGGAAGGCTGTCAACGAGGAGGGAAAACTTCCAGTTAAACAGGGATATAACCTGCCAATTTGTGTCCAGTGGTAAACCTCCGTCCTATGTATTCCCTCTGACACTTGGATATAAGGAATACTGATTCAGCTTTACATGCCGAATTGAGTTACACGTAACTGTAAGTTGATCTCAGACTTTTGCCCTCTACCCGAGGAATCAGATAAGGTCTGAACTGATCTACACACCAAATCAATTCCTAAACCCTTCCCCATAAAATCTCACAACACTGAGCAATGTCTACGACAACATCGAAGAAAGGAATCCATGATCAACCACCAGTAATTAGGTGGTTTTAATAACCACAAATGATATAAAGTTTGGAAATTGTAGTCAGCCTGACCAAAGGATTTTATCTTCATTCATACTGCAGAAGAAAGGAGGACATTTTCAAGAACTCCTTCACTAACATTAAATGTTAAAACTAAACCAAATTTCTGTTAAAAAAAGGATGTTAGAACAGAATCTAAATTAATGTCTAAGAAACTAATGAATTCTGTATTCGGCACTGGAGATTTTAGAAAGGTTTCCAGTACCGAAAAGTTCCTAGAAAAGGTTTTAGAAAAGTTCCTAGTAGGTACAGTCTACGAAACTGTGGTATCAACCTTATCGTGGGTATCTATTTCTCATTGCACACCACCGTATCAGGCCATACACATACCAAAACGTAATATCTTGATCCGGTCGACACTTATCCCATAACCTCAGCGAAAAGCAACCTGCCACGCCGATAACAATTTTACATTTGCCAGCGACAGTGCAATAATTATTATTGACTTTTTTCGGTGAACTGTAAATTTCTCCAGGGTTTACGGTAATCTCGTTTAGGTAAAAAACGATTTAGCGAAGACACTGTTTACACGACAGAACAAGTACGGATTTTAAACCGCCACCTCCCCTCCACCAACAAACCGCCGTAACACCGGTGTTGATTTTTCTTACACCCATTCTCGAGGGGCCCCTGAGGACGTACCAAATTTCAACCCTCGGAATCATCAGGCGCCGAAGTTGTGGTAGTTTCTGACAAATCTGTTTAGGTACAAGGAAAAAATGTTTACTTCATCAATGCAAAACTATGTAATATCCCCCCCCCCCCCCCCGCACCAATAACACTGTTGTAAAAATTTATCCGCCAGAAAAACCTCAGCCGCAAAAAAGGATTAATATCCATTTTTCCCACCGAAGTGGCACCCTCGGTGCTTCGCACCTCGCTCTTGGATGTGCATATTAGAAACCTGTTCCTTCTCCTCTGTTGGATGTGTGTACAGAAACCTGTTCCTTCACACCAAACAAAATAAAATAAATTTCAAGGTGGGGGGGGGGGGGGGGATATGCTCGTTACAAAATTACTATTTCAATTCAAACGCTTTATTAACTTTGTGAAGACATTTCGGATTTGTTATGAACACGTTCGTTGTTGAGCCGTCTGTAGTTTCGTGATCTCCTGTTCTTTTTAAAACAAACCCGTTTCAAATTCAATTGAAACGAGTTTGTTGAGTCGTTTTTCGCTTCACTCTTCATGAAGTAATGATCGCTAGTATGTTGTGCTGAAGTAGTTTGAGTATTAGGTTTCATTAGCTTTTACAGCATGAAATTAGTTAGGTATCAACCTAATTGAAACCGCGATTATATTAAGATGCAGATATATACGTCGGATTTTGAACAGCTGTGGTAAGCACCCGCTTTACTCCCCCTAGCAGTCGAACCTCTCTGGGATATGATACCAACTGTTGGTCTTAAGTATTAGGAACTCTGAAAAGTATAGATTACCCCTAATCACGAATCACAAAATGAATAACGTGACGCTGAAAATAATATTATTAATGTCGGGCGGTGGATGTGGATTTTTTTGAATATGTACGGCGTATCCATGAATAACAGACACAGTCCAACGCGTTTTGTTTTGCCTGAGCGTTGAAAGCCCTGCCGGAAATGGGATTAATATAACAGAGAAATTATTCGTACATTTCTCCCCATTTCACCAAGAGAGAAAAACATCTCGTGCGACGAAAAATGAGGTAGAAAACTGGGAAAAGGGCTTCGGGACACGTCAACACGTCTCCTGAGGGGATTAAAATAATTAGCAGTGGCTGACTCGATGAAAAAGGTGGAATGGTGAAGCTTATTGAGACATGCAAAGATGATATGTGTGGTTCGGGGTATGCGGTGACTGTGTGTGGGTATTAGAACAAATATCGACAGGTGTTGTGCACAGGAATATAGAAGACCGTTGGAGGGTGGTTGGACTGTATATATATGATAATATATTTGATAATGTATTTGATAATGTAATTTTGCGTTGGTGAAAGAGTCCAGTGGAAGATGGGATGTGTATGATGGAGGCGGTGGTGTGAGCGAATGCGGGTTGGGGGGACTGTCAGCGGGGATCCCATTACTTGTATCAAACTCGTGCTGTATCGATCCGAAAATACACATTACACCTTCTCTCTCTTACACATTACCGCGATACCGCTGCCTCCCTCCTGCGAACCCCCTGTATCGCTATTCCTATGCCCACACTCCGTAGGCCCTGTCCCGCTTCTCTTCCCCTACGGAGCTTCGTTCTCGTTATCTTTGTGAACATTAGGCCCACTTGGCTCCTATCACTGGAGCGTTAATTAGAAACGAATTAACGCCCCCGAAAGGGTTGAGTGGAAGGGGAAGTATGACAGCGTGGAAAGACGATGGTAGGTGGGGGCTATCGCGAGCACTTGCTCCTGATCGTGAGATAGAAACGTCGTGGGCTTCCTGTGCGCGGCTAACACAACTAAAACTCTACCGCTCCAACCTGAATATAATATAATTATGATATATATGATGTTGACTCAGAATCGCGAGCTCTTACCTCCAAGCACGAGAGCCGACGCAATCAGCAAAAGGGAGAGAGTGCGCAACCAGACGGTGAGCAGGAACCTGAACGCAATACCTCTGGTAACCAAGATACAGCAGCCCATCTAAGACGATTTGGCAACATATTCCGTAAGCTAGAAACAAGATACACTCGTTGGGCATCCGAGGCCAGGGGGACGTAGTAAACATATCCAGCGGGAAACCAAGGTCCGAGTGGGAGGACATCGTCCGCCATGCTGTAGACTACTGCAGAGGAACTTGGAGTATCCTGGAGAAACAGCCACGTACAGCAGAAGACCGAAAAAGATGGAGAGGCTCTCTGTTAAACCTCGGCACATGGACACACCTCGGTACAACACGAGGATCACCAAAAACGCTGCAAATCCCTGCACAACGGTTTATTATTTTGTACAGAATACCCTTCTGTTACAGATCACGGCTCTCCGTATAGATAACCCATCTATATTATATAATATGTACTACTCTATACATATTATGTGTCTCGCAGATCCTCCGTAGGTTAGTACCTAACCCCGTACTCGTTACTAGGTACCTACCTAAATCACGAGTTAAATGTTGCTAGAATAATTCTGTCGATGACAAACAGTAAGTAACTAAAACGGCAAAAAGAAACGCAAATAATGAAGTTCTGAAGGAAAATTGTTGATGTGGAGTGAAATAGATGCCCCCTCTGCTTAGATCACTGTTTTCTGTGGTCAATACCTACCCTCGTGGTCAGGTATAATGAACCGTTATGTAATAATTTACCGTTCTGTAATAATTTATAGTTGTGTAATAATTTACCGTTATGTGATAATTTATCGTTGTGTAATAATTTACCATTGTTTAATATTTTACCCATCAATAATACTTCAAAGTTTGTTCAAGTTTCACAAGTACCCACCAACAAAATCCAATAGTCCATCACTTACGTATCAAATGAAATAATATCGCAGAACAACCAACTCGACTTCATACTGCCATCCTTCATTATAATCAGGTGCTCCCTAGCGATGATATCCGGGCCGGATTAATACCGTTTGATTCATGTTCGTGTTGACGAAGCTTTTTGGTTCACATGACAACAATGCTCCCGGTGGTCTCAAAAAATTATTTAGCTCAAGACAAATTTAATACCATTAAAAAAAAACCCATTCCCTTCTATCGAAAGTTTTTGAGGTAGGTAGGTGAACATTTCAACCCCTATTTTGAACCCCTTAGAGATGGCTGGCAGTAACGCCGAGCTTCGAGGACCAACTAGACCCCGAACGGAACCTATAACCCGAATTTCATCAATTTTTATCCATGGTAACTAAGAAAAGTGGCCAGTACGGCGTACGGCGGACAGACAGAAATATTTTTATTGCATTTTCGGATTCTACATACCTTGAAACGCAACCCGTCAAATTTTGAAGGGGGTTACAATTTTTTTTCATGCTCGATTGCAATGGTTCATTATTGAAAATAATAAACCAAAAAAAAAAAAAACGACGAATTTTCGGAGCAAATCAGCGGTTTCCATGCAATTAGAAAACCGTTTGGGATTAAGGTTTTTTGAAACACGAAATTGGTGAGAACGAGAAATACCGAAAGCGTGGTATTTTGAAACAAGAGCATAATAATATTAATAATATATGAAAAGACATACAACTACAGGAGAAACCATCGCAATATTCTGGGTTACGACTTAAACAAAATCCGTAAGTGCCAGGGGTCTAGTGATTCGTGTCGACCTCCTCATCTGCAGGGCTGGGTGGAAAAGTGCTGCAGGACTGGATTTCTCGCTCTCAGCATCAGGTCGCATCTGATTTCCGGAAGCCAAGTTATCTTCAGAGCGATCTTGGTCTTCAGTGGCATCGCTAGGTGGAGCAAGATGTTTAAGGAAACTGCCGTTTCTCTGCCATCCTGAAGTTTTCATGAGGCACCGTCCGGGTTCATCCAGCAGATCTATTTCTTCGACCAGAGGGTCGTATTTACTTTGTTAGAAGCGCTTCTTCATCAGAGCTTTTCCATTGGGCACCACCCACGGTGGAAGTGTTTCATCATTAGATGATCTTCGCTGATGGCCAAACATGAGTTCGTGTTTGTTGCCGTGCACAAGAGTGATTTGTGGAATGGAGTGTATCGGTTAACACCAGCTCCCATTGCTGGATAGGAAGACATTGGGTTTTCAGAGCTAGAGATATCGCATATTACGCCACTCTCGCCCTCTACCTATCCATTACCCTGGCGATTACAAGCTGACGATTGAGAGGTACCTACCTATTAATTCCTCGAGAATGAAGAAAACGAGAACGAATGAGGCGCCCCTATCCGAATGCAAATAGCAGGGCATTCCAAAAATAGAGAATAAATCGGTGAGGCACCTGATAACTGCTGAGGAACAAAACTTGATTACTACTAGGAGCCCGCAGTATTTGATTTATCTTGTGTACAATTCTTTGTCTACACAACTTACGGACCCATGTAATGTTAGCCGTTCTGCCTAGAAGAGGCTTATATTTACTTGACTTATACATTTAGGGCCGGAGAATGCTGAAAATATTCTAAATAGTATATTATGTTTAGTTTTGCTAGGTAGGAAACAATATGTAAATTTATGTTATCATTAAGTTTTAGTATAATAATAGTGAATGGAACCAGTATAGGACGCCAATATTTACAGTGAGAAGAGTTATTGTTATTTCTGTTTCTATCTCCTTTTAGATATGTGTAACAACTCGTTTAAGCGAGTGAAGCCCAACAACGCAGGCCTTGCCCAATGACGGGTTACGTTACTCGTGCCTAATGAATTTTTTGTATACTTTTGTATCGGTACTATCTGAATACATTTCTTCTCTCTCTTTCACAACTCATCAGGACATGCATAAGCAAATGGGGATGACGATTATTTGTGGGCAGCGGTCCTTCGAAGTCAACACTTAGCTTCTCAAGAGGATAAGTAGTTGCTTTTATTAATTTTGAAGATGGAAGCTTTCGGAGCTTGGGAGCTTTTGGTATGGTTAGCAGGATAGCTCACACATTCGTCTTCGGCGGGATTTATTAACACAAATTATGTGTTTAATAAATTGAAATGAGAAAACCTTTTGGGATTAAGGTTTTATTAAACACAAAATTTGTGAGAATGATAAAATACCGGAAGAGTGGTACTTTGAAACAACAACATACATTTTTATGACAATCAAATTCAGGGACATACAACTACAGGAGAAACCATCACATCCAAAACAGTGGCGACCGGGAGATCAAAAACCTAGCGGATCTACCTCATTCGTGGCAAAATTCAGACACGTGGCTTTCAAAATGGTATCACCGTACCGAGAAAAATAAATTAATAAAGAAATTATGATGAGTCAGATTCGTACTGAATTTGAAGACATAAGAACATCGAACTTTTCGACTCAGCGGATAGCAGACACAAGCCAAAGTTCATTATTTCGGTTCATGGTAAATAAGGACGTGCTAAAGACAGAAATTTTTGGTTTACTGTCTTCAAATTTTCAAAACGCCGTAGCTCGAAAACTTTCAATAGAAGGTTATGGTTTTCAAGACGGTTTTTAATTGATTTAGAATTTAGGAATTTTTTAGACCGCCCAGGTCATTGTGCGTTCGAAATGCTTAATCAACACGACAGTGGATCATTCCATCTTGCGTTTTGCTGATACGCACTTATGTACCTATTTGTTGCTAGGTACACATTCGTTGTTCACGGCCAAACACATCATCCAAATTATGATGTGAAACCTACGCGGAAGGGATGTCTATACAGGAATATTATAAACTGTTGTGTAATAATGCGGTGATGGACGAAAACAGCGAGTGTGCAATAAAAATAGACCGAAAGAGCCACTTGCAGGTGGACAGAAGAGCGACTGAGGGTACAAAAAGAGCGATTAAAGGACTCCCATAAGAGCGAGTAGGGTACAGCCTAGTCTTTTGGGCAATATGGGACTGAACGAGCGAATGATATACCCAAAAGCGCCAATTCACCAGTGATAAGGATAGGACCAAATAGGCAAATTCAATAGAAAAACGCAGAAATTTATTACACAACGGTTTATTATTTTTCTATATTTATGTACAAAAGTGAGAATATGTAAAAGATGGAAGTGAAACCAGCATTGAGTGCGAAATATGAAATAATCATTTAACTTCTACGGCTTATTTTAAAATTCCAACTTTTCTTATATACTCATGTCTTGTTATCAAATCACTCGAGTAGTTCATCCAAATATCCAGAAGCGGGAGATTGTTGACACTTCAGCGAGATGTATGTACTACGTACCTATTTACCTACCTAACTACTTGCACAGTCGCTCTTTCGTCCATCACCGCTTATCAGATACAGCGCTCTCAGGTGTCGCTCTTTCGGGAATGTTCGTCCTATTGTTTTCACAAAGGCTCGCTCTTTCGACCTAGGGATTACAGGGAATTCGCTCGTATGGGCGACAGCCGTAATAATGTGCAGAAATGATTTATTCCATTTCCGGATTATTCTACGTGGTACCTTAAAACGCAAACTACCAACATTTATTGAGGGGGGGGGGGGGGGGATTTTAATTTTTTATTTTTTTCATCTCCCTTCCTAAGGTTCATCATTGGAAATAATAAATCATATTCCATCCTGAAGTTAGCTGCAGATACATAGATAATCGAATCTGTGGTAGACCGCTCTGTGAGGACTGTGCTCTTTAACTATCAAACAATTAACAATCCATCACAAACTCATCCTGTGCGACGGTTTATTGAGTAGAACAGTGCTGTGAACTATTATGGAGAACAATAAAACCGTTGTGGAAGTATTTGCAGCGTTTTCTCCTTCGTTCATGAAGCTACTGTACAAGGTCACTTCTGCTATGGAGCATGTAACTAGATTAAAAACTGGGAAAAACTCTACATAATTGAATGATGACATTACATTACAGGTGAACCTGATTGTTTGCCGAAATGAACATTTTACAGTCGAGATTGGCGCCTACGTTGTAAGCGTGAATAAATGAGAGTTATATTTATCTTTACATCGTGTCAAGACTGAATTAATACCACGGTCTCTCCGACCCTTTATTATAATCATTTAGTAGCAATTCATAATTATGAGAACGATGAATATTCAGCGATTTATTACAATAATTTTCCGCCTAATTAAGTCGGGTTAAGTCAGGACAAAGGGCTTTCCGGTCGATCGTTACTGACATATTCATGATCGAGAGGAAATACATGCAAATTGATTGGTTATTTAAAGCAAGATGAGGCTCGATCAATACGGTGTAAAGTATGAATGTTTGTGAACTTGTTAGGATTGTCATTATTATTAATGGTTCAATGGAGAAAGACGTCTACTAGTTTTATCATTTATTCATACCGGTTTCGGCTTATTAGTGGTACTTATCAGTAGGTAATCATCGAGATAAGTAATGTGTACAAATTAGGATTTGGCTGGAAATGAGATGACACAGTTTTCGTTTATTATTTTCAATAATGAGCCTTTGGAATCGTGCATAAAAAACATTTAACCCCCCCCCCCCCCCCATAAAATTTGATGGTTTGCATTTCAAGCTTTGTAGAATCCGAAAATGGAATAAAAACATTCCTGTCCGTCCGCTGATCATCGTACGGGCCACTTTTCTTAATTAGGTACCACCAAATTTAATATAATTTGGTTTGTCCCATATGGGGTCTAGTTGGTCAGCCATTTTTAAGGGGTGGAAAATAGGGGTTACAATTTTTCAGAAAGCCGTAACTCGAAATGTTTTAATAGAAGGATATATAGTTTTTATTACGTTTTTAAATTGATTCCTATCTGAAGTACTGTACGTCCAGCCGTTCGTCCAAGGTGAAGCGCTGATGTCTGAACCGAAAAGCATCGTTAACATGAGTGTGAACCATACGTTATACATCCAGCCTAGTATACACGAATTTGTAATTTTTTTCATTTTGATATTCGTTTCGCCCGAAGGAGGATTCAGTGACACTCACAGGTAATAAATAGGTATCTTGTGAAAAAAAATTAAAAAAAAATAAAAAAAATAAAAAATAAAAATAGGTCAATCATAAAGAGTCAAAGGTTGTTATAAAAAATCACTTGATAAAAAAAGTTCGGAATCAGTTTTTTCTAGGAGGAAAAAATCCCTCACACCAGCAACGTTGAAAGAATGACTAATGGCTAGCCAAGACGATTGTTGCCGAACTCTTAGTTTTAAAATATCCAACTTAGAGGCAAGAAGAAAATCGTGAGGCCAAGAAAAATAGAAGTTGAGCGTGATGAATAGTCGACGTTTAGCGAAGTTGCCCCGCGCCAAGTTTTCTGAGCAGTCAAAAACACATGTAATGAATTGAGAAGTATAATAAGTGAGACTTGGCGTAGGGCGTGGCAAGTTTCCGGCGAAGTCTAACCCTACAATCCCAAGATCCCTCCTCGCCCACGAGATTGAGGAGGGTCCGTCCCTTCAGATAGCGAACTGAGGGTCTTTTCCCCATTCACTACTTCCTTCTGTTTCTCGTAAAATGTCAATAGATTTTCCAGACCCTTCCGAAACGCCTTTTTTCCCAACGGGCGAAAAGAGGGGATGGTGAAAACTTAATTTCACTGATGTTGGCGGATAGTAAAGGGTTTTTTTTTTCTTCTCTTATACCAACTGTAATATTCCTATGGTAAAAACCTAATCCAATGAGGGGCTCAGGATTCAAGCGACTTCACCACATTCAACGAACACTGAAGGCAGTTTGTTGATATTATATCTATTTTAGCGCATTCTCAATGTATTGCAATACGTAAAAATATGTAGTACCTACGTGAATTATTGACAAATTTTTCTATAAAAATCCGTTCGAGAGCATTCTGAATCCAATCATTAGGTTCAACATTACTTTGTTCTATAAAATATGCATATACTGTTATGTAGGTAGGTATGTATTTCTGTGTCACTCCAGACGATACCTGACCCTAAACAAATTTCACCAGTTTGTCAAAAACAGGGGGATGAGGAAACATGAAAAGGTAATCAAATGAGAGTTTTCGAGGGACAGGTCCATGCCTGGAACTTGTATAATTTGTTTTGCCTTAGAATGCAAAGGGGGGGGGGGGGGGGGAGGACAGTCGTATTTGTACTCACTCGTAAGCAGGTAGGCACTTACTCATCTACAAATTTTCCCTTTCTCTTCTATTCTCCATCCATTTTTCGTTTTCCAACAACGAATGGGCATTTAAAAACATTTAAGATCATCTGGATAGTTCTACCATTTTTTGTTGCCCGTAATAAAGGAATATCAAATGGCGTTTCTCTGAATTACAATAGATCAGTATCACCCTACAAATTCTTGCAAAATTCATTAGTAGGGACCGGAATTATATGCACAAAATTTGTCCAAAATATGTACACGAAATGGCCAAATAAAAAATAAACATTCTCGACTGTAGGTACAATATACAAAACTACATACATACAACACACATACATACAAAACACATACATTTATACAAAAAAGTCACTCGCTATCACAATTATAGCACTGGATCACAATTGATTATTCCAAATTGTCAACCGTAAATCTCCTACGGTTGTCGCTGAGGATCAACTTTAAGGCAGAAAACAATCTCTCGACATCACAGGACACGATGGGTAAAAATTTCAGTGCTGAGAGTTCACCTTGGGTAAGGTCAGATGAGAGGTCAGAGTGCACCCCTCTCAAAATTTTTGGTACCTCCAGTAAAAAAGGCCATCCGGGATTTCGCTGTAGGACAGAATCCAGCTTCTTCCTTAAAGGTAAGGGCGCACCTAATCCCTACCAGGTACACGGATTAAACGGTGAACGGCCTAAGAATATCCGTGACCCCTTTTCAGAACTACTTATCTCGGAGGACCACTTATTGCGACTGGAATGTCGAAAAATACGGAAATTCCCCAATTTTGATTAAAAATGGAGAAATATACTCAAAACGGTCAAAATATGCAAAAAGCTCCAAAATCGAACAAAATATGCAAAATATGCTATTTAAATTTCAATTTAACACACGCTGAACGCTTCAGATACCCTCAAAACGGAAAAGTGATGATATATACACGATAAAAAACGCATATGCAAAATATGCAAATTCCAGTCCCTATTCATTAGGTACCTATCTACATTTGATATCGATTACGAAGATTTTGGAACTTAAGCGAATGGATCAGAGGGAAGCACCAAAGAATTTCAAAAAAATTACCTGATGAGATTTCGTGGTTCCTTATTCCATAGTCCATGGATGTCAGATGAGAATCAGTGCAATTCACATTTCAACACCACGCAGAGAGTAATACTGATTACTACGGAGTTGGTAAGAATCCCTTCTGGGGTTTTCACTCTCATGAAATTTACATCTTTGAATGTAAGGATGAAATAACATCCTTTTGTATCCTCCTCCCCACCACCATAATATTTACGGCCCTCGATTGGGGACTGCTACCGTTAATCAATGGAATTGGTGTGTTTGATTCGTGTTTAAAATCCCGACCGAGAAAGGTAAAATAAGAATCGTTGACTGAAGCTGATCGATTGAAGCTGTACGCGATTTCCATTAGAAATCATCAAAGACCTCTTCCGCCTTCCCTTCAGAAAAATCTCAAGAGACATTCTGCCTCCCGTTATTAGCTCTTTCTTTCCCTTGACGTCTTTTCCCTTTTCTTCGCACTCTCCTGCCCGGGAAAAGACCCAATAGGATGGAATGAGGAGGGGAGGGGCAAAATCTAATCAGGTGAATTCATGCGGCCCCACAAGTCTGTTTGTCCACACGCTTTTGATTCTAGGGAACAAACAGGGATGTTGTGGGGTTGCAGCGGAGGTGGCATTTGTTTATCTCTGTACCCTCCTTGAATAAATAGAATATATTGCTTTTTTTCCTTTTCGCACGAGCAACCAAAACCAAACAAAACGCCGAAAAAGGTTTCGTCCCTTGATGTTTTCATATCTTCACGAGATTCATGCCCTATGGAAGTTCGACATTTGGTGGTTTCTCAGGAGTTTTACTTAGAAAACCCGGTAGGTTAGGTTATCAACAATTAACACGACGCTTGACAAGGATTTTTTTGTAAATGGGGGCAGCGCCTTCACCAACAGCGTTTTTAAGCTGCGATTCTAGTGGGTGAGAAATCAATCGTCAGCGTCAAAAGGATTTCACGTTTGCGCATGCGCAGAGGGATTTTTTTAAAAACACAATCTGAGAGCCCTATCGATCACTTGTAACCACTCAAGTATAAATTGTTTCAATACAGCATGACGTAATGAGCAAATTTTTGAAGCGACATATTAACCACTCCTCCAACCTTCTGCATTCAACACACATTTTCCACAGTTTAAAAAAACCCTCGAACAGTTGCCCTCTAAAGCGGAAAATTACTACCTTCCCCCAATGTATTTGATATATTCAAATTTTGAGCATTTTTCAAGTGAATATAAATACATTTTTAATCTAAATTTTCCGCAAGAAAAAATGGTTGGATGTTGAAATGATATTATTTTGTTAGTGAAGTCCATCCATTTTTGCGGCATTCTTAAACGCTTCCAAATGATTTTTGAACAGATTTCTGATTAAATTCAAGTTTGACCAACTTTTCGTACTCGAAATTGTTCATATCCAAACTCATAATTTCTTTCATAATAATTAGTAATACTTGGCAAAGCTTGTAATCTATATCATGTAACAAGGCCAGATATTATATATTTATTTATAGAAGAACTATTTCGAACTATAAAATTCATCAAATCACTCTCTGATTTGATGAATTTTAAATGGGAACCTACCTGCAGCTACTTAGAATGTATTTTAGCTAGCTAAACCTTTCTTTAGTGAAGCGACGGGCATTTCACGACTAGGTGCAGCGTACTGAACATCGATCTATAACACAAATAATATTGAGGTAATGTAGAAGAATTCACAATGTTTCTCTTGAGCTTCCTAGTTTTAGTGTTTCTTATTGGCGATTAGTAATTTACGCCAAATTCTCATTCTATTTTCATTTCTTTTTCATACAACTTGGAATTCTTCCCCAGGTATCCAACAACTCCGAACTTCCATCAACTCAATTAGTTAAGTAGGTAATTATCGTCGAAATCTATTTCTCGAGGGCTGTTAGAAGTTTTGTCAATCTAGAGGAATTTAAGGTTTTAAATTTCCCGTACCTCCACATTTTCCCAACATTCCGAAGTTTCCACAAAAATTAGTCAAGGTTTTTGGTTCAAGTCAGCCAGTAATTGCCGCCATGATTCAACGGAGCAACTTGAAAACCGGGTGGCCTAGATGTTTCAGTCTGAACGACATTTTGAGTATAATTATAGCCACTTGGCATCTTATATACCTATATTACTCACGGACTCGTTAAAAACAATGGGCCAAAAACCTAAGATGATGGTGACAGCAAACTACTCAATAATAATGAAATACTGAAAGAAAACCTATTTGACTCACACGTAACCCAAAATTATACGTACTATCCTGACCAACGTACGGTCACCCAGGTAGCCAACTCCATAGAGACTTGTTCCCTGAATTTGCTGAGCGGTAAGGAACGTATTACATTCGAACGGATTTGACTGTGAAATCAAAAATGAGCTACTGTATAATAAAATGATGGTACAAGAAAATTTTGAGATGGTTCTCCGATGGTTATAAAATTATAAAGAACTTTCGAACGAAAATGCCTATCAAGGTCCAACGGTTTCGAGAAAAGCTTACAACAGAAGGGCCTTCTCACCCAGAAGGTAATTAAACTGACAGGGCCCAAGGAAACAAGACGAAGAAATTCAACACCACGGACACAATTGGATTGGCACGAAACACCCTCCTCCCGCCATCAGCAAAGACGATTACAAAGATTACACGACAGGTCCTTCTTCATTTTAGTAACAGAAAAAGCTATAATTAAGTTCATTAATTCAATCATACTCTGGCAACTCTGTAAAGAACAAAGTTTTAATGGGTGGAACCGTTTGAGAAGATTTTCCTGTTATAAAATGCCGAAGTTGTTGGACTTATCTGAAACTTGGAATCTGAGCAGCGTGGACTTGTTGATTCCAGGAGATCGATGGAGAACGACTGATGTCTTGTATTCCCGACACTTATTAGGTCTACTACATAGTTTAGGTGCCAACCCGTCCTTCACATCTACATACCTTTCAGAAACAACATGAACCCAAACCACGGTAATTGCACATTGCAATTCCACCTCCTTCTCCATCCGTCTTTTCCACTGCTACGCCATAAACTTCTAATGAGAAGGCCGATATTAATTAATTCGAGGATGGTCTGCTGGGAATCAGAATCAACGCTCAAGGTCGTACCAGTACCTACCATGGCAAGACAATGCCTTCCATTGATTCGCAGCTTGGAAGGTAATAACGTGCATAGACTGTGATTCCTTCTCCGACAGAATCGCGGCGGATCGTCATTGGAGGGAGAAACGCTTTGAATTTCCAGGGCTGTGGGCAGAGAAGCGTCAGAGGAGGTTTAACTCAATAGAGCTCAGCTAGACTGTTATAATGCAATTCAACTGTCACAACTAGACGGTTACATCGTTATGGGGATCGACTTTAGTCAACCGACCGCCTGTGATTATAGTCTCCACGCGAAACAGATAAACGGGGAGCACTTAGCATTACAATGTAAAATAATCAGCATCTACTACTATGAGCTGAAGATAATGACTATAATACGTGGAGAAAACTCCTTTAAATGCAGTATGTGGTTATGTCATGCCACTCGAGCGTTTACCACAAACGACCGGATCATAAATTAACTATGCATTGCTTCACAAACCACCTACCGTTACTAGAGAGCCAATCACGTCTACGCTACCAACCTTACAATCGTATGAACAAACATGACTTGAACTTCTGTCACAAACACCGTCTGATGAAATATGTCATAAAGTTCTATTTTGAGACCAACCGCACTCTCCTGCGATGAATTATTCTTTTTCTGTGAGTTTTCAAAGCTTCGACAACAAGTGACGTCATATTAGAAAAAGGGGTTCCGCCGGACGGAAGGGGTGCAATGACGTCACTTGTTAAAACTTTGACAGCTCATGGAAAAAGAACTATTCATCGTAGAAGAGTGCGGTTAGTCTCATAATTCTTAGAATGGAACCTATTTTCACATAAAAATGGGAAGGTAATATACACAGAAGCTATGGGTTCCCCTCATTATTTTCGTTCTATATCAGTCAAATAATATCAAACAAATAGGTACAGCAACAATCCTCCTCCTACTCTTCAATAAAACCCGATGGTATAATTTATTCTCATAGCTCTGATGGTCCTTCATTCAAAATCGGCTGCCTAAAACATATTCTTCGCAAATTTATTGGCAGTTTCCATTTCCATTTCCCCATATTATACCTACATGATACATAAAAATGGGGAAGTAATATAAACAGAAGCTATGGGTTCCCCTCATTATTTGCGTTCTATATCAGTCAAATAATATCAAACAAATGCCCCATATCATTCATAAAAATGGGGAAGTAATATAAACAGAAGCTATGGGTTCTCCTCATTATTTGCGTTCTATATCAGTCAAATAATATCAAACAAATAGGTACAGCAACAATCCTCCTCCTACTCTTCAATAAAACTCGATGGTATAATTTATTCTCACAGTTCTGATGGCCCTTCATTCAAAATCGGCTGCCTAAAACATATTCTTCGCAAATTTATTGGCAGTTTCCATTTCCATTTCTCCATATCATACCTCCCAACCCCGCTACGAATTTTACGATTCTGAAGCACTCTGGAAGACAGTTCCCGGATATTATTTTCCCAGTGTAAAAAGCTAAGCAGGTAGGTACTTTACCTATACTACAGCTTGGTAGATCTCCGCATACGCCTCTAAAATCCCCTCCCCGCCCATTGGCTAATAATTATCCAAGATCGAAGTGCAATACATATTAACAAATCTGATGAATTCAGATTCAAAGAGTAAAGTGCCCCAAGGACATTCACAAAATCAGAATACAACTGACACATCCAGGTAGGCATTTTTCTACAGTCAGTCAATTTGCATCTACTTCCAGTCCACTATTTATATATTTATATTAACCTCAAGAGTTAAAGCGGAGCTGCACACATTCGACAAGTTTTATTCAAAACGGAATAAAACGAGGCAATTTTCCCTCATTCTAAGTCCAATATTTATGATTCAGACGGTCTAACACCTCCAGCACTGAAGTTCCCCAGATCTTGGTCGGTTGTTGCTACAACAGTTTCCGTGTTATGCAGGGGAAGAGCAAAGGAAGTACTCAGTGAAAGTCCTGGAGGAGAGGGCAAAGGAACTTCGACAGCACTAGCTCAATATGTAACACCTCCGTTCCTCCGTAACCATTTTTCAGTATCGAACAAAATAACATGGAATCCAACAAAAACCCAGACCAATCAACTCAGAAGAGCCAGCATACTCAATCAATGAGTGAGTTCTTACAGATTGATAATGATGTGTTTGTTCTTGGCTGAATTTGATTTTGCAAAATAACTGTAATTCACTTAAACTAATTTGTTATAGATTTTGTTAATATTATAAAATTATAAGTTCACTTCTACTACATTTTACTTCATGTTGATTGATTTAACTATAGTTTAATGCGAGATTTTATTTTAATAACATAATTATCCGAATTCATTTATGCTCATATCAAAATTTTTGTTCAACTACATTTTCAGTTAGATTTTAGCGAAATAACTGCACTTCACTTAAATTAGTTTGCGATAGGCTTTTTTAATATATAAAATTATTAGTTCACTACTATTACATTTTACTTCATATATTTCATGGAGTTAACTGTAGTTTACTACATGATTTTATGTTAATAACATAATTATCAGAACTAATTTACATATGTTTGTATGAACCTTTTGTTCAACTAACATTTTAATTCAATCATCTGCGTATATTTTCTTCTATGATGAGTCGATTGTATAGTTGGCACGATGTGCTGGTGCTGGTGTGTGTTTCAGGATTAGATTTCGTTTCTGGCGAACGCCCTTAACATCAATGATCTGATGGTAAATCGGACACCAATATCCAGCAGCGCAGCCATTACTGCTACTCTGGGTTCACTTCTTTCGGGGGGCGCTTCCTGGGTGTATGTCACCAGATAGCAGGATCTACAGGGCAGGCACAGAGGACAGTTCACCATGAAACGGAGTAGGAGTCTCTGTGACTTTTCATGTTGCGTACGGTGAACAAGTCATTTTTGTCAGCTCGCACTTACTCCTCCCTCTTGTACCAAAATCGAATTCTCCCCATTTCTGGGTTTGGTGGCCAGCTAACTGCGCCAATATCCGTTCCTTACGGATAGGCTGCTGCCTCAGATCCTGTCTTCTGCTGTAGTCGACCATTCTACGGAACACACTGTTGTAGGTAGTTTCAATTGTGCGATGAATGTCGAGGCTCAGACAGGTGTTCTTGTAGCTCTCAACCGCATTCAAGCGAAGTGCTCGGAGCGATTGGTGGGAAACGGTTTCCCAGTCCCCCCTCACATCGATGGTTGTTAGAACGCTGTCGAGTTGGGTGACCCGTTGTACTTAGAAGCGGTAGCTGTGAAATTTCACTCGTTGTCATTGTCTTTATGCACTTATTGATTATCATAACGAACTCAAAGACAGAGGATACGATTTCGTCGGTCACCTCCCAAATTACGAGAGCATGAAATCATCGTTGTGCAGCATCAGAAGGAAAGCTTTGGGAGCAGAACAGAACCCCGTCGACAGTACTTCCATCAATATTCCTCCCGATGTAAGAACTTTCATTGACGGTAGCGATTTTTTGAAAATAGATGACTCGCAATCTGATGGCTGCAGGATTTTGATATCTGGGATAAGCGATGCAAAAAACGCTCTGGAAACGTCGACAACGTGTTTTCTCGATGGGACCTTCTTCAGTTGCCCCAAGCAGTTCAAGCAAGTGTGTACTGTACATGTTGACATGGGATCCACGCACGTTGACACGAAAGTTGTACCTGCTATTTTTGCCATACTACCAGACAAAAAACAGAGTACTTACGAACGCTTTCTCACTTAATTCTTCATTTGGCTCCGGGGTGGAATCCCTCCATTGTGAAATGTGATTTTGAGTTAGCCGCCATCAATTCCATTAAGAAAACATTACCTCTGGCACGTGTGTCTGGCTGCAACTACCACTTATCAGTGCTTATGGCGGAAAATTCAGCAAATCGGAATGGCAGTAGAATATAAAGAAAATGACGAAACGCGACTAGCTTGCCGTATGTGTGCTGCCTTAGCCCTCCTTCCGCCAGACTACATACAACTTGGCTGGTTTTTAATTTTGAATGAAGCACCATCGACAGAAAAAATGAAACTATTTTTGGACTATTTTGAAAAGCAATGGCTGGAAAATGAGAAGCAGCCCACCTCACTGTGGAACGTTCACGGTGAGAGACATCGCACCAATAACGCAGTTGAAGGCTGGAACAGGAAGCTGAATTCCATTGTAGGGCTTAAACAGCCGAATGTTTTCGTTTTTCTTTCTAAACTCAAGGGTGTGGCTTCCGAGGCTAGTTTCAAGTTGCGCTCTTTTGAGGTAGGAGAGCCAGGCAGTAAGAGGAAGAAGACGTACGTGCACTTGGACGAAAGGATCGACGAAGCTGGCAGAAAATTTACCGAAACCAAAGACCTCTACTCCTACCTCAAAACGTTGGCACAAGCCCAAAATCTTGGAAATGGAAATCTGAAATCTTGAAATTGCGAGTTTTCCTCACACATGACGGCTGAGCTTGATCTTCCGAGCTGACACATTTTTAAACACGCCTGCAACCCGTAGTGCTTCGCAATGCAGCCAGTCCTAAGCCTGGAAAAACTGCGAAGGGAAATGTGTCATGTCCGCAACCCGCACGACCGATTATCGATCTTCTTCCCACCACTTCATTTTGTCCGCAAATCGCACGTCCGCAACTTGCAGCACGTCCGCAACTCGCACGCTACCATCATAACGAGTGCATCAAGTGATTGCTAGCTTTTAGTATGAGTGGGGGCCAAATCATTGTTGTTTCTTCAAAAATCTTTTGTGTCGCACTCGACCATGTACCTACATCGATCACAGGTAGGCGCAGTTTTCGAGAAATATTCTCTCATTTCATAATAATTCAAGTTACTGCCGATTCTATCAACAACTTTCTCACCCTCATCGTTTTCTTTGTTAAACATACTCGATGGCACGGAAGTTTTGTTGTTTGCAAAAGAATCCTCCCACACGTCCAGCATTACTTTTTTCTCCCTTTCGTAGTAACTCTGCCCCCTTCCAATCGATTAACACTACCCCCACTCACCGACTCAAGGGATCGTCCCTTGTGACCTTCATGTGAATGCTTTTAACACGGCCGGAAACTCTCCTTTCGGACAAAGTGGTCTAAAAAGTTCAACTCCCAACTTTTCTGGTCAGTTTCAGTGAGACGAGGTGGTGGCATTTCAACATGGCCTTCATGGTTTTAGGGGAAAAATGAAAACCCCCTGCGAGTTGCAACTTCTCTACCTTTCCACCGTTGGTTCCGATGTTTCGGAGTTTTTACTTCCACATTTAAAAATAATAAATTTATCGTTAGTTTTGAAAATTGATTGATGCAATACGTAGGTAGGTATGGCCAAGCGGGGCATTTTCAAACGCATTTCCTCCATTCTGACTGGACCAAGTATGTTGTCCGAAAACGTGTCTGGGGATACCGTTTTCATCTCCTGTTGGACACCTTTCTCGTTCCATCCGTGGACGTGTTTTTCGAATATAGTGTTCTTTCTATAGGTACAAGGGGCTTAAAGAATGAAAACGGAGTTACTGAAAGGTTGTCTATTTCCTAATACACGAAAAATACACTGTTATAACATTGTATTTTTCGTGAATTAATGGAAATAGACAACCTTTCAATGTTTTTACTCTTCGAAATGGGTTTCCACTATTTCATCGCGAGAGATTTAGTTCGTACAACGAGTCTGTTCACAACTGCCCTTGATGGGATAAATACATTACAGATGGGACTTTGAGCATACATTTTGGCACTTGATTCCTACTTCTATAGTTACAAAACTTGTACAATATAATTACATTTCTAACAAAGGCAGTGGACTACGTATACAAATGGATAGATATTGTTCACAATTGCCCCGTAACAACAAAAACTGGAAAATTTGTGAACGAGTGAGCTATAGTAAATTGTTGTTCCAAGAATTATGCTAATGGTTTTACAGGCAAAAAAGTGATTAGCTCGCAGCTGAGACGACAAACAAGAAATATCACTAAGATACACACAGCTAGGAAGATAGGAAGATAGGAAAATTTGGATGAGCCGAAACACCTATGGGAAACTGAGACTTCACTGTCTGTTAAAACTTTATGCATTATCAACTTAGAAGACAAAGACGACGAAAAATATGGCGGAAACGATTTTTGATCTCTATCCCCACTTCTGTCTGTCTCACCTGTCTCATATCTCGTGTGTACCCACAATTCTAGTTCATCATGAGCATGACAAACTCTAATTAGGTTGTCCACAGCTCGCGTTTTCAAAACGTCCCCGCCTGAGACTATGAATTACTATCCCCCACCAACACCATTTATCCCAATTTATGTGTGTGTCAGTCAGTATCTAAGTTTAAGAAAATAGTAAAAGTTTAAGAAAATAGTAAAAGTTTGATTGTGGAGGAGGGGGAAGGGTTTGCTATCATAATATCGTTACCGATGTGATGCACCCCGTGCACCATCCATGGTATTGAAAATCTTCGAACAAATTTGCAACAACTCTAGATCCAGGTTAGGGAGAAACATAAGAAATTGCCTGTCTAGGTGGGGAGTTAGTTGATTATAGAGACAACAGAATATTGCCAGTGTACATTATCTCTAGTTAGTTACTTATGTACCTGTTTAGCACATATAGTGCAGCGGTCATGGCTGGAGTAGAAACCTGCGGATGAGAGCTAAGTAATTCTCGAAAGTCCTCGGAGAAGTGTGAATATATTGCTGCGCCCTTTCCCTCAACCAATGACCGAAGAAATCTCACTCATAGATCCAAGTTCATTCTTTTATGATGCTGGACACGGTGTGGTGGGGAGAATGCTTGTGGAGACTCCCATATCGAAAAGTCGGGCCACTTCTGAGTTCGAGATGCCAATAAAAATTACAGTAAAATAATGAATTCACGTTATAACTCGTTATTCTGAAACGTGATGGTCGATAAAGACTTTTCCAATAACCCCCTCCCCATCATTCTTTCCGCGGTTATCCCCCCCCCCCCCCCCTCAAAAGTTACTATGATCAACTTTTCAACGAAAAAAACACTAATTTAGCGGCATCGTCTAATAGCGTCGGCTCCGCGTTCCGCGCCAAAGGCCAGACAGTAATATCGTTAAGCGAAACTCCATCCAACTCGATCGAACAGCAATGAAGTGATCGAAATGACCCGACTGGAAATCCCTAGGAACGGACAACGTAGGGGAAGCGAAATATCTTATCGACGCTACAGATTCCGTTTCAGTCAATTAACTCCATACCAATCCAACATTTTATTTCGCTTCGCTACACCATCAAACTGTAGTGTCCGCGCCAATAGTTGACTGTGAAAAACACGTCAAGTGTCCACGTTTTTGTCCCCATAATAATTGAGCCGTTTAAATTGCCTCTTCAGTTGCCTCTAAAACAGAGTGAATGTTCTGACGATGAAGTCCGGTGGCTTATCCAATCGTTAGTTACGCCTCAGGGGAAATTTAATACCACACAATTTTTGACTCGATAGAAACCGTTAAGGGAGAATCTGCAGCTTCTTTTGGATTTAATCCAAACTGAAAACATGAACGAATGAAGAATATTTTTATTGACAAGGATAAATAAACAATGACATGAATATATATGATTAATGCATAGAGTATAATACCTATGCGATAATAACATAATATAATGTACAGTAACATTATACGCTTTGGTCAGTATGACCGCCGAGCAGGGTTCAGGATTATTCATATTTCTTATGATTGATTTCTCGTAAGGAAGGATATATGCTGAAGAATGTAGCATGTAATGGCTGTGGTACCTATGTAATTTATGGTGTTAGTGAGTTCGCACTCGAAGCTATAGTTGAACGCAGCAGTACAAGTCCAGGCGGTTGACTATATTGATAAATTCCGGTCTATAAAGAGTCATCAAAATTCTCAGTGGACTCATGTGCACCGAGGTTGAATCCAGTGCTACAAACTGAGATGGAGGAATTCAAAGTGGACCTAAGTGGACCTAAATGTCCCATCTAGGGTTCTTAAGGGGTTCTACTCTGAAACTGACACCACCGTGGCATCGTAATATTTCTATTCCGGTTCAAATCGAGACGGCGATAGACTAGGTGGACTGCGCAATGGTTGCCTGTGATTTCAGTTAAATTCATTTAAAGGCGCTTTTCTGTCATTCTAAAAACTGGGATCGAAGACATCATTGCCAGATGACTCAATAGCTACCGATTTACTACTGCCCGTCACTTGGCTGTTTCGATTGGAACGGCGACTGCGGTCCGTCGGTTCGAATCCCTCCGCCTCTCGTCTGAACCCGCGTGAGGCGATAGATAGCCACGAGCTAAATGATCAGATCAAATTCCGATCCTCCTGAGAGGGCAGCCGATCCGTCCGCGAAGCCGCGCAGGGCAGTTGAACGTGAAACGTGAGCATGAAATGAATGTTTACTACAACATACATAAATATTATATAGCTTGCATACTCCGAATAGACCTATTGACGCGCAATCCGTCGTTTCTTTAGTTCCTCTCCTCCTATCATGAATCACCGCTAAGATTTTGCAAAACAGTTTAATCTCTTTTCAAAAACCAACTTCGGTGGAAAGGTACAAGGGAACGATCAACTTTCTCTCTGTTCTTACCGACTAGAAACCTCGTTCTATAATTGGAATCGTAAATCTCATTTTTGTCTTTCTTAATTTTCAGTTTTAGAAATACGGTAAGTGGGAAGGCCCATGAAAATTAATTAAGTATGCGGAGGAGCGTCAGAACTCCGGAAAACAATTATCAAATGATAAATTTACTGTTCCCTTTTTCTTGGATTTTCTTGTTAGTCTTTTATAAATTTACGATGTTTTTGTCTCTGGGGGGAGGGGGTGGGGGGGTGAAAAACTGAGCCCGTTCGTATTGATCTTCGGGGCAGGGCCGAATCACTGGTGGACCTGTTGAATCATTTACATACTTACAGGAGTTCTGTTTGTGTTTGATCGAACGAGAGCACTTTCCCTCTGCTCAGGCGATAAATTTTCCAAAACAGATCAGTGTGATAGGGAAAAAGTAGAAGGGTTTCATTCTTCTCATGCCAATGGGCTTGAAATGAAGAATGCCCACTCTTTAAAAGGTCTTTTCCCCGCGAGTCCAACTTTTGTCGGTCGCCTTTGATGAAAAGGTCAGTGTACATCTATACTAACATCCTGCCGATTACTGCCAAACGGCTCAACCGACCTTTACCAAATTTGGTACGTTTACGCAGTACGCCCGTCGGAACGGAGTAGGCCATTTTAGAAAGTTGTGCGCAATGCACAACTGTGCGCAACTTCTAAACGGCTGGATCGAGTTCGACGGAAATTTTTGCATCGTGCTCTGGGGGTGCTTAAACAGGGAGGGTCCCAATGTCAGAATCCAGTTGTTTTACTCGTACGTGTCCCGATAAATGACAGGAAACTTCACAGCCTGAACGGTTGAACCGAACTGGTTGAAAGTGGTGTCGCAGCCTCCCTTTCACCACCCATTTTAATATCGAAATGTCTGGTACCTACGGCGCAACGACGGTGAAAAGGAAAAACGCCGCGAGGGCAGTAGGATGCAAAAGTTGACAGTGGAATCAAATGCTACCTGCAGCCGTTATACTGTACATTCCAAAACCTTCGTTTTATTCCTCATCACCAGAGCCCTTCACAATATGGCACTTATTTTTGTGAAATAGGGCCCTAAAAACGCTGCAAATCCCTGCACAACGGTTTATTATTTTGTATAGAATACCCTTCCGTTACAGATCACAGCTCTATGTATAGATAACCCGTCTATATAATATAATATATGTACTATTCTATGCATATTATGTAGATCGCAGACCCTCCGTAGGTTAGTACCTAACCCCGTACTCGTTACTAGGTACCTACCTAAATCACGAGTTAAATGTTGCTAAAATAATTCTGCCGATGACAAACAGTACCTAAAAAAAAGAAACACACATAATGAAGTTCTGAAAAGAAATTGTTGATGAGGAGTGAAAAAAGTTGCAAAAGTACCTACCAACAAACTCCAGCCCCTTCTACGTAGATGGTATAATGAACCGTTGTGTAATAATTTACCGTTGAGTAATGATTTACCGTAGTAATAATTTACCCATCAATAATACCTACTTCAACGTTTGTTCAAGTTTCACTACCTACCAACAAACTCCAAAAGAGCCATCATTTTTCAAATTAAATAATATCACAGAACAACCAACTCGACTTCATACTCCGCCAATATAATCAGGTGATCCCTACCAATGATTGGCCGTATTCACAAATTCCTATTGTGGGCGCGTCTCTGGTTACGAGATTTGGTTTGAATTGTATACAATTTCATTCACACTGGAGTCGAAAATGCCTGTCGGTGCAAACTTCGGGGCCTTACTGTGAACGAACGGCTGGACGTACGATGCTCCGGATGGTCTTAAAAAACTCGCAAGTTCAAGAACTATTTAAAACCGTAAAAATGTTTACGTAAAAAAATGGTATAGGCGTTTTGAAAATTTCAACCCCTATTTTGAACCCCTTAGAGATGACTCACAGTAACGTCGAGCTTCGAGGACCAACTAGACGCCGAACGGAACCTATAACCCGAATTTCATCAATTTTTTTTCATGGTAACTAAGAAAAGTGGCCCGTACGGCGTACGGCGTACGGCGGACAGACAGAAATATTTTTATTGCAGTTTTGGATTCTACATACCTTGAAACGTAAACCATCAAATTTTGAGGGGGGGTAAGAATTTTTTTTTCATGCTCGATTCCAATGGTTCATTATTGAAAATAATAAACCAAAAATATGGCAATATGTCACTTATTTAGGCCCAAATATGGCACTTATTTCTCTCAATATGACACTTATTTTTCAACCCTCTCCGACCACCCCAGCTATTCTGAGACGATAATATCACAACATACAAGTTATTTATGCTAAATAATTTATTTTATTTACAAAGCTTTATACAAATAACTAATTATTATTATTATTATTATTATTATTATTATTATTATTATTATTAAATAACAACATCAGGTGTGCTGCAACGCTTTCCATTGAAAATCCCAGCAGTCGATCACTCGGAAGGTATTTCATTTTTGAGAAAGTCCTCTCCACATCAGCTGATGTTGCCGGGGCGTATTTCATAGAGGACATCAGCAGGTTCCCAGCCTTCCTTCAGAGTGGTTTCCTCACCAGAGTGGCGACCCGTGGAAGCACCCCATTCCAAAAGGGTTAGAGGCATTAGTAATCCCTCTACACTAATGGACTCAGGGTTCGAGAAACCTCACGTCATTCGGAAATTTTCACTTCACTTTTTGGCGAAAAAAAGGCAAAACATGGCACAAACATGGCATTTTCCCAAAAATCGGCCGAATATGGCATTTTACAAAAAAATCGGCAGAATATGGCATTTTTGTATGGCGCCATGGCAATATAGCATTTGAAGGGCTCTGCTCATCACTCACCACCGTAGGCTCCAGCCCTCGAATGTTTTGAAGACAGGTATACTAGCGCGATACACACAGGTGCCTGTCCTCTCTCTACCGCCACTTCGATCCTCTGACAAACAAAGCACCTCGCTTCATTACGCCAAGTGACTCCAATATTTGGTGCTACTAGAGGATAATTCAAGTACATGAGAACTTCATTTTATTATTATCGGTACCTACCCATTTTTCATTTTTCATGTTTGCATTTTATTATAACGCTATCGGCATTGCTACTGTGGACTTTCCTCTCTTCCCGGGGGTTCAGGGGAGTTGCAATAGAGCAATGGACCGGGGGGAGTTGCAAATCGAGGGAGCTGCAAATGAAATAGAAAGACCTGCAACACTCCCGTTTTTTTAATTAACATCCGGTCTACTGGATAAATTAAGAAGAGACATTTTCCGTATTATGGAAGGTATGGAATACTAGAGACTAGAGGGATTTGTTTGGACCATTGGGTTGTGGGTAAGGTGGCTTCCCAATGCCAGTGCCTAACGCGTATTTTACTTATTGGTATTTCGGTATAAAATAAGATGTACTCTCGCTCAGATCCGGAAAGCAATGGGGTTTTATTCATACATAGAATAATATAAACTGTTGTAGTTGCCAACATTGGTGGCTAAAGCCCGCCACATGGGCTATGGCGGTTCAACGGTTTTCACGATTGCGCATGCGCAGTTGCTAACACTGATCCGAATGTAGTGAAATTCATAAGGGATCATCAAAATTTGAGCCAGTTTGGACCAATGGGTCGTTAGTTAAGTGGGTTCGACGTTTTTCACGTTAGCGCATGCGCAGTCTCTATTACTGATCCGAATGAGACGAAATTTATATGGGACCAAACAGGACCTAACCCTTAACTACCATCAAAATTTGAGCCAAATAGGACCACTGGGTCGTGGCAGTTTTCATAAATGCGTAAACATGAACACAAATACTCAACTACCTGAAGGAGCTGAAATTTCCTTTTAGCGAATTTTCGAAGAAAAGGAAGCTATTGTTCTCGGTCCAAAATTTTTAAAACTCGAATTTCCGAAAGATTTTTATACCAAAATCCGTTTCAGACCATCCTGAATTCCCTGCCGAAAGACACCAAAAATTATATGTATATATATATATTTATATATTTATATATATATTTATATATTTATATATGTATGTGTCATTCCAGACGATAACTCTCGAAAGAATTGAGATAAAAAGTTCAAATTTGCACGAAAAATCTGTCTTGGCAATCGACAGGCTAAGTTCGAAGATGGGCAGAATCGGGTCACCCTAAGGGGGAGTTTTGGGGAGTTTTAGGGAGGGAAAATTACCCATAAATTCCCAAAATGAAAAAGTCTGACAAGTGACACCTCATTTTAAAGGTTTTTGTACGCTGAACACGATGGTGAAATCAGAATTGCGATATCTCATTCCATTCTCAAACTGGAGCACTTTGAAGATGAAGGAACGTGGTTATTGCTTGAGATGTTCTTCCTGGTTCGTCTGCTCTAATCTGATAACGGAATGGGATATCGCAATTCTGACTTCACCATCGTGTTCAGCGTTGGAAAATCTACAAACCGAGGTGTTACTCGGCAAAAAATGGAACAAAAAATTTGTTACGTAGGTACCCAATACCTACTCTTCTGGTATTCAAAACATTTTTGATTTCCCCCTCCCCCTCCTTCCACCCCAAATTTTACTTTGCGTAAAACTACTCCTGTTTTAATTTTGTATGGTATCAAGTTGGGAAAACATTGGCCGAAAATTAATTTTCAGAAAATTTTAGGCGGAGGAGGAAGATGCCGAAAACTTCGAAAATTCGCTCTTATAGCCATGCTGCATGACTGTGGTTTTTTATATGTATATATATATTTATATATGTGTCACTCCAGACGATAACTCTCGATAGAATTGAGATAAACAGCTCAAATTTGCACAAAAAATCTATCTTGGCAATCGAAAGGCTAAGTTCGAAGATGGGCGAAATTGGCCTACTCTAAGGAGGGTTTTGGCGCATTTAAAGTGCGCAAAAATTACCCAAAAATCCCCAAAATGTTATTTTCTAACAAGTGACCCCTCATTTTAAAGGTTTTTGCACGCTGAACACGATGGTGAAATCGGATTTTAGATATCTAAATCCGTTCTTAAATTAGAGCATTTAAAGTGCGCAAAAATTACCCAAAACTAGGATAATCTTTAAACTCTTACCCCCCCCCCCCACCCCCTTAGAGTGGTCAGATTGAAAAATGTGAGAATTATTAATTGAAGACGAGAGTTCGAAGCAAAAAAGGGGGAGGCAAACGATTAGTACAACTCCTTGAATTTCCCATTTGACATATAATTGTTATGATACCTTCATAGATAGACAAGTACCGGCCCACGTATTACTAGAAGGAAGACGAAAGAAAAAATCTATTTCAAATTATTCAATTTAGGTACTAACAGTAGGAGGAAGAAGGTTAGGTAGGTATCTTATCAATTTATTATCAGTATCATACGAATATTTGATATTCAAAGGTAGGTAGGTACTTAACATGATAAAAATAATATCAATGAAGAAGGAAGGATCTACCTACCTAGTAGAGCAAATCTTGAACTGGTTTTAGATACCAGGCCTGAAATCGTAGTCAAGAGGAAAGGCCATTCAGAAGGAACAAGGAATCTACTCATAACAAACGGTAGAATCAGGATGGACAAAACGTACAAATTAAAATAAATACGAAGAGAATATACATAGAAAACCAAATTTTAGACCGAAGTTTTCCTTTATTCAAAACCATAGCCATTAATTCGAATATTTCTTTGAAAATTCGCTCATTAAGTCATGCTGCATGACTGGTTTTTTTCTTTCTTCGACGGACTAGTGGTCAGCGGGGTCGAATATAGGGAAATCAGCCCCCCCCACCCCCCCCCCCCCAAACAAATGGAATTATTCTAGGGTATTCCACAATGCGCAACACAAAGCCGCGAGACTACAGCCAAGTGATCTAAACCACTTGGATGAGCAAATGCAATGATCAATACACCCACTGGATGAGCGAGTGAAGCGAGCGGACACAGCTCGTAACTGTATAATCAAGTGGAAGACCAAACTAGAGCCGTGTGGGTTTGTGCTTTGTCACTTGAAATTATAAAACCTCGCTATCAAATTTCCCTCCAATAGATCAACTTGAACTAATCATGATTTAATTTTCTTTAATATGCGACCTCTTGGCCGCTCCCAGTGGGCTGATTTTTAAATAAGATGGAAAAAATTACTGTGTTAGGTACATTTAATTCAAATTCAAACATAAAGACTGCGTTTGAATACGAGATATTGTAGTTAAAATTATTGCAACTGAAAGATTTGGGTTAGTATTTCGTTATTCTTCCCTGCTTGACTGATTTATGTTTCATTCTACCTCCTTCCTTTTGTCACTCTCAAATAGGTTCACTCTGGTAGGAATTTTTGCGTATTTTCAGATACTGTTCTCCCCAGGGAAATTTTCATCTCAGTCAAAGAAATCAGTGAATTTTGACATTTTGTTCTGTTGGTAACCCTCTCTCTGTTCACGAGGTGACTCATATGTAAGGTATTTTCAGCCAGGGGCCGACCATTTTAATTAACCTTCATCCGCTCGCGTGGGCGGCAGATTGGCCGCCTTTTCGAATTTTCCCGTGTATGCTCGCTCAAAGTATCGTGATAGCCCCAAGAGTGCCATGTATTCTCTAGTTAATATCTTTCCTGCTAGACTACGTTGACTTCCGATCGTGGTGGACACGTCAGCCCAGTCAGTACTGCTCCAAAGTTGGGGACATCAGGTTCGAGCCAATTTGCCGCCTACGCGAGCGGTAACGTGGCAGTTTCCGCATCGCACGATTTTGAAAATGTAAGTAAATATTAATTTTCCTTTCGCATGTATTTTCAACTGTACTAGTTTCACAGTATTCTAGAATATGTGTAGGGCTTCTCATCGATATTTCTTGTCGTACTCTGCTGTATTTTGAACTGAAACATGAATGTTTTGCATCTCGATTTGGAAAGTTCTAATGTTTTGAACTATGGATATTCTAGTTTTGATCTAGCCAGCTTTCCAATTTGATAAGTATTTTGAGTTTTAACTCATCTTCCTGAGTATAATTTTTGTAGTTTTTTTTTTTTTTTTACTAAAGTTCTAATGTTTTGAACTATGGATATTCTAGTTTTGTTCTAGCCATTTTTCGTTTTATTTTATTGTCACGTTAGTTAAGTACCTATTTGTCGAAATGAGGTAGGTATTATTATGATTATATTCAAACTTTTGTTACCTCCTTTCAATAGAAAAAGTTGCGAACTGCAGAATATTATTTTAGTGCAGAAAACCTTCAAAGACTGAAAATGTGATTTTGATATAATATCTACGTTCTTATTGTGATTGCCATTATCTGAATAAAGAATTTATGATAAAAATGTGCTTGTAATGTTGTGCTGGAGTTCCCTGGTCAAAACTAATTTGAAACAAACGAAGAAAAGTAGTGAAAATTATGAAAAATCAAGGGCGGCCAATTTGCCGCCCACGCGATCGGAAGTGTGACTTCAGGAGAGGCGAGCGGGTGAAGGTTAAAACGCCGAACATGCGTGACCGATCTTGTTCAAGCGAAGGGACACCGACTTCAAAGGGAACCAGAATTACTGGAACAATAAAACGAAGACGCGGGACATCACGTGCCATCATATCAACAGGTCTCTCCACAAGCGGATGACAGTTCAAAGTGTAGGAAACGAGTGGGGTGCAAGGGGACACTGATTATGAGTCAGAGTGAATGACAGGGTCGCAACAGAGGTCTGGAACTTGGGAACAGAGGTTAGGTGAGCTATGAATCATAGCCCATCGATCCGAATGGGGCAACAGCGGGGCGTTATTAAGGGGATTGACGGACGGAAAACACGTAGGCTTTTAGGTTATTAATGGGTAAGTGGAGCCCACGTAACGAGGATACCTATCGATAAACACAAATTAATTTAATATGGTTTTATAATGAATAACTGAGTGATCGAAGGCCCCAAATACCCGTATGTATCTAACCTGTAAGTTTAGCCTAGCTGAATCCGACTCAATCAATACAGTTGCACCTGAATAATCCAGGAATCCATGCAACCTACGTATGTCCTATTTATAACACAACATAATTTATGTAAATACCAAGGGATAATATTAATCGAGGCTTGCCAGATAGGCAGCTATCACGGTACAAGTATGTTATAGCCCCGCCAATATCGATTGTATCGATTATCTCAAATACATCGATCCTTGTGGTATCGATGACGGCTCAATATGGCGTCCCGATGCCTACATCCCGGGTGCCGATATCAACTTTCAAAATGAATACGGGAAGACCATTGTAAGGACACCAAAAAATAAGAGTGACTATAACATACTTGTACCATCTATTCAGAAGTCCCAAACGACCTGCTCATTCACGGGATAGTTTCTGGGATTGTTTATCTTTTTTGAGATGCGAGCGCTAGCGAGCATCCAGATCGCTTGACAATGCGAGCGGCGGAATGGGAACTAAACTTCTTGTACACCCACCGTCTTGTCTGATACACGTCATCGATACCACAAGGATCGATGTATTTGAGATAATCGATACAATCGATATTGGCGGGGCTATAACATACTTGTACCGCTATCACAACTAGGGAGTTACCTATATGTAGGTATTTTGAACTTTACCTATGTATTTAATGGCATGGTATTTAATGTATGTATGTATTGTATGTTGTTCGACCACTCTGTATTCTGTTACCCAAATAAAGTTGAAAGAATTTTCGCGTTTGAAGACGGGTTTGTAAGGATTTCTAGGTTTTCCCTCAAATTTTTGAGCGTGCAAACGAATGGGGTGAATGGTAGACAGCCCTCAGCCTAACATCACTTTGAGCACTTTGGCGAGAATACCTATCTATTATGGAGAAATTTTCAAGTGGATTCGTCGTCGTCATATTTGAAACCAACGTACTGACCATGGACATTTTGAATGCAGACACAGAACATATTCCAACTCAACTAGGATAACAGAGCCGAAATAACATTGCACCAACTGTCCCTATCACTGGCCAGATCATACATGACAGCTACCG